>CM060063.1:9200000-9800000 GCA_030533445.1 Cyprinodon diabolis | reverse complement strand
CCTATACCTAATAGTTGTCTTTATTTCTTAGAAAGGAGAATAAGTAATAATAATAATTTTTTTCAAGTTTTGTGGATTCCATTTAAATGCAGATCTCTTAGGTTTTTTTCAATGAAGTGTTCCAGCTGCCACCTAGATCCACCGCTAGATTTCTGTGAGCTTAAATTTGTCCTTTTGCTGCTGACACACCTGAATACCCCACACTGACAATAAAGAACATTTGAATTTATTCTATTTTCTATCAGAGTGAGGTCTGGTCTTTCACCCAGCTGTTCTAACTCATAAGCATGATTTAGTCCAAACACTCGACTGTGGTTTAGGTTGCATTCATATTGTTCTTGTTGTGTTAAAGGTGAACCTCTGCATAAATCTCAGGTCTTTTAAAAAGGTTTTATCTAGGATTGTGTAAGTCATCTCCAACCATCTTTCCATTAAAGTTATTCGTCTTTCCTTTCTTGTCCTACAGCATGGTGTTGCTATCACTAGTTTTCACAGTTTAGGACAATGTTCTATGACAGTCGTATAAACTTTAATCTTATCTGACTTTATCTTTATGGATTTTTTGTGCTAATCTTCCTTAAAATGACATAATTGTGTCGAGCAGAACTAATTAGGTTATCTTGTAAAAAGATTCTTCAAACTGAGCTGTGGATCTCTGCATCTCCTCCAGAGTGTATCTGATTAATCCGGTCCTTGTCCAAAGTTCCAGTTAAGATGGACAGTCATGTCTCTGTAGGTTTGCAGCTGTTCCATAACGCTCTCATTTTCAGATAATACACTGAGCAGTTCTCCTTGACATATTTTAAAACCTACAATGTGTTTTATCCTCTACATATATGTCCTATATGTGTTTAAATCCTATACATGTCTGTTATCTTCCCTTGGTCTCCATGACGACGTTCATCAATGGCACAAAGTGACTTTCTATGAACTAAATTAAATTATCAAGATGATTTTAGAGAGAATAAAGCTTTATTAAATTCAATTCTTTCTGATTTCACTGAATTAAAAACATATATTTGTTGTTTCCTAAGATGTGATAAATTCACTCCTAAGACCTGAGTATGTCCTAAGCCTTACTTAATACCTTCTAAGCACAGCTGTATACACAAATTAGGTGTATAAGGGAACTAAAATCATGCCCAAGCATGTATTTTTGCCTATCTATTACATAAAAGTCTAATGAAATACTATTGAAGTGTGTGGCAGTAATGTTAGAAAAGTGATGAGTTCAGGCTCATGAAAACTCTTTGGTTCAGCACAAACTCTGCTCCTTCACCAATGATGAATATTTCATTTTAATCTTAAAGAGAATACTTTCTAAGATTTATGAGATGCTGTTTGAAACAGCACACTGAATAGATCCTTTTGTTTTATGAAACCTGCTCAGTCACTGCTGATTTTTACAGCCTTTCTGCTTGTGAAGTTTTATCATCACATTGCACAGATCAGTGCACAGGCAGCAGAATCCCAGCTAGCCCCTGACACTGCACCTTTGATTCTGTCCAGAAACAATTTAAATCTAGAAGCAAGCATTTCATACTACACTGTGCATTTTCAAGAAAAGAGAAAAGAACTGAGCCTCATGTATTCAACGATAATTCTTCTGTGGCAAAGTTTTCCAAACTTAATCCTGCCAGTGTCAGAATAGCTACCGCTACTAAAATATATGTTTACCATTTATGTATATTTGTCTTAACAAAAAATATCAATATTTGGCAGCAGCATAAATCCTATGCTGCTGCCAAATATCGACACCTTTATTTATAGATGTTAGAGATCTGGCTGTTTTCCATTGTAGTCCTGTTTCTCTGACTGTGACTGACTGGATGTGCTCTCTTCATCCTCTGACATGGGAGCTGGCTCGCAGCTTGGGCAGCCTTTTACAGTTGCTTTTTGTATCTCTGCTTCTGTCTCCTTTAACCCCAGTCGGCCTCAGCAGATCTGCTGGAGGTTTCTTCCTGTTAAAAGAGAGTTTTTCCTCTCCACTGTCTCTATAAGCATGCTTAGTGTGAGGAATTGCATTCGAGTCAATGAGTCGATGCAATTAACTGGTTTTCCTTAGATTTAAATCTTTGATTTAATTTGACTGGATGATCTGGTGAACTGTAAAGTGCCTTGAGATGACGTGTTGTGAATTGGCGCTATAGAAATAAACTGAATTGAATTGAAGCAACATCAATATGAGTATAATATTCTAATGACACAACAGAGCAAATCCATGGGTGAAGGGTTTGAAACAGTAGCGCTGTATAGGGTGGTGGGAGGGGGTGGGGTTTAGGTGGTGGGTGGTTTTGCTATGAAAATCCCAAGGGCCCCTGAATGAGGTGGGTCCCAAAAGATATGTTCTGCTGTCTATTTTTACTATAATAAAAAAAAAAATCCAGCAGTTAAAGAAACTATCTTTGTGTTCCAACTGAGTTTTCAGTAGTAAACGACTAAAAAGGCAATGAATATATTGACCAACCCCCCAATGACATTGGAAGAAATGGTTTGGTCCTCAGGTCCTGCCTTGGTGCAACAGCTCCCTGTCTGTCAGCAGCAGTTTGCTAATACTGTGGCTTTACAGCAGCAGGCATTCAAAATGGCCCTTGCCAGTCAAATGCCAGCCAAACGGCAGCCCACTTCCCTCTAACTCCCAGCAAAATCCCCCCCAACTTCCAGCCACTGGAGTCACCCCCTCTTGCATATTTTTTTACTCTGACTCCACCTTTTCACTGAATTACAGGGTCTGACCAGGTGATGACTCTTCTCTTTAGATTCTAATGTCCACAATCATGACTGAAAGAATATTTTAGTAAAAATATTGATGTTTAAAAATGAATTGTAAGGGACCATTCAAGGACCAGCCAAGGGCCCTTCAAGCAAAGTGGGGAAATTTTGAATAGCTACTATTGTATGCTGCCCTCATGTGGTAAAAATGATCCTTACCACTTTTGAAGTTGAAAATACCAGTGCATTGTTTTCAAGGGCTGTTGCTGTAGAGAAGAGAAATAATGCTGGATCTAAAGATTATCCTCACCTGCAACCTCAGCAAGATAGTAATAGATTTCCTAGTTCAGTTAGATGAAGAGGATGCATCAAATGCATTGACTTACTGCTGGCGACTATCTGATAAAAAATTATGCTTATTTTAAGGACACATATTTGAATGGTGATATACCTTTAAAAATCATATAATTCACAGCTTTTTGTTGGTTTAAAAGATAACAGGAGAGAATGCTTAATAATGCAGCATTCACCATACAGAATCGTTCTGCTGGGCTCTGCCATGATGAAAGGTCAAAGTGTACCTCATCTCAGCGACTCAGGTATCATAAAAATATTTAGAGCTTCCCAGTGGAAATTCAGACATGAGTCGGTTTTCATGTGCAATTTTCATGTCGGCTTTTGGTACCATAATCACAAGACCACATGAAGGCACCATTAGTGCAACACGAACTTCATTTGACACCGTGTCAACAAATAAAAGAAATGTACAACAAAATGTTTAAAAAGCTAGCAGTGTCCCAAGAAATCAAAGTCTGGTTTTAAAAGAAGGACAGAAAGAAGGGAGAAAGAGGAGAGACACAGAAATGCGTCCAATACGTGATTGAGTTTAAAAAAAAAAGTTTTTTTTTCAGGTTTGTGACCTGAGGAGTTCAAATTCAAACAGTAGATGATGCACTTCTGCTCATCTTAAACTGAAAATGGTTGCATGGTTTTTGTTTTCTATGTTGTTTTTCTTGTTTTTATTTTTAAGGAAAACTAAAATCATTATTTTTAATGAGTCTATTCTAAGTCTGTGACTAACACAGGGGCCAAGCAACTAAGCCAGAAATCTCACAGAGGTGAGAATTTAAATCTACATAAACAGTCCAGTGAACAGGAAAACACCATTGTCTTCAAAGAGTTAACGTCACATGAGCGCCAGTAAATGTTAAGCAAGAAATTTATATTAACTGTCTTTAATAAAGCAAACAGCAAATACGTGTGTTTTATTGTCATTACACATACTGTACACATGAATGAAAAATAATTTCACAAAGACAATCTGTCCTTTAAAGTAATAGTGCCAGCTTCCTTTTCTGAAACCCAAATCTGGTCACCCTATCAGCTTTTATTATGTTATGTTTGCAGGAAGGACATCCTGCATAAAAACTCTGCCAAGTCGACATGAAAGTTGTAACAACTTGCTGCAGCGCTTCGATTCTCTTCTTTAACAATAGACTTAAAACAGACTGACTTCCATATCCATGCTGCCATCCCTACCAAAATGTAACATGCAGGAATCTACACTAGATGCTTCGACATCTATGCATCGCCTCTTGTTTTAGCTTTCTGCCAGCCTCACTTGGGTTTAAAACATTCCTGCATTTTGCGCCATGATCTTTCAAAAAGAGACTTTATTTGTATTTCCAACAGACGATGGAGAAGAGGTGGTCCTTCATGCCTAACTGCTAATATTTACTAAGGAGCACAGAATGTATGGATGAATGTAAAGGATGATAGCAGGATGAAAAGCAGACTGTGAGGAGAAACAGGAGCTACATTACAAAGCTCAGCTTTAGTCTAAACAAATTCTTATTTTTAATTTTATAAAAGGAAAGTTTTTGAAAACAGATGGTCTTTTTTTATTTGATAATAAGCATCAATCTAATCCCAGCTGATCTTGTGGTCTTTTTTCTTTAACAGCATTTTCTCTGAAGTGGTGACATAAGAGAGAAACCACCTCAAAAATTGGATGAGAGAACTCTATCAATATCTCAGCAGATAAACCCCTTAGTCACACATACTGTAAGCTAGTGACGGATGACAGTCAGATAAAGCAGTAAATCCTCTGACCTTATAAAAACACAGTAAGTATAATCAGACCTCAAAAGCTCCCACCTGAAAAAGCTGCAGAGCGTTCTGGAACTTATTGTAGTAAACAAGGAGTTAAAGAAAATAAAGTAAAATCAGCCTGTTTCCACTGAAGATAATGTTAAGATCAGTCCAAATGTATGGGAGCAATTTTGTTGCAAAATTATTTGTGAATGCTTGTGGAGAGTTGTGTGTCTGTATCTAGATTTGTGTTTGTTGAGATTTGAAAATGTGTGAGGGGATTTGTCTGTCTCTTTGAGTATCTGCAAATAACTAATTTGCAAATGTGTAAACAATCCACAAATCTGTATTCAGATCTACAAATGTGTGTTAAGATCTGCAAATGTGTACTAAGATCTACAAATGAGTAGATCAGTCTGTAAAAACACAGAGTCACTTAAGTCTGATGTATGTAACACCCAGAAATACAGTCACGCAGTTTCTGGGTTGGCTCTCTTTACGCACCTGATTTTTGCTACACTTCTGCAGTGTGAGATCTGCAAATGCGTAGAGGTAGGGTGACCAGACTTCCTCTTTTTCCTACATGTCCTACTTTTCATACCTAAAAAAATGACTACAGTGCAGCATGTAGTCGAAACACACCGGGCACCGAACCGAGCCATGAGCTCCGGGGCTGGTCAGGGAACTCCAGCGGATGGGGGGAGGGAGCCAGCGGGAGACGGAGTGACCAAACCCGACCCGATGACGGTACGTGGCCCCGTGCTATCGCGGCTACTGTCACCAGGTCGGTTGTTAACTCCTAAGATATCAAAGATAATGCAAATAATTTTGCAACAATATTGCTCCCAAACAAATGGTTTTGATACAGAGTTCAGTAGTTTAATTGACTTTATACAATAAAAACTGTCAAAAAATACTCAAAGGAAAAAAAAAACAATGTCAAGTTGAGAAATGAATAAAGGAAAATATCCTAAACTAAAGGAGAGTTTAAAATTCAAGGACTCACGACACTCAGGCAACATGCACTTCTCTGTTTGTTCCAGCTCCTCTGTGCACTCAGCAGGATCAGACTTCAGCATCCGCTGACGCTTTCGAACTCCCCGGCCGCACGTCACGCTACACTCACTCCAGTCCGACCAGGGGGACAGCATACAGGGGATGGTGTCTGAACACAAACACACAAAACAGCTTCCAGTGTGCAAATCAGTTGACTTTTGTGTCAGAGAGAGCTGAATACTTGATTTGTGTAATAGTCAAGCTTTGGTAATAAATGCTTTTGTTGTTAATTCAAACATAATAAAGATAATACATTTTCTGTTTGGCCTCCTTTAATCTCAAATTAAAAGCTTGACAAACAACAAAAAAAATGTAAGTAGGTGCTAAGGTAGCAGGTTATTTAAAGAAAGGCAAGATTATTGGACTTGTAAATTAACTTTAACAGCATTTCAAACATTTTCATCCATTAAGACATAACACTGCTATGCAGGCAATATGGAGAATTAAAAAAGTAAAAAAAAAAAAAATGTTTAATATGAAAAAGGAAAATGAGTACATTTTACTGTAAGCTTGAAATGTATATTTTCAATTTGATGTAAAATAAAATGCAGAGAATACAGGCCGTGAAGTTCCATAACTTATTTTAGTATGAAATTATTAAATAAAAAAGTTGTGGTGCAGTTTGTTACTGTTGAGAAGCTTTTATGTAGAACCTGATGGAGTATTTAATGATATTCATTATCTTCTATGCTCTAATAGAGGTTTTCGATCACATCTGTCAAACATTTATACAAATAAAATAAATCCACAAATAGCCACCTAAAACATGTTATTTAAAATGTAATTGCAAAGATTAATGTTGTATCCATATAAAAGATCAATCCTCCGTGATCAGTGCTCTCTAAAAGCAAAGGTTGTGCTGTTATCTGCAATTGTTCCTCCTGTAGACGTACACAGGGATTAAAGCAAAAAAAAAATCCTGAGCCTGAACTTCTTCGACACAGGCAAGAACAAATTATACAATTAACAAAAACCCAAAAAACAAAAACAAAACAAAAAAACACAAAGAACTGCAAACTCACGGCATTCTGGCATCATACACTTCTCCATCTCAGCAACCTCAGTTTTACACATCGATCCGTCGATAGGGGGCATCTTCACCATTCGCTCCCGTCTCCTCATGCCAAGACCGCAGGTGACGCTACAGGGGTCCCACTCCGCCCACTCTGTCACAACACAGCTGCTGGGAGCTGTGGGAAGCAAAACAAGAATCTCCAAATCAAACACTTATTGAATGAATTAAATGGTTGTTTTATTTCTTAATTGGTTTTTCATTGTGCAGAAATAAAACATACTTACTAATAAGATAACAGTAGGATTAATGGCAGTGTCTGTATCTAAGTAGGAATGTAAGGAGCTCATTGCGACTTTAAAAAATGGCTTTAATATAAAAAAATCTGCATCAAAATGAGAAAAAAGTTTGCTGTCTGAATAAAGCTACTTAAAGTGTATGGAAAGCAAAATAGTTCAAAATGAAATCAATAAGTAATTTAAAAAACACCTATCAGCTCTACAGCGCTTTCTACCACAGCATCATCAATGTTAACATCATGACGACTGATTATCAGACTGATCATTTCAAAAATGAATTCATGGTGACTTAAAATAGCATATTCTGACATAGATCCAGCCAATGATGGTTTTCTGTTCATGAAACTCCACCAAGCTAGTTGTTGCTAGCTCAACTAGCAGGCAGCCAGAATGAAGACTAGATCCTGTTTGGTGTCAGCCCATGGGGGTGCAGATCCAACCTGCTGACGCTGATTGGCCAACTAAGTCATTAATGTTAAAAATGTCTTTATGGAATCAAAAGGCAATAGAAGAAAACATCATTATGAAATAAAAGCTGACTGATGGAATAAAATAAAAACTCCTCAGCAATAATCTATATTTTCGTGATAAATTATCAAATTAAATCATTGTATGGTTCTTTTCATTCTTATAAAATATATTGCGTAATGAGCTGAGAATTTTACTTGCATTCAGTTATTTCAAAATGTCATTGTTACATTTAAAGTCATAGAGAAACGGATGTTCCAACCCTTGCATTTCCAAATTCTCCCGAGTTGTATTGGTCGTTTAAAGGGGGCGGGATTGTTGTGGCGGAAGGTTCACAAGCAGGTTTGATTATAGGCCGGTGGTTGGAAGCATCTTGATAACCAGTCAGCAACTTAGTGCTAGTAGGTTCCCAATGGAAAATTACATTGGGACCATGTAGCACCTTTTTGTTTTGGAGGTTGTGGATGAGTTTCCTCCATCATACATTTTTTTATTTAGAGGAGAAAAGCGG
Source organism: Cyprinodon diabolis (assembly GCA_030533445.1). NCBI lineage: Eukaryota > Metazoa > Chordata > Actinopteri > Cyprinodontiformes > Cyprinodontidae > Cyprinodon > Cyprinodon diabolis. The sequence goes on along the minus strand of CM060063.1, from coordinate 9,791,851 downwards.
GGACGAAGTTGTTGTGGAAGAGGAGGACAGGGCGGCAGAAGCTTGGTTTGGTGTAGAAGGCGTACAGCCATACATGTTTGAGTCCTTGCCTCGCAACGCTGCCAGTTCTGTTAGCTCTACGCCTGCCGAAGACACAGACGTCCATCCCCATGAACACTGGGACGGAACTCAATGGGAAAGGAAATGATTCTTATTTCAACCGTTGCGTATATTAGCTGCGACATATATATCAAGATGCTATGACAGAAAAAAACTGATTGACAGATGACCGTTGATATATGATTGGTCGAACTTAGGTGTACAAGCTGACGTATAACTAACTGGCCAAGACAGGATTTTTTTTTTTTTTAAAACAGAAATGTTCTAAACTTTGGGACAATATCGTCTGATAGAATACAATTGTATACATTTTTTAGCCTGAATGATTTTACATTTAAATATGATTTCCTTACGACTTTAATATTTGTGTATTGTTTATTGAAGTAGCTATTTATTCCACAGTGACTTATTTATTTGATTGATTTTGAACTCCATGGCATTCCATAAATGGCAAGCTGGTTGAATTTGTCTTAAATGTATACAGGCATGCAAAGCATAAACAGAACTTAATTACAAAGATGTTTTGGAAACAATTTTCTTTGCCTGGAATTGCTGTTTTTTAACTACATTATCATTATTTTTTTATTTTATTATAGTCTTTGAAATACAACAATTTATGCATAACTTTACACTTTGATCTGTTTTTATTATAAATTCTGAACAAACCAGTTGGTTACAGAAATCTCCTAGGTAGTAAATACAATGTATCTGTGTGCATTCCAGTGGTAAAAGTAAGCCTGAATGTGCCGTTACTGCATACTGGTCAAAGATTTAGCGGTGTTGCTGCCTGCAATAATGCCATATGTGTTACACCAGCATCAGTTACTAATCTGAGTGCGCAGTGAGACAGGTTGCAATTCAAACATGCTTGCTTAAAGCCCCGTCTCTATGCTTGTTCTCAGTCCTTATGGTTCGCACGCACTTGAACATTTTTAAAATAAAATTCCAACCGTAAACACTCTTACAGGGATATTGAAATAATGCCACATTATAAATATTTGGATGTAATTACTGATTATTTGCTCTCTTTACTCTGCCTATTCCAAATTGGTACCAAAGTTTAAAGTGAAGTTAGGCTTTGTTTTGTAATTAAGTGTGTTGTCTTTTGAGACAAAAACCCTAACAACTCATAGGTGCTACCTTTTTATCCATTTGGGATGATGGCGACATACACTGCTTAGAAAAATAAAGGGAACACTCAAATAACACATCCTAGATCTGAAATGATTAAACCTAGGGCGGACAGCACGAGCATATGTTCTTCCAAGGGCTCTGAGGATCTTATCTTGGTACCTATTGGCAGTCATGCTAGCTCTGAGGGACTCTCCAAAGAAATGCCACCCCCACAGCATTACTGACCCACTGCCAATCCAGTCATGCTGCCGGATATTGCTGGCAGCAGATCGCTCTCCATGGTGTCTCCAGACTCTGTCATGTCTATTATATGCTCAGTGTAAACCTGCTTTAATCTGTCAAAAGGGTGCAAGTGGCAAATTTGTCAACCCTGGTTTTCTCTGGCAAATGCCAAGCCTCAGTTTCTAACCATATGTGCAGAAACATGCACATTTGTGGCCTGTTGGAGGTCATTTTGCAGGGCTCTGGCAGTGCTCCGCTAGTTCCTCCTTGCACAAAGGCGGAGGTAGCGGTCATGCTGCTGATTTGTTGCCCTCCAGCAGCCTACTCTACGTCTCCTTATACAGAGGCCTCTCTCCTGATAGCCCCTCCAGCCTCTCTACACAACGCTGACAGACACAGCAAACTTTCTTTCCACAGCTAAAATTGATGTTCCATCCTGGATGAGCTGCGCTACCTGCACCACTTGTGTGGGTTTTGGAGTCCGTCTCATGCTACCATGAGTGTTAAAAAGAACCACCAACATTCCAAAGTGGCCAAAACATCAGCCAGAAAGCCTTGGTACTGAGAAATGGTCTGCTGTTCCCACCTTCAGAACCACCTGATTATTTATTCCATTTGTACAACATCTATCCATCCATTTTCCATCATGCATATTCCAAGTGGGGTCATGAGGGTCACTGGTGTCTATCTCAAGCTGTCTACGGGCGAGAGTCAGGGTACACCCTGGACAGGTCCCCAGTCCATCGCAGGGCCATTTGTACAACAGCCTGTGAAACTGATGTTCAATACTGTCGCTTTCTCAGTGGACAGTTTCATTTCACAGAAGTTTGCTTTGATTGAAGCTATGTTGTGTTGTTTACATGTTCCCTTTATTTGTTTTAGCAGTGTCCTCTATATACAGTCTAGTTCTCAGTGACATCATGCTTTGGACACTGTGTTGTTGTACTCAAAAACTTCCACTTATCCTAATTGATCATATTTTTGTGTTAATTGGTTTTCTCTCCCCATTTAATACCGGATATACTTTTTAATTTATAAGGTTTCACTATGACTACCTCCTCTTTATTTAATTTCCTTTATTTGTCAGAAGCCTACAGGGTCGTATCACTGGCACTCACAGTTTTTATTTTATTGACTGGAGTCCGCACTATTTGGTAAAAAAGCATTATGTTCTGTGGCACCATCAGCCTGCAATCTGCTTCAGGATTAAATTGATTTAAAATAGCTACTATATATATATTTTTTAGATTATTTATTTTATTTATATTTTTTGCATAGGCAGGGGGCTGCTCAGATGGGAAGAAGGAATATTTCCATACAAGGAAGTCTTGGGAGTTTTTAGTATGTGTAAAACCCTGTATTATTTTCATTCAATGGCTGCTTTATGGCAGTATGCCATATTACATCCAGCTAAAATACATTGAATAAGATGAGATAAAGAACCTCTGTGAATTTCCACTTCCAGGTATTCTAAATAAACGTGGAGCTACTAGGAAGTGGTTGTTAACAGGAACATCATTGTCAATTTTCTCTAGCCTTGAATGTTGTACTTCTTTTGAAAATTTAGATGAAAACTCTACTTATGCGAAAAGAGTGAAAGGGATTGCATCTCTGAAGGCAGACTCACAGCATTCGTCGTTGACAACACACTTCTCAGTCTCTTCAGTCTGAAGCTGACAGAGCGAGCCGTCCTCCGGATACTGTTTGACGTATCGCTCTCTGGACCTCATCCCCATCCCACAGGAAACACTGCAGGCAGACCAGCTGATCCACTCTGACATCATGCACGTTGAAGGCTCTGTTCACCAGGAAAAGAAACCAATGCTATTTTAGGAACATGAGATGAACATTTCACTAACTTTTTTTATGTGTCAGGTGGAATAACAAAAGAAACAACAACCATAGAATCTTCATATCTCGAGATGCTGAAAGATGTTTTGTTTTTAGAAATCTATTCCAAAACAATTTAATCCTAACATGTTTACATCAAAAGCAAATGAGTCAAAATTTACCACATTTTCAGACACTTTCAAAAGATCAGATAGAACATTTATTTGTAATAAAACACGTTTTTTGTACATTTTACAGCTTGAGATCTGCTGGTGAAGATTCTCCGTCATCCTGGTCATAGTTATTCCAAAAAAGTTAAAAAACCAAGTTTAAAGGTGTTTTGCTTCCCTCCCAGGAAACTTTTTCAATTCAAAATGCAAGAATTGGCGTTGAGAAGAGCTACCTCCTCCGGACAGGACTCTGCTGTCCACTTGCACCTTAAGGACAAGGGACACTCATTTGAGGAACAGAATGTTCACAAATTGGACAAACAAGACAGGTGCCATTTATTTTAAGAAAGAAAAACCAACCTTAAACAGAGGGTGTGGACTCAGGTTCCAGGTCTCTAAAACCTACAATGCAGCGATAGAGTTGATTCCTTCCCGCTATCATTTCAACCCCCCATCCCCAGGCAGGGGACAAAACATCTCACCTCCCCAGGCAAGCCAACGATTGCCCCTAACAACTCCCTTTTCAGAGGCATAGCCCAGTACAGGGTATTGCAGGCTAACAAAGAACCCAAAACGACTCCCCATTCCTAAGGGGCGGAACCGTTCTTCTGGTTCAATTTGCATATTTTTTTTTAGCCAAAGCAGGTTTTTGGGCTACTATATAAAGCTTCGAACTCAACGCAAATTCTGACATCTTGAATTGAAAAAGCTTCCTGGATGGGAAGTGAAACTTCAAACTAGGAAACCATTTCCAGTGGATTGTTTGATAAGTTTTTTGGAATGACAATGACCTGGATGACTGAGAATCTTCACCAGCAGATCTCGAGTTGTAAAACGGACAAAAAACAATAAACGTTTGAAACGTCTTCAAACCTGAAAACAAAGTCTAGTATATTGTTTTTGAACATTTTTGGAACAACTTGATATCATTTCGACTGCTCTCAAATAAGAAAACATAGTGTTTCTTCATACCTACACTAAAAATATTAATTTAACAAAGCAATATATTAACAATGAATGGGTTGGCATCTACTTGGCATTTAGCTCATTTACTATATTGTAAACCTGCATTTCTTCACCCTCTAGAAAACAGGAATCAATCTTACATTAATACACCAGGTCAAATATAAGCAGGCAAATAAAACCTTATGAATAACAATGTTAAATAGTTTGTTGAATAAACTGTATTTCCCAGGTTGTCTATGAACCTTTAGTGACTTTTTGAAAAACTCCATTTGATTGAGTGTGTTGTTAATAACAAAATTCAGCTGATAATCTCTGGGGCCTGAATTGCAACCCAATGTCAACAAAGGCAAAATACTGTTAAAGTGATTTTGTACAAAAAATTACTCATTTATAGAAAAAATTCTTTTGTTAGCCACTCATTGAATTCAATTTATCATCCTCATTAAAGGATTAAATTCTCAATTAGTAGCACTATAAATGGGAACCATTCTTTGCATCACGTTTTTGCAAACTGGAAAACAAATCTTTTACTTGAGCACCTCTGTATTCCCACTATTGGGCTGAGGCTATTAGGTGACCTAATAAAGGGGCTGTAGTTACCAAACAAATAATTTCATTTAACATCTTTGGTGGTTCTGCTTCAGAATTAAGTGACCTTTTGAAATAATCAAAGCATATAATTCATGATCATTTAATTAAATGAAAAAACTAACCTGGGGTAAAACTAAAAGTGCATTTTTTCTTTTTATACCTTGATGTAAAAGAAGGGACAGCTTTCAGAATATATAGATTCACAGATTGTTTCTGTCTTAAACTTAAAAAGAATATTTGACAAGTAAACTTTAGACAAGAAAATAACCCCAAAGCTTTTAGCTGTTCACCTTGTAAAATTCTGGTGCATCTTTTTGGTTCACAATGTGTTTTTGTTTTTAAGTAAAAACATACCATAAGCTATTATAAATCCCAGGCATACTCTCAACTCTGAGGTAACACCAGGGCACAAATGAATGCTGCTGGAATCCAGGATCAGACCAGCAACATTTTAGATTTTAAGTGAAACTCTCAAACTCTGAAAAATTTCATAGTATTCCTGACAGGAATATCTGTCCCTTGTCCTGTGGATACAGGACAACTGACCCTGGAGACTGAATATTTCAAACAGTTGCTTGAATAACAGCCTTTTTACTCTGCTCAAGGTTTAAAGACATGTAATCAAAGGGCTCTCCTTCCAAACGGCTTCAGCTCCCTTTTTAATAACACCAGCTGCCCTGGGGACACAGCAGGAGCCTCAGGGAAACAGAATCAATATGTATGACCTCGGCTAGTATCAGGTGAAGATCAAACTGCTGCTTCTCAAGCTTAACAAGCCCCTGCTCTGCCCTTTTTCATCACTATTAGCCTGCATTTCGCTTTAAGATCTAGCTGTTATTTACTAGAAACAGAGTACAAACCTAACTGCTTTCTACTGGGACGCCTCTATGAATGGAGCAGATAGCAAATAAAATAGGTGAAAAGGGAGGCTGTCAAAAGCAGAATATTATGTGGGAATAGACCTTGTAAATTGGAGATTTTCCTCAGCAATGATCAATGAATTCTGACATACCTTAATGGATTTTTCTTTGACAAACAACGTTTAACTCTCATATACTTCCAACAAACTGATTTTGCTTACCAGCTGCAGCCTAATAAAGCAGAACTAAGTGAATCATTAATAAAAGATACAGGTATCTCAGGTCCCACAGGGCCTCCAGACAGAGTTTCCCTGGAATATTAATCATCCTGAGTGTTGCTTCCCATTCTGCCCCAGCATGGACCCTACAATTATCAATCTCCCAGCACACGCTAACGGAGCGCTAAATGAAAACAAAGGAGAGGTGCTGGGGAATAAAAAGCTATCTGTGTTGCTGTCTAATAATCGATAACAGAGCTAGCGGAGGGTGGAAGCATGGGTGTCTGCGAGAATCTCTTTTAGCCTTGAGTGTTTCACTTGTCTGATTACTAAAAGACTTCCTCGGAGTGAAAAAGGGGAAGTGGGGAGACAGCGAAGACAGACCCTGACTCTCAACGTTGTTCAAAAGCCATTTTTCACCACATGTGCTTGTGCAGAATCAGCATCCGTTCTTAGCAGGAGAAGAAAACCTGTCGGAAATTACGGATACATTTTCATGTGTACAGAGGGTAAGGAAAGAGGAAAAGAATTTGGTGAAAAGCTGATGTTGTTCTGTGAACGTCAATAAACATCTACATAAATTTCCCTGCTGTGTTTCTAAATCCCAATTATCCTAAAAAAAACAACACACAATCCATTAGTTGTTCCTGTTAGCTTAGAAATAATGAACACATGTGGTGTTGATTCCTTTGAACCCAAAATAAACACAATCAAAATGTTGTTTACAGATGGAAGCAAAACAGTGCTCAGAGTTAATGCTATTCTACACAGTTTTTCCAGTGTAGTGATTACTCTGTATGTACCGTGGGATTTGATGTGTACTGATTTGATCAGCCCCTAAAATCTGTTTCCTCCTGGATTAAAGAAAACTATATCATTGTAATACATTTATATCAGATCTGATATAGCTGATATATATATATATATATATATATATATATATATACACATATAATATATATATGGACATCCCATCTTTTGTGACCTATTGAAAGAGTCATTGATGCGCCTTCAGAACTATTTTAGGTAGGCGAGTCACTCCTGGCAAGGCTTTAAACTGTTCAATGATTTCTCTGTATATTTATAACAGCTAACAAAGCCTTAGAAAGTGACTCATCTGTACTTTCATTTTTTAAGATTTTGGAATTCTGCTTTTTGTATTTACTCAAGGTATCTCATATTGAATTTAATCTAAAACAATCTAATGTGACTAAAAAAAAACAATAATAGGAAACAATGTCAAACTCAAACCACACTAACAACCAAGGCATCTGTTGGAAAGTATTTTTGTGACATTTGTAGGTCTAACTGGGGGGCCACACATTCATAAACCTTTTAATGTTATGACTTTTATATAGCTTCCCTTTTCTGCCAGATATAAACAACTTAGAGCTGGTGATTTGTGACTGCTGGGCTTATGTTGGTGCCAGGTCTAAAGAGGACCTTTAATCTTTACTTCCCAAAGTGCTGAAGCACCTCAGGGATATAAAGCTGACCCTGTTAAAAGTTTAAAAAAAGTTTCCTTTAGTTAGTTTAATGAGGGAAAATAAAGAATGATCTTAATTTGCATTCCAACATTGCAAGCACAGGCCATTCCACACAATTAAATGTTATTTATTGACAATAAACTTCCTGAGAATGCTTACTCTCTTTCAAGCTTTGTGTGCTCTCCTGTATGTGTGTTCTTACCCTCCATACTGCATCCCGGGGCCATGCAGGGCTGGAAGTCCTGGGTGTGTGGACAAGGTACACTGAGATCCAGCTGAGCCTTCAGCATCCTTTGCCTCATCCTGCGACCTTTGTCGCACGTCGAGCTGCTACAGGCTGACCAGGGAGACCAAGTGGAGTAGATGCACGTCTCTGGTGTGTCGTCTAAGAGAGTTAGATGGACAGATCATGAAAGGATGAGGACTAATTTCATTTATTTCCTACAATTTGGGGAGATTTGAGGTGAAAAGGTCAATATAGGCGGTTTAATTTGTATTTGAACAGATTAATAACCTACCTCACTGCGGATGAGTCATCTAAATTTTTTTAGCCGCAGTGAGGATGGAGAAAATTACTTAACGCTGAATCCAAATGTGATTAGAGCACGTATCAGTCCACCGGAGTCCACTAAATTACATCCAAGCAAGAAAGGAAGCTGCAGAGGGATTCAGGCTGACCCTAAGAAAGGAGTCTGATTTGTGAACGTCTCATCCAATTATGAGAGGAAGCAGAAGGATGAGAAGTAGCAGAGGTATGGGCTTCAATTAATTTTTTTCTCCTGGGAAATTGGGAGGAAGAGGTGAGAGAGACTATAGCGCTGAACCTGGAGGACAAACCCAAATGGACCCAGTGCTCCAGGACAGCACATAATGACAGAGGAAAATGAAAGAAGAAAGGAGCTGAAGAGGTAAAGTGAGAGATGGGTGGATCTGTAGGTGAAAGCATTAAGGGTCTGGGCAGAGCAGAGGGAGCAGCTTGAATGGAACATTTCCTCTTTGGTGTCAGCTCACATAGAAACAAGAAAGAAATGCTGGACAGGTGGAGGGACAGAGAAAGGAAAAAGGAGTCTGGAAGCAGGAGGCCGTGGGGCAATCACTACAGAAGACATTTATTAGACAGCCAGAAAGTCAAGATTTCTTAAGACAAAGATAAAGTAATTTAATGCAAAAATAGGTATTAGTGTTATGTTGCAAGGAAGGAAAAAAATAGTACTTTGATTAAATGAAGTGATATCTAAAAAAAAAAAAAAAATATCTATTAAGAATCATCTCTAGTGTGAAAATAATCTATAAAATTGACTTTCAGGTGCTCCCACAAAACTGATGTTGAATATAAATATTTAACCATTTAAATTGGATTGGAGTAGATTACACATTAAAAGAGAACTGAATGCATACAAATATAAATTGTTTACAAGGGATGATGATGGATGGACAAGGATGATGATGGATGCATTTTATGTTGAATGTTTGTTTATTTCTACGACAACATTAAATGTGTTTCACAAGCTTCTGACCATACTGTAGGACTGGAATGAAATAAACTGACTTAAATACTTTTTTTGATTTGATAAAGTTTGATAAAAGATGAAACAAGCTTGCTTTTTGAAAATGTCTCAAGATTACTCAGAAATTCACACTTTATAAATGACTGAAAAATAAATAACACGGCTTTTCCTTTTTGTAAAATAAAAAAAAATGCAACTAAATTTAATTTAACTTTTTGCAACAAATTCAAACAAAGTTTTTATAACTGAGAACTCATTGTAAAATGTGCTAGGTTTTTGTACCAACCACTGAAAGGGAATACAGTCAGGCAGGATTATACACCAATCAGAATAACTTTGGTCTGGGTGCCTTGTCAGTGCGACATCAACTTTTGACAGATTAATAAATTCAAACCAAACTCACAACTTTCCAATTCTGAGAAAACTGTTCTTCTGATTCTGAAATAGTGTCCTGCAAATGAAATCCCTTTCTTTAAAAGTATCCCCGCAGCATGATGCTGCCATTACCATGTTTCATAGAAATGTTATAGGAAAATGTAGTTCTACTTTTGCTCATGAGGTTAACATTGTACAGAAGGCACAGACAGCTATATTCTCATAAAGACACAAAACATGTGCAAATGAAAAATGCTGTAATAGCAAAAAAAACAAACAAACAAACAACAACAAAAAAAAAAACGTAAGTTAAGAAAAGCATCAAACTAAGCCTAAATGTTTCAGACCACTAGAGGGAGATGATTCTCATCTCATACGGGACAATAGCAGACATCACTATAAATAAATGTGCATGGATGAGACCCTTAGCAAAATCATAAATGGGATGTCTTGCATAGGACATCTGGAGGAAATAAAGGATAGAAAAGATATTCTACTGAATCTTTTTTAAGCATCCTGTTTATGCCATAACGGGAGGAGGCCAAGGGGGAGACCCAGGACACGCGTGAGGGACTATGTTTCTCGAGTTGCCCAAGTGGCTGGGGAGAGGGATGTCTGGGCCTCCCTACTGAAGCTACTGCCTCCGCGACTAATCTGTTACTTTAAACTGAATTTAACACAGAAATGAAATGAGGTTTTCATGCATCCAAACCTGGGTTTGAATGGAGACTAAGCCATTCTAAAGCACATATCAAGGTGCTCATTCAGGAGCCTGGATCAATATTTATTTTTGATTCTTTTCATGGTGGAGAATCCTGCTTCACAGCAGTAAGTTGAGCCAAACATACTCAAAATGTCATCTTTGAGCACGACATTTCACTTTTTTTTACCAGTTCACTGCACTTCTTCCAGCAGTCCACACTTTCCCTGCTTTCTTTTTCTCATCGTCTTCACAGGTTTGCCTGCAGTGTCTAAAAGTAGCAGCAGCAGAAACCCAGACTGACAGCTCATTTGCTAATTTGTATCACATATAGCCTGGTGCTGGACGCTCTGGAGGGCTTTACCATGTTAACAGGAGAAGTGACGTAAGTGAAGTTAGACACTGTCTTAGGACAACATGCAGTAATTAATAAATGTTTTAAATAAGGTTGGATCCGGATTAGCCAGCAGGTGGGTCCGGATCCTGACCCCGGTCCACTAATCTGTGACCTCTGCTTAATGCCCTTACTAAGTGGTTAGACACCAGATGAGATTATGACCCCCCCCCCGTGGTCAAAAGAACTTGTGTTATGCAGAGTGGGTATGCAGCTTTTCTTGACTTTCAGTGGCTTTTGTTACTTTCAGCATTGTCTTTGAGTGGGACTTGTTTTATTGTTTGCTAGTCTATTTTTGGGTTTGCAGGACCTATAGAAGTTGCACCCCTTGGCCACCATGTAAAAAAATCTTTCTTTTCCCATTTATGCATTGATGTGAAATTTGTAGAATATCATAGTTGGAATTATCTCTCTTAGCATTCATAGCTTTCTGCAGCCTTTCCAGAGTTACCATGGATCTTTTTCTACTACTAAGAACAATACTGCTCTGCACACTTGGTCAAATGAGTTGGATGGCTTGATAGGTTTTTGGTTTTTCAACACTGTTTATAAGGTCGGATGATGAAGTAAAAATTCCTGCTAAGATGTTGTTGGATGTTGTTTTATAATCTGTAGTGTATGACCTGATCTGAAAAATCTCTTTTGTTAACTTTTGTTGTCTAAGACCTACAGCCATTACTCTAGAAATGTCAATAAAAACATTATCCTTTTTCTTGCTTTGAAAATTAACACATTCCCTTCTGTTGGTTTTTCATAAAATCTGACAAAGGTTAGAAAAGTTCAAGAGACAAAGTTCCACATGGTCTTCTATTCAGGTTTTCTGGTGGATCATTTTAGAGAGTCAGAGCATTTGGGTTGGACCAAAAGGAACAACAAGCTGTATTTGAAACGGAGAGGATGTTGAACCCAAAGGTGAGGCTCTTCAATGTAGGAGCTTTAGCTTTACTGCAGGTTAAAGCTAAAGATCTGCTGGATCTATAAGTCATTGTTATATCCCAGCTGCCCAAGCTTCCTCTGAAACCAGCTGTGTCTTTAATGAGCACAGTTTGCCTTATTCCAACAGAGCCTCCTGGATATGTGAGCTTCAGTGTTTTAAATGTTGTTAGGCTTCTTTTCTAATTAGCTGTAATAAAGAGAGTTTCTGTTTGTGTGTTTTACTTTACCTTCCACCTTCTCCTCCTGTCCAATGTCAGCCACTATGTCATCAATGGTGTCTGGAACCACATTACACTGCTCCCCCTGTGCACAAAGGGACGATGTGCTTACATGCTGGAAACCTGAGGCAAAGCCATCTTATCATTTAGTCTTTGTTTTTTTTACCTTTAGAAAAACCTTTGAAATGGACAAAGACAGAAAATAATACCAACCTGACCTTTGGGCTATGTGTGTTTCTTGCACCAATTTAGAAATGAAAGTAATAATTACAACACAAAGCTTTACAGTTTGACTTTATGATGAATTCTGCATACCTTGCTAACTTGTTTGCCATCCATGGGTTTTTACAAGAAACTGCTGAGTGGACTATTGTTGCCAAAGCAACAAGTTGCAGCTTGGTTGGCCTTTTTAACTTGCTGGGTTTTTTTTTCTCCTCATAGGTTGGAACTAACATGGTGGAGTAGTTGAAGAAAGGAGAGTCCTCCAGGTGTCGTCCATTTATGGTGCTGCTTGAAAATAGATTTCTTTGCTCTCAAGCCACGTTGTAATCTCGAGCAAGGCTAGTGAAGATGAGACGGTTCTTGCTGCTGTTGATCTGTGCTTCAAAATGTTTTTAAATAACAGTAAGCCTACATGACAATTTCATGGAAATTTAGTATGTTTATTTATTGTTATATTTTTGTTGGTTCTGATAATTTTGTATTTTAATAAATATGTATTGCAACTTTATTGGTTTGAGAGTATATTTCATCAACAAAATAATGTCTAATTAAAATTACAATATTAATAACAGTTGTTATATATTGAAATCCTTATCGTAATTACAGTAAGATAGAATTATTTTTAGATTATACAAACAATCCAATTGTTATTTTAAGAAAACTAAACAAAATTGTTGGGGTAAATTACATTGGGGTTATGAACTACTCAAATTGGATTATTTTTAACCAAACATATTTTAGTTTGCATTTGAGCTCTCTTTCTCCTCACTCTCCTTTCCCACATTGTTAGCTGTATCATCTGGCTGCTTCCACTGCTTAATAGCTTTAAATCCATCCGTAAACATTGACTTCTGACATGTCTTGTTGTTGATCATCTTCACATGCGATTGACTTCTGCTCCCAGCGTGGTTTGACATGACTTGTTGTTTCTCTGTGCATGCAGGTCATTTTCAGGGCAACAATTTGAGACATTCATGTGAAGACCCGAACAAAAAAAATCAGATCCAACAAAAAAGATGTGACCTTTAGTGTGAACGAAGCCCATGATGTTAAATAATAAAAGCTGACATCTGCATTTGAAATTAACATGCAAAAATATTACTGTAATATATATGTTTTTTAATTTACAAAAGTTTTCTAAAAGTATCCTTTTTTATGACTCTATTGTTGGTGTTGTGTTGTCAATAATATCTAACATTATATCTTATATCTAATATTATATAATACAAAAACACAGAATTGAGTACATGTTTTTTAAAGTCGTAGGGAAATCATATTTAAATGTCAAATCATTCTGACTTAAGCATGTATATAAATGTACTCTTTATCAGACGATATTGTCCCAAAAGTTAGAAATTTTCTGTCTTAAAATCTGTGGTGTTTTTTTTTTTTTGTTATTTCATGCAGGCCAGTTAGTTATGCGTCAGCCTGTACACCTAAATTCGGCCAATCATATATCAACGGTCATCTGTCAATCTAATTTTTTTGGTCATAGCACTGTGATTCGTATGAAGCAGCTAATATACGCAACAGTTGAAATAAGAATAATTTCTTTACCATTGATTTACGTCCCAGTGTTCACGGGGATAGACGTCTGTGTCTTCAGCAGGCGTAGAGCTAACAGAACTGGCAGCGTTGCGAAAAACATGTACGGCTGTAAGCCTTCTACACCAAACAAAGCTTCTGTTGCCCTGGCGTCCACAACAACTTTGTCCCCGCTTTCCTCCTCTAAATAAAAAATGTATGATGGAGGAGACTCATCCACAACCTCCGACATCAAACTCTCCTCCTCTTGCATGTTTCTGCTGTCCATAGCGTTACTTGACAGTGTTGTTGCTAAGTGCTACTTGGTCCCAATGTAATTTCCCATTGGGAACCTACTAGCACTAAGTTGCTAGCAAGTAGGGCTGGGTATTGTTCAAAAATTTTCGGTTCCGGTACCAATACCGATACCTTCACTTCGATACCGGTTCCTGAACGATACTTTTTTCGATACCAGTTTTATAATATCAATTCGAAGAAAAAGAAAATTACACAACATAAAAAAGTACAAATCTTGAGTTTTATTTTAAGCTCTGATTTTTCCATTTACATTTTTCCTCTTACATAAAAAAAAAAAATTCAGTGTCTAATATTCACTGTTGCATTGTGAGGACCTTTTTACTTAGCAGTTTTCCTTTAGAAAAATTACCATGTCTGACAAACAAGCCCGTTGAATGGGATCCTATTGACAGCGCACCGCTGGTATGTGGGGGTCTGAGCGGCTCCCACAGAAATATCGGAAGGCAGGATGAACTGACTGCACTGATTAAGTTTTCAGGTGGATTTTCCCACTCAAAAACATAATAAAACTACTTTATTCCCACTGATCACAGCAAATATAACTGCAAGGCAAATAAAGGATAGAGTAGCTCCGCCCAATGCGCGTCAGAGCTACTTTTCGACCGCGCAGCCAGAGAAGCAAAGCTTCTTCAGTCGCGCGTCAGAAGCTGGTACAAGCAGCAAAAAGGAAGCAGCAGACGCGATTTTGCTGCTCTTGCTGCGTCCAGTTTGAAATTGCAGCATTATTCACTCTGCTCTGGCTTTGCACTGCCCACGGGCTGCTGAGAGGAGGATGGTCGCGCTGGCTGCGGTCCGCTCTTCTTGCAGTCAAACACCGCGCAACTTTCTGCTCTTAAATTGTTTCTGTGCACGATGTATTGCATTGCGCACTATTGGCATCAGTCTTAATAAAGTGAAGCCACACTTTTGACCTGGGGGGCATTTTAAAGGGGTTCCATGACGCCCGCAACCAGTTCACAACAGATACACATGAACCCTGGCTGTAGGCGTGACCACCTGTGTATTTTTCCTGGATGACGCAATCACGTTAGGTGTTACAGCCAATCACCGAAACTTGGTACCGAAAGACGAGGCATGTTTCGATACTCTGTAGAACCGAAGCATTTCGGTCGGTACCATAAAAGAACCGAAGTTCGGTACCCAGCCCTACTAGCAAGATTCTTCCGAAAAACCAGACACCACCAAACTTGCTTGCGAACCTTCCGCCACATCAATCCCGCCCCCTTGATAATCGACCAATCACATTCACTTTATTCACTAATGTAAAGTTGTGCACCACTCGGGAGAATTTGGAAATGCAACGGTTGGAACAGCCGCTTCCCTAAGACTTTACATGTTTTAAACTAAAACATGATGGGCTGCCAGTGGCTTACCCTGGTGAAGCCCACAATCAGGTTTAGCTAGTTTTCTGGGGGGAAGCCAATTAGCTACATTTTATATTGTATCGTTCATAATTGTACCAGATAAATGCCAGAAGTGTGTCTATAAATGTATACACACATTAACATCATTATTGTCAATAATTTCTATGTCATCAATATGGTGACACAATAAAAACATACAGTGAATACTTTACCTTCCTTGCAATACGTTCCACAACTACCCGAGCAACAGGAGTAATCGCCCCACCTTCTGGGTCATAGAACGGGCTTTGAGAATGATCCAGGCTGGTCAAAGGTCGAATTTTCTCCTGAGGAACGGTGGGCTTGTTTGGTGACTGAAAGAGCCCAAAGGAAAAATGTCAATGATCTGTTAAATACAGTGTAATAATCTTAAATAAAAGAATTAAAATCCACATCTGCACAAAAAAGGATAAAATGGGACCCACAATGCAGGCAGGAAGGAATGGAGCAGCAGGGTAATTTAAAAAATAAAAACAAAATTTACAGCTTGTCTTAAGGAGATCAGGATATAAAGCATGAGCAGAAAGAGAGGCATGGAAAGAGGATTATTCCACGGGGAATAATTATAATAATAAGTTAATAATAAGTTAAACGACCCCAAGAATAAACTAGAAGGCTAAATGCAAATAAAAGCCCAAACATGAAAAAAAATCCCTAAAAACTTGGAATCATTGAATCATCATTGGAACCGAAGAATCATCATTGGAACCAATGAATCATCATTGGAAAAAAAGTGAACTGGAAGGAAAAACTCAATTAGCAAAAGCCACAGAAGAAGATGGAGAGGAATGTTAGAAGATAATAAACACACAAACTAATGAACACAAATGGAAGAACCCATCACCTCAAATCATGACAAACAAGACCATCACCTAATCCTTTTGTCGACTGAGTGGACGGTTCAGGAATAACTGATTATGTTTACATCAAGCTTAGGTACAGTAATCTAAAACAACTCCTGCATAAGAGATCATATTTCTTTGTTATAGTTAACAAACATTGGATTTCATTGTTCCTCTTCCAGTGTAGGTAGCAATTTATTTATCTGTTAGTTTATATTTACAGTTTTCCTCATTGTTCTATATTTTCGGCCTGTAAACATCTACAGATAGGTTCATCTGTCATCATCTCTACTGTTTTGTTTTTCGTTAAATTTGTTCTGTTGCTGGTTCGTCTTTATCTTCTTCTTCTGGATAATTTACCATTTTTCAGATTTCTCTGCTGGCCCTACTAGTTTTGATTGAGCTGGTACAGTAGTAGCCATTCAAAATTTCCCACACTTTCTTGATGGGCCCTTGGCTGGACCCCTTCAATTCCTTTTTAAACATCAATCTTGTCTTAAAGTTTTTTTTCTGTGATGATTTGTGGGTATTACTGTATTTCATATGGAGCCCACCCAGATAATGTTGCTTACGGGCCTATTGTTGTGTCGTTACGCCATTGCCTGTAATTCAGTGAAAAGGGTGGCATCAGGGGGTCAATCCAGAGGCTGGAAGTTGGAGGGGATTTCGATGGGAGCTGCCATTCTGCTGGAGTTTGACTGGGAAGGGCCATTTTAAATGGCTTCTACAGTATATTTAGTGTGAAACTGTCATGGTGGTTTTTAGAAATTTTTTTTTACAGTGTAATTTTTGTAAGTGTAAACATTTGTTTATGTTTTAATTGAAAATTTATCAAAACTAACATGTAGCTAAAGTGCATCCCAACTTCGCCAGGACGCATATGGACACAGTGCGATGATTCAACCCGAAATCCCACATTCTCCATCACCGCCCCACCCCGCTGCAATCCAGACCTCCTACACAGAGCAAAGCCTACAGCATCCGCTGTTCCTCCCATCTTGTTTACTCCGACTTCCTCTGAGCTCGAGTAGAGCATGAGCTATATTATTAAAACATGCAGAAGTAAGCGCTTCATTTAATATAACATACTAAAAAATTTCCCATCAGCATCCAGCATATGTTCAGTTTCTTCCCAAATATTTTCTTTTTCTTGTGGATATTTGTAATAGCGATAACTAGGATAATACAAAACTGCTTTTTTATTAACTGTTTTTTATCTGCTTCCAAACTCATCATCTCTTCATCCATTGCTGCAATAAGAGGTTTATTTTGACTGGATTTGATTAAATTTTTAAGCCCCTCAGTATAAAATAAATACTTTGATGAGAAATCTGCTTCCTGGTATGTTGAAGAACCAATAGTTTGCATCCAATCTTTTAAATGAACGATGTTAGTATTTTGGAATATATAAGAATTATGCTCTAATTTGTAGTTACCGATCTGTCGTTACTATATTTTAATTTGACAGATCTTCTTGACATTGTTTTTCCTGTTTGGTGCGATTGCAATTGCGGATCTTGACCTGGCCGTTGCAGTGCGGCCTATTGCTTTCAGGGGTGCTAAACCGTGAAGTTTAAGGTCTAGCTCCTGAAGTAGTGAAAAGTTGCACAGTGATGCTTTAAAGAGAGGGAAATCATTAAAAATCATTATTCTCAAAGTTTTTTACATAAAATGTTCTATGGTGAGATCCTTAAAGGTAAGTTTTTCTTGTATTCATGCAGATGTTGATGGTATAGCGGTCAAGTCTCCGACCACCCTCCTGCATTCTTCATTTATTAATGCATTATAAAATTCTATGGTGCAAAAAGTGAGGAGGCCTATGGAGTGAGTGTATGTGGCTATTTCTGATAAAGATAGATTTTTGACAGTATGCACTTCAAGCTGTCATGATCTGCCCTGATAGCTGACCTTAATTATTCATGTCTTTGACCACCTGCTTAATTAATTCTGCCTGGTCTTTAATCATCGCAAATCCCATCCACCTGGACGTTCTGCTTTATATTCAACTTAGTCCAGCTATTAGGGCCTGATCATATTTTGCTTCCTGTTTGTTGTTTGGTTTATTTCTAAGGTTCATGTCTTCGTTCCCGACTGCCAGTGGGTTGAGAGGTTTAGTGTTTGTCTTGTCTTCTGGTACTGTTCCGGCCCTTCTCCGTGGGGCCCTCAGGGTTTTGGCTCAGAACGCGGGGAAGGTCTGTTTTATTCCCGTAAGCCTGGCTCCTAGGATAAAGACCAGTTTAAAGTCCTGCAGAAATCCTGGTACCACGTATTGTCTCTGTTCCCTCAACCACTGAGTGTTAGAAATCCAGTTTGTGTGGCCTGTTTGTGTGTTTCCTTTTTCCACCACAAGGAGGTGCCCTGTCCTCGCTGCACACCTGCGGCTCATTGGACCATTATCTGGAGGAGTATTTGAGCAGTGGGCTGTCACTACCTCGACGCCGGAGTGTTTGCCAGTTTTGGGTTCTCTAGCCAAGCTGAGATTAGCTGAGTCTAACCTAGCTTTGTTTCTCTGAGTCTAACCAGTTCTTTGTCTTTGTTCTCCGGCAGGAAGCCGGTGATTTCCTGTGTTACCGGATACCTGGACCTTCTCCCCTCTGGAAGGAAATACCGAGTTCACAATGAGCAGGGGAAAACCTCCACATGTTCCGTTCAAGTTCCCATTGGAAATCTGAGTGACAGTCCGCTCCATTACTCCTCCGGGTCCAACGCTTGCCTACCTGTCCGCCCTCTAACGTGTGCTCTTTTGACTGGATACCTCACACAGACTGGATTCAAGGACTAACCAGGCCTCCCTCAAACGTGAGTCCCATTATTGCATTATCTAAGACCATCCAAGATTCCCACAATCCCTGAGCTGACTTCTGAACTTCCCTTCTCACTTCCAGTTCTGGTTCACCAGCTCACTGAGTACCAGATCCTACTCCTGTTGACTTCCACAATAAACCTGTTAAACTTTTACCGTGCCCTCTGAGTGGTTTCTCTGCATGTGGGTCAGATTCGTAAAACCGATCATGACACTGAGCCTGCCTGTCTGCATGTGATCCTGCCTGTCTGCATCTGTGCCTGTCTCTCTGAGCACGCTTCTGGACTCGTGGAACTCTGAACCTGCCTTCATGCTCTGAGGATTCCTGGAAGCCTGGATCCCTCCGTTCCTGTTTGGATAGGAACAGTTCTGTTTTCCCCTGACCTGGATCGGCCTACTGCCTGTTCTCCAGGGCTGCAGCATCGGGGAAACTCTGGGCAGCTAAGGGCCACATCTCGTTAGTAGTGCATTGGCTGATCCTGCCTATAATTGAGATGATGGAATGAACTGTTAAACAAGAGTGTCAGTGATTGACCCGCCCCCCTCCCGCATCCGCTTCAGTCTGTAGTTCAACAGCAACCCACTTTTGTGCCTTTTCTGTCTGTTTATTTGAATAAACGTTTACTTTCCTACTGACTGGATCTTGAATACTCAGTCCATCTGTTCTGTTCTATGACACATGCACTATATAGTAATAAGACTAGCAAACTAGTGTATCATTATCAAAGATAATTAGTCACTTTTTTGTCTTGTAAAAAACTAGATTTAGGAAGGCAGTCAAACTTAGAACACTGTCAAAAAAGATGAAAACTACAACAGACAAGAGAGTTACTTGGAAAAGTCCCTCACATTCATCTTAAACAAGAGCGTAAATAAAGCCCCATTTTTTTGGTTTTACTTTTAAATAATGATATTCACAAAAATGCGACCATGGTGTGAGCGTTAATGCTTGCATAAAAGAAAGAATGAATTTGCTCATGAGGTTAAATTCAAGCCCCCCGACACTCAAGAAACACTATGTCTTTAATAACAACAATACCTGGTTTTATGTGAGGGAAGTTTTTGAAAAGTATTTACCATCTCCCCTCTGCAGGATAGGCACTATGCGTATTCATGAGTGCAAACTATAAATAAATTGCTCTAGTCTCAAAACAGTTGGTGAATATGGATGAGCCCCTTTTATTTCAGGGCTGTAAAGTTTTTCACAGAAAGTGAAACTGAAAAACACTCTGATGCTGCATTTTATAAACATAAAGGCTGATTTAGATATACTGCTTGTTGTTGCTTGATTGCACAGTGGGGCAGTGGGTAGCACTGCTGCCTTGCAGCAAGAAGGTTCCAGGTTAAATTCCTGGCCGGAGGTCTTTCTGCATGGAGTTTGTATGTTCTCCCCGAGCATGCACAGGTTCTCTCCGGGTACTCCGAAAACATGACTTAGGTTAATTGGCCTCTCTAAATTCTCTTTAGATGTGAGTGTGTGCACGAACAGTTGTTTGTCCTGTATGTCTCTGTGTTACTCTACAACAGACTGGTGACCTGTCCAGGGTGTACCCCACCTCTCGCCCATAGACAGCTGAAGATAGGATAAAGTACCCCGCAAGACCCAAGCAGTGATAAGCTTGATGGAAAACAGACTGCAAATATGCAAATATGCACTGCAAATATGTGTGGTACCACACAGACACAAAGCATGTGCAATGAAGTGCCCGTGCTTTGTGCAATGAAGCTCATTGTTTCTAGTGTAGAAACAATGTTAAGAAAAGCTGCATACTAGCTGTGCATCACAGACGTGCTCCAAGCCACTAGGGGGAGACAATCAACACATATGAGACTGTGGAGATTAGTATGTATAAATGTTGATGAACCAGACAGACCCTAACTCTAAATCCCATTGTTCCAATCAGGCTGCCTTCAAACTAAAGGAGTCCTACAGAGCTTGGTTGATTTGCGGGGCTTCTAAGGCTCCATACAGGTTCTGTGAGGCCAAGCAGTCTGCTGAAAAACACTCAGGCCTGGCAGGAGTGCCCCTGAACTGGCAGACCGGGATCGTGCCCTGAGCTTCCACCATAGGAGTTGTTAGGAGTTGTTACCCCTCGCTCCATAAATTTCGGCCTACTATGGAAGAATATGAATTGAACCTGTTAATACAGTACTCAGCTGTCTGTTAGCACAATGTCAGGACAGACAGAAAACATAACTGACTTTAGAGAAGCAGTCTTGTGCCTCAGAAATCTAAATTATTTGTAGTATATAAGAGAGTATATAAATATAGTATATAAGTGATAAAGATCTTTTTACAACAGGAAAACATTTAGGAGACCTGCCGCTCTTTCCAGGAGGAGGAGTATTAGTAACTTTGCCCCTATCTTCTAAGAAATGATGTAAAAAAAAAAAAAGGAGTTTTATCTGAAACTTTAAAAAACATCAATTAGTGTGTTGAGCTTGATCTCAGTCAAACTAAAGAACAGTTATAGTTCGTTTTGAGCCCATCTGGCTTTGAGTAACAGTACCACATTTAAAAATAAACTAGAGCAAATCTTCATAAACACCTTTTTACAAACTACCAAGCACAATAATGAAGTGGTGATGATATTGGCTTGCTCTGAAGTCATTATCTTTAACATAAACTCTCCAAAAGCCAAAGCACTGGGAAGTTAAAATGAAGGCCAATTGTCTAAGAGCCAATGCTTGTTTCTAATTGGGTTATAAACAGCATCATGATCTCAAAAACAACAGTCAATCTGCAACACACTGGTTCGGAAAAAGAAAAGAAGAAGAAAGTGTTGCAATGATCCATTCTAAAGCTGTACATCACTGTAAAGCTGTGGTCTCTCCAGAAAGATGTGCAAGAGCAAATGTGTTCACAAGATAATGAATTAAACTGCTAAACAAAAGTTGTTTGAGGGGTCTCTTTAATGCATTTATACACAAACAATATGTCAGGTGAAAGCTCTGATTTTTTATTTTTTTTTGCTGACCCCAAAACAACCCTGAACTGGATGAAAACATCCTAACATTTCTTATAATTCATGTATTGCTGTGATGGCAGTGCAGCATGGAAACATTTCCAGTAATCTGTCGCTAATATACCTACATGCTTCATCTTTTGACTTAATGGCCTCTTTTTCTGATTTATGTTGCTGTTATTTTTTAATGACCATCATGATGATAGATCTTGTGAATTCTCCACATTTATCTAGCTGAGATGCTGGTTTCGGACTACAGCAGTATGGTTCATCTTTTTGGTATCAAACTTTGTAAAAACAAACAAAAAAACAAACAAACATGTAATAAGACATAAAGTAAGATTTAGTACCTCATATGTGACACCGCTGTCTGTGCCTGCGTCCCATGGGATGAGGTCTGCCACAAGTTTCTGGACCCAGCCACAGTCCTTGGTGCAGAGATCCTCTCCTGACAGCCCCACATTCCAGTCTGGACTTGGCCCAAGCATAGTGAGGAAGGACATGAGATGCCGGGTCCGATCCACAGAAAACTCTGCCGAGGGAGCTGCTCGCCTGGTTTAAGTGGCGGGAACATAAAGCAAAATCAATAAAGTGACAAGAAAAAGTATTTACCACTTAATAGTATCTTCAGTTTCTGTTTGTTCATTTAGCCAGAAAGATCCAACTTAGGTTACAAACCTATTTTCCATGCCAAAGGTTTGGAAAAAAAAAAAACGTACATAGTTTTAGAGAACACCCTTATTAAATATACGAACATGAAGAGTAAAATGTAAAGTCAATGACTGGATGAGGTCAAACCAATTTGTCTGGCTTCTTTGATTGAGTTTTTCGAAAACCGGTTCCTGTGCAGAACGGATTCCGTATGTTCTAATTCCATGGCACCAATTGGCAGCTCGCTTAACGATTCTCTTAACGATTCCAGGCAGCACCAGTGCCTAGCTCTGGGCAGCACGACTTACATCATGTTTTTTTTTTCGCAAGTTATGCACACGGCATTCAGTAAGCAAGAACGACATGACCAGGCGTAAATCTAGGAAAGCAAAACAAAAGCGCTCAAAGCGATTAAAAGTTTAGCTTAATTTTAAGGAAGAGAAAGATGGCAACAAGGCGCTTTGCAATAATTGCAAGGTAGCAATTAAATTTGCGGAAGGAAATACTTCCAACATGCAGAAACACCTGTGCACACAACATGGCATACATCTTAACAAATGCTGTGTTTTTGATGCTTCCAGACAGAAGCTAACTTACAACCAGCAAGGAAATCAACTCTGGTGTTAAGTAGCTAGTTTTATATCACTGGCTGTGCTTAAAGTGGTTCCTAGTAAATCATATGTCATTTCTGGAAATAAACCAGTTTCCTATCTCTCTTTGAGGTTATTAAGCGAGAGGGCCTTTCTCGTTAATCCAGCACTTCATTACTAGCATGTTTAATTAAAACTACAGGAAGCTGAAAGTCTTACTGTCATGGTTGGTTTAGGAATCAAACCCAGATGCAGAACACCACTTGGAGACTGATAAAAAGTTCAACAGAGTTTATTAAAGGTTGCACAAAGATAACATGAACTGGATTCAGGTAAACTGGTCCGGGAGGGATTCTCAGGCGTCTGCAGAGACGGATAGTTTGATTAGCCAGGTTAACAGATGAATCGTTGCTTTTCAGATGTTTCTGAGAATACCTTGAAGAGGTCCGGGCTTTCCTTTCTGAGAGGGGGAACCGGTTGGGTCCAGAGACTGTTGGTTCAGCAGAGTGCTCAGCAGCAGCAGCGTCTAGCTTCTGACTTTCCAGTGACAGACCTTGGTTTGAGGGATTAGCTCTTTCCTTAAGAGCAGCAGGTGGATTCCAGAGTGAGATCTTCAGGATTGGCTATCTAGGGCAGGCAGGCAGGTAACAGGTTAAGCTCATCCAGAGCTTCAGACGAGAGACAGGTTTCCTATGAGCGAGAAGACAGAGGCAGGTTAGAATTGGGTTTCTCTTAGAGACAGAGATTCTAGTAGTTCAGAGGCTCAGGTTCGCTAACCAAACTTGGTCAACACTGCGGTGTTGAAGGAAGGTCTGGCTGCTGATTATAAAGGCAGGTCTCCTGATGGGCTGATAAACGTCAGCTGTGCTGGAGGGCTCCAGCCCAGGAGATCCACAGCGTACTCTGCTGGAGAAGGGTGGTGAATCTCCAGATCCCAACAGTACCCCCCTCTCAACGACCCCCTCTTGGCGGTCCCGAGGATGTGGATGGGAGGGAACTCTCATAATCCTCGATCAGGGATGGATCGAGGATAAATGAGCCAGGGACCCAGGTGCGGTCCTCCGGACCGTAGCCCTCCTAGTCGACGAGGTACTGCCAACCGCGACCTCGCCGACGGGAGTCCACGATCCGGTGAACCGTGTAAGCCGGATGACCATCAATGTCCAGGGCGGGTGGAGGGGAGTCGGAAGGCGGGCACAAAGAACTCGTGATGACAGGCTTTATCTGAGAGACATGGAATGTAGGATGGATGCGCAGAGAAGGTGGCAGGTGCAGGCGGACAGCAGAGGGATTAATTATCTGATCGATCTTGTATGGACCGATGAACCTGGGTGAAAGTTTTTTTGATATGGCCTTAAGGGGAATGTCTCGTGTCGTTTGACAGCCAAACTTCTTGGCCTGGAGTGTAGTCAGGGGCGGGACGTCTCTTGGAGTCGGCAAACCTCTTGGTTGAGGCAGATGAGCGGGTGAAGGTGGTGATAGTATCTTTCCAGATACATTGGAAACGGCGGATGTGATGATGGACTGACCTGACCGCGATCTCTCTCTCGTCTGCGGGAAAGAGTGGAGGCTGACAGGCCTTGGAAAATCGATCGACGATGGTTAAGATTGTAGTCATACCTCTAGAAATCGGGTGACCGGTGACAAAATCAACAGCGATATGAGACCAAGGACGGGTTGGAACAGGTAGAGGATGCAGCAGGTCAGAAGATGGTTGGTGAGAGGTCTTGTTTCGGGCGCAGATGGGACAAGCCAGATCATACTCTTTAACGTCTTTATGCAGAGACGGCCACCAAAATCGTCTGTTTATGAGGGCGATGGTTCTGCTCACTCCAGGATGGGCCGAGAATTTCGTTGCGTTCATCCACTGGATGAGGCGGGATCTGACGGAAGACGGGACATACATTTTATTAGGAGGACCATTACCTGGGTCAGGTTCAGAGGCCAGGGCAGAGTTGATCAGATCAGTGATCTCCCAGGAAACGGCTCCAACTGTACATGAGGCTGGGAGAACAGGTTCGGGTGTCTCAGGTTGATCAGTGGAATACAGACGAGAGAGAGAGTCGGGCTTGACGTTCTTGGAACCAGGTCTGTAGGAAATGATGAGATTGAAACGTGAGAAGAACAAGGACCACCTTGAATGCCGGGGGTTGAATCTCTTTGCCGATTGGATATAAGCCAGGTTCTTGTGGTCAGTCCAAACTAGTACTGGATGCTCAGCCCCCTCGAGCCAGTGTCTCCATTCCTCCAGGGCGGGCTTAATGGCCAGAAGTTCTAGTTCTCTAACATCATAATTTTGCTCGGCTGGAGAGAGTCTGCGTGAAAAGAATGCACATGGGTGAGTTTTCTGGTCAGAATCTGACTGCTGAGATAGAACAGCTCCTACACCGGAATCAGATGCATCCACCTCAAGGATGAACTGTTTCGTAGGATCAGGTTGAACCAAGATGGGGGCACTGGAAAAGAGTTTCTTTAATTTAAGGCATTTTCGGCCTCAGGGGTCCATAGGAATGTTCTCTTAACTGAGGTAAGAGCTGTGAGAGGTAGAGCTGTCTGGCTATAGTTTCTTATGAACCTCCTGTAAAAGTTTGCAAACCCAAGAAATCTCTGAAGTTGCTTGCGGTTTTCTGGTGTAGGCCACTCCAGAATTGCCTTTATCTTGTCTTCTGATGGCTTCACCTGCCCGCCCTCGAGCACAAACCCTAGAAAAGTGACAGAATGTTGATGTTATTCATATTTTTCAGCTTTCACAAAAAGTTTATTTTCTAGTAGCCTCTGAAGGACTAAACAAACATGTTTCCTGTGGTCTGAGAGGTTCTTGGAGTAGATCAAAATATCATCGATGTAGACAAAAACAAAAACATTCAAAAAATCTCTGAGGACGTCATTGACAAGAGCTTGGAAACAGGCAGGAGCGTTCGTGAGTCCAAAAGGCATGACCAGGTACTCAAATTGCCCTAAAGGGGTCTTAAAGGCTGTTTTCCATTCATCTCCATCTCTTATTCTAAGGAGGTGGTAGGCGTTTCTTAGATCGAGCTTGGTGAACACTGTAGCACCTTGTACAGGTTCAAAAGCTGATGCCAGTAATGGTAGGGGATATTTATTTTTGACGGTAATCTGATTCAAACCCCTGTAGTCAATACAGGGGCGCAGGGAACCATCCTTTTTACCCACAAAGAAAAAACCATCACCGAGAGGAGATGAAGATGGGCGAATTATTCCAGCAGCTAGAGATTCATTGATGTATTTTTCCATGGTTTCACGCTCTGGTTTGGAAATGTTATACAATCTACTGCTGGGAAGAGGGGCTCCTGGTAGTAAATCTATGGCGCAGTCATATGGTCTGTGAGGTGGAAGAGACGTCGCACTGACCTTACTGAAGACTGGTGCCAGATCATGATACTCGGGAGGAACAGAAGTAAGGTCAGGAGAGTCCATCTCCCCACTACCTCTAGGGGACTGAATAGTAGGAGCCGCAGAACGAAGACAGGATTCGTGACAGGAGGTGGACCAGGATTCAATGTGGCGTTCAGCCCAGTTGATATGGGGGTTATGACGTTCCAACCACTCGAATCCAAGCACCAGGGGAGAGCAAGCTGAAGGAAAAACAAAAAACGTTATCATCTCCCGGTGGTTTCCAGAGATAAGCAGTTCTAAGGGTTGTGTCTGATGAGTGACTTGATGAAGCTTCTTTCCATCGATAGCAGATACTCTGAGAGGCTTAGTTAAAGGAACAGTCTCAATTTTTAACTGCTGGACAAGGTCTGAATCAATCAGGTTTCTTTCACAGCCAGAGTCGATGAATGCGGATAAGGTGAGATTCTGGTTAGAAAAGAACAGAGTTGCAGGCAACAACAAATGAGGAGTTTTCTCAGATTTTAGGTGGCCCGTCCGACTCCTCACATCCTCTGACGGGCCCTGGCTTTTGATTTAGCCAGGCATGAAGCGATAAAATGGCCAGTCTCACCACAATACAGACACAGTTTAGCCTTAAATCTCTGTTGCCTCTCTTCAGGGGATAGCCTAGTGTGTCCAACTTGCATTGGTTCGACCTCCGTTCCTTCTGAAGAAGAGAAATGAGAGATTTGGACAGGCGCTGGAAGAGTCTGATTCTTAGACCTTGGCTTGGTACTGGGTTCTGAGGAACCAGAAAAAACAGAAGCATTATTAAATGCAGGAGATGAAACAGAAAAATTCAGGTTTCTTTGCCTTGAGTGATTTCTAGTCCGAAGTCTATTATCCAACCTGATGGTCAAACGGATGAAATCCTCCAAACTAGCAGGTTTGTCTATTGTGGCGAGTTCATCTTTAATGTTGTCATTCAAAGCCTTAAAGTAAGCACTCTTAAGTGCACACTCGTTCCATACTGAGGCTGCGGCTTTAACCAGGAAGTCAATGGAGAACTCAGCTACTGTGGAATTTCCCTGTTTTAAATTTAGCAGGGCTCGGGAATCAATAGTTTTATCTGAGTCATGGTTGAAAACTTGAGAAAACTCAGATATGAATTCTGAAAAGGTACATGAAAAGCTGGACTCAGAAGAGAACCTTGCCTCCGCCCATTCAAGGGCTCGTCCAGTAAGCTGAGAGAGAATGAAGGAAATCTTTTTCCTATCATTTGGAAAACTGCCGGGATAATGCTCAAAAAGCAAACGACACTGAAACAAAAATCCTTTACACTCCTTTTGGTTACCTGAAAATCTTTCAGGAGGACTCGGACGGAACTCAGGAAATGACTTCACGGACGGTGACCTTAGAGACGGAAGTGGTTCCGGAACAGGGCGGACTGCAGGCGTAGCATTAGCATTTGCCATGTAGCCAGCGTAATTCAGCAAGACTTGGTTCTGATATTCAAGTTGACGGTGTAACTCACGGAGGGTGTGCGCTTGTCCAAGGATTTGGGCATCCTGCTCCTCAAGCCTCCTCCGGAGGTGATCTGCTGGGCTTTGTGTTTGGCCGCAGTGTTCTGTCATGGTTGGTTTAGGAATCAAACCCACATGCAGAACACCACTTGGAGACTGATAAAAAGTTCAACAGAGTTTATTAAAGGTTGCACGAAAATAACATGAACTGGATTCAGGTAAGCTGGTCCGGGAGGGATTCTCAGGCGTCTGCAGAGACGGATAGTTTGATTAGCCAGGTTAACAGATGAATCGTTGCTTTTCAGATGTTTCAGAGAATACCTTGAAGAGGTCCAGGCTTTCCTTTCTGAGAGGGGGAACCGGTTGGGTCCAGAGACTGTTGGTTCAGCAGAGTGCTCAGCAGCAATAGCAGCGTCTAGCTTCTGACTTTCCAGTGACAGACCTTGGTTTGAGGGAATAGCTATTTCCTTAAGAGCAGCAGGTGGATTCCAGAGTGAGATCTTCAGGTTTGGCTCTCTAGGGCAGGCAGGCAGGTAACAGGTTAAGCTCATCCAGAGCTTCAGACGAGAGACAGGTTTCCTATGAGCGAGAAGACAGAGGCAGGTTAGAATTGGGTTTCTCTTAGAGACAGAGATTCTAGTAGTTCAGAGGCTCAGGTTCGCTAACCAAACTTGGTCAACACTGCAGCGTTGAAGGAAGGTCTGGCTGCTGATTATAAAGGCAGGTCTCCTGATGGGCTGATGAACGTCAGCTGTGCTGGAGGGCTCCAGCCCAGGAGATCCACAGTGCACTCTGCTGGAGAAGGGTGGTGAATCTCCAGATACCAACACTTACATGATTCTAGCTGTTGCAATGGATGTAACGAAACATGCTACGAAGTGGCTCCGCAGTTCAGGGAGCGAGAGAAAGGTGACGCTCGTTTATTTAAATCAGGGGAGATGAGTTTATTTCCCAAAATTGTACATGTAATGCTTTTTCATTAAACGGATGCCTTCTTCATTCGATTTAGATGAGTGTGACGAGATGGGTAGCCTGGCTGCTCAAGAGGCTGGCAGCTCCTGTTCACGGACTTCTGTTTTCGCCGAGGTAGGCAGAAATAGAACGAACCTCACCATGCACTCACCATGTTTCACAGAATCGATAAGAGAATCGGAATCGTGAAAATCGTATTAATTTCCAACCCTAGATGACGTGTAAATTTGCGCTATATAAAAACAATGAATTGAAATGATTTAAAGAAAAAAAAACATTTGTAATGCATTTAAGCTAAAAAATATCTGGAATCAATTTAAAATGTTTTAAATCCTGATATTCAAAAGGTTTTCAAACAAGTTTGCATGAAGACATCATGTTCAAAGCAAGTGCAATTCGTATTTGTTAATTTAGCCGAAAAACCAAGAACATTGTTTTGCCTTTTATTGTCTTCGTGTATATTTACATCATATTCTTAAGAGCAAACAGTGCAAAATACAGGGTGGAGGAAATGCAACATCTGGAAAACTCACAACAGGATTAAGCAAAGGTGACAATTATTGTAGGCACAGTTTTTCTGTATATATATCCTTCTGGCTACCAGGTAAAAAAATATTGTTCCCACTTTGGTTCCCCAATCCCTGTAAGATAATTAGATAGCAGAAATTAAGATATTCTGTATGACCACTGCAGTGAACATTTGAAACTTATCCCTTATGCGAATGAATAACTTAGAAAGAAAAACTTAAAACATATAATATCATAATTAGCTTGTGTGGTTTGGTACTTCAAAAGCAATTCTCCCTCTTGTAAATATATAAGAACAGCTTTGCACTTGTTGTACATCACGTTTTTTGCTCGTGCAACTGGATCTGTGACACCTTTGCATGTGTTGGCAACCTAGTGTCTCAGAGCCGCATTTTCCTGCGGTTTCCACTTTTGACATGGGGGAGTGTTGTAATTGCTGCTGTCATTTAAATTTCCTGCTTGGGTCTGAGTAACCAGCTCTTGACTATAGAGCAGAAACTGGCAGTCACTCAAACACTGAAGGCAAGAGTTGTCTCAAATGATTGGCCGTTTAAGCTGTTAGGATAGGAGAAGGTAGTTAGGAAAAGAAAAGTTGAATATTACAAAAAGTTCTGTATCATAATAAAGTATGGCATCTTACAACCATTCATTCATGGGTGGGAATGGATCTCATCCAAGGTAGTGGGTTACCTCGTAATGTTACCATCTCGACCCAACAAAATTGTGATGAATATAAGCAGAAAGAAACACTCTTAATTTCTGCAAATTTAAAAAATAGTAAGGAGCTGTTTTAGTAGAGAAATTCTTTATTTTCAGCATAAAGTGTCTAAAAGATTGAAATGTATAAATAAAACAAGATTATTATGAAACAAATGTATGTCAGTCTTATAGCTTTTTGCAAAAATCTACAATTTACTCAACTAAACCCTTAGCAAGATGAGGAAACATTGAGATTTTCCATGAATTACATGCAAATCTGACAGCTAAAATGGCCTGACCTCTGACCTAACTTACATCATTAATTGCTAAATTTATGCAGACACAAAATAGCTAATCAGCTGAAGAAAACTCCTGCTTATGTTATAACCAATTCAGTAGCAATTTAAAGTCAAGATTAAAATATCTGAGGAACATTAGGCAAATTAGAAACCACTAATATGGAAAACCATGGCAGCTCAGCATACAATGTTGCAGGACATGATATGCTGCTTCAGATTCACTGATTTTGCAGGTGTGCACACGCTTTTGACTGCTGTTATTCATAAAAGTAATAGTTGCACAACATATGGCAAATGGTAGACAATGCTAGGAGTGGTTATTAAACAGATGTTTAGTGGAAGATACACAAGTGTCAGCATGTGAGTGAGTGTCTGTGCACCTAAAGTCTTCAGGGCAAGAGTTGTTAAAAGATCCTAATTGCTCTTGAACTCATTCCAGAGGTGTCATAGTCTGTTAATATTCAAACAAGTAAATGTGCCGCTCTCCAAGCATATAAAGGATGCCAGCGAAAAACAATAAGGTTTATTAATATTCATGCACTACAATAGTTCATTGATCATGATGGAGCTAAAACTTTACTCAAACAAACTTCCGTGTTATGCTGATTAATTTTGCTAATTGCTACTTATGATGCAGATTTATTCTGTCATTCATTTATAAACCACATTATCTAAATATGTATTTAGTAACTAGGAAAAAGTGTCTAACTTTTTTTTATCAGCTACAGATGATAAACTAAGCAGATTCTAGTCATGTCCATTGAGGGGGCTATAGCTCGGACTGCTCAGATGACCATGGGCAATACCATTGCCTTCACCTTCCAGGCTCTTTCTGTTCCTTCCCTGAGTCCTTATTATACCTCCAGTTTCTCATCTTGTTTTTTTCTGGTGTTTCTATATTTTAGGAAGGCCACATTGATCACTATGGCTTTCCTATGTCACGTTTTTTTTGGAGGTTTTTTTGAGGACCCAAATGCAGAGGCTAAGAGGCAGGGGTGAGTTCTTTGAAGATTTAATGAATGATCACAGGCAGCAAAAACAGGAATCCAAAAAATCTAACTAAAAAATGTTAAACAAAACAGGAATCCAAAAATCCAACATAAAAATTAAACACAAACCAGAACCATGGGGACATCGGGGGAAAACAATCATGAGGAGCGAGGGTAGACGAAGTAAGACAAGGAACCAGCACTGAGGAACTGCACAGGGAGTGTATTTATGGCTGACTGAACAAAGGCAGGACTAACAAGCGTATAAGGAGCAGGTGTGAGCAGAGGTGACGAGGAAGCCAAGGGAAAAGAAAACACAAGGGGGCAACAGAGGACATGCAAAGAAAAAACTAAGAAACTTAAATAAATCCAGAACACACCAATAAAGCTAGAAAACAAAGAAAAACATGGATAAACGTGAAACTGAAAACTTAGAGAAAACCAACAGAACCGCGACCGTTACAGAGCCCCCCCCCCCGCCCTCAAATGTCCAAAAACAAAAAACAACCCACCCAGGGTGGGCGGAGGGGTAACCAGGAATGAGGGCAAGAAACAAAAAAAAAACAAAACATAGTCCAAAAAACAAAACAACCCACCGAAGGTGGGCAAGGGCTACCGAAAGTCTCAGGAGGGCAGCCGCGGGGTCGGAGGCGAGGCAGAGTCCAAGGAGGGTGGCTGAGTGGATGCCGTCTCTGCTGCTGCAACCTTGGGGGACGGCGATCGTTACATCCTCTGCTGCTTATTAATGATCACAATGTTTGATTAGTTGGATAGAACCATTGTCTCTGCATCTGGAAGTCCCCCGGGATCTTAGCTCTGTCATTCTCCACCACCTTGGGGTGCAGGTTCCATTTTGAACTTAGGGTCTCCAGTTTGTATTCTACACAGATCTGTCTGTACACTATACCAGCCCCTTGGTTATGAGGTTCCATGTAATCCTTTCCTGCTGGCATCTCAAACTCTGCTAAGTGATGCTGGATTGTTACTGAAGCCTCTTTGCATAGCCTGCACCTGGGAACTTACCTAGCATGGTAGATCAGGGTCTCTATTGCTGTGGTGCTCAAAGGTCTGGTCCTGTGCTGCCACGGTAAGTGCTTCTGTGCTGCCATTCAGTCTACCCATCTCTAGCCAATGGTAAGATTTGGTCATATCAGCCACTTCAGCTATCAGCGGGTGGTAAATCCCATTCAGGAGTTTTTTCACACATGATGGTTCCTCCCTTTCCTTCTCTTCCAGTCCTCCATTGTCTGAGACATTCACTGAGTGATTCATCCCTTGGGGCTATCTTCCTGATGAATTCTTGAAGCATGGACATTTCATCTTCAGTGTTGGCTCTGATGCTCACTAAGCCTCTGCCTCCTTCTTTGTGTGTAGTATCTGTGTATACTGGATTCGGGGTTGAATCTAGCATTCAAGGTGAGTAGGTTCCCTGTTTTAACATCACTGGCCTGAATTTCCTCGTTAGGCCAACTTATTATCCCAGCAGGGTGTCTGATTACTGGTAAGTTATAGCTGTTGATTGACTGGACCTCCTTCTTGCATTGAGTTGACTTCTCAAAACTTGCCTTACTTGTCAGATGTTTTGTTATTTTTCTTATGGCCCCATCATGGTTTTTCGATTTACATTGGTATAACAAGGCATTTAAAGCTCTCTTCTACATCTGATTTTCCTTCTTCTGGGAGTGGAATCCCATCTGTATGGGTTACCTTCCCTGTCTGTGTCACCATCTGGCCACACTTCTCCAGCTCGGATGGCATTCTGGTAAGCGTCCTGTTGATCTTGGTGGTGTCATTCAAATCAAGGACTGTTTGTATCAGTGCCTTTGTTCTAACAGTTAGGTTTAGGAATAAGGTGTGAATTTAAATTCAGCTAAGTCTTGGTTTATGTACTGGTTATGTTAAGGATTAGGGTTATTTTCAAGTATAGGGCATAGAAAGATATCAATAGAAAGTCAATAGAAGTAAACTGATGGTCCTAACCACACCATGTGATTTTTGGGTCTCTGTGTGTGTGTGTGTGTGTGTGTGTGTGTGTGTGTGTGTGTGTGTGTGTGTGTGTCTGGGTGGGTCGGTTGCTGGGGTGGGTGGGTGCTAATATGAGCAGTTTCCTGAACATATTCCAGTCCATCACAGGGTACCACAGACAATAAACAGCCAAGCTCACACAAGCTTTCATACCATGATTAGAATTTACTATTTAGTATTTAGTATTCTTTTTTTTTTTTTTTTTACCTTTATTTTACTTTTGGAGATGGGCAGAGCACCCAGAACGAACCCCTCTGCATGCATAGGGACCTGCCATGCTGGTTCCACCTTTAAAGACTCTCTTTCCTTTATGTGGATTCGTATTGTTATCATAACTTTAACCCTTCCTTTAAATGAAAGATTTTCTATTTTGCATTTTAATGTTTTTTTTTCTTTCGGTCAGGACTCTTGATTGTACAAAAGAATAAATCCATAAATAGTATTTTTTTTTACATCTCCCTATATAGCTTTGGCTTAAAGTGAGATCAGCAGGCATCTAAAAAGCCACAGAGCTGAACACAGCATGCAGTGCAGTCAAAAGGCAGAATATGTAAAAGAATATCATCCTATTTAGTGATCGACTAATACAGGTTTTTTTTAAGGCCAACACAAATGATAACAAATGTTAACAGAATGATAACAATGATAACCAATATTCGAGAAGTGTCGTTTAAAAAAAAAAGAAATATTTATTCACCATGGCTGCTGAACATATTGCTGAATCACTCAGCACATGCTCAGATACCAACACACCCCCCCCCTACTCGCAAATATCAGGCCAAAATATCGGCTGGCCGATATTTTGGCATGTCTCTAATTATTGGTCTGTCTCTAATTCCTTTTGATTTATTGAGGTTGATTACTCTTCCTCAAATGTTATTCTATCTATGTAAACACTGATCGAGAGGTTTGCTTAAGACTTTTTCATAGGTCCGTATTCAACAAATCACATGTAAAACCAGCAACTAAATGTGCACTAATTTAAACACAAAACTCTTTTAAGCCAGGTTTATGTAAATCTTCACTGCTGTTTCACACAATTGTCACTTGATTTTATTTCATCGCATTTCTTACAGAAGTAACAAGCTTTCTTTTGACATTGTGTGGTACTTACAGGTTGAGTGGCTGCCATGCCGGCCACTGAGCCTTGGTTTTAATGACGGTCAGCACTTCATCACCCTGCAAAGAGACACATGGAGCGAGAAGCAAGTGTTATGAAGTGTAATTTGCCCCTAAATGGAGGACAGTAAAGGGAAAGAAAAGAAACATTGATAGAGAGAAGGCCTGAATTGACAAATTGACATGACTGAGGGGGAGTAATCTCATTCAAGGACAGCAAAGTGTATTCCACTTTTCTTAGGCTTAAGAGCATGGGCAAATTGTGTGTCATCATGACATAATGTCTCTTAGGTTTTCTATTATAGATGTCTTTATTGTACATGGTAACGTCACTTAGCACCCACCACTCTCCTCATCACTTTGCACTATTTCAGACACTTATGAGACTGTAAAAAACATGTTACA
The DNA here is from genome assembly GCA_030533445.1 of Cyprinodon diabolis. Taxonomy (NCBI): domain Eukaryota; kingdom Metazoa; phylum Chordata; class Actinopteri; order Cyprinodontiformes; family Cyprinodontidae; genus Cyprinodon; species Cyprinodon diabolis. Next base: position 9,756,929 of record CM060063.1, on the reverse strand, counting down.
TCATTATATATCCCAGTTCATTATTCAGCTAAAAGAAAAAAAACGCAAAAGGTAATTATGAACAAAAATTCTGAATAAAAAATGAAATGGAAACGGTCAAAACATACATTTTCAGGTAAGGTCAATACTACTAACTTCTCAAGCTTTTAGACTTTCCCATGTACGGTTTGCTGTAAATATTTGTTTGGGTTGACTGAGGGTTAAACTGCCCTCTTTTTGAGTCTGAATAAAGAAATAGGTTGATTGTTCTTCAATATAAGTTTGTGTGGCCAGAAATAAATTTAACAAGTAAATGTTCACTGTCTCTTTCAAGCAGCCTGGGGCTACAGTGGCTTCAGAGATCATCCCGCTCTTCCACACACACCATGGTGAAGCAACAAATAGTCACATACAGGCAGAGGCACACGGATGGTTAGATATGGAGAGACAAATAGACAACACCCCGATAGGCTGAATCAAAGATCAGTTCCTGCAAACTGAAGTCCAGAGGGAACGTCATAAATGCATCAATCAATATGCAGTGGACAGAAATCCAGACAGGATTGGCTGCAGGCATGGCAATAACAGAAATCATAATCCTATATGTCCTTTAGCAGAAATAATATTTTATGTGAAGGACAAAAAGATATTAATTTCCTTTCTGAGTAAGAACTCTTTTCTGGAAACCAAGTCTTTATGTAAAAGGATAATGATTATTTCCCATAATACAAACAATAAAAATCACTTTTGACTTAATGCATCATCTATCTGCAATGAAATGTCTGCAATAAAATATATGACTGGCATGAAAGCTGGAGAAATTTAGGGTACAAGCGAAATTATTTTACATAAGTATTGACAGAAAAAAGACACAGCAAGGAGGAAGCTCCAGAATCAACAATGTAAAGATCAATTAGGATTTTCAGATTATATGTCTGTAGCTAGAAGAGATAAATATCGATCTATTTGGCCTTAGTGACAAGCAGTGTTGATCATGCTACTTTAAAAATGCAAGTAGTCACAGTTAATTTTTCTAAAGACTAACGGCATAAATCTGTCACTGCTTAATCAAGGTAGTTACAAAGAAAATTAACGTATGCAGTTACTTTTCTAAGATCAAAAATGTCTACAAATTTGAATGAATTTACTGTTATCACAGCATTTGTAACTGGGAGTTCAGTTATCTAATATACTGGATGTTAAATTTTATAATAATCAAATATAAAATTAATGAAAAGGATTATATATCTGATGACATCATCTACTAATCATAGCCTTTTCTGATATGTGTGATGGGACAAGTGAGCCAAGACAACAAAATATAAAATGATTATTATGGTTAATGTTTATAATAAAATAAGAACTGGAACTTAATATTTATGCATATTTCAGGATTTACCTGAGTTTAAAATATAGAAAAAACTAAGAACTAATCCTTTTTAAGCAATTTAACAAGAATAAATTACAATTTATGAACAAATCAAACAGCAGTCACTGTTCCAACAAAAAAAAAGCAAATGGATTCAGCTTTTATTGGTTAAAACAATGGTTTTTATATCTCTTATTTAAACTGAAGATCTGTAATGGCTTCACAGGCAGGCTGGTTTCCACATCGTCACGTCTCTTTGGGTGCAGCAGCTAAACCCAATTCTGTGTTAAGCACATAAACACACCTAATATTATTCAATCATAAATTCTTTTATAAAAAAATCTTTCACTTGGCCATTTTGGAAGTGAGAGGTCAGCAGTTTCTACTGTTTTTTTTGGCATTTCCATGTGTGATATTGCTGGTTTTTGTGGGTACTGCACCTACTAAATACAGTAAACAGCAAGTACTGCCACCGGAGGGACTTTATAGCAAAGTAATACAGTCTATTCTGTTAGGATAGGTTTCATGATTAAGTTTGATGTAGAAAAATGTGTTTTGGAAAAATACTTCTTCTTCCTGAATTTGTTATTTATGAATAATCGTGATTTTCTTTGATATTACTCTGTATTCATTTCATGCTTAGTTCTTTCTTTATATATTTAATATGTATTTAAGTTAAATATTGAATTATGATACAAATTAGTAGTGTATCAAGTAAATTGCAAATACTTTAACTTAAAACCAAATTTTATCAGCCACTTGGTCAATAACTGGGTTTATTTTTGTACAATTTGAACGCATGGCTGATAAAATCTATATAACACATTACTTTGAGAGAATCAGCTTCTTAGTGCTTAAAAGTTTGCCTTATCCCTTATTTTAGTGTTTGTGGAATACACAGGAAAAGGGTTATTTTCTAATATTATTCTTTTGCTGTTCCAGCAATAATTACCAGACACACGATGTTTACCTCAGTTTAATATAAAAGGCAAGCCTAATCTCACCTTTAGCTGTCCTGCACATTTTAACTAGCAACATGTGGTAAAAAAAAGGCTTTGTGGAGACTGGGGGTGCAAAAATGTCTCTCTAATAATCCTGCCTGTTTACAGTAATTACAGTAATGGCACACAATAACTGTGATTTTCCAATATTTCAAAGCACATTATGTTTTTTCTTAACATTTTAAGATGAAAAGACAGAAAGGAACTGAGGAGGGCGGACTTAAAGAAGTTGTTGGGGAAGGAAGAAATTATAGAGAAAAATGAGAAGAATTTTCACCCAGCAGGAGCACAAGATGTGATAAAAGACCCAGAAAACTGCATGGCTGAACTTAATAACTACAGCAAGACAGATGAGTGAAATATAAGGACTGAAATGGGTAAGTGGAATAGGAATGGATGAGGGTTGGGGTGTAACAAAAAACACATCTTAGAGCAGATAATGGAGAAAATAAGTGTAGAGACAGACTAAAGCACAAGAAAGGAAGGAGAGGTAAAGCAGATCACATTTCATTGAGTTTACAGTCCTTTCATCAACTCACTATGATTCCTTCTGCAAATTCCTTTCTGCCATTTTTACAGAATGTGTTGATACAATTCGTCTTCATTTGCACCAGTTTCACTTTGCTCTCAATTAAAACATTTACAGGGTTCCTATTACTGTAGGGGTGGAACGGTTCACAAAATCCACAGTTCGGTTCGGTTCACGGTTTCGTGGTCACGGTTTTCGGTTCGCTATATGTTGATTGTCACCCCGAAATCCCATAAAAATTAATGAAAAAAAATCCAAAAAAAGTTAATGAATTGTAATTATTTTTAATGATCCGCAGAAACCCTGGATCATTTCCGCATGTTTTGCTGCTTTGAATTTAATCATCTCGCGCATGCCCTCTACCATCTCCAAGGAACTCAGAGCGGAGCGGACCGCAGCCACAGTAGAGGCTGTAGGCTTTGCTTTGTGCAGGCGGTCTGGAGCGCAGCGGGGCGGAGCGCTGACGGAGTATGTGGGATTTCGGGATTAGCCTGACATGTTGGTCATGTTGCTGTTAGCATAAACAAAACATGTTGCACAATGCTTGCACACTGTTGCACTTTTATCCACAACTTTCTTTCCGCTGTCATCGTAGGTCACTCTAAATGCAAAGTGGTCCCATACAGCAGACCTATAAAGTGCTGCTGACACGTCTTCCAACTCCTGTTCTTTCCCACTCGCCAGTCCGACACAATTCTCCACAACAACTGATATTTCCCTGCTACACCCGGCTACGCTGCTTCGCTTCTTCTTCTTCTTGTTTACTACTGGTGGTTGGCTTTGGTCGCAGTACCGCCACCTTCTGCTCTGGAGTGTAATGCTTCGCCTATGAGAAAAAGGAGCAGCGCATGAACCGAACGCAACACACGCGAATCGACCCGAGACAGTCGAACCGAATTGTTCGGATGGTTCCATCCCTAATATATATGTATATATATATATATATATATATATATATATATATATATATATATATAATTTTTCTGCACCATCAACAACAACTCAAATTCCTTGGAAGTGCAAACCTAAGTGGCAAAAAAGTTGATTCTGATTCTGAAAATGCTTTATGTAACATGCTACTTGGAATATTCTGATGTAGAATCTTGCCATTCAAAGCAGAATGTAACGATCTTGGTTCTGTTGTTTTTCTTTAAGTTTTCTGTTTTAAATTTAGCCAGGTTTTTCATTGTTTTCTAGCTTTTTTGGTGTGTCTGGATTCATTTAAGTTGCTTAGGTTTTTCTGTCTGTCCTCTGCTGCCTCCTTGTGTTCTTTTCCCTTGGCTTCCTCGTCAGCTCTAATCACACCTGTTCCCTATCAGCTCATTAGCTCTACCTTTGTTCAGTCAGCCATAAATACTCTCCCTCTGCAGTCCCTCTTTGGTGGTTCCTCGTCTTACCTTTCCTCACCCTGGCTCCTTGTTGGTTTTTCCCTGATGTCTCCATGGTTCTGGTTAGTGTTTGATTTTTATGTTGGATTTTTGGATTCCTGTTTTTGTTTAACATTTTTTAAGTTGGATTTTTGGATACCTGTTTTTGTTGCCTGATCTCGCATTAAACCCTCCAAGAACTCACCTCTGCCTCTCAGCTTCTGCTTTTGGGTCCAGTTAAGAAACGTTAAACCAAATCGTGACACAGAAATGCATCAGCTTTGCGCCTGGTGAACATGCATACTCAGGTCAGCTGGTAAAATAACTTCCTCCAGCCAAGCCTTTACAAACATACTGATCAGATTCTGAATCACATAAACCCCCTCTTAGTCAGATTACAATTTCATTATTTTTACAACATGGCTGCCAAGTTTCATGCATTGAGTGTGACAGTCACGCAATTTGACCCATTTTCACACCACACATGACATTTATGTGTGATGCAACATAAACCAATCAGAAGCAATGCAAGTTGAGTTTTGATGTCTCTAACCCACAGCAGTGCTGACATAAAATCCACCACAAGTTCTCCAGCATGCTTGTAGGTAACTTACAAATTATTATGAGTTTTCTGGTTAATATGTCCTACTTAAATGTCTTTTATTTCCTGATTTTTTTGCAAAGCTGTGGACATTTTATGCAACATTTTCTCTTGCCCAATTCAAAGTTGAAAACACTTGAAACTCTAATGTTAGTCTCATTTTGTATTTGTGTCCAGTCCAGTAATATCTAATATTGTGAGCTGCATGTGGAGGGAGTGTCTCTTGTGAGTTTAGGGAAACGTCAGCCAGAGCAGAGTGAGTTTCAATGAGTGACACAGCTTAAGGTGGAGTGCAGTGTGACTTATCGTAAAAGTTATTTTTTTGTCAAAAAGTTACTTAAGTAAATGTGAGTAAATGTAACTAATTACTTCCCACCTCTCATATTGACTTCAGCTGGACTGTACCTTGTATGTATAATGTCACACTGAGACTATAAAGTCTTTTATAAAAGACTGACAATGACAGTTGTTCTGAGGCAATGTTTGGCTTCTCAAACTGTCAAAATTTGTATCTGTAAGAGATCTGTAGTCATCAGTTATTTTCCAGCCTTCATGGCACCAGGTGTGACAGCAATAAAAATAAAAATGGAAACAGCTGAGGCTCCAGACACATCTTTCAAAGAAATTACAAAGATTAGTGACTGACACTGCCGGCAAACACGAGAGTACGCAGAGCTCAGGTGAAAGCCTCAGTGGAGCGATTACTGGGGCTCAGTGTTGCATCTGTGCAGCACAGCAAACATCTTTATCTGGTCTGTCAAGCTGATGGATGGATAAAATTTTGAAAATAAGAAAAAGGCCAAAGAAAGGAAAGCGATGAACAACTTAAAAACAGATGTAGCAATATCTTCAGCAACACAGACAAAAAGCAACCTGCAGCATTTTCAAGGCAAATCACTCCAACTAGCACAACTCTGCAGAGTTATCATCCTGTCTCTGGAGATATTATGTGCAAGAGGTTCTGTATTGTCCTTTTAGACTCGTCTAATAAAGGAAAATGAGCCTGGAGATTTTGGGAAAAGGTGTCTAATAAAAAAAATCACACACTGCTTTAATGTAATTACAACAGCATAGAGGCTGTGGAACGGATGAACGACTGGGCCAGAATTTTGTAACTCACTCTGAAAAAGAAATGTCACGCCATAATGCTGAAACTTACTCTCACTCTTAGACACTCTGAGAAGAACCATGTTGTATCTTTAGGCAAGTGCAGGATCAAATATTTGAACCAGAGGGAAATAGATTGCCATTCCACTTAACTCACAAGATATCTTCAATCATTTGCAGAATCTTATTTTGCAAACAAAACTCCATTACCTAAGAATGTTATTTATCAACCACTTGTGACAAGAAGCAATATCATCTGTCCAATTACATTGTAGTTTCCTTGTACTTCAAGCAAATAGCTGTAATTGTACTGTGCAAAATAATATATTATGTTCCCTCAAAGCAAAAGAGGCTCACATCTTATTTTCCCTCAGGGACCACCAGTTGCAATGACCGAATGTGTTTATGTTTTCAAGACATTTGAAAAATCCTGGCCGTTAAATCATTTGTTTTGAAATATAATAAGTTGAGTCATAATCATATCATTCCAAATGCTGACTGTAGGAGTTCTTTGCTGTGAAGGGGCATTGACACTGAAACCAAAAGCTGAAAAAAGTTGCTGCAAAAAGGTTCCACTACATCATCGAATCTGCTGGTTGTTGGTTTCAGCTCGACATAGAGAACGTTAACTTCCAAGGTCAGTTGGAGTGCTTTTACTTTGGAAAGCTCATGGTCCATCAGGGTGGCCGGTGTCAGCTATGGAACTAAGAGACAGTGAAGAATGATTTAACAGTCCTTCTCGGGCTTAATTAAAATGTCTTCTTTAGCAGTCACCAACAAACCTCTTAAGATCATTTACTGCTTCGGCCATTGTCAACATTAGTTTTTTATATCTTCCATTTTGACAAAAAAAATCTAGTCTCTACTGGTCTCTGCAACTAGGTTGCAACTAGGAGTTAGCGGTTTAAAAAAAAGAGCTGAATGTTGGAACTGTAAATCATATACCAGTCTTATGTCTGCAATACAATATCTTCAGAGCTGTACTGAACGAAATTTCTTTTTGTATATACTCTGTACAAAATGACAATAAAGTCTGTCTAAGTCTTGTTTTATCAAAGAGCATTATGGGATAAATCAGTTTGGCTCAGTCCAAAGAAGTGGGAGATGTGAACTTTGATCAGAAAAGACAGGGGAATCAGCTCTCACACCCCTAATCGACGATATGATGTATGCATATCCTTTCATGGACACTCAAGAGTGGACTTTATAGCAAACTGGCAGATGAACACTGTAAGCTCATACAAGCTTACCTTGTCTGAAAGTCAGCCTTAAACCCTAAATCCCTAAAGCAGTATACAGAGCCGGGACTATATAGTGGACTTTATAGCGAACTCAGTTAACTGACCGTTCAGAAAGATGGTCACTGCTTTTTGCTCCCTTTTGGTTACGTAAATCCTCCTCCACAGTGCGGTACCTTCGCCATCTTTGTTATTAGACACCGCTGTCGGGTAGCGGCAGACTATGGTGACACCGGGCCGCTGTGACAACAAATCCCACAATGCTTTGTGAGTAGAGATCTCCCCGCAAAGTATTCTGAAATATATCTGCTTCTTCTGAGGCCTTTCTCTTCTTCTCATACACTTCCTAGTCACTCTTTCTCTTACGACCCACTGCCATTTTCAAAGTACTACGGTAGCTTAAATGAATGTCTGAAACCGTAGCTCACCACAGATATGCAGCTGAAAGTGCGCATGTGCAGAAAAAAATAGCTCACGAGGCGAGCATGTAGAACGGACTTACATAAACATATCACCAGAATGATCACTTATATAGATGATCCACATGGAAATAAAAGATCGTCCTCTATACCTTTAATAATAAATAGCTCCATTATATCATACCTGTTGATGATGTCTTGTTATCTGTTTGAGTAATATCACTTTGTCAAGCCTTTTCTAATAAAGGTATGTAAGATACGTGCTTATATCATATTGGTCAATATCAGTCAATACTTAAGGATTATACATCTGTATCGTATTGGAAAACAAATGTTGTATCGGAACATTCCTAAGTGCAAATGAAGCTTAGAGTTTTGTGACAACATGGAAAAAACTAAAAAGTCCCACCTGTTGACAATAATACAATGACTAATGAAATGGCAAGTCAGATGTAATTTGTGTTATTAATCTCAAGCAATCAAATATGGTCTAAATTCTACTGAAAATTAACTAATTTCAACTATTTTATGTATTTCTTGCAGATTTTTAATATTAGTGAAAATTTAAAAAATATACCAAATGATTGAAATTGCTGTTCATAATCCACCAGCAAGGATTACTACTGCAACAATTTAAGACATAAATGAAGATTCACACACTGAATACATTAATATCTATTCATTCATTTTATTTACAAACGTGATTCAGAGTCAGAAGGTAGCTGGTATGTAATTCTTGCAGTCCTTGGACAGGAGGAGGACAGCATAGATAGGTTGTCAGTCCTTTGCAGATCAATACACAGAACAAACAACCATTCAAACAAAAAGACACTCAGATTTAGGGTTAGTTTAGAGCTGAGGTTAAGAGGACCGTGGTCCGGTTCAAAGAGACACAAAATCTCGTTTTTTTCATTCCAGTGGTAGTCTGATTTGATCAAATAGAAATAGAGGCCTGCCTCTAAATCTGGCCTCCTTCCAACAATGGCCTGGACCAAGATGTACCTGAGTCAAATAAAGGCCCCGTCCTATATTAGAGGATTTACAGTAACAGGCCTGACTAAGATAACAAAAAAAAGATTTTAAGACCGTATTTTTTTTAAAAGTATATATTTTCTAACTTTTGGGACAATATAGTCTTATAAAGAGTAGTGTTGCATCGATACCGATACCAGTACCCGATACAGCATTAAAATGGTGGTATCGGTGAGTACCGACAAATAGAGCACCAATACCATTTTGAGAGCCAAAAGTTTATTCAAGTATTGTCACCCATTCCAGGTAGGCAATAAAAAGTTCTATTGGATTCACTTTGTATTAGTCATTTTCCTGCTTCACAAAGCTTGACAAAGCCATTATTTTATTTCATTATTTACTTCATCCAAGTAGTACGCAGTTATTCATATATATATACACACACACATCAATTTCAAACAAATGGTATCGGCATGTTATCGTTATCGGGTATCGGGTATTGGTATCGGGGCCAAAAAACGGCATTGGCGCAACACTAATAAAGAGTACATTTATATGCATGTTTAAGCCAGAATGATTTCACATTTAAATGTGACTTCCCTATGACTTTAAGTTGTGAACTGTTTCCTAGATGTTATTCGAAAAGATTGGAATCTATTTACCCTGTTCCATCTAACCTTTTCTGTTTTCTGTACCTACAGTCGGACCATTAGTAAGACCAATTCCATGCTTGTATTACTGTAAAAATATGTTGTTTTTAAGCATGAATTGATCTTTAACATCAGGTTTAAGTAAACATAAAGCTGCCATTTTCCTTCTTAGCACTCAGCTGAGTTGGTGTTAGAGGCAGAATGATTTGCTGTTTGCGTTTGTCTATCTGTCTTCACATCACCAATAACCTGGGGTCCTGTTAATCCATCATACACCGTTGTCATACCCAGTGCGTGATCTCACCTGAGGGAGCTAACATCAATCAGCATAGATCATTGTCAAGCTCTATATCTGCAAATCGCTCTGTTACAAACAACCTCCCATTAATAATGTCTGAGGAATGAGGGCTTCAATACTGCTCAGAGATAAAAAAAAAATAATATCTCCTTTGTTTTAAAAGGTTTGAATAAGCTGAGCACAAATGATCATGTTTCTTTAGCCTTTGTCCTTAGAAGGCCCTTTTGGGGAAATAAATTGCTTTTAAGACCAAATGATGTGGTAGCTTTTCATCAGAAATGCAATGTACATAAAAAAGAGAGCAAACAATATAAAACACATAATCACAAATCAAAGGAAGCACAGAAGGAACCGTCTCAAGGAAAAACAAGAAATTAGACACTGACATTATCATAAAAACACACTGACAGCTCCAAGGTGCTTTGGTAATGAGGGCCTGGTTATGTAAAAAAAAAGAGAAAATGAGGCATCTGCTGCAGAAAGTGAATTGAATTTGCATTTGAAGTGGATGAGGAAAATGAAGATGACGTTCTAAAGACCAGTGAAACTCAGTTGCTCATCTAAGAAACCTCAGAGGCTTTTAAATCTTAAACATCATCATCTTTACAACAATCCACTTAAAGACATTAGAAGAGAGGGAAATAAAGAAAGGTGGAAGTTATAAAGATAGTCTTATTAACCTGCATAGTTTAATACAATGTCATGTTTAATGAGGATATCATTTCTGATGCCCCTTGCTCCCTCTTGTATTCTTCACGTTCTTTTCTTTGATAAAAAGAACTTGTGATTTAATTTTTAAACTGGCTACACTGCCTTAGCTGACTGCAGATTTGGACTCTCCCTTTCCAACAGTTATAGGGATCAGACAACAATTACATTGATTAATACCTATGAAGAAAATTGTTTTCTAATCTGAGAAAACAGCTTAAAATTAATTCTTGTAGTTTTCTGTGTAACTGGCTGTAATCAAATAACAAAAACAACTTAACTTCCGAAAGTATATGATATCTAAGGTTCTCTGATTGAAATACAAATTAAAAATTTTACTTTTAATCAAGATTTTATTCTTTGAAGTTTCAAGTACTCTACCTCATGTTTTTGTTTCCCATCCTTCAGAAGCTTTGTCACATTTTCTCTCCTTCCCATGTCCCTGGGTAAACCCTATTCCTAGACAGTGAGTATCCCTTAGCCTTAACAAAAAGGTTTATGTTTGACACACTACAAAAAATTAAAGCATTAAAAATGCTCTGTAAAAATATTAAGACTGTTGTTCTTGAAGAGGTGCAATCTTTTTCAGTTTGTCTAACCATTTCACTACTATTCATATACAGTACTATACATAAAGCAGTTTCAAGTGTGAATCAGCACTCAGGTCAAGCATACTTACTGTATTTCGACTGACTTCCATTCAGGATACATTACTAATAAATCAGTTTTATTACTTGATTATTGTTTTTGACTTTCTTTTTGTTCCAAAGTTTTGCACTAAAGCAATGTCTCTGTTAAAGCTACAGTGTGTATTTTTTAGCGACATCTAACGTCCAGACTGCAGACCGCAGCAACATGAACATCTCCCCCCCACCGCTTCTCCCCCCCACAGTACGGCGAGCGTTACGGGACAAAATGTCTTCCACGACATCCGCATCACCTACCTTCTCAAGTGATGAGGTTTGTTTACATAGATAATTTTACAGATATTATTTCATTAGTCTGTGTATTCAGTACCGTCTCAGTTCATCTCTCTCAACTTGCCGTAGTTACTTTCGAGCGTAATGGGCGATCTCGCAATCGCTAGTTTGTTGGCTCTGCGCTGCCGTAGCACAAAGATGTCTGCCTCCATGGCTGCGGGACCCGCTCCTATGTAATTATAAATAACGAATTCTAAGGCAAGGCAAATATTAAGGTTAAGAGGCTGAGCTCGTAGATTATGATAAATAACATAGTTATGTATAATATATTACATTTCTGACTGTATATCCCTGTAATTATTACACACTGTAGCTTTAAAGAATAAAAAAATATTAGAAGTTTCTACATGATAAAGTTGTTTTATTTCAGCTAAAAAAAATCTGCTATCTAATGTAAAGTCCATAGATTGGTTTATCTTAATTTATTAAGTTGGATTCAACTTAGACTATACTGGTCAAAAACTTGATCTAATATATGGGCTGTGCTCATACCTAAGGTCACGCAAAGGATTGAATGATTCCTTCTAGTTCTTTAGTGCTATTGAGGTAGTTTGCACGCTGTTATTTGGACAGCACTAATCATAAGGAATGCAAAAGCACATCTTCTCTAGCTAAAAAGTCCTTAGCAATTAGATGGTCAAAGACGCAGCCTTAGGGTGCATTAACACCAAACATGAATCCAGAAAAAAAATTATAAATTTGTGTGCTTTTAAATGCAAGACATTTTGCCAAAAATTCACCTGGTCACCGACAGCAACTGGAATATAAACAAAAGTTCAGTCTGTTTTTTCAACATTGATGTAAAGTGTCTGTCCCTTGGTAGAATGACATCTTTTGCCTCTATACTTTGCTTACAAGTTTGAAGACGTTTCGCTTCCCATCTTACCATTTTTAACTGTTTTGGAATGACTATGACCTGGATGACTGAAAGTCTTCACCAGTAGATCCTTTGTCTTGTTTGGCCTTACAGGACATGTCAGTTGCCCTCTACAAAGTTTGGACAGGGAGCAAAAATCTTGTTCAACATAAACACACCTTAAGGGGCACTAAAAGTCCCGTTCACTACTATTTTGTCACCAGAGGCACTCTCTTAAGTCACAATCAACGAGTCCTTAAGCTACTGTAGTCTTTGACAAAATTAGGTAATTACTTTGGCTATTGTGATGCACTGAAAAATGTCCATTTGATCAGTGCACAGATAATATAAACAACATGCAGTAATATATAAATTACAACTCAGTTTGATGAATTTTGATCTCCTCATTCATTTAAACAGTCTGTACCAGCAACAGGTGATGCTGGGTTTTTTTTAGACCAAAAAAAGAAGAGTTTAAAGCAAACACTTCACCAGCAAAGTTATGGAATTCCCACCATGTGGAACTCTCCTTTCCAGACTGATGGTCCAAGGGAAGAGAGTATATACTTCCTGACGTCAGGTTTCAATATCCACTATCTCGGGATGTAATGTCAGAGGGAAGTGCCACAGTTACAAGGTAGTTGTCTTTTGTTCCCACTACAATATTAAGAGTTTTTATTAGGATGCATAATGAATATGGGCCGAGGTTTACCTGTTGGTAAACTGGCCTTGGACAATAAATAACACGAAAAGTATTTTGAAGTAAGGGAATAAAAGAGCAGCACAGAAAAAAAGTCCAAAAAGCATTCAGGTCATACAGAAGGACTGTGCAAATGATGAAAACAGAGAACAAAGGGGACCAAGAAAGTAGAGTTTTGTTGGAGTGCAGATTGAGGCAAAAGGAGAAGAAGGGGGTCAGGGAGGGGAAAGTCCAGTAATTGCTTTGACCTTGAGTTGAAACGGGGTATAACTCAGTCAAAGAGAGTGATGAATTCAATGCCCCAGACCCTGGGGTGGGAATACAACCACCACTTGACGGATTTTTTGTTTATGACCACTTCGAGCAAAACATGGTGGAAGACAGAAGACTGGCAGTAAGAGGTTCTGGGCGGGTGAGCTTTCACTGCAGCCAGAGGAAACTGTTAAATGGGATAGATAGACTAAAGGGGATACTTAAAGGGATAGAGAAAAGACAGAGAACAGTTGGGAAAACTATATCAAGTATTGGGAAGGTGGGTTGTGACCAGGGGCGTGCATACATAGACACCAGGTGGTGCTAAAGCACTAGGAAGTTTGCCCTTTATCAACGAAAATGCCCTTTTGAAACTCTTTTTTTTTTTTATTAAGATTTTACTGAGGTCGGTTTTGAAATGATCTTTTGAAAACCTGAGCCATTAAAAACGACTGAAACAATGCCCCGAAATGAGCCACCTCCTTGCGCACACCCGACCAGCCTATTTCTCTCCCTTTGTCACGTGAACTCGCGCGGTCGCCCACAGGGCATGCCAGATGCGCAGCATCATAGCGGTTCAGTAAGCGTCTTCAGATAGCAGGAACGGTCGCTGACAGGCTGCTTCTCCCGTGCCCCATTAGCCAGGTAATATACAGATCAAGCTAAATCATTTTGTTGTGCATTAAAATGTCTCATTCAGCAGCACCAAACAAGCATTTTTGCCGACTGGTCAACTGATAAACTAGTTAGGCCAGATAAAGTTTTACACTGTAGCCCAAGTCAATGACAGATAACGTGAAGACGACCACATAGCCTACAAATAATTTCGGTAGAGTTTGCAATTGCAAATCTATGTGTTAAGACAAACGTTTTCTGTTGTATAGGTTTTGTTAGGCAACATAAATGAACACATTTTGGTCTCTTTATTGTCTTAATTCTATATTGATTTAGTAATTGCAGCACAATGCCAAGAAAGGAGGGTTAATCGTATTGAAAAATCTTAAAAGCTGTTCACATTTTATTTTTAAGTGGTTTGTACAAAATCAGCAGGTATTAAAATAGCTATTATTTTGTAGGCTACCATAAGTCATATCCACGTGACAAGACTTCCAGTCATGTTGGCCTAATAGCCCATTATTTAAACTAATGTGGCATATTTGTTAAAGCTATTATTATTATTATTATTATTATTATTATTATTATTATTATTATTGTGGTCATGATGGTTATTTTTATTATATTGTAGCCAGTCACAGCAGGGAAGCTCTATACCAGGCATTCCCAAACTCGGTCCTCATGGCCCCCTGTCCTGCAGGTTTTAGAGGTTTCCTTGCTCCAGCACAGCTGATTTTAATGATTGCAGTAGACCAAAAGCCTGTTAATCAGCTTTCAATTAAAATCAGCTGTGCTGGAGCAAGGAAACCTCTAAAACCTGCAGGACAGGGGGCAATGAGGACCGAGTTTGGGAATGCCTGCTCTATACCATCAACATCTACCAGGACAGGAGATGAGGAAGAGTTCAGGGAAGACACAGAGACAGAAAAAGACCAGGATGAGGGAGAGCAGATGGATGAGGGAGAGCAGATGGATGAGGGAGAGCAGATGGGTGAGGGAAAACAGGGAGATGAGCCAGATGAAAGAAGAAGAAAGATGAGCAAGCGTACGCTTTAGTCTGTTCTGTTGGTGGTGTGACTTTTTTCCATTGAAAACTCTCGTTTAGAGAATGTTACGAATAAAAGTCAAATTTCATTCAACATGCGTGTGTATTTTTTTTTATAATTAAGTGTTCCACGTGCGCTAAAAAGTGCCCTCCCCCACCTCCTGAGCACCTGCCCTCCAAAATGTCTGTGCACGCCTCTGGTTGTGACTGTGTGACCTATCAGGTGGAAGTTTATGAGTTTGACTGACTACGAAGAACGAACAGCAGAAAGCTAAATCCGTTTTCAGAATTTTTTCTGTCCTCTCAATGGAAGTAACGGGAGCATGAGAGTTTTCTGGCACATAATCATATATTTCTGCTGATTCAAATTTTACGAGGTACACACAAGCCATTTAGGAAAATATGTCCTCTTGGACCTTTTATTCAAAAGTTGACCACTGAGTGAATAAAGATTCCTTTTACACCATTATGGTTTTTTTTATGCTATTTTAGACATTTATAGTAATGTTTTTAAACCTTCTCTTTAATTTCCTTGTTTTCAGTATAAAACAACACTGCTGTTAACATATTGAACATGGCTTTCAACAAAAACTGTAAAACATGCATAATGTGCCGCAAGTACATTTGAAAAACAGGGATTGGTTATACAAAAACTTCAGAGAGAACCAATTTAAATATTTTATCAGATAATTCAAACTGTTAAAGAGTCAATATTTACAGTAAAAGAATCAAGATTGAAGTTGGCTGGATTTTCAGGGCAGTGTCCAGGTTGTCGATGGGGACAATCAGAGAGAGGCAGCATGTCAATCACCTGATGCCATTGTTCTGTATGAATTAACCTTTAGTTGAGTTGCTTACACTCCCAAACTTTATCATGCTCCCCTTTTTAGTCTCTTTTTACAAAAACAAAGAATCAGCCAGACATACTGGCAAACAACTAGTTGTAGTCAAGATTACTTGTCAAAGTTTAGATTGAGCATTATTAGTATGGAGAAAAACGACCAAACAAGTAGTTAGATGAAGCAGTTTGGACAAAAAAAAACTCCTTTATTAATTAATTAAAGGATGTCAATGGGATTAGCTTGATATAAGGAGAACAGCTGCAATAATGTGTCTTTCCAGCTAGAGAAAATAATTGAGGTAGATTGTAAATTTAGTTCTGAAATGACCCAAAGTTATTTAGTGCAATGTTTAGCCAGAGAGATTTTCAAGCAGGCCTTATAATGAAGCAAACAGAACAGATTGTTATAAGCCATCATCAGTCACAATAAAGTGAACCCTTTCAAAGTAAAATTTACTCAGAAATGCACCTGTCTGAGCTACAGTCTGTGACTTTTTCTTAACTCCCAAAGTTTGAAAATCATTTGAAAGGTAATGGACTATGAAAGGAGAAAGGCATCCAAAATAGTTGCACTCAATCAAAATAAACCTCAGAGTAATCATCTAACACTCCAAGGAATTTCATAAACATCCTCACAGGTAATTAAACACTGCTTAGCCTTTGCAATGATCCCTATTGAAAGCATCTCCAACTCCTCGTTTATAAAAGCAGGCAGAGAGAGTCCGTCATTAAACTGTTGGAAAAAAGAATTACACAAAAGTCTAAAAGGAGAAACTGCCGCTCCAACTTCTATTTGAGTTCTCCGGTCCTCTGCAGAACACGTCTCCCTCGAGAAACCACGGTAATTATCTTGTCATGGCCGAGATTGGTTTGTTGAACACAAGTGATTACACTGAGGCTGATTGGCGCAAAATATAACTGGCTCCAGCGTCCCTAATGAAGAGGGATGTGAACTGGTGTCGAGATCCTTTCACACATTAAATGCCAACCCTCATGTCAGCGCTGACACGGTGCGCTGAGGTGGAGATAAGGGTCCTGATTATGCCTTATCACCCAATAGGCGGATGATGAGTGTTAAACAACAATGGACGTACAAGAATAACTCATTGCAGGGGAGGGGGGGACAGACAGTAGGGACAAAGGAAACGGGGCAGAAAGGATAGAAAAATGGGCAATACAGAAGGTGGAAAGAAGTTCTGATACTAAAAAGGGACAGGTGTTCATTAAGGCAATAACAATTACATTTGCTAACTAAAGCTTTTAGGCTGTTTCAGGTCATAAAGGACAGTGACTTAACACTAAAGTTTCTCGCATACCTCTCATGAAATGCCCTCTCTTCTAATGCCTCCATAGCTTCATCGGCAGGTTTTCCTTCTAGCTTGAGAAACACAAAAGCAGCAAAGTCTAGATGAGTGCCTTGTACCATATCTTCTCGCAGTGAACACCTATCAGGGAGGTGCTTAGATGTTGAAGGTCCTTAAACCTCGCTGCTTTAAGCAGTGTATGTTTCTGCCAGGTACACTGCAAAGAAATTCTTAAATTACGTGCATTTTTTCTTGAATTGAGCAGGTAAGGACACTTTGCCAATGTGATAAGACAGTTTACATTTAAAATAAGAACAAGCAACTGGAATCTCTTATTTAAAGGGCATAATATCTGATTATCTTATTTTAAGCCTAAATATACTCATCACATTGGCAGACCATCCTATTTACACATTCAAATTAAGGGTAAAAGCACTTATTTTAAGATTGTTTCTGCAGTGTATCACCTAGGGAACTTTGTCCACTATGAGTTACATTTAAAATAGTTCACTATAAATACTCATTTCTGCTGAGACGTACATTTCCACCAAGCAGTGTAGTGAGACACCACAATTTGTCTATGCAATTATAAAAAATTCAGCTTTGTGCATATGAGTGCAGAGTCTATTCAGCCTCTTGTGCTGTTTGAGGACCAATATCACAAAGATTGAGGGGACCTTTTGGCTAAGGCACAAAAAAGGTTGGGCTAAGTCAATGGTATCATGACCACATCATAAAATGTCGACGGAAGAAAACAGCTATTACCAACAGCCTTTAGCAATCAGCTTCTGCTGTATGAGGTCTGTGTAATGAGTGACATGGCTTTGATGTAAACAATGAATAAAATAAGGCATGACCATTTAAACTGCAGTGGCTTTAAAAACAGTTGGATACATATCCAGTTTAGTACTAAATATAGTAGTGTTTCAAATTGCATTATTTATGGTAAAAGGTCAGAATGTTCAAACTGAAGTCCACAAAAGTCAGATATGAGTCAAATATAGGAAAAAAGATTAGATTTGGTTTGCATTTGCCTGCTTTGTTAGCATCACCTTGCTTCCATCTTCACTCACAGTCCAACAGTGTCGGAGTTGGGGGATGTGTTATGATGACAGGTTAGGCTTCAGAGTTTTGCCTTAGGGCAGTATGTCATCAGGCAATGATGGACTTGTATTTGCCTGACATTTCATTCCACAGCCAGACGTTCTCCCAGTTCAATCACTGCTTTTAAACATACATGTATGCCTAACAAACATAAAGGTGGATTTATAGAGGAATGATTGGAACTAAATATTGTAGCTGTTTATGATTCTTAATTAACTAATTTAATTACTCTGACTTTTATTGATGGCAATGTAATGTAGAAGTGTTTGGTCGTAATATTTACCAGTGTTTAAATTTAGATTCAGGTACTATCAAACATCAAGTCTGTCACGGTTGGGTGGAGGTTTTTGAGGACCCAAAGGCAGAGATCAGGAGGCAGAATTAAGTCCTGTAGATGTAATAGGCAACTGAGGCAGAAATACAAGAATACTGAGAACAAAAATACAGATAACCAAAATGTCAGGGAGACCAGAGATGAGGAAGCAAAAAAAAAAAACAGTACTGAGCGACGGCAGAGGTGTTGTAAATATGGGAGACTAAACCAAGACAAGCTAATCAGCAGATTGGGAGCAGGTGTGGGCAGGACCAACTAGGAGGAAGCCAATGGGAAAGCAAAACAAGCACAAAGGGGCAACAGAGGGTAACTAAGGCTACGTTCACACCGCAGCCTGAAGTGAGCCATATCTGATTTTTTAGCCCATATGTGACCTGGATCTGATCTTTTCATGGCAGTCTGAACAACACAGATCCGATTTTTTCCAATCCGACCCAGGCCACTTGGCTATGTGGTCCTGAATCCGATACGAATCTGGTCTTTTCAAATGTGACCTGTGCGTGCACGGCCAGGTCGGATTCATCCGACCTATATGTCATTAATACCTGACAAATGTCCCTATTCTGCGTCTTGCTACGCAGAGTTTTTATGGTTGGAAAAGATCGCTAGATGTGCGCCGGCCCTACCGTCCATAATTACTTCCGTAAACATAGAGCGCGCTGGCCTGTGACGTCATTGCGTCCTCTACTGCGCATGCGGGACACTTGCATTGTATGACTGCAGTTCACAAGGGTGATCACATAAAAGTCGCATATATTTGGAAATGTGAACGGCAACGCAAAAAAAATCGGATTTCACAAAAAATCAGAATTGAGCATCAAGGCCTGCAGTGTGAACGTAGCCTCACTGCACTAGCAGAAATAAACTACAAAGCCACAGAACACAAAGAAACAGAGGGCAGAACCCTGACACAGTCAGAGCTCTATTAAGGTTATAAATCCCCTTTAACAAATGTAAATGTATAGAATATAATAAAAACAGATTAAAAACCTTCCAACAAATGCTTGTTTTTTTTTTTGCCTGTATATTTAAAACCTCAAAAGAACAAAAAAAAAAAACAACAACAACTTTGTTTTGTTCTTTCTTCGTCAAATGCTTTGGGTTAAAAACCTCAGACATTTAGGATTGTGTTATATAGAGAAATAAAGAAATAATACATTTTAAATGTTGTACTTAAATTTCGAATGTTGTTGTTATGAAATTACTAATAGGAATAGAAGAAAGATAGTCATTTGAAGAGATGTGTAGCCATTCTCTATTCATGTTCAGAGAGGTGTACTGGTTGCAAAGTGACTGTTGTCCAGAGAATAACGTATCTGACTGGAATGCTAAAATGCTGTCATGGTTGAAGTATCTCTTAACTACAGAATAACTGATTCTGCAGTTGCTCTAGGCATGGTCTACAAGTGAGGACATACTTGGCTTTGCAATATAAATTGAATTGAGATAATGAGAAAAACAAAGTCACTCTGTCATTTATGCCACCCAGTCATTTCAGGTTCATGTGTTTGCATTGCTGGAAAGACTGTTTTTACACCATAAATGCTGAGATGGAGGATGCTAATTTTGGTCAGATATTCAGCCCGTTGCCCACCTGGCAGACATTTTGCTTGCATTTTGCCAAATGTAGCTCTAAGCCAGAATTACCTGAATAATAGACATTAAAGGGTCCTCTGTGAACTGACAGGAAATAATGGCAAACAACCAACTTTGCAGCTTTCTATCAGGCTGCTGAGTGGAGGGCAGTCCTGGCCAATCTGTCATAACAACCAAACAGAAAAAATGTGAAAGCACTTTAAAACCAAGGAAAAGATACAATTAAAAATCAAATATTATTCTGATTACATCAAATCTCACAGTAGTTGATCAAATCAACAAATGTTTTTGTTGATTTTTAGTTATTCTGTCTTTTAAAAAAAATTTAAATAGACAAATAAACGGCAAAGTGAACGTCCAAAGTGAACGTGAATTCAAGCTCGATTACCCAATTTGATTGAGCATAACAAGTGAGCAAACAGTATTTTTCATTGTAACATGATGCATTATTAAGATCAAAAATTCAAGATCATCGTCCTAATGCCTTATTAATAAAACTCTGCTCAGAGGTGATCAGATTCCCAGCTATGATATTTCTGTGCGACACTTTTAATTTTTCAATAGAACTACAGATTTATAACGATTACTGAGAGATTATTAGTACAAAGCTGAGGTCCAGACTCAGTCAGTAGCAGGAATAAACTCTAATGGATTTCTTCAAAACTTGGTAAAAACTTTTCAGCTTTTATTGAGTTATTTAGTAAAATTTAAAGCAAGTGGAAAAAGGGAAGATAATTATCGATAAAGGTTATAATGGCCTAACAGAATGACAAACACAAAGCAGAAAATTAACAAGATCCTGTCTTCTAGAAAACACTATTGTTGTACCTCCATATGCGAAAGGTGGAGGTAGGCTCAACCAAATCTCTTTCACCACCCTTATATCTGCTTCCTAGTTTGTATCTAAATTATATTCAGTTTAGAATTAATACGGATGTCCAAATTAGATGATTAGATAGTTAAGTTAGGTTATTAGAGCTAAATTTGTACGATCCTGCCAAGGATAACTTATAAAGGCAAGCAAAATGTAAACACCCTCCAGTTTACATTTTGGCATAATTTCCTTACTCAAAAAAATAATAACTTAAGCCGCTCAGAATGTTGACAAGAAGGTTAAGTCAGAAGTTAAAGGGTGGGAAAGTAGAGGTGATTTAAGTACAGAAGAAAGGAAGGGAGAAAAGGTGGAGTTAATTATTCTAGAAGTATAAGTTAGATTAGTTTCCTTTTTCAAAGGCAAGTAATCCTTATAAATAAGCATGCATTTCCAGTTAGTGCATCTGTTACTATCTACCTGATCCTGCCATTTCAGTTTTCCTTCACGCATGCAAAAACCCTGCATGCCCAAGTGCACCCCTTCTCATGAAAAACACGTAATCCTTCGTATTCAACACTAATGAGATACAATGAAAAATAATAATTAGGATTGAAACTATGATGTGTAGCAGGTTATTAGCTTAAAAGTGTCTTCATCATATGAAAACAGGAACACAGGCTCAGATTTTGCCTGGGGCTAGCAGCTTGGAAGATAATTGGAGATTCATGAAGTGATTGTGATTATTGATGAGCGAAGTGGAGAGGATGGCTGAACGCAATTTATCCTGACCTGCTTCAAACAGAGCTGCTGCAGACATAAACAACAGGTGTGAGCAAGCATTTGACTGCTCATTTATTGCTTTTAATGAATACAAATTCTATTTATTGGCAAAGCATGAAGAGACAAACACATGCGTGCACACAAACAGCAATTTCTTAAGCAAACATACCGAGTGGCAGATTGTAAACATCCTCTCACTCACTGAGGAACAGAAACAGCAGTAACAATGAAAGACTTTGGGGGATGCAGTCATTAATTTGGTCTTCCCTACAGGAACTATATTGACCGGAAAAAGTTAAGATGCAAGATTGAAGATGGTTTCAAAACAGTGGAGCCCAATTAAAAAATCAATCAATATTTAACCTGACATCATGACGTCAGGAACAGTAGAGCAGGAAATAGGAATAGGAAATTTTTTCAGGCAATTTTGACAAACAACAATAAACAAATATAAATACATTAACCAAATACAAACTGAAGAGACTACTGTAGTTAACATCAATCCAACCAAACACCAATTGTCCAACTAAGTAACTTCACCTGAACACAAAAAGCCCCCAGAAAAGTCTCCGCCAAATAAACTTATCGGTATATACAGCCAGAGAAAGTACATTGATTAATGGAAATTGTCTTAAAAGGAGTATGAAGAAGTAAAAGTTATCTTTCATACCCCTGTCCCTCTAATTGCACTTAATTTAATTTAAAGTAGAGTAATTGTACTGTTAAACTTGGTTTTGTGCAATACACACACACATATATATAAAAACTGTTTTCTCGCCCCTCGTGGGGTGGTATGTGTCATCCTCAAGCTCGGGTCCTCTACCAGAGGCCTGGGAGTTTGAGGGTTCTGCGCAGTATCTTAGCTGTTCCTAGGACTGCGCTCTTCTGGACAGAGACCTCTGATGTTTTACCTGGAATCTGCTGTAGCCACTCTCCCAGTTTGGGGGTCACAGCCCCCAGTGCTCCAATTACCACTGGCACCACTGCTGCTCTTACTTTCCACATCTTTTCTAGCTCCTCTTTCAGCCCTTGGTATTTCTCAAGCTTCTCGTGTTCTTTCTTCTTGATGTTGCTGTCGCTTGGGATTGCCACATCTATCACTACTGCCTTCTTCTGCTGTTTGTCGATCAACACGATGTCTGGTTGGTTAGCCATCACCTGTTTGTCAGTCTGGATCTTGAAGTCCCATAGGATCTTAGCTCGGTCATTCTCAACTACCTTAGGAGGTGTCTTCCATTTTGACCTTGGGACTTCCAGCCCATACTCATGGCAGATGTTCCTGTACACTATGACAGCTACCTGGTTGTGGCGTTTCATGTAATGGGTTCCTGGCTCCTACATCGTCGATCCTTCACTAATAGAGGATTATGAGCGCTCCCTCCCGTCGACATCTTCCGGACCGCCAAGAGGCGGTCATTGAGAGGGGGGTACTGTTGGGATCTGGAGCTGTTCCACCTTTCTCCAGCAGAGTGGATCCTCCTGAACTGAGCCTCCAACACACCTGAGGCGCATCTCGTCATCAGAGGATCCTCTCGTATATAACCTGCCTTCAGACCTTGCCTCAACGCCGCAGTGTTGATCCAGTTTGGTTAGCACCTGAGCCTAGCTATCACCTGAGAATCTTTGTTGTCTCGGATGAGACTAGATTCTAACATCTCCTTGTCTCTGCTTTCAGGAATCCTGTTTCCCTTGTAAGCTCTGGATGAGCTTAACCTACGAGCCTGCCCTCTGAGCCAAACCTGAAGACTCTTCTCTGGATTCTCAATGCAGCTCTTGGCTAAGAGCTGAAAACCTCAAACCAAGGTCTGCACTCAAGTCAGAAGTAAGACGCTGAAGCGATTATTGGACTCTGCTGAACTAACAGTCTCTGGACCCAACAGTTCCTCTCTCAAAGTAAAACCCGGACTCTTCAAGGTATTCTTCAGAAGCTCTCACACTCTAATTCCTCAGTTCCTGAGTTAACTGAATTATCATTCTCACAGACTCCAGCGAACCTGCCCCCAGACCAGAACCAGTTCCAGTGTTTTATTCCATATGCTTGTGCTCAAAATAAACATTGTTAAACTTTACATCTGTCTCCGTTGTGTTCTGCATATTGGGCTTTTCTGAACCCATCATGACAGAACACTGCGGCCAAACACAAGGCCCAGCAGATCACCTCCGTCGTCGGTTGGAGGAGCAAGATGCTCAAATCCAGGGACAAACTCAAACCCTCCGTGAGTTGTTTTGCATGGTCAATCACCATAATCAGATGCTTCAGAGTTATGCTAATGCCACGCCGGCAGCACAACCATTTCCGGTTCCAGTTCCGCCTCCGAGGTCACCGGCGGTGACGTCATCACCAGAGTTCCGCCCTAGTCTTCCTGAAAAGTTTTCAGGTAATATGAAAGACTGTAAAGGATTTTTGTTTCAGTGCCGTCTAATTTTTCAGAACTCTCCTGGCAGTTTACCAACTGATCAAAAAAAAATAACATTTATTCTGTCCCAACTAACCGGACGAGCATTAGAGTGGGCGGAGGCAAGGTTTGCCTCCGAAGACAGCCTCAGTTGTGAATTCTCTGATTTTGTTTCTGAATTTTCCCAAGTTTTTAACCAAGAATCTGACCAAACAATTGACTCTCGTGCTCTTTTGAATCTTAGACAGGGAAATTCCTCAGTAGCGGATTTTTCCATCAACTTCCGGGTCAAAGCCGCAGCTTCTGGATGGAATCAATGTGCTCTCAAGAGTGCATATTTTAAGGCTTTAAATGAGAATATTAAAGACGAACTTGCAACCCTCGACGAACCAGCAACTCTAGAGGAATTAATCCGTCTGACTATTAGGTTGGATAACAGAATCCGAGCTAGAAACAGTTCAAAACCAAGGAATCAAGGTTTTTTTGAGTCAGCCCCTGCATCAAATAATGCAACTGTTTTTTCTAGTCCCACAGAATCCGTTTCCAAGCCGAGGCCTAAAACCCAGTCACTCTCTTTGCCAGTTCAGGTCTGTCATGCAGTGGAGACGGAAGCCGAACCCATGCAGGTTGGACATACGAGGCTAACTCCTGAGGAAAGGCTAAGACGTTTCAGAGGCAAGTTATGCATCTACTGTGGTGAGACTGGCCATTTCATCGCTTCATGCCCAGCTAAGTCAAAAGCCGGGGCCCGTCAGAGGATCTGAGGAGTCTGACGGGCCATTTGAACTCTGTTAAATCTCCTCACCTGATGCTTCCAGCCACCTTGTTTTTCTCTGATCAGAATCTAACGTTATCTGCATTCATCGACTCAGGATGTGAACGGAATTTGATAGACTCCAACCTGGTTCAGCAGCTTCAGATCGAGACCATTCCTCTGACTCAGCCTCTTAGGGTCTCCGAAATCGATGGGAAAAGACTCCATCAGGTTACCCACCAAACACAACCTGTCGAGCTGTTAATCTCAGGTAACCATCGTGAAATCTTGACATTTTTTGTTTTACCCTCTGCATGTTCTCCTTTGGTGCTTGGGTTTGAGTGGCTGGAACGACATAACCCCCATATAAACTGGACTGATCGCCATATTGAATCTTGGTCAACCTCATGTCACGAAACGTGCCTCCGTTCTGCAGCTACTGCTGTGAGGTCTCCTAGAGGCGGGGGGGAGATGGACTCTCCTGACCTTACATCTGTCCCTTTCGAGTATCATGATCTGGCTCCTGTCTTCAGTAAGGTCAGTGCTACGTCCCTTCCACCTCACAGACCATATGACTGTGCGATCGAACTATTACCAGGAGCTCCCCTACCCAGCAGTAGACTCTACAATATTTCCAAGCCAGAACTTGAAACTATGGAGAAATATATTAATGAGTCCTTAGCTGCTGGAATAATCCGTCCCTCTTCTTCTCCGTTGGGAGCTGGTTTCTTTTTTGTTGGCAAAAAGGATGGTTCTCTAAGACCTTGTATCGACTACAGGGGCCTTAACCAAATAACAGTTAAAAATAACTACCCTCTTCCGTTACTAGCATCAGCATTCGAACCAGTACAAGGGGCAACCGTCTTCACTAAGCTCGATTTACGGAACGCATACCACCTTCTCAGGATTAGAGATGGTGACGAATGGAAGACAGCCTTTAAGACTCCCTTGGGCCAGTTCGAGTATCTAGTCATGCCTTTTGGTCTTACTAACGCCCCTGCATGTTTCCAAGCCCTGGTCAATGATGTTCTCAGAGACTTTTTAAACATCTTCGTGTTTGTCTACATTGATGACATCCTGATCTATTCTAGAGATCTTTCTGAGCATAAGAAACATGTCCGCCTGGTCCTGCAAAGATTGTTGGAAAACAAACTTTTTGTTAAAGCCGAAAAATGCGAGTTTCATCAACCTTCAGTCACCTTTTTAGGGTTTGTGCTCGAGGGCAGGCAGGTTAAGCCATCTGAAGAAAAGATAAAAGCAGTTTTGGAGTGGCCGGTACCTGAAAACCGTAAACAGCTGCAGAGATTCCTGGGTTTCGCCAATTTTTACCGCCGATTTATCAGGAACTACAGTCAGACAGCTCTTCCTCTAACAACTCTAACTTCAGTCAAAAAGACCTTCCAGTGGACCCCTGAGGCACAAGATGCGTTTGATAAACTTAAGACTTTGTTTTCCAGAGCTCCTGTGTTAATCCAGCCCGATCCAACCAAGCAATTCATCCTCGAAGTGGACGCCTCTGACTCTGGTGTTGGTGCTGTGTTATCCCAAAGACTCGATTCTGATCAAAGAGTTCACCCATGTGCATTTTTCTCTCGTAGACTTTCCCCTGCAGAACAAAACTACGACGTTGGAGACCGAGAACTCTTGGCCATCAAACTGGCATTGGAAGAGTGGAGACACTGGCTTATGGGAGCTGAATACCCGGTTCTAGTATGGACTGATCACAAGAACCTAGCCTACATCCAGTCTGCCAAACAGGCCAACCCCCTTCAGTCAAGGTGGTCTCTTTTCTTCTCTCGCTTCAACCTCATCATCTCTTACAGACCCGGATCCAAAAACATCAAACCCGATTCTCTCTCTCGTCTTTATTCCGTTGATCAATCCGAGACGCCTGAACCCGTACTCCCCGCTTCCTGCACTGTTGGAGTGGTTACCTGGGAAATCACCGACCTCATAAACTCTGCTCTGGCTTCTGAACCTGACCCAGGTAAGGGTCCTTCAAACAGAACCTATGTCCCTTCCTCTGTCAGATCTCGCCTGATACAATGGATGCATACAGCCAAGTTTTCCGCTCATCCGGGGGTAAGCAGAACCATCGCCCTAATTTCTAGACGTTTCTGGTGGCCTACCCTGCACAAGGATGTCAAGGAGTATGTTTTGGCTTGCTCTACCTGCGCCAGAAATAAAACCTCACATCAACCACCCTCAGGTCTGTTGCACCCTCTTCCGGTACCAACTCGTCCCTGGTCTCACATCGCCATCGACTTCGTCACTGGTCTCCCAATCTCCCGAGGTATGTCTACAATTTTTACCATCGTCGACCGATTTTCAAAGTCTTGCCATTTGATTCCCCTCAGGAAACTTCCCACGGCCTTCCAAACCGCCCAGCTCCTTGTTAAACACGTCTTTCGACTCCATGGAATTCCCCAGGAGATTCTTTCTGACCGCGGACCTCAGTGTATTTCTCAAGTCTGGAAGGCCTTCTGCGCAGCACTCAACTGTAAGTCATCTCTCACTTCTGGGTATCATCCACAGTCAAACGGTCAAACTGAACGAATGAACCAGCAGCTCGAGTCTACTCTCCTTGTCTGACATCCAACAACCCCACTGACTGGAGCCAATACCTCACTTGGATTGAATATGCCCACAACTCTCTCAAGTCTGCTTCCACCGGTCAGTCTCCTTTCCAGGTTAGTCTCGGATATCAACCTCCTCTTTTTCCAGCAGACGAGAGAGAGATTTCGGTTCTGTCTGTCAACCATCACATCTGTCGTTGTCAACGTGTCTGGAGAGACACCATCGCTTCACTCAACCGCTCTTCTGAGACAACCAAACGCTTCGCTGACTCTAGGAGACGTCCTGCCCCAGAATACGTCGTTGGTCAGGAGGTATGGCTCTCCACTCGGGACATTCCCCTCAAGGGGATGTCTCGCAAGTTATCTCCAAGATTTATTGGTCCGTACAAAATTGCCCAAGTGATTAACCCTTCTGCCGTACGCCTGCACCTTCCTTCGAGTCTTCACATCCATCCCACGTTCCACGTCTCCCAGGTCAAACCAGTTGTCTCTAGCCCTTTGTGCCCTCCATCCGACTCCCCTCCACCCACCCTGGACGTCGATGGACATCCTGCCTTCACTGTCCGCCGGATCGTGGACTCCCGTCGGCGAGGTCGTGGATGGCAGTACCTCGTCGATTGGGAGGGCTACGGTCCGGAGGATCGCCAATGGGTTCCTGGCTCCTACATCGTCGATCCTTCACTAATAGAGGATTATGAGCGCTCCCTCCCGTCGACATCTTCCGGACCGCCAAGAGGCGGTCATTGAGAGGGGGGTACTGTTGGGATCTGGAGCTGTTCCACCTTTCTCCAGCAGAGTGCGCCATGGATCCTCCTGAACTGAGCCTCCAACACACCTGAGGCGCATCTCGTCATCAGAGGATCCTCTCGTATATAACCTGCCTTCAGACCTTGCCTCAACGCCGCAGTGTTGATCCAGTTTGGTTAGCACCTGAGCCTAGCTATCACCTGAGAATCTTTGTTGTCTCGGATGAGACTAGATTCTAACATCTCCTTGTCTCTGCTTTCAGGAATCCTGTTTCCCTTGTAAGCTCTGGATGAGCTTAACCTGCCGAGCCTGCCCTCTGAGCCAAACCTGAAGACTCTTCTCTGGATTCTCAATGCAGCTCTTGGCTAAGAGCTGGAAACCTCAAACCAAGGTCTGCACTCAAGTCAGAAGTAAGACGCTGAAGCGATTATTGGACTCTGCTGAACTAACAGTCTCTGGACCCAACAGTTCCTCTCTCAAAGTAAAACCCGGACTCTTCAAGGTATTCTTCAGAAGCTCTCACACTCTAATTCCTCAGTTCCTGAGTTAACTGAATTATCATTCTCACAGACTCAAGCGAACCTGCCCCCAGACCAGAACCAGTTCCAGTGTTTTATTCCATATGCTTGTGCTCAAAATAAACATTGTTAAACTTTACATCTGTCTCCATTGTGTTCTGCATATTGGGCTTTTCTGAACCCATCATGACACTTACACCACTGATTAAAATGCATATTCTCTTAATGGTGTAAAGTATTATCTTGCTTCTCTCCCTCACTTTGGAAATTCCACCCATCAGATATCTGCAACACAAAGACTCCTTATTTAAGTCCAAACTCAAAACCCATACAGTAGGTTTAGGATTGCCTTCTCACTATGATGACTAATGTCATCATAGTGAACTTTTGCTCTTTAATTATGTTATTTTCTTATTATTCTTGATTATGCTGATTTTGCTACTGTTTTCCTAATTGTTCAGTGTCCTCACATGCTCTGAAAGGTGATTTTAAATTAAATGAGTTATTATTATCATTAGATTTTATTTTCTGTTAACTGGATACAGAAATAGATTCATTTCCTGCTTTTCTGTTATGCTAAAGAGAAAATGTATTTTTAACATTTAAACTTAAAGACAATATTAAAAGGCATGCGGGATGAATAAACACCAAAGCTACCCTGTTTCTTGGTCTGCTTGGGGCCGAAATATACAACATTTGAAGTCTTTTAGTGAAAAGATTCATGTCACTCACATACCAATACGTTTTTATTTCTGACAGTGAAATAATTATTAGCTGAATCTGTCAGAAAGGCATGATAATTCCAGCAAATAATCTTGGTTGCATCAGCGAGGTGGCCTTAATCTCCGTGAAAAAAGAAACTGTCCCATTTCGATAAAAATGTGTGTCTTACTCAGGTTCCAGAGTAATTAAAAACACTTCAGTTTAAGTGGTGCTGAGGTTATGAGCTTTACCCTAATCAATAAATGAAAGTGTTTATGGTTAAAACATAAATGATTTCAAATAAATACAGTAAGTGTGGGAACAAGCCTGCTTGCATCCTTCAATTTCTGGAGCTACAGTGGAAATAAAACTGTTGCTTAGTGACGCTGAAGTTGATCACGGCTTGTCTGAGTGTAGACATCTTTCTGACATTCAAGTGCTGCAAATCATTCAATTAGGAAACAATGAAATATAATTAGAAAACTTGTAGTAAAGTTCCTTTTCCAAGGAGATGTGAATTCAACTTCAGGCTTTGTAAATAAATTGCAAGGTTCTAAATACCATTGTTTTAAGATAAATCTACTGAGAAGAGTCCCTCTTTAAGTTACCTTTGCCTTTCATAGATTAGCCACTCAAACTAGTCATAGTTTCCTAATGAAGTGTCTTTGATTAAACATTATCACCTTTCACATTTAATTAAAGGTATAGAGGACGATCTATTATTTTTGAGTGGATCATCTAAATAAGTGGTCCTCCTAATTGTCAATCATTCTGGTTAGCCGAATGATTACCAGACAGGTTTTTATGTCTGGTGAGCTATGGTTTCAGACAGTCTTTGAAGCACACCTTTCTCACCGTGATTCTTTAAATAATGGCAGAGGGTTGTAAAAGAAAAAGTGTCTACGAAGTGAATGAGAAGAAAAGAAAGACCTCAGAAGAGGCAGAAATATCCTGGAATGCTGTGCGCCAAGAGCTCTCCTCGCAAAGCATTATTGGATTTTCTGTCACAGCAGCCCACTGTCGCCATAGGCTGCTGCTACCCTTCAGCGTTGACTAATAACAAAGATGGCGAAGGTACCACGCTGTAGAGTAGGAGTACGTGGGGGGTAAGAAGTAGTGATCATCTGTCTGAACGATCAGTTAACTGAGTTCTTAACAAAGTCCACTATATAGTCTCAGTTCTACATAGTGATTGAGCGTTTGTGATTGAGTGAGTTTTAACTTTTAAACAGAGCGTGCACAAGGAGAAATGGGCTTGTGCATGCTCTTGCAAACGTTTAATAGGCGTTCCCTCTCGGGAGCGGGAACAGGGTGGTGCATGTGCATTTTTTTGTGGAGAGGGTGGGTCTTTTCAAAAATTCACGAAAATCCTCCACTATACCTTTAAACAGCAATAATATAAGACATCCTTAAAGAATGTGAGCAAGTCAATGAAACTCTTGTTATATAAGTTTTACATTTCTTGGATCGGCTGATGAATGCTTCGGCCGATTCAATCATTCATTAAGCAGCCATGCCTTTAGATCATATTAGAGAGACAGCAGGCATAAATCGTAGCAGCGGCACCTGCCACTGATTTCCATTACCGCAGCGGCATCCGGTGGTGAAACTTCTGGTGGCAACTGGATCTAAAAGTGGCACTGCTGGTGGCACTTGGATAGTACCTGCCATCGGCAGCGCCACTTTTACTGGCATGGGCCTGCAGCTGCCACAATGTGCCAGAGGATGGCGAAAGTTTCATAAGCTTTTATTAGAAATAATATAAATAAAGTATGATTATTTGAAAGTAGTTATAGACTAAAAGGCGTCTGTAACAAACCGTTTATTCATAAACAGCAATAGAAGTGCGGCAGGTGGTCTCCCGGCTTAGTGTCACCTTGTGGCAGTCGCATGCCAGTGAAATTGCCACTGAAAGTGCCAATATTTTACAGCTGCCACCAGATGTGCCACAACCAAATGCAGCTGCCAAAAATTAAACTCAGCCCTGCTGTCATGTTAAGTACATCCATTGCCACTCCCTCCATTTTTTTCCCCATTGTTCAAATTTGGGTTCTTTTGTCGATAAATGCATCGATGCACGTTAAACTGTGGTGTCAAAAGTACACACATTTGTAACTTAAGTAGAAGTATAGATACTGCAGTTTAAAAACACTCTGGTAAAAGTTGAGGAATCAACTTGACTTCTTTACTCAAGTAAAAGGGAAAAAATATGTGCTCCAAAAACAACTAAAAGTATAAACATATAAAGTTATCTTTAAAAAACAGCCAGATGCTACTATATGAATTGAAAGCCCAATTTTTCGACTATTTTGAAAAATTCTTTGAGATAGGGCCAAGGATGAGGGAGGTCTCGTTGGTCTCCATCTCCTGAAACACTCTCACCTGTTTCCGACCTTTCAGACATTTCAACACCTTTTTCTGAATCCAACATTGCAGCATGGCATAGATAATTCATGTTTGCAGTTTGAAGAACAGCTGTTTGCTTCTGATGCTTTGATTTGAGGATTATTTGACAAATAGCTAACCAATGAATGCTTGCGTTATATGACTCATCCAATTACACTAAGTTTCACAAGATGTGGATGGAGCCAATGATCTGCATTGGATGGAGCACATTATGTTAAATAAAAATGTATAAATATTAAACTGAAGCCAAGAGTAATGAGTAACAATTGTTTCAAAGATGTAAGGAATAGAAAGTACAGATACTTGTGTGAATATGTAATAAGTAGAAGTCAGAAGTAGGAAGAAAAATTAGTAATGGAGTAAAGTATAGATACCTAGAAAGTGTACTTAAGTACACTTTCTAATAGGGTTGTCAAAAGTATCGATACTCAAAAAAGTATTGATAGTGAAACGTTGTCTCCGGATACAATACTCGATTTAAAAGTATCGATACAGTGCCACCACCAGTGGCACCTAAACAGTCATTCATCTAAAGTGCAGAATAGAGGAAAATGCACTTTCAGAACACTGTGATTGAATAATTCTGTGCACTTTTCAGTTTCAGACTCTTTTTTTTTTGTAAGAGGTGCAGCTGCTGAGAATTATTTTTGTTTCTTAACCGGTTTGGCTAGTGTCATTATGTGTGCAAAGCATAGCCAAGGAAGGAACACTTAATTTTAATTTTATAGGTTTTTTATCAAGCTTGCTTAATATTGTGCATAGCATACAACCTTTATTGTATTTATTTATTGTATTTTATTTATTAATGAAAATATTTCTGTAGAATTTTGGAGTCTTTGTTTTTATCCTTGTGGTATCGAAAATGGTATCGAGTATCGAATAATTTCCTTAGTATCGCTATCGAGTTAAAAAGTTTAGTATCGTGACAACCCTACTTTCTAAGTAACCTCTGACTTTAACTGACCAAAAATTGCTGATTTTACAGTTTTATTAATGTAATGTATCGCTCAGCATTATAAAAAAAAACTTTAACCACTTTAACCAGTCACAGATAACATTGCACAGTCAGACTTGGTTCGGCCTGTGAAAGAAATATTTTATAAATCAGCAAGACGGCACAGATTCGACAGCAGGACATGCAGTGGTGGGTATACCAAGTCCACACAAAGGGCTGCTGTGTCACAGTAAAAAATGATACGTTCAAATGTGGGCAAATTGTGGGATAAAAGCACTTCGGAGCTGTTGTTATCTTCACTATAAAGTGGATATGATACACCAGTGACTTGTGAAACAGAATTTCCCTCAGTCCTTTTGAGCATTGAGTTGAATTGAAGTCCCACTACAAAGTGGAGCTCTAAAGCCTTTTGACAGGAGATGAAAGTCAGACGGAGGCATGGGATGTGCTAGCAGGGATGTCGTCATCCTGTTTAAAACCAGAGTGTAATTGAGCTGTAAACCCTCTAAGTCTATCACCACAAATAGCCATAATGAAAACTTATTTGGATTGAATCATTTGTGCAAGGTTCATTTGTTTGAAGAGGTTTGCTGCAGAATTCATAAAGGCTCTGGAAACTTGACTTTTATGTTGAAATCACCATATGACAGGAAGAGGAAAGAGAATTTCTGAGGCGTTGGTATCTTTAAACTGCACATTCATGGTCACCCACTAAGGCGATATTTGCTTCTTTATATCAAAACGTTTGTAAGGAGAGAGATATCCAATGTCTGAGAGTCTGTCTGGCTCCTGCTACAGAGTCTGAATTTACCTTTTGGTTTGGATCAGTCTATTCAGCCGAGAACAGAGGCAACTTTTCCAAGGTCCAAAACTTAAATCAAGCAGCCAGAACATGATTTAATAAAGTTTGAACAAACAGGAATATTTCAGCCTCTTATTTATTTATTTTTTTTTTTTTTGAGAAGCACATTCAATTGTTATTTCTTTTTATCTAAGCACAAAAAAACCCATTACAGATAGTCTGTTTCAGGACACCAGTTACGTAGATTTATGATTTTCAATACCTAGCAATTGCATTTCATAATTTTCCTTAATTTTATAAAATAAAAAAAGGACAAAAATGGTTCATTTTGGACAACTGCCACTTTTTCACTTAAATGTTAACTCAATTCAATTCAGTTTATTTACATAGCGCCAATTCACAACACATGTCATCTCAAGGCACTTTACAGTTCACCAGATCATACAGTCAAATTACATTACATTACACACATTACTAACCTTCATTTATTTTATTTTTGTGATGATAAATCAAAATTCTTATGACAATAAATGTATTAATATAATGATAAACGATAAGTGCAATACCCATCCCTAGTTAGGATGCAGCAGCCCCTCTCTGTGGGAGCTCAGTAGCTCAGCAGCAGGTTCATGCATGAGCAATGTTTTTGCAGTCCTTCTGTCTGAAGAAGTTAAAAGAAAAGATGCAATCAAATATCTTCTTAAACTGACCAGCAGTAAGATACGCCAATGGAGATTTTTTTTTAAAGCTTTTATAATTTTGTTCATCTTTGACCTGCAGAGACCAATTTTAGATCATTAAAATTTCCTCCTAAGAACCATAAAATAATAGATAATCAGCTTTTCAAAACTTTATTGGTTGCCTTTCTGTCACATGTTTTTTTTTTATTTTAGGGAAAGAAGGGTTAGCCAATATTCTAAAATGGGGACACAATTATTGCAGAGTTTCAACTTTAAACAGTCTTTCAGCAGCGGTTAATGTGGCATATTTGCCAACTATTATAAAAAAGCAGCAGAAAAAAATTGGATCTTACTTTAACAATAAGATTTTTCTAAGGAAATCCAACATGTTTTATAATGCAAAAGGATAAAACATTCCAACAGTATTATATTTCGCTCTGCTCTGCTCACTGACTTCAAAGCGTTAACTACATGTTCACATGCAGCTCGGAAAAAAGCCCTTCAGCTTAACGAGGTAATATGTTAAAACGTAGATGCTGACACATTTCTGTTCTAGGTGAAACTTTGAGTTTACAAAATTTTGTGTTGGTATTTACATATCAAAGTGGATTTTCAGTATAATGACTTGATTTACGCTTTTTATAAGAGCATTATCGAACTACAGTCCTTAAACTATACTTATCATTTATTCACAACCAGAGAGAATCACCATTACCACACAAATTTCCACCATCCTAATGTTTGCTTCAGGGGATTCTAAAGCTAGAAAGTCCTTTACAGTTTCTTTAGTGGCAGATGGTTTATGAGTCAGAGTTGCTGCATTTCTCAACCCCTTTCATACTTTCCTCTCATTACCCACATCGTTCAACTGTTTGTTTTTTTATTTAAAAAAAATCAGCAGGTAAGACAGTTGGCACAGAACATCAGGTTGGAGTTTAATAAATAAGGCTCTTAAAATAAAAAGCATGCAATTTCACTTTACTGTATAATCTGTAAAAGTAAAAAAAAAACAATCCACTGGACTTGGTTTCCAAGATTTGAAGACGTTTTGCTTCCCCTCCAGGAAGCTTGTTTTTTTTTAACTTTTACGGAATGACTATAACCTGGATGACTGGGAATCTTCATCAACTTTTGCTGTATATTGTAGCTCTTTAGATCAAGTCACAGTTTCCATTGCAACCTTTGAAACTGTGTTTTAATATCCATGTTAAGTAAAAAAAAATAAGGACATCCCAAAGTGTATTAAAACCAAATAGTAAGAAAAGCTGTGAAAGCTTCTTTTCATTTATAACTTTTGATATTTTAAACCGGAGCTTATTTTTTAGAACAGAGCTGATCATTGAACAGAAAAACAACCACTTATAACCATTTGCCGTCCCTTCAATGGCTTCATATTCAGTTTTGAATCAATTCTAAAGTTCTTCTGTTTGTTTTTTCTTTGAATGGTGTTAGACCTTCTAATTTTGCATTTTTATTTGCCATCAACTAGTCATCTTATCAGTCCAGAGGGGACTGAGCTTTGCAGCTCTGGCTCGCTGAATGTAAAATGATCTGTATCTACAGTATAGGTCATAAAGGCACCCATCCATTTGGCTTTTGACCAAGGGTGATCTAGCATCTGTCTTAATGTTGCACCTTGCCTTTTATTGTGTTTCAATGTTTAGATTTGTCTGTATTTACTGTTTTATTATTATTACTAATTTTTTTTCTATCTGTGCAGCACCAGTCAGCTGTTATGTTGTTTTTAAGGTGTTTTAGAGAGAAATATAATCTGGTCTGGCAGCTGGTCTGGTATAAGGTATGATATGATAAAAACCCTTCAGCAAAAGGATTATGCATTCAAGATTACTTTTCTTGTTAAAGTAAAAAAAATAATAATTAAAATATACAGAATGAAAAACAAATCGGTATCAGTCAAGTTAAATAACTGTCGCACATAATTGCTGAAGCATTTTGATTTCATTACTTTGTAGAAGCAGAGATGAACAGAATCTATTTCCTGTTCTGAACACAGATGCAACATCCATTCCCAATGATTCAGTTGCTTTATGACTGCATTGTTACACATACTTATTTTTAAATGCATGCTAACCTCTAGAAACCCTAACCACACTGAGATATCTTGGTTTTGCTACAAAAGAAAGAGTGCATCATAAAAGGTGATGTCTAACTTAAAGAATAATAGAACAAAAAGACATGAATCCTTTAAATAGATCTTTAAGCTGATAGGCCAAAGAATAATGGAGTTAGATACTGGGGATGATGTTGCTTGGTTATCACTACCTTCTGCTTTTTTTGTCCAGTTGTCTGCCTCCTATATTTCTCCGCCAATTAGAGAAGTCTATAAGTTGATATCCATCTGTCAGCTGCTAAAAGCTTTCCCAGAATCCCTAAGGAATTACTCTCTATTGCGAGGGGTGTGTGAGTTGATCAGCCACTCTCAGGCCTGCATGTACCTCTCTTTTTCGCATTAAGACATTAGGATATTACTATATGACACTACTATAACATGTGCAAAACACCCAAGGAAGAAGACAACAAAAAAGACTTGGACAAACCCACACAGACACACAAAGCCAACATAAATCTGTCTTTTCATTTCAACCCACCTCTCACTATCAGAGACAAGTTAAGTGGAGTCCATATATAGTGTGGATGACCACACAGCCTTCATAGCAACCTGCTACATGACCAGCTTGACAAACAGTCAAAACCCCCTTAAGACCAGTGATGTATAGGTAAAGCACTCAATAGAAAGGCATATAGACAGAAAAAAGTATGTATTTTCCTCAGAGCAGCATAATTGTGTAAGTCTATAAATGATGTTTCTGTATGCAAAATAAAATTTAATGAATCTGATATATGAAGCCAGAAAACATACATCGGTAATCTGGCTAGCTGAAGTGGTAAGCCACCCATCTTGCAAACAGGAAGCCTGGGTTCGTATTACAGATGGAGGGAATGATAAACTAGAGCTGCACAGATGTTGTATAGGGGAGTGGCAGCCTAGGGGTTAGAGCAGGGGTGGGCAATTCCAGTTCCTTGAGGGCCGGTATCCTGCAACTTTTAGATCCATCCGTGGTCCAACACACCTGAATCAAATGGCTGAGTTACCTCCTCAGTATGCAGTCGGTTCCTGCAGAGTCCTCCCAATTATCTGAGTACTTGATTCAGGTGTGCTGAACCAAAGGCACATCTAAAAGATGCAGGATACCGGCCCCCAGGAACTGGAATTGCCCACCCCTGGGTTAGAGCATAGAGCTTGGAATTCATAGGTTCTGAATACGGACTGCCTCCTGGGTCCCCGAGAAAGACCTTTAACCCCCACACTGCGCCCCGGGTGCCGCACAATGGCAGCTCACTGCTCCCCAATGGGAAGGGTTAAACACAGAGAGCTCTTTTCGTTACTCTGTACCTGTGACAGTGTGTAATTACAATAAAATGCTTGGAAAAATAAGGCAACAGCATCAAGATGCTATTGAAATTTTGGTGAAGAATAGTAAGCGGACAACAACATCAATTAAATGCCTATTTCACAATGAAACCCAGTTGGCTTCAGCTTTGTTAATGTTTCTGAAGCTCCGACAGGTTATTACTTTCTGTCTCTCATGAGAAAAAGCAAATTACAGTGTCTTGATCCCATGAATAATTAAAGTGCGGTAATGGTATATAACACAAATCCAGATCCCTTACTATATTTAATGCTCTTTAAAGGACCACTTTACAAGTTAACAGTATTATCAGTATTTTTTTAATCTCCTATACATGTCTTATCATTTGCCAGACATGAAAATGAGCTTTGCTCCATTTATGACAGTTACCTCTAAAGGCTCAATTAGTCAGTTCGTTAGAGTGATTCAGGCTGTATTCTCTGAGTCCTGTGCTGCGTGCTGTGCTTCATCTGGCCAACAACATATTTGAGAATAAGGATTCAAATATGAGGGGAACGAAAAGGGAACTTTTAAACATATTCTTAATATTTTCGTATTTGTTATCCATGGATGCCCTAAAACGAAGAGTTTTTGTGGACAGATAAATGCCGAGAAATTCCTGCCTGTCGAAAATGACCTCCCCTGTCTCAGGAGCGTGCATCGCCCTAAACTCTTGCACATTGACAAGAAATCGGATTGAAATATGAATGAAAAAGGGAACTTTTAAAAATATTCTTAATGTTTTTTCAGAAATGACATAGAATGGTGTTGATAGCAAAAGCTGGAAATGCTATCCACTGAGCGGAAATATATTCATGGGACACTAACTGTAGCACAGCGATTAAAATGTGTCTCCATACAAGTAAAAATCACATTTATTCAAATTTATCTGTCCACCAAAACTCTAAATTTTAGGGCATCCATGCATAAGAAATATGAAAGCATTAGGAATATGCCTAAGAGTTCTCTTTTAATTGATATTTCAATCCATTTGTAGGTATTTCTCAGAATAGGGTTAGGTAAAAAGTAGAACGGTCTTATGTAAATCACCAGAATGATTGACAATTAGGAGAAC
Organism: Cyprinodon diabolis; assembly: GCA_030533445.1. NCBI lineage: Eukaryota > Metazoa > Chordata > Actinopteri > Cyprinodontiformes > Cyprinodontidae > Cyprinodon > Cyprinodon diabolis. The sequence continues at coordinate 9,718,428 of CM060063.1, read as the reverse complement.
CACTTATGTTGATGATCCATCCGGAAAAAGAACATCCTCAACTATACCTTTAATAAAATTTCTTGCTTTCTAAAAAATGCGAAGGATTTGATTAAGTCTTGATTCTTGCTCTTTGAGGATTCATATGATAAATGATTAAAGGAAGCAACTGTTTGAACTGTTGAGCAAAAAGAATTTCCCTTCTCTGTTTTTTTAAGACCCACAAAGATCCCCCACCCCTACAGTGAGTCTGGACACTGTGACAGTTTGACAAAACCCCCCAGAAAGCACTAGTAGTTTGTGAACATTCACGCTGACAATGATATAGTGCATCCCACATCGTTGCTTCCCCAGCTCTCAATCTGTTAGATGTCAGCAATGGGAACAGGAGAATGTTTGGAAGACTTTTCAGTGCTTTAAGAGAAACTCCTATTGTTTTACTTTTACCAGGGTGCAATCCAGACTTCTGTGGGAATCAATAGAAATGTGGAGAATGGTCTGCAATTTTGTGAGGCTATACACAATATTTTTCAGTTTTTCTATTTATTTATAGCTCATCTGCAGCAAGTTTCTGTAACGCATTTGGAGTAAAGAGAAAATAGAACTTTTCTTCAATCTTCAACTCCCACATGGCTTCATCCTCTTTTTCTCCTGCTTCACCTTTTATCTGATAGCCTCTCAGCAATAAGGCCTTTAAAAAAGTTACAGAAGTTATAAAACACTGAGTGAAATGTTAAAGAGCATGACGGACGGTAAAGCAGTTTAATGAGAAATTAAAGAAAAAATGTAGATTCAGACAGAACTAAAAAGTCTGGTCTATTTGTTTTATCCCTGTCATTGAAAAACACAGTGATTTGTTCAAAATAATAAACGAAGACAGATTCTTTAAGAAGAAAATTGAGAAACAAAACAGTTTATTAGTGCAAAATGATCAAGAGAATACATTGTTTTCTGATGTTTTGAGAGATAAAAATCAGAACAAATGTGCATTCAAAATAGCATTTTGCATTTAGGCCAAAAAGGTATATTCTGGTATTATCTCACCAAAACACCTTTCCAAATGTTGCTGTGTCATTTTATTCAGCTCGTAAAAAATAGCAGATGGGAACTGTTACAACTTGACACTTTTTCTATAGAGTCAACTGCTGCAGACCTCCAAATCTCTTGTGGTCTTTAGATTAGCTAAAGAATAGAGGACAGGGAGCTTCCTGGGATGGGTTTCAATAGTCACAAATTTAAAATAAACACATTGAATAAAATCAAAAAAATTCAAATGAAAGCACCTTGTCTTGACTGCCTCTCTAACTTTGGAGAAGGTCACTGTGACACATTTCTGACAGGTAAACTCTTTGTATCTTTGAAAAAAAAAAGGTTTTCTTTCTCTGCAGAGGAAATATCAGCAATGGTTTTCCCCAGAGGAAAGTGACAGATGCCTGTTGAGGGCATACAAAAAATGATCAGCTCTATGTCTTAGAGCTAAGTTTGGAGAGAAACAGTGTCCAACTGTCTTTACGCTCCTGCACCCAAACCCCCCCCCCATTTGTCTCATTTCAAAAGATCCCTCCACACACTGCTAAAAAAGCAGCCAGTTAAAAAAAAAAAACAGTTGAGCCCCCCAAAAAAGAACTGCACATCAAGTGTAACCTCCTAACAGCTGTAGCCATGACAGGCAGCCCTGAAGCACCTTCTGAATGCAGCTTCCAGAGAGGTGGAAGAATGCAGTTGGTAAATCCATTCAGAGGTGACCCAAAGTGCATTATGGAGCTTGCAGGCAAAGACAGACCTTAGGATTTGCGAGGTTGAAAATTCCTAGAGGTAGAGAACTCCGTTACCTTCATTAAAGTGTAATTTACCGGGGCAATAATCACAGTTCTACTCTTTAATGGTAACACGAATAATTGTTGCACAGCGGCTCTTGACATTTTGCTGTCCAATCTTGATGCAAACACACCTTTTCTGCAGAGCATGTGGCATTTCACAGAAGGCAATAATAAGGTGGTTACAGATTCTTTTTTTTGGGCTCTGCTAGTGTGCTGTGGCATTAAAAAGGTTGAAGATGTATTCCTTGGCCGACAGCACTTCACATTTTGCAACCTCCACTTATGTGATAGCTATGAACTCTCCACAGCAATGTGACATTTTCAGGCAATCGATAATGAGATGTGCAGCGAATTCTGCTGCTTGGGAGGTGATATTAAAAAGATAGATTGAAATCCAACTTATTAGTCTGTTCTTAACCTGTTGGCATTAGTGCATATGTTTAAAATGTTGTCTGCTGCACTATGAAGTAATTAGCCTCTGCATACAGCAGTCAAGCATAACATTATGACCGCTGCCGGGTGACGAGACTAACACTGATCATCTTGACATAATGGCCGCCGGTAGCAGGTATTCTATCCCAGTCTGTAGTAGTTAAAACCTTCCTAAATAACTCATTTCTGCCTGAAGATATACAGCTCAGTAAGTTTAAAGACTATTAGATAATCAATCCTTCTGAAATTGTCTTTAAATTCATATTTTTGGAGAAAAAAAAACGGAAGAGCTCATTTCATATTCATTTTCTTTCGTATTATAGACAGAAGAATTTAAGGTGTGGATGCATGTTCATGTGTATCTAGAGTTAGAAATGTTAGCAGTTAACCATGGTTTATTTACAAACATTTCTCAAACAATAGATAGAACGTGAGTCCCTGAACTGATCATTTGCGAGTAAAAACAGAGCAAATTTTAGACTTTAGAAAGCATGGGTCACATTGAAGACTTGAAATGTGTAAGTCCTCACAAATTAGCTTATGAAAGTCAAATCTAAGTAATTCAGCCCCAAAGCTTTAACTCATATTAATTCAATACACACAGGGTGATACATTTTAACTTCCATTTGTATTGATTTTAAAGAAAATAAATATATATTTAAATCTTTAATTTTTGTTTCTAAAAAATAAATTTTCATTAAGACCACACTGTGCTGTAGTATATTCAATCTTCGATCTTCAATGATTCTTCAAATAAAAAGCACTAAATTTCACGTGCAACTAGTTTTTTTCTTTTGTTTCTTTATTGTATAAATAAATATGATGAAACATGAAAAATGTACCCATAACGTTTATATAATCGCCTGATCTCTATCCATTCCTGTGGCACTGTACCAGTTTTTCCTTTTGTCGTCAATTGACTGATGACATTTTACATGGGATTTTACACCCTAATGTAATGAATATCAAACAAGATGCAGTCGATGTTTACATTTGCATATCCTCCATCAAAAAATTTTCCCGGCTTGGTAAGTAGAATATGATCCGCTTATTGATGAAGATGCGCTGTAAAAAAGGTTTACTCTGTCTGAGAATTACAAAAGCAAATCTCTTTGCGCCTTCTTTGAAGATGAGCTCTGCAAGTATAAAGATGTTTGCATGTGTGTGCAAGCAGGCTTCACATATAATTTCTTTCACGTTTGTTCAATCATCTACGTCAAAATGTTGCCGTGCTGCAGTCTTTTCTCTATGCTTGCAGGACCCTTTTAATTTGAAATATACCAGATCTGCATTACTTTTCCCACGTGTAACCTTCCATTCTCGCTCATCGAGTTTTTAGAAAATTACGCATTTTGCTTTTATAAACTGCATTAATGCACTGTGTCCCAGTCTACGACACTGCTAAAGCTGGGCCTACACTGTGCAACAGCAAGGTTTTGTCGTACAGTGTGAGTTCACAGCTCACGATGCATGTTCTCACACTGTGCGGCCCGATGCTCTGATGCGATCTGTATGCTTACACTAGACGTCTTAAAACTACGTGGGACTCAGAGCTGCAGTGAGATGGCGCTATTCAGACTCTATCCAGAAGCCAAACGAGTAGAAGAGAAAAATGAAGCTCACTAGAGAGAAACACGCTGCTTTGGTAATTTGTGCAATTTTGTGCTGAAAGCCCTAAGAACAAAAGGCGACGACGTATTTGGACAAAGACATGAACAACTACCCCCCCCCCCTGTTTGCGCACCGAGCAATTTGCCCAAAACGGCCGACTGAATTTCAAACGTGTGATTTTCTCCAGACTCCACGATTCCTGATCGTGAGGTGGTCGTGAGAGGCCCCTCGTTACCCCCTTTACACTTCACAATAGAGCTGAAAGTCGGCCCGATCTAAAAATTCTCGAATGACTGAAAAGGTGTCCCGAAAAGGGCAAAAATCGTACAGTAAAAACCCGGCTTACGGTGTTAATGAAAGAAAGGTTGCTTTTTAATAGCTGCTTCACAAGAGTGAGTTTTGGTTAACTTCATCTCCCTCTTGACAACAAGCCATAGATTCTCTATTAGGTTTAAGTCAGACTCAAATAAACACCATAGTGAAAGTGTTATAACTACAATAGAAGGTTCTACATTTGAACCTTCCATTAATAAGATTGGATGAAACCCTGTTTGACCCTAGTATGACTTAAATTCTTAGTGGTTTCTGTGAGAATTGCATTAGATTGTCTGCCAGAAATACTGCCTTTGTGTTTAATGGGATAATTAGTCACCTTCCCTAATTCCTCCCATGATTCTCTCCCAGCATTTCTGAATAAGTCTGATTAGTTTCGCCTGATTCTTATAATACTCCTCTTAAGCATTCAAACTGAAAAGCCTCATGGTTCATTGACTGTTTCTTCTGCTATACTCACCGTTGATCTGTCACCTTATCGCTCCACTGTTTTTTAAAGTTCCTTTGTCTGATTGTTCATACTTCATCCAGTCATCCACCATTTCTGTCATCAAACAGAATGATAATTGCTTGAAAAAATACTCATAAAATACTCATATATTATGAGGTCAAAAGAAAAGTGAGTTAATGATATTTTCATTGAGATGCCTGTATTCCTGTACCTCTTTGAGTGCCAGCTCCTACTTTTATAAGAGTGCATTTGCCATCCATGCAGAAGTGCAGTACAGAATGTCCGCCCTAAGACATCAATAAGCTGACGGATTCTTGCACATTTGACTGGTTACTGCTTGCCATCCAGTCTGACTTTTGTGTAATGTTGCATACACTGCAGTACAACGTGATGCCTGGAGCCTTTCAGAAATCACACACCTTTTACACGGGTCTGTACATGACATGTTATGTTCATTGGAAATTAGTGTTATACCTTGTAGGGAGTGTTTGATGGAGAGTTTTATTATTCAAGCTAAACTTAAGACTTTAAACCAAAGAAAACTTGTTCAAGTCACGACCTTGATGAGTTATGAAGCAAATACAAACTTTCCCATCAGTTCTTTCAAAGTTTACATTAGAATGATGTCAATATCATATGCAGCTGCTAAATATTTGCTTCCAGAAAACACCTGAGTGTAATTTCTCACAGGTAATTTCGTTTTGTTAGCAGATGTTTTCATGCATAAGGTTGTGCTGCAAAGTGCAGAGCTGTCTAAGGAAGTGCTTTTGTGCAAGACAGCGACGGGCTTTGTATTTACGTCATTACAGGGAAAGCTCTCAGGTCTTGTCATTCTTCTGTCTACCCGTGTCTCTGTCTGCAGCCCTGCTGTTGTTGTTGAAGGCTTAGCTCTGTTAGTTATAGGAGTGCCAACAGCACTTGGCTGGAGATGCGGGACTTAAGGCTTTGTCCACATTTAACCACAGCTGATTGCTCCTCTGGCTGGTTGGGATTTTCAGCTAAGACTGGGATTACTGACCCATGTCGGCTTCCCACCTTTACTGCAGACCTTTCAATGTTCACCCAGTTTGAACTCCGACATCTCTGAGAATTGAAAAAAAGTGGTATTTTCTGTATTTGAGCCCTTGAGTGTTTGCCATGTTTTCAATTCCTAAAGAAAACACCTAAACCCTGTTCTTCCTTACTCCTCTACAGTATACTATTTCTTTCTCCACTTGCAGTAGTGGCCATTCACAATTCCCCACTTTCCTTGATGGATCCTTGGCTTGTCCTCTACAATTAATTTTTAACAATCTAAAATATTCTATCATGAATTGTGGATATTAAGATTTAAAGAGAAGCGTCTTCTCCTGGTCAGACCCTGTAATTCAGTGAAAGGGTGGAGTCAGAGTAAAAGAATATGCAAGAGGGGGTCACTCCAGTGGCTGGAAGTCTGAGGGGATTTTGCTGCCATACTGCTGGCTTTTGACTGGGAGGGGCCATATTGAATGGCTGCTACTGTACCTTTGCCTGCTTTCTATTTCTACATCGTTACCATCGACTGAACCTGACAGATTCTTAAGTACTTCATTTTACCATCTAAGTTTTTTGGTTTAGGAGTCCAAATTGAACAAAACAGATTATCCACGAGGTTTGCTAAAATTCCACTGTGGGAGTGAACTTCTCTTTCCAGCAGGTACTTTTCCAGCCTGTAATACAGAATGAAGCCATCTTATTTTTCAATAAAACAGCCTGAAGTTTTTATTGTCCTCTGGTATTTTTTATTTTTTTTTTACTCTTGAGACAGACAGAACCCGCCAAGAGAGGTGTTAGGGCTGTCTGTCAGGATATAATGTCTCCACACATTGGCTCTAACCTGACCTGACAGGCACACACCGCACCAACAGTCCTCTAACAACTTCCCATTGTTCTCTCTGAAATGTCCAGCCCACACCTCTGAGGGCCAGCAGAAGAAAGAACGCGAGCGGACACATCTGCAGCATACATGCGACATGTTCATTAGTACTGGTTCATGGGGAGAACATCTTTTGACAAAACAAGTTCATAGTTCATTTATTACCATCATTTTGTGTCAATCATAAAGTTTTCCTTCATGGAGTAAAACAGTTGACAATTCTTTTTATTTAACATGTAGACAAGAGTGCGAGGCAACAGCTGCACTGAGAGTTTCGGGGTCTGTTTGTTGCTGTTTTGTGTTTGAGTGAAAAGAACATAATAGAATGTGCTTTTGTATTCAGTAAAAGGTTTCTGAATGCAGTCCATTACTGTTGCCATTTGCCATCAACAATCATTTCCACCATTTTCACTGTTCCTGTTTTGATAAACATCATAAAAGCTGTTAAAAGCATTTCTTTCTTTAAAGGTTTTCAGTAAACCTGCCAATCAGAGCTACACTTAAACATACATAGAGGTTCTGTAAGAAAACATTGGTTACTTTACAAATACCGATGGTTTTGTGGACAGTAGATTAGAGTGTTATTGAAGAAAACTCAAAGCACTACCGAAGAATTAAAGCAGGAGAAACATTAAAACACAACGATTAAACAAACATATCTGACAAAACCAAAACGAAGCAACCGGACAGTATTTATATGACTGGTGCCTTGCAGGTATCAGGGGAGTTTAGCCCTACCTTCTGTCGAATCTCTTCTTCCATCTTGATGGGGGAGCCAAGCTCAGCTACCTGTCGAACTCCCTCGCTAGCATAGCCACCGTATTCCCACAGCACATAGCTCCTGGAGTGTGATGCACCAATCAGGGCAGACCAGTGGTTGGCACGTCCTGAAGGAGACAGGAGCTTTAGCACCGAGTTGTTTACCTACACTGCAAAAACGATCTAGTAATGAGTAAAAATGTCTTCAATCAAGTGTAGTTACCCTTAATTTGAGCGGGTAAACAAGATGATCTGCCTATGGAATGAGTATTTTTACTCCTGAAATAAAATTATTAGATAATATGCACTTGAAATAAAACAATGCTTTTGCTTTTTCTTATTCTAAATGTAAATTGTCTTGTTCCATTGGCAAAGTATCTGCCTTTCCTCCTCAATTCAAGAAAAAATGCAGTTATTTTTAGAAAAAAGTGACTTTATATTTTTTGCAGTGTAACTTGTAAAAGCGGGTGAACCGTAGCATGGCTCCCTGTCAGTAACACAAAGATGAAAATGGTTGATAACCAAGATTTTTTTTTTTCTTAATGGAGGACCACATTTAAATTCATTGTATAAAACTCACAATTGATCAAACATTAAGATCTTTGTCTTTTGTGTAAAAGCATTGGTAGTAAAGTTGTAACATTTTAGAGAAAACTACACAAAGTTTAAATACTCCAATAAATTATTCATAATCAACACTAATGTGATGCTTCATAAAAGAATCTGGACTTTTTTCTATCTTTTTGGATCACCTCTTACTAAAATTGTAGAAAAATGGAAGGATTCCTTTATTTGAGAGAGGAAAACTCTTTACAAAGAACAGAGGGTTATCGTGTTTGGGATGACTGGGAATGTCTCCTCTCTTAATCCAGACCCTGGGAACAGAACAATCACTTTTTAAAATCACTGATTTTTATTTTCTTATTATCCATAAGCTGTAATGATGAAAGTTACATGAAAAAATCATGAAAGAAATATCAAGGATTGTTTCATTCTATTTGTAACAAATGAATATTACAAAAATGCAACTGTTTACCAATTTTTACATTTTTCTCACATGCCCAGTGATAACCTATCAGGTAAAAATGTATGGAGTGAATTTTGTTCCGTTATTGTTGCAAGCAAAGGACACGTATCGTATATGGAAATTGAAAAAAATGCACACCAGAAATAAAATTTTCTTAGATTTTTCTTATTTATTGGACTTATTTTATATTCTATGTTTTAAAATCTCCTTTTCTTCCAGATTGAGTTTATAGGTCAAGATGGAGCATTTTTATAGAGCTTGAAATGGAGAGAATGTGATCTCTAAAACAATTTAAAAAGAATGCAATTGGTAAACTTATTCCGAAAAAGAGAAATTCGAAAAACAACAAAACTAAAACATATAAAATCTGGAACCCTGGAAAAATGTCTAAAAAAAGATGTATGAAAAGAAATTAAACATAAAAAAAGAAAAAAGAAAAGGTAAAATCTGAAAAAGGAGCATTTTTAAAGTTTCATATCTTGATCGCAACTGTTCTCAATTTTCCATTCACAAAATGTGCTCTTTGGACCAATTTTAGAACAAAATTCACTCCATATAAAATCTAAGGTTCTTTTTCTCTGTACGGATATCAGTTCATGTGTAAAAGTTTAAAGCAAATGGTATCCCTGATTAGTAGTTAATATCAGAGTAATTACTCATTACTGCTTTATTTTTTTTATTTTTTTGGAGTACAGCAAATGTGATTGAAAAAAATCCCCCAAAAACCTGAATCATTCTGATGAGCCCCAGAGTAGCTGTAGGCGGAGGTGCCTGTCTAAGCCTGTTGCAATGACTCACTTGGATAGTCTTTTGGATGTATTTTTTCTGACCAGTTGCCATAGAAGGTGAGTCTGTATTTGGCCGTTCCACAGGCGCAGCATTCAATGGCAGGTACTTCAGTCACTTCACCAAGAACACGCTCTGCAGGGGAACACCATGTGAAAGATAATAAATACAAGGAGTCAAATATTAAAGCTTTGACAGACCAGACTGGATCACAACTAATATAAATATGTTGATATTCATACTGTTAACCTGTTGCTTAAAGCCAAACAGTAAACAGGCATACAATTACTTGACTTCACACAAAAGGAGCTTTAAAACATATTTATTAGACTTTTCTGCTCAAAGCATATTATTTTATCAAGTTTTTTTTAGTCAAAATGCAGGTTATCACTGCATTCCCTAAAAAATAACGAATATTAATACTAATTCCCTAAAAAACAGACTAATCATGGCTTATTTTCACTGAACTACTACTAAAAAGGGGAAAGACAAAAGAACATGTTAGTTAATAACGCAGATATATGCTGCTCCATAGAAGGTAGGAAAATAATGCCTTCATTATTAGGCCCATATATAGTCAGGTGAATAATTATTAGGTTCAATGTCATCTTAATTCTGAAAAACAAGACTGGGACAAGCTTTAAGGTGTATACTGACACCACACCCAAGACCTGAATGGTAAATTTGGCTAAAGAAACCTTTCAAGCACAGCTCTGCAGCTAAAACACATTTTTTGGGGGGGGAAAAAATGTATCCCTAGTTTTTTCCTCAGTTTGGACTGAACTGCAGCTGTGTGCTTTGACCAGATGAGACCAACAATGAGTTTTCAAAGGTTAATGCTTCAAGCATGTTTGATTACAATGAAAGTATGACCATGTTGAACAGCATTTAATCACCTATAATGTTCCCATTAGGAAAATAAAAAGAAAAAACGCAATAAATTCAAGCCTGTCAGCACTTTATATGTCGCTTCTCTCATATGGTTTAGATGATTTACCCTTTAAAAGTGACCAGTTTTACATTCATTTGATATGAAATTAATTTCAAAAGAATCATTTGGAAGGTATGTACGTGTAATGAGTGTACAGAGAAAAAGTTTATCAAAAATGTTGTGTATATATTCCCTTACCACGTCTATTTCAAACACTTCTGCATGAAAGTGGGCCCTTTCAGGGGCTCCGGTGTTCAGTGATTACCACAGCAACTCAATATGGCAGAGTTGGTAAAATGTTTACATCAAACTTCCTTTTTAAAGTAACCAGGATTAGAAGTCATCAAGGTCAAAGCTATGGGGTAATTATCTGTCAGCAGAGAGAGCAGTTGCTCACGGGCCCACAACCTCTTCGGGGCCCCATCACTGACACCTGGTAGGCCCCCTATGTAATTGTAGACTAGGAGGTCTCTTTGCAGATGTAGTGGTGTGAAAAGTTCCTCTTTAACCCACCTGATACTGAGGAGACTGACCGCACCGGACTGTATTTTTACCCCAACACATGCCAGATTTCAACATGATGGTGAGCCTTTTATACACGACACCAGTTACAAAGCAGGCAGTGGGACTTTTAAATACTATGTTAATAACTGTGTATAGTTCATTAGACGGTTGGTAAAAAATACATTTATTTGTTTCAAACCGCAATAAAGATCTTAAAAGAATGATGTATTTGAGTATTTTATTTTTTCAGTTAAGACTTGGAATTATGGGTAACCCAGAGCGTAGATTAAAACCATAACTGTTATGTACAATGTGTTAGTGTAGGGGGATACCAAAAAGAGGTACTTAAGCAAATTCCAGAAAAGAAAAAGGAAAGAAGAGCTGCTGGAAAAATGGAAAAAAAATTCCCAAAATAAACAAGTTCTTTTAAAGAACCAAAAAGCGAGAGGTGGACGTTGCTGCTACAGTGAGTAAAGATTGTGACCAGGAGATGAATGGAGAGAGCGTGGGTGAGGAGGGGGGCTGTGAAGCTCAAGGTAGCCCGATGAGCCCGATAAGACTCATTTTACAGCAGAATGTACTAACGTATATCCATGTCCAGTGAAGGTGGAGAATGATCAAATAAGTATGTATTGGGCATGTTTCAAGATGCGCATTCACTATGTTTCCATGTGTGATGTGTGATCATATACTACTGAGAATTGCATAACTGTATCTGTCGTTACGCCATTGGGTCAAAAACTTCAACCACTACACGATGGGAACTTTCTATTTATTGTCTTAAAGGTAAAAGGAACAGTTTTAGTAGAAAATTCCTGATGTTGTTATATATTTGACATTTGCCTTCTTTCCATATTTACAAATAACCACCATTTTTTGTGTACCACTTCTTTTTCATCACTTCCCTTGGCTAATTTTTAGGTAATGTATGCAGGTGTGCGACAAACAGGATAATATATACCTGGAATTAAACCTCAGGGGGAAAAAATACTACATAACAAAGGTTTTACAAATATATGTAAATACAGTCTTTTCAAACACAAGTGTTTACTTTGGTCAAACTACATAGAAAAAGATGATTAATGGTACAGGCATCACTATAATCAATTCAGATCAGCTGAAAAACATTAACATTTATTCTGAAATGAGATACTCAAAATTAAAAAGTACTTCTACGACAACATTGAATCAATACCCTTTAATGAAATAATTGAAAAAGCTTCAAAAGTATTCAGCAATAATTTAGCAGTGAACTGTCACCTGCTTTTTGTAAATTTGTGCTTTTATGTTTTATCATCAGATTAGGTTGTAGCTTATAATCTCTTAACTTTGTGACACCACAAGTATTTATTTATAGTTTATATTCATTGATGATTAGCCAGTCATATAAGTTTGATTTTACACTTTTTAACTAAGGATATTGTTTGTGAAACTAAAGTCATGTATTGATCTCATAGGTACCAGAATATTACAAGTTCCATTTTACATGAATTTCTACTGGTGTGTTCAGACCAAACATGACACTGGTGACTTTCTGGTGCTTTCGGCCGGCTGTCTGCGACTAGCTCTGAAAGCTAACAGCGGGTAATTGAAGCACCAGTCCAGGGAAGAGGTGCTGGCTGGATCTGGTCTGTGCTGGAATTAGGACAACAATGGATGAACAGATGAATAAAACCCCCCTTTTTTTTTTAAAGGTGCCTAAAAATATCTTAAGTGTTTTCTGTATTTGATCCTTTCATTTTGATTTAAAAAAAAAACATCTTCGCTTTGCTCCTTCACCCTCCATTACAGCCACAGAGTAATAATTGGGAGAAATAAGTTATTACAATGACATTCTAGCCATAACTTATTCTTAAATATTCAAATTTTTACCTTGATAAAAGATTCTGAAAGCGAGGTCAAGGAAATAATTTAAGTATTTATATATGGCCCAATTAATGAATGGATATTTTCTCATGATATCTCAGTAGCAGCAGAAAGAGTCAAACTTTAAGGAACCTTAAGGATGCCTTGACTGACTTGGATAATAGCATGAAAAATCTGAATTCAGTGTGAAATGAAAATGTATATAAAGACAGGATTCCTATGAGAAAACAATTCAACCAGAGACAGGTTTTTATTGTACAATAAATTTTTGCAAATGAGCTGAGAAAATCCTGCTAGTTTATTACCTAACCAGACTGTTTGGTTTCTTTTAAGAGCTTAAAGAATGATTGAGCACTCCTCTTTGTGACAATATATAACCAATATAAAACCTCTCTCTTTGCTCTGTGGTGGCAAACTGAAATCTCACATAGATTCCCTTGTGATATATTAATTTTGTCTGTTAGATTTTGGCTATTCAGCCAGATCTATTGACTAAATGCAGATAATAAATTCTTACTGTAAGGAAATATATTCATGATGGTCCTATTGAAGTGACATTTTGACATGTTATTGCAAACAAAACCACTATTTCACACATTCAATGAATCAAAACAAAAAAGTTATAAATTATAGGCAATTATATTGAATGATGCAGGCAAACAACTCAAAAACAGACATGAAGAAAGGTTTGTATGAAATTATGGGCAACAAAATAACTGAACTCTTTTACAGTGTCCAAACCAGTCCTGTTTGTATCAGAACAAATCAATATCTGCTGATCAGCGATGCTTTTAGACCAAATTTAATTGGGATCCATAGTAGGGCCAGTGTTTTTTTTAATGGGGGTACTGAACAGCAAAATTTAAACAAAGAGTGAGCCAGAAAGCTATCTGCTGCTCCGCAAACATTAGATAAAGCAGATGAAAATGGTGATCAAATCTTAAAATTACTAAAGCTAGAAGTGCAACAGCTTAATTTCTATGTTAACATAAAACTGTAAAAAAATAAAATAAAATAAAAAACATAAACTAAACTAGTCCAAGAGACATATCATTTGTGTTCCTGTTCCAGTGCATATTATCATTTATCTATCATGAGTTTATTATGCATAAAATCTTTAGTACAGGGGTCATAACAGGGGTCAGGGGCATATCTGCGGGGGGACTGGCACCTTCTCGACCTCGTATAGAACCGCCCATGTTGCTGATTTAGTCCTAGGACTGATCCATAAAAACATATTCCATCACAAACGTTAACGTTTAAAAAGCATCTCTTGAACGGTGAAAGTAAGAGCATCCTTACAATAAATCAGGGATTACACATATTAGAGATATTTTTCAAAACCTGTGAGATTTAATCCATAAATGGATAGAAAATCCTTTAATAATAAACAACCACAACAATATGTTCCCCACAGGGGACAATTAACAGTGTTGCAGTCAGCAAAAGCTCGTTAGATGGTTTAATGCAGTTTATTGTAAACATGGGCAAAAAAAAACAACTAAAAAACAAACTACAAATCTTTTGCAATTTAGATTTTAAACAGAAATGAACCTAATCTGATGTTTGAGTTTAAAATGTGGACGAAGGTGAATAAAATGCATTGGTTAAAAAACATCCTGTGGTCACACCTGATATTTGACAAACAAAAGACTTTCTAGAGAAAAAAAACAAAAAACAAATTGATTAAATGTACAATTTACAAAAATTTGAAATAAAACACACAACAAAGAGAAGGGTCACTCACAGAGGTCTTCAGAAGGACCAAAACCTATCAGGCCTGCTCTTTCCATTAAAGACAAGACTGGGCAAGTAATTTTATAAAAATCATTGTAACTCAGGGAAAAACAGGCTACTTCATGCAAAATTTAAAGGAAATACAGTAAAATAAAGACATTTAAGATCAATATGTAATCAGCAAAAAGATGTTTCTGAAGAAAAACCTAATTTAGACATACAAATCTAACAATGACTGGTAAAGGTCTAGTGGAGGATTTCCGCAATTTTTTGAAAAAAACTGCCCTCTCCCCTTTAAAAAAATATGCACATGCACAAACCCGACCGACTGTTAAACATTCGTGAGAGTGTGCACAAGCTCATTTCTCTCGTGCACACTTGGTTTAAAAGTTGCTGTTTGCGTCGCTCATACAAGCTTACTTTCCAAAACTATTTGCACATTTTCTACTATGTCAGACTGATAAGTGAAAATGGGGAGGTGCACGCAAGAAGGCCTTACATTAACATATCACCAGAATGATTGACAATTAGGAGGATCACTTATTTTGATGATCCACTCGGAAAATTAAAATCCTCCATTATATCTTTAGGTTTGGTGAATGCTATTTTAATTCCATGATGTAGGGAATGTAGGAAAAACGGACAGCAAAAGACAGTCTAGGAGAAGTTAGGCAGCTGTCATTACCTTTCTCACAAAGTCGAATGGTGAGTGAACCTTGATCCTGGAAATAGATGACTCTTTTCTGAACAATACTGGCCCTGCAGACAAAGAGAACAGATTGGGGGAAATGTAGCGAGGATAAAGATGTAAATGAAACAGAGCAAAGTTAGACAGCATAGAAGAGCATAAACTGTATGAAACTGACTTTTTTTGTTTCTTTTTCAAATCTAACCACATAATTCCCTGTAAGGAGTGAAGGTAATTACTTCCCTGAGGTTTTTTAATGGACACATAGTACAGGAAAAACATATTCTCCAAATCTGACTGAATAATCATTCTGCAGCAAGAGACGCAATCATATCAACGGATTGGAAATAGAAAATGAAAAAGCAGGAATAATATTCATAAGAAAGTTGTGTTAGATAAAACCAAACTGTAATTTAGAAGCTAATTGTGGGTGAATGTTCAACTCCCATAATGGAAAGGATTACTTTGCAAAATGTTTGACCTTCTTCTTCCATGAAAGCTATAATTATATTTCAAAGACAAAGAAAGGAACAAATAATGAGAGAAACACAATGGTTTTCTAGCCTTGCTAAATCTTAAAAAAAAAAAAAATGGCCAAAAAGCTAAAAAAAAAATAATGTATTTGAATTCATAACAAATTATACAAACTCAATTCTAATATTCAAGTTAAATCAATTTATATGGCTAAAAGCAATACTAAAACACCAACAAGATCTAAAAGCCGAAGAGTCTAGTTAAAAGTTACCACCTTTTCATCATGAACATGGTCATTACCATAGGTTCTAGTATGTAATGATGCATTGTTTAAAAAGATGAAGGCATCTTCAGGCATTTTTTTGCACCCAAGGATGAACCAGATTTTTGAGTTTTCCATTATGTTTCATAAAGTGGCAGATCTTTCTTCAGAGTACCTAAAATTGTGGCTGCTTTTCAATTCACAAGAACGCAAATACGGACTTTTGTTCTTGACAAGTACGTTCTTGACAAGAACACACGAAAGTAAGAACTTGGGGAGAACGGGAGCACACAGCATAAATCTGGGCCTATTGGAACAGAAGCGTACTCGTGACATCACCACATACTCGGCTCGTCTGGAGCTGCATTTCACCTGTTATTAATAGTCTCTACATAATAATAAATTCTTACTTTTTTCATTTAGTGGGGGAATAATAATTAACACAGTCGGATAAACAGAAATCAAATGAAGAGTTTGTCAAATAAAACAAAAAAATCACCATCAGAGCCAGCAGCCCTTTACAGGCGACTATACCGAGAGAGGGCTGCTGTAGACGGGCTAGGATTAGACCTGCCTGTCCTTACCGTCGGAGGTCCGCTGGTTGCTGCGGTCCTCTCAACATCTGAACTTTTTTCAAATTAGGCACGAAATCAGTAAATGGGCCATATAGTGGCGCTTAAAAGGATAATGTTCTCACCTCAAATTATCTTAAAATTTACTTTTATAGAACAACAGTAACAGAAAAAAGAACTTTTAACTTTATTCTCTGAGCTCCGTGAGCGCTCTACTGCAAGAGGCTGCCGCCGCGGTGCATGCTGGGACAGCTGTACAGTACACTCGAGAACTTGAGAACACATAGGTCTGCTCTGATGCATAGAATTAGGGGCGAGAACAACATCTGGGGAGTTCTCACTTTTGTGTTCTTGTGAATTGGAACAGTACTAGGGCTGAGGCTGATGATGTTTCACAAGCACAAATGCACATGAAAATGCACAATTAATTGAGAAACAGCCTCTAGCTCCTACTGTAGCTCCTATCTTTCACCTTTCACAGGGCCAACAGTAAGAACACTATCCAGGGTAGGGAGGCAGCTTAAGATTGCTCCCTCCCTACAATACACATAAAGTAGTATTTATGGCTATACACATAAATACTGCTGGTCAAATTAGGAATACAGCCACCAATAATATACCTACAAAGAACAAAAGTTATACAAATGTGGCAGTTTCAATCACACCCAGCTTCCACCATCCTTGCTTTTCTTTGCTACAGAATCATTTCACCTGCTTATCAGCCTTTTTTTCTGATGTCCTTTAACACATATTTGTTTCAGTTAGTTTTCTCCCTTCAGGACTGAATAATGGTCCCACACCGTGTTTCCCTGAGCAACTCTTATCATACCTTTTTTCCACACCAATCCTGTTTATAACCATCTTTTGTCATGATCTGGCCTGTTTGCTCTCCCTTAATTAGTCATTCCTTTCACCTGTCGTTTTCCCTCCCTTCCTCAATTATAATTTATCCCTCTCACCTGTTTCCTCTTGGTTATATTCAGTTCAGCCTGAGCATTCAGTGCCAGATCATTAACTGTCTTTCTGTTAGCCTGTCTGTTCAGTTTATTTTCTTGGTTCATGTCCTGGATCCTGGCGGCCAGTGGAAAGAGGGTTTTGTGTCTGTCTCATCTCCTAATCGTCCACTGTTCCTCCCCTGCTGAGTCCTCTGGGTTTTTGGCTCTATATGCGGGGAGGTTCAGTTTTTATCCAAGTAAGCCTGGCTCCAAGGTTGAGACCAGTTTAAAGGTCCTGCATCAAGTTCTGGTTCCACATCCTGTCTCGGCAACCCTCTTCCACTGAGTCTGCTCATCTGCACCTGATCCTGTCTGCTCCTGTGCGTGACCACCTGGTCACGCTTTTGGACCTTGTCAGACTCTGAACCTTCCTGGGAGCCTGTGGATGCCTGGAAGTCTGGATCCTGCCTCCTGTTTCTGTTCCTGCCTGATCTGGATCCTGTCCCTGTCTGTTCTGGGGTCCTGACCAGGATCGGCTTCCAGCATGTCCTCTGAGACTGCAGCACTTGGACATTCTAGGACTGGACTGTTAAACCAGAGTTCTGTGATTGGGCGGTGCCCCGCTCCCCATCCTGCAATGTCCGTGAGCCACAGCTCCACTTTAGTTTTTGATAATTTAATAAACCTTTTTGAACTTTCCTACTGACTGTCTCTCCTTGAATACTGGGTCCATCTGTCCTCGTTTCATGACATCTTTTGGATTTAAGCTTATTTTTCCATTAAACTTTCATAATTATTCTACCTCAGCCTGCCCGTCTTCATAAGTTTGCTTATGTATGAACTTACTTTTAATTAATGTGGCCCAAATTTCTCAATCCCACCCCCCGGTTCCCTGAAACCAACTAATCTATATTCATTCCAGAAGCTGGTAGATGGCTACACAAAGCATGTGTGTTCTATGTTCAAACTGTTAAACTGTGTGTAGGTTAAAGTATTCCTATTAGCACCTGATTTTACAACTTCTAACATTTGTGAATAATTGAAACCCCTAAATTATCAGAAATGTCAGGAATCCAGTTTGTGTGGTCTGTTTTTGTGTTTCCTTTCCTCCTCCACCAGGTGGTGCACCGTCCTCATTGGGTCTCCCTGCACACCTGCAGCTCATTGCCTCATTGCCTGTGGAGTGTTCTTAAGCTGCTGACTGCCACTACCTCGACGCCAGAGTGTTTGCCAATACAGAGTACTCTAGCCATGCTTAGTTTAGCAGAGTCTAACCTAACCTAAGTCTTTGTTTTGCCAATACTGGGCACTCTAGTCATGCTTAGTTTAGCAGAGCCTAACCTGAGTTTTTGTTTGCCAGTTTTGGATTCTCTAGTCAAGCTGAGTCTTTCTGAGTCAAACTGAGTTTTTTTTGTCAACCTGAGTCTTAACTGTTTTTGTCTTCGCCTCTCGGCAGGAAGTCATCCTGCAAACTAGAATTGTTCGGTCCTTCTCTCTCTGGAAGATTCAACTGAGCTTCTAACTGAGCTGCGGTTCCTAACAGGAAGTTTGGACCCACTTTCCCCAAGAGGAAGTTTGGACCCACTTTCCCCAAGAGGGCGTTTGAGCTTCACACCAAGCAAAGGTTTCATCAGCACCGCAGCCCAATCAAGTACCGCAGGAAATCAGAGTGGCAGTTAGCTTCTCCATTCACCAGGGGACAACCGCAGTCTGAGTAACCCAGTCCACCCATCACCAAACAAGACAATCTCTGGTACATCCTAACAGTCTGGATTCCATAAAGAACACCTTTCCCTGGAGAAGTGAGTCTGCAACCTTTTCCGCCTACGCAAACCAAAGATTCACATTTCCTACAGAGCCTGAACTAACCGTGTTTTCCCCTCGCCTTTCAGTCCCTGTTGAGCAGTGCTCAGAGCAGCACTGGATTCATCACATCATTACTAAATAAACCTGTTTAAACTTTTCCGTGGTCTCTCTGTTTGGTCTTCTGCATCTTGGGGTCAGACCTTAGATAAAAATCATGAGAAGAAACATCTGTATCCAACTTTTGTTGGTGCTACATGAAAACCACTTCAACAAAGGTAAATATTTGTTCATATCATCAACAGCTTTAAGAATATGATTTAACTAAAACAAACTTTATTTGCGTCTTAGAGTATCAGTTTTAATAGAACTGTATATTACACTTGTCAGACACAAAAAAGACATCCTCCTTTTTCTTTTATAAAAGTAGTCTGTCCCATGTACAGTAAAGAGAAATAAAACTGCCTGTAAATGAGATGAACAACCTCAGCAATGAAGACGTAGGAGGGAACGCCGATTTTAGGTGGGAGTTATCGGTTTTATGTTTTCTATAAATCTTACGTGAGCAGAATGGTGCAGTATACTCTGCAACATGGGATGACTGCTTGGGCATGAAATTGGAAAACAAAAGTGAGATATAGCAGCTACCATTGAGCTCTGCCTGTTTATTTTTTAAGCTTATTTTTTAATAGCTTAAAACATGCTGGTGGTTTGTTTTCAGTCAATAAGTGCAGTGAAATATCATCTGTATGACTCCTGCAGTCTTTTTGACTAAACATTTATGGTATGTCCATTTTGTTTGAGCTTTTTAAATAGTTTACTCTTCTTTGCTGCTTTTATCACTGAGCAATCACTAAACATAATGCAGGGCAGCATTAATGATGTGGAGTAATAACACAGTTTAAAGTTACTGCATCTCCTTCTTGATCTAAACAAGTTTGATTTTATCTACAGCATAAGGTTATTTCCAAAGCTGGCTCCCATATCAACTGTTTAGCTTTGTTGTGACACAAAAAAAAGCTAGGATTTTTTTGGTAGTTGTACATTTTTCCTGCAACAACCAGTAATTATAAAACAGATCTTAATGTGACCAACTATGGAGGACCAGCTCTACCACATTTAAAAATAAAAACAGAAATAAATAAATGCTCAATAAATAAATAAGCATACAATTAATTGCCCCAAAAATTCAATAAACAAATTAATGAAGGTAGAAATTAAATTATACAGTGAGACATAAATGTATATATGTGTCAGGATCCAGAGATCTGCCACCTGATCTCCAGCAGAGAGCGCTGTGGGCCTCCTGAGCTGATTCCTCTACACACCTGGAGATCATCAGCTCATCAGAGGTCCACACTACTTAAGCAGCTGCCAGACCTTCCTTCGACGCCGGAGTGTTGCCCTAGTTTGGTTAGCGAACCTGAGCCTCAGAACGTCTGAACTTTACTAGTAGACTCTAGAGAGGAACTAGTCTTCTAATCGCTTTTGTCTTTGTGCTCACAGGAAACCCTGAAGCTCTGGATGAGCTCCACCTAGAAACCTGCCTGCCTGCTCATGAAAGCGAAACCTGAAGATCTCAGTTTGGATTCCTTCTTCAGCTCTTGGATAGAGCAAGGAACAAACCCAAGCCAGAAACCTTCTAGCTCGGAACTAGACGCTGCTGCTGCTGCTTAAACTCTCTGCCACATCTTTGACTCTGGACCTACGGTATCTCACCTCACGGCTCAGTTACAATCTCCTCAAGGTACATCCTGATTCTTCTCTCTATCAAGCCATCATCAGCCTGGCTAACCAAACTCTCATCTCTCCAGAAACTCTGAGACCAGTCCCGGACCAGTACCAGAACCAGATCCAGTATTATATCATTGTACATCTTTCAATAAACCTTGTTAAACTTTCCTTCAGACTCCGTTGTGTTCTGCATGTGGGCTAAGTCCTTAAACCCAATCATGACAATATGTCTTTTAATTAGCTTCTTTATTTATTCGCCTTTGTAATAATTACCTTATTTTTTTATACGGTTATAATCTTCAACCTTATTTATCAATTACTTATCTTTTAAGTATTTATTAATGTGCATGTTATAATATTTTTTCAGTTTTATTCATCCTTTGTATTTTTTTTTACCCTTCTCATTTCTTCAACGCTATTTATTTCTGTCTGTCTTTTTTACATTTCTGCCTCATTTTGCAAATGAGGAAGGGCTGTGTCATAGAGAGTCTACCAAATATGGTAGAGCTGGTCCTCCATTACCAACTAGGAATTATAAAAATTATCTTAAAAACCAAATTCAAATTAGATTCAGGTAAAAGACTGTCTACATAAAGTTAGTACCAATCCTCGCAGTAGTCAATATACATATTTCAGGATCGAATAATAAATATTTAGCTAGAAAATCTAATATTTATTCTATTTATTTTTAATCAAGTAACAGTAGAAATACTTTCACTAAAGTATTATTTAAAGGTATAGTGGAGATTTTAATGTTGGTGTTCCACATCCTTGGCTTTATCTAATAAGATAATATCTTTCGGTTTCTGTTAAGCTTAATGAGTCTTATTTTGTTGAGTGGGACTCCTGACAAAATGGCCCTGTGACACTGGTACCTCTTGTAAGATATTGAAATAGACTGGGAAATAAAAATAAAAAAAAGGAAATTAAAAACAATCCACTGGACTTGGTTTCCAAGTTTGAAGACGAGTTTTTCTTCCCATCCAGGAAGCTTTTTTAATTCAAAATGTCAGGAATGGGATGTTGGGTGGACATAGCAGTCCTATATTTACTCTATATTTGCTCCCCTGTTATATCATCCGATCAGACACCAGTGGATGCACCAGTAAATTAGCTGTCAAACAGTATTTGATCATTTACTGCTTGATGAACTCCGACAGGCGATTAGCCACACAGACACTCAAAAATCCAATATTTTCCATTTAGTTAACACACCATAAATGAGCACTTTCAGAGCTACGAAACACCTTTTGAAGTGGAGCGTGTTATAGAGAGGATTAAAAGTTGGCTATTTTCAGCATC
The DNA here is from genome assembly GCA_030533445.1 of Cyprinodon diabolis. Lineage (NCBI taxonomy): Eukaryota > Metazoa > Chordata > Actinopteri > Cyprinodontiformes > Cyprinodontidae > Cyprinodon > Cyprinodon diabolis. The sequence goes on along the minus strand of CM060063.1, from coordinate 9,696,528 downwards.
AGTGGTGTGTTTTAATGGATTCACAGGAAACATGGACATTTAAGAGGCTACTTCGAAGAAAAGTACAAACATCAGTACACCTTTTCATGCAAGGGAGACCAGTACTTTAAACTTAAGCCATATTAAAATTGCTTTTTTTTTTATCATTCGAAGTCTTAGACTGTTCTCTGTCATGATACATGCTAGATGATGAAATATTGACAGATTTACTTCAAGAAACCGCAAAGTTAAGGTTAGGATCCATCCAAAAACACCAACAAAGCTAATATTATCAATTGCTAATGAAGCAAATATAGCAATGTAGTCACTGAGTTGGTAACACTGGACTGCTGTCTCCAGTTTTCCTTCACTACTGGGAGCAACACATACACCAGTCAGCTTTGCATCCAAACAGACAGGAGCCGATGGTGTTGGTTGTTCAAAATAAAATACATTTCAATAAATTGATATTTAAATTCATTTAAAACACTGATTATGATTAGAATAGGTGTGCAAGAACACAAAGTTTTCCAACCAGATTCATCTTCCAAAGAGATATTAGAAGATGAGGGATGGAAGGGGTGGATCATTCAGAAATCATTTTAATTTCGCAAGATTAGCTATTAAAAGGTTAAAGTGAATTTGCTGCTTAGTCTTTTAAGCAGATGAAAGCATGAAGCTGTTGGGATCCTCAGGCTTGCCCACCAGAGGGCGCCGAGGATCCTCTTCTGTTTTATGTTGTTTTCTGTTAGGACTGAGGTTACTGTTGGGATCTGGAGAGTTAGCATCTGTCTCCAGCAGAGAGTGCTGTGGGTCTCCTGGGCTGGAGCCTCCAGCACACCTGAAGCTCATCAGCCCATCAGGAGACCTTTCCTTCATAAGCAGCAGTCAGACCTTCCTTCGACGCCGCAGTGTTGACCAAGTTTGGTTAGCGAAACCTGAGCCTCTGTTAATTTATAGAATCCTAGTAGACTCTAGAGAGAAACTAGATTCTAACCTGCCTCTGTCTTCTCTGCCTCATAGGAAACCTGATCGAAGTCTGAAGCTCTGGATGAGCTTTGTCTGGAAACCTGCCTGCCTGCGCAAGGAAGCCAAACCCGAAGACATCAGTCTGGATTCCTCCAACAGCTCTCAAGGAAGAGCTAGGAAACCAAGTCAAAGTCTGAAACTCACGAGTCAGAAGCTAGACGCTGCTGCCGCTGAGCTCCCTGCTGAATCTACAGTCTCTGGACCCCCAACAGCTCTCAAGGAAAAGCTAGGAAACCAAGTCAAGGTCTGAAACTCACGAGTCAGAAGCTAGACTCTGCTGCCGCTGCGCTCCCTGCTGAATCTACAGTCTCTGGACCCCCAACAGCTCTCAAGGAAAAGCTAGGAAACCAAGTCAAGGTCTGAAACTCACGAGTCAGAAGCTAGACGCTGCTGCCGCTGAGCTCCCTGCTGAATCTACAGTCTCTGGACCCCCAACAGCTCTCAAGGAAAAGTTAGGAAACCAAGTCAAGGTCTGAAACTCACGAGTCAGAAGCTAGACGCTGCTGCCGCTGAGCTCCCTGCTGAATCTACAGTCTCTGGACCCAACCGGTTCCCCCTCTCTCAAAGGATCTGCCAGAACCTAATCTAGGTACATTCTGAATTTACACACTCGACAAGCCATCTCTCTGCCTGGCTAATCAAACTATCCATCTCTGCAGATGTCAGTGATTCCAGTCCTGGACCTGTACCAGAACCAGTTCATAACTACTCTGTGTGTTTTTTCAATAAACTCTGTTAAACTTTTACTCAGCTTCCTGTGGTGTTCTGCATGTGGGTTCAGCCTCTTAAGCCTATCATGACAGAAGCAAGCTTTGTATCAGCCAGAATTCATTTGATCTAGTTTATAATCAGGAAACTTTAAGGATAAAACAGTGATTATACATGCTCAGAATGATCCTGTCTTATGATCAATAAAAAAATGTTTCTTTTTCTGACAAGACAGAGAAGTTCAGGTCATGCTGTCAAACTACTTCAGAGCTTCACAGTTTAACCTGTGTTGTCACCAAGCAAGCAGACTAAGGGGGTCCTGCTCCCCCCCTCTGGCTTCCTCCCAGGAACAGCATCCGAATGCTGATGGGGAAAATAAACCAGAGGTCGTTGTGAGGTGAAAATGTGATGAACAGATGGCCGTAGGCTGGAGATGGAGAATCTTAAGTACAAACGTGATAATGATCACCAGGACAGCAAAGATTGGAAAAACTGTCTGCCTCACCCTATTTTCACTCACAATCTCTCACCCTTCCTGTCTATTCTAGCTCTGGGTGGGAAACACTTTTTTGACCCTGAAAGACTATTTAGGAGTTTCTCGAGATTAAAGCCCAGATTTGAGCTAAACTCATCAGAACTCAAAGAAAGACCTTCATGACCTGGGGAGGGAAACAGACACACAGCCATATACGCCGACACACTCTTACTAAAAGTATTTAACGTTACTACGCACTCAGCCCTGGGAGATGCTTTACAGGAACCTCACATTTCCAAAAGGTAAAAGTCAAAACAAGAACTTATAGCTGAAATGACCCATCATAGCACATGTCACTTATAAAAGAATGAAGACTTTAAGACAGAAAGGGAAGGAGAATCAGGTTGATCAGTCATAATTCTTGCAGCCATCAGATTTTTATTTTCCACATAAAACAGAAATACAATCAGGATTTCTATGCTATATATTTTAGAAATATAAACACTTAACCTGTTTTAATCTCAAGAACTTTTAAATCTCCATCTTGATGTTTTTGTCTGTATAATGAGGTTAATTACAGAGATGATAAGTCAGTAATTCAAATCAGCAAAGTTACATTCTGGTTGAACTTACTCTGACTTAAAAATCAGAAGACCTCAGCTTTATTTTTAGATTTTTCAGAAAACCTAAGTCCTAGCTTATCCATAGGAGAGTATTTTCTGCTTGCTGCCCATCCAACATGCCATACTGGACATGTTAAGTCTTTCTATAGCTGATAGAGCCTAGTATTTAAATCTAATGTTCTAACCTAAGGGGTTTAATTGAAACTGTTTAATTTTTTTTTTTTATGAAACATATGGATTGGCGTTTTATCCTTTCCCAGATAGGTGTGAAGCAGTCATTCCCTCTCTTAGGTCATGGTGACCATTGTTATATTCATAAACTCCATTGGTTTTGCTCTACTAAAAATAAACCTGCAATTTAAAAACAATATATTTACAGCTAATCTCATGTTTGGTCAAAAAGTGATTAATTTTATTAGTATTTCTACCTTCTTCCTCATAAGACGTCTAAATACTGTCAAAAAATAATTTTGTTGCAATTATGGAAGGGACAAAGGAAAATGCAAAGAAAACCTTAGTCAGAAAGATGAATATGTTTCATAAAGAAAAAAGGCATCAGTGCTACATAGATTTTTTACAGCCGCTGTTCCCCTCTGCCTCAGGCTTCATCTCCTTCCCAGGCAGCTCAACAAGATGAATGACAAGAATTTGACCAGCAGAGGAGGAGGGCAGCCCTGACAGTACACCACCGACCTCAACAAGACAAGTTTGATATTGCATCTTCAAGTTGCTGTGAAGTTCCAGAAGCAAGAGAGACAAATAAAGATAGTGTGTGGTAGAGTTCGCTATTTAAAAGCTGCTGACATGTTTTCCTTGCCAAGATAGTGGTAGAATGTGTTTAACAGGTGACTTCTCTCTGAGGTTCAGCTCATAATGTATAAATGGAGGAAAATGTTTCAGAAGGAGCGTTACCAAGAAAATAGATAAAATAAAACAGAGCTCATCAACACAGCCTGTGTTAAATACAAAAAAAAATGTCAAGAGAGTAACTCGTAAATTAAATTTGTTGAAAAATGAGCTTATTCTTTTGTATAGTAAAGAAAATCTTTTAAATTCATTTTCAAGCAGAAGCGTTTCTGCCAAGCTTTCCAAAGAGTTTCATTGTTTTTCATTTTTGCCATCAGTCACTACCCGATCCATCCCGGAAGCACGATCCGTTTTACGCATGCGAATCCAGATATACATCCATGGTCCAGATATACATCCGGGTCGCCAACAATTTTATTTTGTTAAAAAGACCTAAAGTATGTTTTTCTCTCCCCCAAAATAGTAAATGTACTAAAATATGTGTTAAAGGGTCATGTATTTCATGAGAAAATAAATGCCTTAATCCTTTATGTTTTATCACTCGTTTCTGCCCGATCTGCACCAGAAATAGGATCCCACTCTACTTGCAGAAGCTAACATTTTCAGCTTTGGATTTAAACATAAATCTAGTCTTTTTGAGTTTTATGTTTTATTTTCATGTTAACATTATGGTATATGGTTTGTAATCTAAAGAACGAAACAACTAAAATGCAGATAAAGATGGTTCAATCATATTGCCGGACTGCTCTGAGCATGTCTGATTACGACGTCAGAGAAGCAGTTTAACAAACAAAATGTAAAAAGAATCAAAAGTGTATCAGAAAAATCAGAAAGCTTTTTTTTAAGATGTGTATTAGCATTCTTTAGTGAGTTAAGAATAGAAATAAGTGATGTTAGTACCATAATTACATTATTTCTGGAAACCCGGACATATATCTGTTTGAGCATGTGCAAAACGAATCGTGCTTCCTGGACGGATAAGGTAGTGACACTGCCTAACCTTGAAGGTCAGTATAAAAAACCAACGTCTGCACTGCATTCATTCTGGAAACCAACAACAAAACAGGATGCTATTTTAAGCTCTATGTATGTGCTGATTTAATATGACCGCCTCCACTTGTTGGTTTCTTTTGCCTCCAGCTAATGCTCTCTCAGAACCACGACATCGACAGAAAAAGGGTCTATAACTTCAAGAATATAACACTGGCATTATGATCCAATCATAATATGCCATTTGTTTTGATATCAATAATAAAACAAATGGCTAGTTATATCTGCTCAGTGGTGCAGTGGGCAGCACTGCTGCCCTGCAGCAAGAAGGGTCCTGGTTTGATTCCTGGCCTGGAGTCTTTTTTCATGGAGTTTGCATGTTCTCCCTTAGCATGCATGGGTTCTCTCCGGGTACTCTGGCTTCCTCCCACAGTCCAAAAACATGACTTTTAGGTTAATTGGCTTCTCTAAATTCTCCTTAGGTGTCAGTATGTGTGTGAATTGCTGTTTGTCTCTGTGTTGCCCTGAGATAGACTGGAGACCTGTCCAGGGAGTACCTCACCTCTCTCCCATAGACAGCAGGAGATAGACACCAGGACCCCTTGCGACTCCAATTGAGATAAGCATGACGAAACATGGATGGATTAGTTATATAGTTTTAAAATTAAACAAAAGGATTGTATAACATTTTAAAATTGACTTTCTCTGAACCTTTCCTAGGGTTCATAAGGTTTTCCTTACTTTATAATAGCTATAATTTCAAAGCTATGAGGCTTATATCACAGACTGACTGATCTTTCCTATTCCCTGTCATTATCTTAGAATAAACAAACAAACTGCCAGCTGCAAACCAGTGAGAGACCAATCGTCTTGTGTAATGTTTGTCAAATCAACATACTGTATATTTTTACATAAGATTCTCTAAAATTTGTAGTGTATTGTAAAATATGTAGTTGTTTGAGTATAATTGTGGTCTTATAATAAAAGTAAAAAAAAAAAAACTCCTTGATTTCCAGCAATTCAGCTTCAACTGGCAGCTAGAGATAGCAGATGTGTCAAGATATTAGATCTTAAACCCAGGAGGGAGAAAAAAGAACGCTAATAGGAGTCCAACAGGGAACAAAGATGTATTGGAAAACTCCCAATTCTGACTTGGATCCAGTTCCAGTGAACGCAGAGATAAGTATTTCACATCCTCGAGAAAAACACATAATAGAGCTGGAACGCAGGGATAAAACCGTAACGTAAACAGACAAGGATAAAATGTTTGGCTTCATGGATTATTACATTGAGTGAGAGCTTTCTTTCCTTGACAGAATCTTGAATAGGAAACTAGTTTTTACAAGCAAAACTGGACTTCATCAAACAGAACTGGTGTCAACTAAGTCCTAAGGTATTTTAAAGAAGTATTCAACATAAAGATTTATATTGCATGTTTCAGATTATCAAGCATTTAAGACTAAATAAATAAAACACCCAGTTTAATTTGATTAATAAATTAAATTAAGCTATCAAAAATAACCAGGCCTAATGGCAAAAAAAAATAAAAATCATTGCTCAAAACCTAACAAATGGTTGCACCATACTCAGCAAAAACATTTTTTTCAGATTATACAGAGGACATTTTAATTAGCTCAAACACAAAGGTTTGTAAGCAGGAGTTGTGTGTTTTAGGTTATATCTTAAAGATCTGCCTGTTTTTGCCTAAAACTTTACTATGGATGCAAATATCAGACATTTTCTCTCTTATTCTAATTTTCTTTACATTAACAATGTAATATGGTTTTCTTTTTGGTTATAATTCACCAATTTCTTAATATAACAGGTCAGTTTGGTTTACATATCTTTTTTTCTTTGAAAAATCAAACAGTTAGGTCTTCATTTTGAGTTAGCTTCAGTTCTCTTTGAAAGATTTAGGTGTGACAATAAAGTGGAAAAATAAGTATTTAGCAGGTCAAATACTTTTCACCCCAGTGTAGCACATTTATTCACCTAAATCTTGTCAATATAAAGAGCCTTTAAAGCTAAATGGGGTTAGAAAATGTTAAACCAGGTTTGATAATCTACATCTCTGTCTGACACAAATGTGACAGAATAGCAGATTTATTAAACCAGCAATTACTGAGATGGCTACATGCCATCTGCCATACAACAGCAGTAAATTAAAAGCAGCAGCTATGTCGGTTGTGGAGGTGAGGGTAAGATAAAGCTCCTCGCTCAGGGAAGGAGGAAGTCCATGTCAGGAGGTTTATTCCCTTTGGGAAGTTCGATGAGGAGAAAGAAATGAACAGAAACAAGGAGGGGGAAAAAAATAATTTTTCTCTCTAACTTTTGACTTGTTTACCATTTATATTTCTTATTAGTCAAACAGTGCCTTAAAGGTATGCGTTGCCATCATTTCATGCAATGTAAATTTATTTTGTTTTTGTTGGCACATCACTTAAATAACATCTCATCTCATATATTAATAGAGTGCTTCCTGTTTTAGAGAACAGTGCATTTATAGAAGCACAAATTGTAGTTGATGTGCATGAAAATCAGCCCCTCAGGGCTCTTAGGCTCCACTCTTCTGACTGTTCTGTTTTTCTAACCAACCATTTTTACTCAATAAAACAACCCGCTGCTGCATTTTTTCTGCTTTTTTTTTAACCTGTTGAAAATAAATGTGTTTATCACGACAGTTGGGAGGCTGAACACTGACGTCAGAAGTCTGCTGTGTTTAATCAAAATTGAATGTTAATCATTTCATTATTTAACTTATTTATACGTTTGTGTGATGCCACAAATGACTTCAAGGCAAAAATTTCTTTACATTCAAATAGGTTTAAGTTAAATCAGATTTTAATTAAAACTAAGAAAAAAGGAAATTTAATTGATCTGAAAAATGAAAGGATTATTTGCTAAAATCACATAATATTTTTACAAAAGTAACTATTATATATAAGTTTGAATGTAATTTTTTTAGAACTGCTACCTCAAGATCCGTTTTTAACCAATTTGCTTTCATTGTTCATTAATCACATTATACTGTAGGATGCTGACACAGATTAGGTAAATGAATTTACTCCAATAATATAACACACCAGATCAACCTCAGGATATGGTCGCAAAATGTAACCAGTGTAGATTTTTAAGCTAGAACAAATGTTAGAAGCTGGTATCAAATAAATCAAACACAACTGCAGAAGTAGCAGGAGTCTGCAGCTCAAAGAGAGCAGAGAGAACTAATAAACACCAGCATAAGTTTGGTTTGCTGATGAAAAGTTAAAGATGGTGCACAACAACTTTGCTCTGGGCTGATCTGAAAAACCTGAAAATGTTTGGCAAAATACAGATCAGTCAAACAGCAGTCTCCCTGATATATTACTCCTTACTGAGGAGAAAAACCACAAGTAGCAGCTGTGGCAAAGCAAATAACCGAATGTATCAGTTATTCAGTTTTATGAATATTTCATTTTGGGAAAATCTGGATTTTTCATCAATGTACTTCTTTAAGGTCCATAGTTCACAGTTGCATCAGTTAATCTCTTTTTTTTTTATTTATACTCATAATAGCTCACACTGTGAAACCATGGGATAGCAGATTTTAAATTAAGATTACTCCAAAGAGTGAGAGATAAAATATGTACTTTGAAGTAATGTATTTGATTTGTCATTTTTGTGAACAACCCTAAAGGGAAGAAAAAATTGGTCAAATTTGGTAGGAAAGAATATGACAGTGGATTTTTAAAGCATATTTATCAGCCAAGCTTTGTCTGCTTAATTCAAAAATCTCAAAAATAAGCTCTGAAAGCACAAATGGGCTGCTGTGGATAAATGATTAATGTTCTAATATGATCTTAAGGAGCCTACTTTGGAGTCTGTAGTCAACATTTTCCTGGAAGAACTATGGATGGATGGATGGATGAACAGATGGATGAATGAATGAACGGATGGATTTATGGATGGATGGATGGATGGATGGATGGATGGATGGATGGATATATGGATGAACGGATGGATGGATGGATGGATGGATGGATGGATGGATGGATGGATGGATGGTTATATGGATGGGTGGATGAAAGAACAGATGGTTGGTTGGATGCATGGATGGATGGTTCTATTGATGGATGGAGGAATGAATGCATGGATGGATTGATGGATAGTTCTATTGATGGATGGATGAATGAATGAATGGATAAATTGATGGATGGATAGATGGAGGGACGGGTGATGGATGGATGGATGGATGGTTCTATTGATGGATGGATGGATGGATGGTTATATGGATGGGTGGATGAAAGAACAGATGGTTGGTTGGATGCATGGATGGATGGTTCTATTGATGGATGGAGGAATGAATGCATGGATGGATTGATGGATAGTTCTATTGATGGATGGATGAATGAATGAATGGATAAATTGATGGATGGATAGATGGAGGGACGGGTGATGGATGGATGGATGGATGGTTCTATTGATGGATGGATGGATGGATAGTTCTATTGATGGATGGATGAATGAATGGATGATAAATTGATGGATGGATAGATGGAGGGACGGATGATGGATGGATGGATGGATGGATGGATGGATGGATGGATGGATGGATTGACGGACGGACGGATGGATGGAACACAATATTCCAACATAGACATTAGCAGTTCGCCTCTCGAATTTGTCAGTTTGAATGTTTTATTAGGTTAATGATTTCATTTATATAATTATTATTTCAAGAATACATCAGCATAAGTGAGAACACCCCTAAAGAAAAATGAGTCCCACATTGCTTTTTATGGAATTCAAAATTGACTCTAAAAAAATTCTTAAAGAAATGCCACCTGTCATGATGGGTTTAGGATTCAAGCCCATACGCAGAAACACTACCAGGAGGCAGGGAAAAAGTTCAAAGGTTTATTATAATTAGAATAAGCAGATCAGGAAGTCATCAGGTCCAGGGCTGGTCTAAGCTGGGTTCCTGCCTGGAGCTGGGTTGAGCAGCGGAGGGGTTTTAGTCCAAGGCGGATTCTGAGACAGTAGACTGGAGTCTGGGGCTTGAGGTGAGCAGGCCGAAGGAGGGAACCGGGAGGGTTCAGAGGCAGACGGCTGGCTGAGGTCTGAGGGTTGAGGTTAGCAGGAGTCCATGAAACAAAAAACAATCCACTTAAGGTGGACGAATACAAAAAAAATCTCTGATGACTCAAAAGACAGAGTCTCAGGTGACCGACCGTGGGGTCGGCGGCGAGGCAGAGGCTCCGGTGGCCGACCGTGGGGTAGGCAGCGAGGCAGAGACTCAGGTGGCCGGCTGAGGGGCCGAAGACGTGGCAGAGTTTCTGGGGGCCGGCCCAGGGTTCGGCAGCAGAGCAGAGTCTTAGATGGCCGGCTGCGGGGTCGGAGGCGAAACTGACGCTCTGGGGTCTGCCGCGGGGCCGGAGACGAAGCCGACGCTCTGGGGGCCTGCCATGGGGCCGGAGGCGAAGCTAACGCTCTGGGGGCCGACCGCGGGGCCGGAAGCGAAGCTGACGCTCTGGGGGCAGGCCGCAGGGCCGGAGGCGAAGCTGACGCTCTGGGGGTCGGCCGCGGAGCGGGAGGCGAAGCAGCTTCTCAGGAGGATGACGCCCCAATTTCAGTAGGTAGCCCCATGGGGTACCCCGTCTCCTCCTTAGCGGCTCTGGAACAGGCTCAGGGGTGACCGCAGACTGCGGCTCTGGAACAGGCTCTGTAGCGACCGCCGACTGCGGCTCTGGAACAGGCTCTGAGGAGACCGCCGACTGCGGCTCTGGAACAGGCTCTGAGGAGACCGCCGACTGCGGCTCCTGGACTGGAACAGGCTCTGAGGAGACCGCTGACTGCGGCTCCTGGACTGGAGCAGAGGAGCCCGCCGATTGCAGCTCCAGCTCAGGAACAGAGGAGCCCGCCGATTGCGGCTCCGGGTCAGGAACAGAGGAGCCCGCCGATTGCGGCTCCACATCAGGAACAGAGGAGCCCGCCGATTGCGGCTCCACATCAGGAATGGAGGAGACCACCGAATGTGGCTCCACATCAGGAACGGAGGAGACCACCGACTGTGGCTCCACATCAGGAACAGAGGAGACCACCGACTGTGGCTCCACATCTGGAACAGGGGAGACCACCGACTGTGGCTCCACATCTGGAACAGGGGAGACCACCGACTGTGGCTCCACATCTGGAACAGGGGAGACCACCGACTGTGGCTCCACCTCAGGAACAAAGGAGACCACTGACTGTGGCTCCACCTCAGGAACAGAGGAGACCACCGACTGTGGCTCCAAATCCCGCATGGAAGAAACCGCCCGTGGTGGCAAAGGTTCAGTCTCTGAAGTGGCTTGTGATGCTCCCGGAGGACTCTTGGCGCCTGCAGAGAGGTCCTAGGATGCGTAAAATCACATACCCCGAATTCTGACACCTCTTTAAAGTTCTGCTCAGGGGTCTCTGGACGGCACAGAGCTAACTCGGGGGTCTCTGGACGGCTCAAAGCTAACTCAGGGGTCTCTAGAGGGCACAGAGCTAACTCAGGGGTCTCTAGACGGCACAGAGCTAACTCAGGGGTCTCTAGAAGGCTCAGAACCGGCTCAGGGGTCTCTAGACTGCTCAGAGCTGGTTCAGGGGTCTCTAAACGGCACATAGCTGACTCCAGACTGCTCAGGGCTGGCTCAGGGGTTTTTAGACGGCTCAGAACTGGCTCACGGCGACGCCGTCTCTTACGTCGCGGGTTCTCAGAAACAGGTCTAAAGGGTTCAGGTTTACAGACTGGTTCTGGCAAAAGGCTAACAGGTGTGTAAAAGGGTTTGGACGCAGCTCTAACTGGTTTGCTATCAGGTTCACAAACTGGTTCTGGGTCTAGGCTAACTGGATTAAAAATGGATGGTGACGCTTGTTCTGGCTGGCAGAGAGAAAAATGAGGTGGCATAAAGGGGAAGAGATCGTCTCTATCCCCATAATAAAAATTCCAGAGGTCTGATTCCTGAATGTGGGGAGCACTGACTGTCAAGGGTTCTGAGGCCGGAGACGCAGAAAAGCTAATTGTCTCTGAAACAGGAAGTACGGTTTTACTTCCGGGTCCTGACGCTGGGGAATCTGAACTGCTAACGGGCTGAAAAATTAGAGCTCCAGAACTGATTACTGGTTTTGAAGCTAGGGGAACCGAAACACTACCGGGTTCTGAAACTAAAGAAGCAGATGTGTTAACTGAATCTAGAAGATTAACGGATTCTGAGGCTACGGGAGACGGTATGATAACGGACTCTGAGGCTAATGAAAGTGGACGGCTAGCGAATACTGGAGCTGAAGAAAACGGAGAGCAGGTAAATTCAGAGGCTAGAAAAATAGATTTGCTGATATATTCTGATCCTGGATCTGACTGGCGTGGAGCTCTAGCTGTTTGAGGTTTGATTAGTGAACCAAATTTAAGTTTATTGACTGAAGGTGCTAACTGTTGATCTGAAAGGTGAGAGCTGAGACGGACGGAACTGACATGGCGAGTAGGTGGATAGACTACTGCTGCTGGCTGGACTACAGGGAGGATGGAGGCGTCAGGCAGAACCGCCGGAGAAGGAGTGGTCTTCTTGCCCCGGCGGCGGTTCCTACGCCTGGAAGAGGCAGAAGGCAGAAGCGAACCGGCAGCTGAAGCAGATGAAGTCCTGGATTCGGAGGTAGGTGGAGATTGTCCGAAAGAAAGTCTGGAGAAAGCGTCCTGAATATTACTATTGATAAGGTCCAAGTATCCGGCTTGTTGAAGGGTATAGTTGAGATCTGGATATTTTTTGAGTTTGAAGATTATAACACTGGCTGCAGATATCCGTTCACGGAGTGGAGTTATGGTGTGAAGTTCGTCTATGGACCCTTTGAAGAAACGGAAAATTCCGTGCTGAAAAGCTTCTGAGGATGTTTCCGCGGGGCTTGTTTGTTGGCCGCAGTGTTCTGTCATGATGGGTTTAGGATTCAAGCCCATATGCAGAAACACTACCAGGAGGCAGGGAAAAAGTTCAAAGGTTTATTATAATTAGAATAAGCAGATCAGGAAGTCATCAGGTCCAGGGCTGGTCTAAGCTGGGTTCCTGCCTGGAGCTGGGTTGAGCAGCGGAGGGGTTTTAGTCCAAGGCGGATTCTGAGACAGTAGACTGGAGTCTGGGCCTTGGGGTGAGCAGGCCGAAGGAGGGAACCGGGAGGGTTCAGAGGCAGACGGCTGGCTGAGGTCTGAGGCTTGAGGTTAGCAGGACAAAGGAGGGAACCAGGAGGGTTCGGAGGCAGGGTGCAGGCTGAGGTCTGAGGCTTGAAGTTAGCAGCAGCGTCTAGCTTCTGGCTAGTGGGCCTCAAACGTGGGTTTGGTTCCTAGCTCTTCCCTGAGAGCTGAGGGAGGAATCCAGACTGAGATCTTCAGGTTCAACCTCCTAGCTCTCCCCTGAGAGCTGAAGGAGGAATCCAGAATAAGACCTTCAGGTTTGGCTTCCTTGGGCAGGCAGGCAGGTTTCCAGACAAAGCTCATCCAGAGCTTCAGACTTCGATCAGGTTTCCTGTGAGCAAGAAGACAGAGGCAGGTTAGAATCAGGTTTCTCTCTTGAGAACTACTAAGATTCTTTCAGGCAACAGAGACTCAGGTTCGCTAACCAAACTTAGTCAACACTGCGGCGTTGAAGACAGGTCTGGTCGCTGCTTAAGAAGGAAAGGTCTCCTGATGGGCTGACGTGCTTCAGGTGTGCTGGAGGGCTCCAGCCCAGGAGACCCACAGCGCACTCTGCAGGAGACAGATGGTAACTCTCCAGATCCCAACAGTAACCCCAGTCCTAACAGAAAAACAACATAAAACAGAGGAGGATCCTCGGCGCCCTCTAGTGGGCAAGCCTGAGGATCTCAACACCACCATGCTATTCTGAAAAATTTTTTTTTGATTTTTAGAGTCTTTCCCTCAGAGTTTGTTTTTAACGATGTAATAAAGAATGAACAAACCTTCTACTCCTTTGAACCACTAATTACCACCCAGTGATCTTTAACTTTCTGCATTGAGGAGATGGTCCCTTTACAAAAAGCTGAGGTGAACTTTGTTTCGGACTGAACATCTGGAATAGGCTTTTTCATCTTCTTGCCTTAAGACAGTAACAGCTGTTTATAAGGGAGCAAGGCTAACTGGTCCTAGGAATTTATTGCAGAGGATGGACAGAAAAAAAAGCTTACAGTATTCTTACATAGGACTGAGTACGTTGAGCTTTTTTTTTGCAAAGTTAAAAACAAAAAAAAAGCCCTGTAACCTTAAGGGAGTTTCTTTTTTTTCTGGTCAGAGCTTCATTCTCCTTTGTCAAAGAGTGAAATAGGCCTAATGGTGTGCTCACACTGAACACGATTCCGGTGCTTTTTCCGCATCATCCCAATGCTGTTGCAGTGTGTCATCAAATACAAGGAGCTTCTATCTGCTTGCCAGCTTTAACTCAGCATGTGAGACCTGGATCTTCCTGAGTGAGTCACAGAGCTAGATTTAATGGAAAGAGCCAAACAACTGGCGTCCCTGGGTCTGCCTGATCCACCAAGGATGCTCCCAGTTCAGGGAGTCCAGGAGCTACAACTGGATTATGGTGCTTCAGTCTGACCAGTCTGACCTGAAACTGTTATCATGCTTCAGGGGATGATCACCAGGACAACATGGGTAAAGGAAGGGAACGCTTTGAAGTTCAGAAAGGAAGAGCAGAGCAAGAGGGAGCAACAGAGCCAGACAGAGTGGCTGGCGGTCAATGTGCAATATACATACAGATTTCCATACATCTTTTTTTATAATAACTGATATTTCTCCTACATTCAAGAAATATTATTATAATGCACTAATATTTAATGGACAACTGGGATTCCATATGTTGTGCATCTCGGAATATAAATTAATAACATAACAAGATGAGAATAAAACTCACTTGAGAATAACGCAGCCAGTACCACTGGGCGGTGCAGTCCAAAACACTTGTATTCTGGTTCTTCTGCGTGGCGTGCTCTCTGTCACTGCAGGAGGACAGTTGGTCATGAATTGAGTCTCATCATCATCGATAATCTGGGAAAAAAGTGAAGGGTTTTCATATGAATATCAAATCACTGACTTTCAGAGGACAGTCAACTTATGATCTAAAACAGACATCACCACCTGAACAGATCAATATGTGCAGCCATACACAGAAAATGTTATGATTGTCGGTAACGGTTTAGCAGCAGCAGCTAGGATTTAAGGTAAGATATTTAAGGACCTTTTAAATTTGCTGTGAAATCATGTATTTATCCAATAGAATCATTAAAAAAAAAAAACAGCAACAGGACCAAAATGCAGCACAAGAGCAGAAACACACACGCCTTTTAATGCACTATAAATAAATAAAAACATTATTTAAAAAAGCATTTAATTGTTATTTGCACCCTTTGTCAAGTGTGAAATAGAAAAAGGCCTGACACAACACTGGGTTTTTGGTCACCTACAGTGGGTAAAATAAGTATTGAACATGGTACCGTTTTTCTCAGTAAGTATGGAGCCTATAAGTTCAGCTGAAGAAACTGATTTCTCTCATACATCTATCTAGTACACAGCTAATCAGCTTTGAACCAAACCTCCATGAAAGCCAATCGGCATCCAAAGTTCATCTTAAAAGGCCTCCGATCCGCAACTTATCTGCTCCTGTGCACAGGCAGTGGTTGCGCTGTGTGACTTCATTCAGATGACTCCGATGACACCTCCACCCCCCACCCCCCCCCCCCCATTCCTCTGGAACTCTTACTGCATTCCCTGTCTCATTTCAACCCGTCCGGCAGAAGACCGCCATGTTGAGCCTGGTTCTACCAGAGGTTTCCTCCCACTGGGGAGTTTTTCCTCTCCACTGTCGCTTCATGCTTGCTCATCATGGACAGGTTCTCTCATCCTGTGTTATCCAAGTGGACCTCCATCTTCCAGGTCCCTGAGTGAAGCACTGGTATCAGCTCACGCAGTCCACAGAATCTCCCCATAAAGCTCAGCATACCGTCTCACTAACCAGCAGTCTACAGACTGACCAACTTCATCTATCTCCACTCCACCACCAGTTTCAGGCCTGGGGGGAAAAAGCCCTGTTCTTTGCTCCTGTTCATGCATGTCTATCAAAATTCATCGCTGTTTCCTGCCGAGGTCGAGCGCTAAAGACCAAGTAATTGTATCAATACACTTCTTCTAATTGTCTTTTCTCTTCGTGTGAGTTTTTCAGATTGAAATATATCTAGAGGTGCTATTGGCATGACGGTTTCACCAGATGTCGGTAACAATCCATGAAATCCACACATACAAAGAAATCAAACCATAGATGCCAAGAAATTAAGTTATGTATAATGTAATGAAATGGCACAGGGAAAAAGTATTCAAAACACTAACTGAAATTTATTTTTTGCTTTGTGAAAAAAGCCTTTGTTGGCAATGACAGCTTAAAGCAACCCCCTGTAAGGAGAAATTAGTCGCATGCACTGTTCAGGGGTGATTTTGGCCAATTCTTACGGGAGGGGTTATTAGGGGAGGGGTGGCCCAGTGGTTAGTGCATAAAGCTTGGAATCCTGAGGTTGTGCTTGTGAAGCCCACTTCCTCAGACTGCCACCCTGGCTCTCAGAGCAAGACCGTTACCCCCGATTGTTCCCTTGGCGCCCCATGATGGCAGCCCACTGCTCCCCAAGGGGATGGGTTAAATTCAGAGGTAAACTTCTCCAATGTGAGATCAATAAAGTTTAATTATTATTGTACATACTATATATATATATATATATATATATATATATATATATATATATATATATATATATATATATATATTGAAGAGAAATCAAACTATTATACCAAGCTTAGAAACTAGAATGCCTCACTCTTCAAAAACCATGTTCAATCATAAATGTATTGAAGAAAGTTTCACCATTACTGTCATCTCATGACATGTTTTCATCAAAAAATGCATTTTATTTGACAATATTTTCAAAGTAATTTTGAAAGATGGTAGGAATATTAGATTGCTGTCAAACACCATGATCTCTCCCTGTAATTATTTCGACATCAGGGAGCCAGAACATCTTGTCTCTTTTGAAGGACAGGAAGTAAGTGAGTGTTTGTCAGGGCTCAATTATTATTTATTCTGTGATGCCAGACACGTTTTCTGGGAACAATATCCCTATTAAATTAAATTTAGAGTATAATAACCTGCCTTCACACATTTTTAATTAGATGCACAGAATCTTTAATAAAAAAGAATATGTATAATCAATTGAGCTCCAAGTAGCAGCTCTGTAGAAAATAATTTACTTTCTATAAATCTCAACTAACCTGACAATGCCCTTTCTTTACATTTTATGCTATTAATATCTAAGACGATTTGACTGTTAAATCAAAAAATGAATGGAAGAATCGAAGGGAGCGTTGCTAAGATATTTTCTCAAACCTTAACAAGAAGACGATGCTTTGGATAATAGACTCGTATTTAGCCTTCAAGCACGTCCTGCCAAGTAGTCTCAACACTTAGACCTTGTCACAAATCTTACAGACTAACTTGTCAGAGAATATCTGCCTGACAAAAATTCACCAACAGTTTTATTTTTGAGGCCCCTTTTTTTTTTCTTTTTCTTTTTAGAAACAATTTCAGTATTAAGTTTTTCTGAATGATCTGCCTTTGATTTTGAGTTTTTCTTTCTTTTTTCTGCAATTATGTCAATCAAAAGTCGAATCAAACAACCCAATTAAAGGCAAATGCAGCAACAGAGTTGAGAAAGAAGTAAACAAAGAAAAAAATCAATTAAAACGAGACTTCGCTTTGTGTGAGAATTAGAGAAAATGCAAAGACAGATTTGACACGCACAAACTGACATTGATAATGAATGGCTTAGGATATAAAAAAAAAAGGATATAAAAAAAAAACAAGAAAAAAAATATAAACTTCAAATACAAAGTTACGTCACAAGAGAAGAGCCATCTGACAAGATCTAAAGTGATTTACATATTTGTGGAAACAAATACCAGCAACGTTATTCAGGCTGATTTTGTCAGGTTTTATCCCTATGGAAACATTTTTAAAGTAAAGTTCATGATATGCTTGATTAAACATTTTTAATGTGATGTGAATGCACTGAATGTGAAGTCAAGGATACATATTTGTATCTCTAACTTTTAAATGTATGGGTTTACAAAAAAAAAAGTCTGTATATTATAAGCAAGTTATGCAGATATTGATATCACAGTGCAATCAAATATAAGATATAAAGCATGTTTCAATCCCACTTTGTTTTCTCATCTGTCAATGTTTCCAGCTCTCTGTATCTGCTGCAGTAAGACGTCATCTAAACGAATACATCACTGGCACAAAGTTCCTTAACTCCATTTGGAATAAACTGGCTAACAAATGTATTGTGTAAGTATACATTTTGGAGCTGATGCACATTACACATTATTATTCACATTGACCTGAAAACCTGTGAAGAAGTCGCCTGTTTTCTGTGCTTTTACTACATTGCCAGAAATTGGCCTGGCCAGTATAAGCAATTCACTCTGCCTTCGGAAAGCTCCACTATATCATCAAGTCTGATGGCAGTTGGTTTCACTCAACGTGAGGACGTGGATTTTATGGAGCACGTTGCAGTGCGCTGATATGCCTGGGTTCACCTGATTTTTTTTTTTAGATGGAACCCGTATGAAGAACACCACCTCCTCCTCCAGGAGCTATGCCTGGATTACAGTCGATTTCAGCTGTACTTCTAATTACTTCTGACCCAGTTCAAGGACCTGCATTAGGACCACAGAGGAAGGGTGAGATGGCAATCAGTGCAGGAACAGTGGCAGAGATCGCACAGGGAGAAGGTGGCCGGCAGTGCACTCCCCTAGAGCTAAGGAACCACAACAGGGAAATCGAGGAGGACAGATGTACATCTGAGAAGTCCACCGGTCAGAGAGAGGGCCACAGTGGGAAGAGAAGGTGGAAGCTGATTGATGAAGAGTCCTTGTAGGGAAACTGCCTCTTTTTTCTCTGTGTTTCATTTTGATCAAAGGAAGTGTGCCTCCTCTGCGCTCCTTCACCATACAGTAGGTCATGGCCACATGTTGTCCCTGATTGGTTTTCGGGACATAAAAATGCACAAAAGTAAAAATCTATTTCAACTACTAAGAATTTCACTTTATTTTCTTTACAAAGGTAGATGAACAACATCTAACAAAGCATTAGAAAGCTACATTAAGCTTAGGGGATATTTTAAGCCACTGTTACTGGTGAATTTCACAGGGAATTGGTGCAAAAAAGAAACAAAACTACTTCTGAATTTTCAAACTTAAACAAAATGTTATATTCCAGCTGAATAATGATGCAATAAAGACAGCTATTAATAGGCTGAGTGCCCTCAGATGTTAATACCCAATAAGCTTGAAGCTGATTTTCTCCCAACCCATATGCTATGATCTTGGTGCTGATTATTGGCTTAATGACTCATTTCATTCAACTGTCTAACTCCGCCCAGTTTCTCATCACTGCTCATCTAATCCACCAGCTCCTGCCTCTATTAAAGCTGCCTTCTACCAGTGATCAGCGCCAGATTATTCTCGAGCCAGTGGTGGCACTCACCACTCATAGCCCACCGGCTGGAATCAACCACATTCTCCAGGCATAGATCAAACTTTTAAATCAGGTTAGTGACTCATGATCATAATCTTCCTCCGCCAGATTTATGTGGTCACTAACCTGTGTTTCCCTTCTCCACAGGTTCCTGTCCTACATGCCCTAATCTCAGCTACTGCAGATCCAAAGTTTTTTATTGAGAGTTTTTTAATTATTCGTCTGTCTGCCTTAAATACTGGGTCCCATGTTCTGAGCCATTACACCATAACCCTGTAGAACATGTGTGGCTCTTACACAGAGTGGTAAAATGAAAACAGAGCTACGTTAACACACATGAACTGCTAAACAATATGGAGTCTAAGAAATTACATGGGATTTTTTTTTTCTTCTGCTTGTGTGATCACCTGTTAGAACAATTGTTTTTGAAATGACCGGGTTTCCTCTTAAAACAAAAGTTTATTCCTGTGCAACAAAACCTGGTATAAAAACTAGTGTAAAAATCTAATAATTGTCTTAGCATTACAGTTTAGAGGTCAACATTTCTATTTTAGTTTTAAAAACCACTGATAATGAATCCTGCTACGACTCACTTTCAATATAATTACAATGATTTTAGTTGTCTAAACCAACACAAAGGGGTTTTAGAGGGTACATCTGTATTTGGGAATCTCTTGCTTCTGAATCATCATTTCATTTGAAAAGCATATTTAGGCATTCTTTCAATTCTACTGAATCTGAGTGGAGGACTATAGAGTGAATTTTGTTCCAAATATTAGTAAAAGCAAAGAACAAATTTTGCACATGGAAATTTGAAAAAGCTGCAGTCCAGGGAAGAAATTTTAAAACGTGTTTTAATCAAAAAAGGTCCTGAGAGCAACTTTGCTCCCTTCTGATTTTTTATTTTTCCCCTTTTTTATCTTTTATTTGTTAAGATTTAATACTTACCATTTTAATTTACAGATTTTATATTTTAATATCTAATCTAATCTTTATCTAATTAGTTTTCCTAATTGCATTCTTTTGAAATTCAATTTTTCCTCTTCACCTCCAGCCCAGAACAAAGGCTACCTCTTGCCCAATATTAATGTGCAGACCAATAATTCATAAGCCCAGAAGTGTAGATAATATGATCTATAAAACATAATTTAAAAAGAATTGCAACTCTTAAAACTCAATCTTAAAGAGAAAAATTAGGGGAAAAAAAGAGATAAAATATGAATAAAAATTAATATAGGAATTGTGATATAGCTAATGAATAGCTTTCAAATTTTCTAATCTGGCATGCGTGAAAAATCAAAAGAAAGCCAGGAGTTTATCAAAAAATATGATTGAAAGAGCCTTTATGTGACTGGAATACATGAAATAATGACATTTTTGACATTAGAAAGCATGAAACATTCACCATCTCTAACATGGCATATTCAAGCATTGATAAATGATACTACCGCATGTACAAAATATGGAGTTAGTGAAAAACAGAGAAGAGAAGAAGGGCTAGTGTGGGAAGACTGTCAAAAGAGGCGTTTGTTTTCTCTGCAGAGCCTGGCATGTCAGTGAGAATCCACAGTTTGTCTGTCTCAATCTCTCTCAATCTCTTGCTGCCGCTTCAGTCAGTAAACAGAGATGCCTCAGAGTGCCTGCACAAGCAAACGAAGAGCTCTGTTCAAATATGCACATGCACAGAAACACACATACACACACACACACACACATTAACAAAGCCTGGTTGACAGGCAAGTCAAACCTGTGGCCCTCTGGAGAAATTTGCCAGAAAAGCCTGATATCAGCAGTTACATGCATGTGATTGTTGGTCAGAAACACACCATGCTGTTGCAAAGTTGTGGATGAAACCACAACTTTGAAACCATTGGGACTTTAAAGCAAATATGAGCATGAAGAGAAGAATTACAGGAAGACAGAATGATAGATTGAAATGTCACATCCCCACTTGAAGACGAGCTCATTTCAGAGAATAACAACGTTTTCTTGCCTTGATGAAGACCTAGGAGGCAGCTACGTTTTGCCCTGAGCTTTCCATCAATCAAAGCAGTTCTATTACAGCAGAACACCTCTGAGATCTTCAGGCTATCAACAATATTGCATCATATTACATTATATGTCTCAGCCACCCTACCATGGAAGCAGAGTCACATGTGAAAACAGACACTCTTTAAAATCCCTTTACTTTCCAGTGCATGAGAGTTCTTTCTCTGTCTACAAAGGTTCTGTGCTGTTCTCTGGGTATTGAAATGTCAGTATTATAGTTATAATATTTCCAATATGTGAGCTAGTCTAACAAAATAATAATATTAGCTGAATCATACTAATCAGACTAAGAGAAACTCCTGTTTTTTTCATGTTCTCAACGATTAAAGTAACAACACGAACTAAGAAAAATAAAGGCTTGTTTTCCCTTTTTTTTTTTTTTATACTCTGTCTGACCTTTTCTTCTCTTTTGTTTTCTCGTGTGAATGCTTTAGTGCCAATTATGTGTGGTGAGAAAAGCTCTGAAAACATCAGGCAAGTCAGTTAGCTGCACATTATATGAATGGATCCAAGTGAATAACTCGCAGAGGCAAAATACAAGTCAAAGTGTTAGACTTTGTTAATATTTATACAAAAGACAAATGTATTTTCTTGAAAAGTAGAAGCACTATTCATGTTCTTAGGTTTCCTGATAACCTAATATGTCCAGAACTGAGATGTTGTTGTTTAATGCGACTCTTAAACAAATAATCTCACTAATGAACTGTCACATAACTGGTAAAAGATCGAAATGTGAAATTGAAAACAATGAGCATGTCTCTTTCAGCATATAATAATCCCTGGACAGTTAGTAAACCCACTTTTTATCTATGAGTCTGTTTTTCTTTTTAAGATACATTTAGAGGTATTTACTTAATGTATTACCGCTGATTTCATGTAAAGCAGTTGACATTACCTCATGTATAATTGGTGCTACATAAATAGACGTGCCCTACTTTGTCTTCCTTAAGTTGAATAATGCATTTATTACTTTCTGTTGCAAGCAAACTTTAAATTCATTTCACGTAAGAACCTTTTTCTTCAAATTACAGATAAGACAGCACTTGACTACTGCCAGTTGGTTGATGTTTTAATAATAACCTTAAGCCAATTGTTAAAGAAAAAAAACTTAAGGTTCTATTGGCTTCATCAGGGCATGATGTACAGCTCTCACTGGAGCGGTTCGCAGCTGAGTGTGAAGCGGCTGGGACGAGGATCAGTTCCTCCAAATCCGAGACCATGGTTTAGAGCCAGAAAGGGGTAGAGTGCCTTCTTCGGGTTGGGTAGGATGTACTGCCCCTAGTGGAGGAGTTTAAGTATCTCGGAGTCTCCTTCACAAATGAGGGACAGAGGGAGTGGGAAATAGACAGGCGTATTGGTGCGGCGCCTGCTGTGAAGTGGGCGCTGTACCGGTCTGTTGTGGTAAAGAGAGAGCAGAGCCAAAAGGCTCTCGATTTACCAGTCGATTTACGTTCCTATTCTTTTCTCCGCAGTGTGTCTGGGCCCTCCCTTAGAGATAGGGTGAGGAGCTCAGTCATCCGGGGAGGACTCAGAGTAGAGCCGCTGCTCCTCATCATCAAGAAGAGCCAGTTGAGGTGGCTCTGGCATCTGGTTAGGATGTCTCCTGGACGTCTCCCTGGTGGGGTGTTCCGCGCACCTCCCACTGGGCGGAGACCCAGGACACCCTGGAGGGACTAAGTTTCTCGGCTGGCCTCGAAGAGCTTTGGGGTTCACCCGGAGGATCTGGCCCAAGTGGATGGGGAGAGGGATGTCTGGGCCTCCCTACTGAAGCTGCTTCCCCCATGACCCGACCCCGGATAAGCGGAAGAAGATGGATGGATGGATAGACGGACCGACGGACGGATGGATGGATTTTTAGAAGATAGTTACACATAAAGCAGTTGCATTAAACTGCAGGTGTTTTTAAGTTTCAGAGAACATGTATTTTCTATTTTTTTTTAAATAATTTTTCCAAATAAATGCATCTCAAACCTGAGATAAAACTCATGCTTTTAAACTACATTGTATGTGAAAACTAGGTGTAATCTGAAAATCCAATCAGGAGCTTTATTGCTTAGTTTCCTGAATACAGTGATGGGATGGTTGGCTCCTCCTCTGAAAAAAATTATTCAATCCTCTATGGGTAATTGTTGTGCAAGAAGTGCAAGTTACGCTTTTGTTTCCACCAGAAGATGCAAGATAATTTGTTAGAAGCTGAGCTCTGTCTAAAATTACTCATCTGTTTTGCTTCTGATGGTGTGCATCTTCACAATCCAGAGTCAAAAATTATGTCAGACACAGGACCACCACAGAGAATCCAATTAATTTTCATAACCAAACAAGCTCAGCAAAGTCCCAGTGTTGCATCACACTGCTATATCATTGTTATGCACAGCACAAGGCCACATAACTTGGAAGAGGAATGTTTAACCATGTGCTGAAGAGTTTAAGACCTGAAAAACAGAATGCACATATTTAGATGTAAAAAGCTAAAAAAAGTTGATCAGAGTGTTTTGGACATTCAATTTCTTGTTAATCGTTTTATTGTTTGTATTTAGTTTTTAAAAAACTCCACTGTATGTTGCAAGGCACTAAATAAACACTGAACCTTTGTGTGTGACATTTTATTTTTCAGTTGGAACTTCTGAGGTTTCCAAACGAGGCAATAAAAATAACATTTAAAGTTTTCTAGCAATCTTTTGCCTTAAAAGAAACTTTTTCAACTTATAATTGCCCCATTTTAGTTTTTATTGTAGACATGTTTAATAGGCAGGTTTGCTTCAAAAACATTCTGACTAAGTTCAAAACTGAAATATTTTTACTCTGCAGATTTATTCACAGGGAGAAAAAAAAAATTAAAATACCACAATTTGTCTTTTTTAACCTCAGGTAATACAAAAACAACTTCTCATTTATTTTTAACAGCTGAAAAAAAATGTCAGGGGATCAATATTTGGTAGAAACCTTTTCATGCATTCATCTGAGGCATGCTTTCCACCCGTCTTTCACATTGTTGTTTGGTTCAGAAGATCACCAAATGAAAATCTTACTGAGTTTAAGGATGTGAGTCGGCTGCAGTTTATTTAGCTTTGCAATGTAATTGCTGTAATACAAGTAGAAAGGGTGTTTTCAGAAAAATACATTTTTCTTTCAAAGCGGTGTATTTCGAAAATCATTTTAGTCAATACTTTCAATTCAGCAACAGTTACTTGTTTATGTGGCATATTGGGCAAGATAACTCCCAACCCCTGGTGTAAAAGACCGGACCTTAAAGGGATTCACGACTAGTTGACGGACCTGTTGGCTTTAATAGTTTGCCTCTTTTACACCCATTGCATTGAGAATGAAGAAGTGTACAACTAAGAAGAATCTGAAGGTTCTGTGTTTCGGCTACTTAAACCCACCAAAATTATCCAAAACCAGCGCTGATGTGTTTTGTTGTTGTTTTTCTTTTTTTAAGTCAAATATCATTTTTTAGAATATTCTAATGTATTTGTTATCTAGGCATCAAGATGTGCAAGAGACACAACATTGGACATGTCCCCAGCTAAAACATGTTTATGTATTGTTATTTCAAATTAAATATTGTCACATAAATAAATTTTTACAAAGTACT
This sequence comes from Cyprinodon diabolis, assembly GCA_030533445.1. NCBI lineage: Eukaryota > Metazoa > Chordata > Actinopteri > Cyprinodontiformes > Cyprinodontidae > Cyprinodon > Cyprinodon diabolis. The sequence continues at coordinate 9,671,706 of CM060063.1, read as the reverse complement.
TGTTTTATTTCTCATTTCTGGTTAATTAACACTAGCATTAGGAGGCCAGAGTGCAGGAAAAGCAGTTGCCATGGAGGTGAGGACATCAGTCCTAAGGTATTAATCAAGGTTAAAAAAGGACATTTTTCTTTTCGCTTAATGGATCCTGACACTAAAGTCTCATTCTTGTCATTTTCTGAAACTTGGTAGATTTGCACTGCTGTTTTGGCTGGACAGGCGAACGCTAAAGGACCTAACATGCGTTGTTTACCCAGATTACACTGCAGCATAAGTAACATGGTTTTTGTGACTTTTATTTCACTTATTAAAACTGAACAACTTCCAGTTGTTTTGCTGTATTACATTAAAAATAAATATTTCAAAATAAAGTCTAATTTTACAGCTGATTTGGGATACCTTTTAAGTGTTTTTTTCCTAGAAGAGTAAAAACACCTGGGTGACCAGACGTCCCCGCTCTTTTACCGTTTTATGAATGAGGGGGAAAATGTTGCGTGTAGAATGTTATTAGGGTAGAAATGTGCGTGAGAATGTTGTGGAAGAAAAAGAGCGTACCACTTTTTAAACAGACAAAGAAGTAAAAAGCGTAAGTTCATTATCACTACCCGACACAATGGATGGGGAGCCGCCCTGTGTTATGGTGAGTCTGTTAATCGATTTGTTTTATTTGGATTGAGCTGATCCTGTGATAAATGTTTGGTTCATGTCCAGTTTAAAGTATAATCAATAAAAAGAAGTATGACAAGACCACAGTTTACTGCTGGTTTGAGTTAAATAGACTCGGATTGAAAACTCCTTGTAATGTGTTAATCTGGTTCGGTGGTTTTCCAGGAGTGATCAAGAGTCCATTTAAAGATGTTTTAGAACTGATTGATGACATTTAGGTTATTTTTAAGAAAACTAGTTATTATTAAGTGTCAGGATCCTGCGTTCCGTGCTCTGCTCACTCTCTTCCACAGGTGGTTGTTGTTGACAGGTGGGCTTGGCCCTGCAACTGCGGTTCGTTGGGGCTGCTCTGCTGAGCTTAAGAGGAGCTTTCAGTCAGCTGAAGGACGCCAGAGTGTTAAACCGTTGTGTTACGCCTCTGTCCTGTCGACAGATCTTTGTTCCTGTTTGTTAGATATCTTGGATTCCTGATTCTAACTTGTCTCCTGTCTCCCTCAGTTCGTTGTGCTCTGGATTACTCTTCCGCCAGTCTCCATGCTCTGAGGACTGGTTCCTGAATCCCTGATGCTCAGATTCTGCTCTGGCGTTCCGCTCAAGCCCCCTCGGTGCTACCGAGCCGGACAAGAGAATCCCCTTTCTGGATTCACGTCGGTTCCTTCAGCTGCTCCTTGAACCTGCCTCCGCTGTGTTGCTGCTCAGGCTCCCGCCCAAGCTCCATCCGCTAGCCCACCTGTCGCTCAGCCACCTCCTCCCATCGGAAGGCAGTGAGTCGCAGTATCCCTTCCACTACTCTCCCTCTCTGGACAGATAAACCATACCTGGCGTGCTCTTCATTGGACTCTCCATTCCCCGCTTGAAGCTCATGTAGTGAGCCTTCCCTGCCAGTTTGTAGCCTAATAAACATCTTTAACTGCACCTTGTTCTCTGTGTCTGCATTTGGGCCAATAACCTTAACACCATGACAATAAGTTGTTTTTCTGATTTATGGTTGTAATTTTTGAGCACAGACTTCCAGGCTTAGTTGTGCTTTTCTACCACCCAGTTTGGATAGAACATTTCTCATGAAAAACAGGAGTCAGTAACAGGAAAACTCAGACACGATCTGCATGATCAGAAAATGATGGAGTAAGAGACAACTACCTAACTAATGTTAATTTATTATGCTGTTTTTGCTTCAAGCTCCAAATATTATCCAAAATAAATATTAATTAGCATTTCTAGTATTTATTCAGATTCGATTATAATATATGTTTTCCTGTTGTAAATTCTAATAGTTTTGGAAGTGATTTTGATGTCTGATGATTTTAGAAAAGTGTAAGACTAATAGAAGAGGAGAAAGAAAGAAGACTGAATGAGAGTGGAGATTGGAAGAACAGAAGAGAAGGAAGAAAAATCTATATAGAAAAGTAAAGCACAGAGCAGACAGAGATCAGAAGGGAGTGGTGGCCCAGTGGTTAGGTCATTGTACTTGGAATCCAGAGGTTCAGAGCATCATCCCTATGGACTGCCACTCTGTGTCCCTGAGCAAGACACCTAACCACATACTGCTCCCCCGGCACCACACAATGGCAGCCCACTGTGCCCCAAGGGGATGAGTTAAATGCAGGGAGTTCATTTCGTTACTCTGTACTTTTGACAGTGTAATGAAAAGGAAAGAAATAAAATAACTTTTTCGTTTTTCTTTTCCTCATGTCACTGGTTGTTGTTGACCCCTCTCACTCCCAACCCAGACTTCTAGTTTTCTATAAAAAACACTATTGATTTATTAATTTTATTAATCGTAAGAAAATACTACCAGTGCTAGGAGACATATTCCTGGCTTTACACTTGATTTTTGGTTTAAATATTAATACACTTGTAAAAAATAAATAAAACCATTACTATCCCTGTTTCCTAATTTCATTTTGATGAAATGTATTTTTTTTTTCTATGAGCTGGAAATGTCTCCAGATTTGATTACAGAAATCTGCTCACCTTAAAAAACATGCTTTATAAATGCTCCCTGTTGGCTGAAAAATAAGAACCGCTCTTTTAAAATATTTTGATTTATGTTAATTTGTAAAAATATTTGTGTAGATAATCCATAAATGTGTCTTTTGTTTTTACAACCGGCCTGCTGTAGAGGGTCAGTTGATCAAACGGAAAAAGTCAAATAGGCCTACTTACTGCTGATTTAAGCTAATCCTCCTTCTTTGCTTTAGAAATATCACAAAGCCAACTTTCAGGCTGTATAACTATAACAACGATGTATTTAATGTTAGTACAATAATGATGTATATAATGTGGGCATATAATAAGAAAAACATTCATGTTAAACGCAGTTTTTCCATTTTAGCAAAATAAGTGTCATTAGTGTTTCACATTAGTCAGCTCAAGCCTTTCAGCTGAAGATTATATAGTATTTAACTGTAAAGGTAATCGACTTGCACCGTAGTCAGTGTTACCTTCCACTGGGTAAAATGTTTCAATTCTGTCTACCATCATATATATCACACTATTAATCCTTTTTACTCCATCTGCCTGTTATATAGCCTCTCTTTTCTGCTTCTGTTTATCAAGTCTTAGAAAAAAAATAATTTTGAAGCTTTTTCTGACAGGACTTTTTAAAACTGTGATTGTATTGAAACATTATTCGTGCTTTTCATTAATAACAGTCTTTGTTTGATTCTCTTCTATGCTCCTTTTATCCTGATTTGGGTCAATCCTTTCCAAATATCAGTGCTGCCACTTTTCTCAACAGAAAAACATGTGTTAGTCTGGTCGTGTTTGTGCCTATTTTGTTTGCTTCAGCTGTTATCAATAAGGAACAGCATGAATAAACTACAGCAAGCACAGAGTCATGAGGCTGTGATAACTACAGCTGTATAATGATTTTCTATTTTTTTTTGTTTCAAACCACTAAATACTTAAATTGAGATGTTCTTAATCACATCATGGAGTGGTAATTAATTTTCTTTCACAAGAAATTTTCTCTGACCAATAATTTTTGTAGATTATAGCATTATTCTTAATAATATAGCTTAATAAAGCTTTAAAGTGGTGAGATATGAGATCTTCGAATCATCATCTGGTATCTTTTCTAAATCAAATGTTCTTTGTTGGGGTTTTTATGTTTACAGCCTCCCGTCATCAAGAGTCAGAAACTTCCAAGCTGATGAGAACATCCTATTCCAAGTGAAGTTCATATTTAGAGTTTCACCAAGCTGTTTGTTTAAAACCAGTGATGGATTAAGCTCTAGATATTGCATTTGTGTTTACTTTTCAACAAAGGGGTCTCAGACAGCGGGAGCTTCCCACAGGGGAGTAAAGACAAGTCGTTAAAGATTTATGATGTGTGTATTATTAATTGAATCTATGATATAAAAGACGATCTGTCACTGATCAGCCAGTGAAAGATCGCTCCTTTCTATTTATGTATGTTTTTTTTTTTTTGTTGTTTAAAATGATATTTTGGTTTTAATATGTAGTGATTACTTTATACTTTATTTTTCCAGTCCATTGAGGATATAGTATTCATATGAAACGGGATATAAAAATAAAGCTGACTTCAAATGACCCCTACATTTGCCTTTAAATTATAATTATTTTGATCAGGTGGGGCTGCAGTAAAGGAAAATGAAGCAAAGTTAAGCTGCAAAAAAATAAAAGGGAGGACTACAGTTACAAAAATGTGACAGTTTGTAGATAACTGCTGTTACAGACATCAGGCTTCAAAGATCCTTTCACATCAGATTAAGACTTTGTCACAGCAAGGAAAGTCTGTCAGAACACGGACGTCTTTAACATCTTGGAGACGTCAAATTATTGAGCATCTAAAGGGATTTCATGGTGGTTTGTCATCATTGTGATATTTTAGATTTTTAACCTTCTGTACGTTAAAGATTATTCTTTTGTATTACGTTTCCTTTTTCAAATAATGATTTTAATTGTTACCCTAGTTTTTCCCTGATTCCTAGTTTCTAAGGTGACATGTTTTCATTTGTTTCATCTTGTCCAATATTATTTCCTGTAATAATTGTTCCTTCAAAAGTTTATTTCATGACTTATTTTTTGGACTCCTTAATAAAAGGTAATGCCTGTATTAAAGCTACAGTGTGTAATAATTACAGGGATATACAGTCAGAAATCTAATATATTATACATAACTATGTTATTTATCATCATCTACGAGCTCAGCCACTTAACCTTAATATTTGCGTTGCCTTAGAATTCGTTATTTATAATTACATAGGAGCGGGTCTCGCAACCATGGAGGCAGACATCTTTGCGCTACGGCAGCGCAGAGCCAACAAACTAGCGATTGCGAGATCGCCCATTACGCTCGAAAGTAACTACGGCAAGTTGAGAGAGATGAACTGAGACGGTACTGAACAATAGACGGCAGTATTAAAATTATCTATGTAAACAAACCTCATCACTTGAGAAGGTAGGTGATGCAGACGTCGTGGAAGACATTTTGTCCCGTAACGCTCGCCGTACTGTTGGGGGAGAGAAGCGCTGGGGGGGAGATGTTCATGTTGCTGCGGTCTGCAGTCTGGACGTTAGATGTCGCTAAAAATTACACACTGTAGCTTTAATACCTGAATTCAAATGCGCACACATCTAGGATGTAGGTAGTTAGGTTACTGGGAGACTAATAGGATATGTGACTTTATCAGGCTACAGCGTTGAGCTAAGTTTCCCAAATGAACAAAAACAGGAAGAAAAAAAACATCCTCTATGTTTTTTAAAATAAGGAATTATTTTCTCTCCCTTTTCCTGCTGTACTGCTGGTCCTGCTTGTGATGGCAGAGCAGCTCATGCTGCAGCAGACTCACACAACATCCATCAGGCTCATCAGTCTGGAGCTGCAGGACAGTCTGCTCTGCCTTCTTGTCCATCAAAGTAGCAGTAATCAATTTCTCCTCTTGTGATCTCTTTGATGTTGCCTAGATACTTATGTTTTGTCTTCATTTTACTTCCCAGGAGACTCTGCTGGGCTTCTGGATGCAAAACTATGGAACAAAACACCCAGCTACCGTTAGGAACCTACTCACTTAACATGTTTGCAAATAAATTTAAAGAATTACTCTTTTTGTTAGTCATTCTAACAACTGTTCCATATAGTTGCTCACATTTAAGTGACAAAAAGCTTCAAAATATGAAAAAAAATTCAAATTAAAAACAGGCTGAAAACATACATTTGTAAACAATACGAAGACTTTTGGGTAAAACTAATGTGCTTACAGTTTCTCTTATATGAGGTTGTTGATAAGAAAACAGGATGAGAGCAGATGATTCAGGTTTGAGCTGTGCTTACAAGGGAAACAATTATTTAAGGATTATCTCAGAGTTTGTGCTAAAATCGTCCTTCCCTTCTTCATGTTTTAATGCTGCTGGACTGTGTCTGTATTGCTCATATAGCTTATGACTTGGGGTAAACTGATTAAGTTTTTGTCCCCCCCCCCCCAAACAAACAGAGTGACACACAAAAAAAGTCAAGACCCTTTCTAAAAGATATTATCTAACCTCTTCTTATTGCTTCTCTGTCCCTTAACAAACAAGCTCCATTTGTCTCCCAGAGCAATAACACTCCACTGACCTAGATAAATATGACCCGTGTCCCACAGTGACACACAGAGGGCTGGGAAAAACATACACAAGCAGATCCTTAAATGTATGTCCTGTCAGAGACCAGTTAAGCACAAAGACACACGTCTCCAAGCAGGGAATGAGCAGAATGAGGGAAACACTCAGACAGAGCAGCACTCTGTTTCTCATATTCAAACGCAAATCATTCAGTGGCTGCAATGTGTTAAAGGTGAATATTATTGACAGGGAGCAACAGCTCCTAGTTGTAGTGTTTTACAGACACAGCATGCAGACACATTCCAGGACAACTGCCAGAAACAACCAGAGAGTGAGGAGACAGAGCAACTATACAGGGAAACTCAACTTCCTTTAACTGTCTTTTTTTCAGTTAATTAAGAAATCACAAAACCGCAGAAGTAGAGTCATAACTAACCTTTGAAGAATATACTTTGAATGAACTGGATAGACTTTGAGATTCATGGCTGTGCTGCATTATTTGTCATTTGTGCACTAATGCAATAAAAGTATAAGTATAAAAGACATTCTAAAGCTAAATTCTACTTATTGCCTCTATTTGAATATAAGTCAAATTTAAAATCAAGTAACTGTTTATGATATATTCTTAAAATCTAAAAGTGTTTTCACTAAAGTATCTTGTATCCTCAGTGATGACAGTTACATTACATGATATCTGTCATTGAAAAAACACAAGACTTAAAATGCATAAAAGAGATTGCAGAGCCAGATTTTCATCCACTATTCGGCTTTTGACACAGCCTCAACCCACTGCCTTCTTTCTGCAGACTGCAGACTCTTCACAAAGAAGTTCAGTTTTGAACAAGTTGAACTACAAACCTAGCTATTTCCATTAAACTTGTGTCCCAATGACCTTCATAATTACAGCGAGGTCCTCGAGCAGCAATGGTCTCCAGCTGCAACTCAACATATTTTTCTCTTGTTTCAATTTCCACTCAACACACTCTTTTGTGAAAAAGTGAAGGGCAGGGACGTTGAAGCAAAAAAAACTGTTCACTTACAGGAACAATTTACTCAGCTGTGCTTGGGATAGCTCTACATGGCTGAGCTGTAGCTGGGATCACCATCATCACTGGGGGCACCAAATGGAGCCTGGGAGGAAGTTCAACTGATAGCTGTCTTACATCCACCTGCAACACCGCCAATCAGCTTTGAACCACACCAACACGAAAGCCAGTTGGCATCCTAAGTTCATCTTAAAAGGCCTCCGATCCACAACTTGTCTGCTACCTAGTGCCCAGGCGGTGGTTGCGCTGTGACTTCATTCAGATGACCCTGTTTCATCCCAACACCAGCCCCTCCTCCACCATTGTAGCTAAAACTTCTCCAGGGTTTCATTACTCCCGGACTCTTACTGCATTCTGCAGCTCATTTCGACCGGTCCGGCAGAAGACCACCATGTTGAGCCTGGTTCTACCAGAGGTTTCTTCCCAACAGGGAGATTTTCCTCTCCACTGTCACTTCATGCTTGCTCATCATGGACAGGTTCTCTCAACCTGTGTTATCCAAACTGGACTTCGATCTTACAGGTCCCTGAGTGAAGCTGTAGTATCAGCTCACGCAGTCCATTGGATCTCCCATAAAGCTCAGCATACCATCTCGCTAACCAGCAGTCTACAGACTGACCAACTTCATCTATCTCCACTCCACCACCAGTTTCAGGCCTGAGGGGAAACAGCCCTGTTCGTTACTCCTGTTCATGCATATCTATCAAAATGCAGCGCTATGTGCCCTGCCGAGGTCTGAGCGTCAAAGACCAAGTAATTGTATCAATAGATTTCTTCTAATTGTGTTTTCTCTTCGTGTGAGTTTTTCAGATTAAACTATATTATAAAAGAGTTAAGGTGGGCAACCCTTACACAGAGAGGTAAACTGGAATTTGTATATTTATTTTCGTGCATGAAGCTCATAAATCCTCACTTGTTTTCATATGTATATTTAAACCTAGTTGGGCTCTCTCTGTCTCTTGATTATATGCAACAAACCACATCAAATCACAGCTGACATAATTACTTAAAAATCAAACAGAGCATTCCCTCTTATAGATAATGTTTGCATTTCTTCAAGGTTAACTCCTTATCCATGGTAGGTCTGGAAAAGACCTACCATGGATAAGATCAAATCTTCAGATGAAAGGGCTAATTACCGCAGTTCACCAGATCAGAGTAGATGTGAGTAAATATGTTCTTTGGTATAATCTATAATTCTAGAAAATCCTTCTGATTGTCAGCAAAGGAATTCTGAGGCAGATTTTTCTGGGTATTGTGAGTAGTTGTACAAATATTCACTAAACACAATCAACAGTTTGTTTGCATCGAAAATTACAACAAATAGACAGGACGGCTAGAGGAAATGCATTTATTGAAGACTTCAGATAAAATACATTTAAAAACTGTTATTTCCTGTTTATTATCCCACTGTTTTTTTATTTGGAAGCAACCTCGTGGAAATACCTATGTAAATAGAAAAATGTTCTCATGTATAATACAATTTTGGGCAAACTGGCCTGATCTTCAAAGATTTCAAATAAGGAGCAATAAATTGTGTTGGAGAAACTTTTTGGTGCATGCAGTAAATGAGCACGTTGCAGGTGATTTGAAAAGACTACCCATGCAACAAATTCGACATGCAAACCAGTTTGGTTCTGTGAATAAAATGAGCAGATTGTGTAGGCTACTGGCAGTGGCTGTAATAGAAAATATAAATTGAAAGGTATTTAGGTGAACATAATTATGATTATAATTAGAAAAAAATATTTATAATATTGTGCACTTAACCTAAGTATCTCAATGTGATAATTAAACTTAAAAAGAAAGATTAAAATAAAACTAAAATCTAAAACATTGGAAACGTCTTTCTTTGCTCCTAAAATCCAAAATCCATCCCAGAAAAGAAGCAAATTACAGCAGATTCTACACAGCTGCATTAACAGCAACAAACTCTTCTCAAAAACCACATGACAAAATATATTGCAAAAAAAGGTAGGTCAGTATTGATTTAAGAAAACACATCTGTGATCCATGTGGAGCCTGTTAGAATAAAACAAAAATACAATCCCTGTTGCCATTAGATAGAGATGCAAACTGCCAGGTGCAGCTCTGTGATGGTTGTTTTCTGGTGGCTGTTGATATTCAATTTTAATAAACCTGAGACAATATTTCAGTTCATTCATAGTGTTTCTCATTTTGATTAAGAATTGTTTCTCACTCTGTTAATTTGTGCCGGGCCGCCTGGATGTATTTTTCTTTTAAAATTTTGATCGTCCAAACATGGTAAGCTGCAGATAAACTCTGGTCTGAAATCCTACCTGTCCCTCGTTTGTGGGCACCACTGCCGCACCAGTTTCCAACTGAGTTTCAAACATAATAAACATACAGTAGATGTTTGGTAATTACAATATGATCTATATATTTACAAAACACAAAAAGTGTGTACACACTCTCTGCTAAATTGCAAAAACATAAATCAATGGCAATCTACTCTGAGTGAGCGAAGAAGTTTCTATGTGGTTTAATTATCCACACTTCTGAAGATAAGGACCTAGGACTAAAAGCCTCTTTTTGTAGCTGTTTGAAGCCTAATATGACATTAACTAGTGTTGCACTGATACCGATACCAGTATCGGGCTGGGCCCTGAGCCAGCACTAAAATGGTGGTATCGGTATGGGCGAGTACCAACAAATAGGGCACCAATACCACTTTGAGAGCCAAAAGTTTATTCAACTATTGTCACCCATTCCAGATAGGTAATAAAAAGTTCTACTGGATTCACTTTTTATAGTCTTTTTCCTGCATCACAAAGCTAGGCAGCAGCTTGAAAAAACCATGATGGCAATTATTTTACATCCAAGAAGTATGCAGTTCTTCATATATACACATGCAAATTAATTTCAAACAGATGGTATCGGTATCGGCCAATACTGCACAGCCAGGTATCGGGTATCGGTATAGGGGCTGAAAATGGTATTGGCGTACATGCAACACTGATATTAACTACAAGTTACTTTTTCTGTCTTCATTTATCTCCTAAGCTAATCTCCAATAACATCAGGGAGCTTTAGAAGAACCAGGCAAAGCTGAGAGCTGATGGATCTGACTCCCACTGTATTTCATAAAAATAAATTTCAGTGCAAAATTGAAGTATGTTTTGATTTTCAGTAGAAACTGTTTTTTTTTTTTTTGTTTTTTTTACATTTTTTAAAAAGTGAAGCCATTAAGTATATTTATTACATTCTAAAAAAATATGTGGACAGTTTCTCTGGAGCCGAGGTATTGCATTGAACTCTTTACACTGATATTGTGCAGTATTTTTGCAGTATTTTTTGATGCAACTTTTCTACTTCTGTTATTTGTTGTTGTTTCTAAAGAAAGTGCATAATTATATTACAGCTTTCATTGATTTATTTCAAACTTGAAACTTTGTGTAGCCTGTAAGGTGTAAAAAAAAAAAATAATAATAAAAAAAAAAATTAACCGATTAATCGATTAATCGAATCGAATCGGGGTGTATTCTTGAGTATCGAAAATAATCGAATCGTTGGGTCAGGAAATCGATACTGAATCGAATCGCCATGATGGATGGGATTTACACCCCTACTATGACAGCTAACTGGTTGTGGCGTTCCATGTATGCACTTCCTGCCTGCATTTTACACCCTGCTGTTATGTTTTGTATTGTTTGAGAGGCATCTTTGCACAGTCTGCACCGGGGGTCCTGCCTGGTGTGGTAGACCCCGGCCTCTATTGATCTTGTACTGAGTGCCTGTTCTTGTGCTGCCATGATTAGTGCCTCTGTCCTTTCCTTCAGTCCAGCCTTTTCCAGCCACTGGTAGGATTTTTTGATATCAGCCACTTCTTCTATTTGTCTGTGGTACACGCTGTGCAGCGGCTTGTCCCTCCATGATGGTGGTTCTCCTTCCTCTTTCTTGTCCTCGCTTTCGGTTTTCTCCTGCCTGAGGTATTCGCCAAACCATTTGTCTTTGGGGGCCATCTTCCTGATGTATTCCTGGATCTTAGTTGTTTCATCCTGGACAGTGGCCTTGACACTCACTAGCCCTCGGCCTCCCTCGCTACGCTTGGCATACAGTCTCAGGGTGCTGGATTTGGGGTGGAACCCTCCATGCATTGTGAGGAGCTTTCTTGTCTTGATGTCAGTGGCCTCTATCTCCTCTTTTGTCCAGTTTATTATACCAGCGGGGTATCTGATGACTGGCAGAGCATATGTGTTGATGGCTTGGATCTTGTTTTTCCCATTCAGCTGACTTTTCAGGACCTGCCTTACTCTTTCTAGGTATTTAGCTGTGGCAGTCTTTCTTGCTATCTCCTCCTCCTTGCTATATATATATAGATTAGTCGTAAAAAACAAAACCAAAAGCAAACACTTCCTTATCTGCTATGAAGTTTGCATTACACACAGATCAATAAAATCTTAATTTCTTCAAAAAAAAGCAAAGAACAAAAATATTCTTTGTACTTATGCGATTTTGCCTATATTTCTTTAATCCCCCCCTTTGAAAAAGCTGTTAAGAGGTCAAAGTAGATTTAAATTTACAGGGCTTTGATATAAAAAAAACAGAGACAACCTACATAATTTCCTTGTAATACCATGGCAATTCAGACCTAAACTGAATTTCATGACAAAATACATATTTCAACTTGTAGTGAGTGACTTTACTAAATAAGTAAATGTAACATTTTTATGTCTCTTACCTAACAAAACAAAAATAATACTCTTAATAAAAAACATATACTGAAAAAGGTAAAGATTATCCTATACAAACATTTGAGTAAAGTAATGAAGTAAATGTCTTTAGTTAAACCTCTGAAAACCTCATAGTAAAGGGGGTAGTTGCAGTTGTTGACCTCTGTTAAGGACTGATCTTATACTCCATAAGGTTTCCAGGAACTGATTAACTTTGGGGTTGGAAATGAAAGCCAACAAAAAAATAAAAAAATGAATAGATAAGATTTGGTTTAAGTGCTTCAAGTTTGAGCAAGAACAAAGTAAACAAACATGACTAACATTTGTAACAGTGTGAGAAAATATTGCTGGAAAAAAGGTTAAAGTTCAGCAACAATTCATGCTTTCAGATTTGCTTTCTGTCCCAGAAACCTGCTACTGTTAAGCATGCGTGAATTAAATTAAACAAATCTAGATGCTGCAACATGAAACCTGAGTGTTAGAGGACTGACGTGGGGCAGTAGATTCAGTCCTCCTGTTAAACCAGCTGTTCCTGATGTTTGGTTTGGGGTCAGAATGGGGTCAAGAATCAAAGAGTTTGAGGCTTACTGATTTTCTTCAGAAATCCGGTTTAATGGTGAATATAAAACACATCTGTGCTGCAAGGGTCAGAAAAAAGATTTTTAAAAAGTAGCATATGGTTGTTGAGGCTGCATGTGTTGTGTTTATAATTGACTCAGCGTATTCAGCTGTTAATCAGAATCAAACAGTTCTCATGTTTGTGGGTTTAAAAGGCTGAAAAGTTTGGAACCGGCTGTTCTGAAGTGCTTTTAACAGGAAAATCATTTACCGCTGTTTGCTGTAAGTCTGGTAGGAATCAGCGTGTGGAAACACAGATGTTTGTTCCTGTTTATATTGAGAGGAAGGTAATTGAGAAAGCCTGCCTTTCTCCTTAGGAGCTCTTTGCTGCTCAGTGGGAGCCGTGTTCCTACTGAAACAAACATTTCACATTTCTTCCTTAATGTTTATCACTTCTCTCTGTTCCCACCTGCATTTTTTCACACTCGGTTTTTATCACCTTATTTTTCCACACGAAGAAGAAGAGGAATATCTGGTATTTAGTTGGAACTTGGTGCCAGGTTACCTGCACCTTGGAAGGGTAGCACCAAAGACAAGGAGAGATCCCCTTTTCTTTTGTATCTCAGCTCCTTCCCAGTCTCTGTCAGAAACACCTCCTCTATCCTCCACATCAGAGAACAGCAGGGCGCCGCCTCGTCGACAGCGCGGTGCAGCAAAGCTTGCAAATGAGCTCCTTTTTGCCAGTGTTCCCATTGAACACAAAGCTCATCCATATGCAGAGATTCTTCTCCACACCTTCTTAGGCTTACCTGGAATTGGCCGGCGTAGTCGTCGTCTGTGGTGCCCTCTCTGCCCTCCTTCAGTGCAATGAGGGTGAAGCCTCTGAAATAAGCAGGGCTGCTAGCCAGAAGCACCACTATGAGGAGAGGAAAGAGTGTGAGTGAGAACATAGCAGCTGCACAGACAACCAGAGTATTAACCAGGCTTTATACCCAGGGTCACTGCAGATAATTGGAACAGAAGGTTTACCGTGACTGTGAGCATGATGCGGAAGAGTGACGGATGTAAACAGCAGCTTAACATCTGGAGTAACAAAGAAGATTACAGCCGAGTCGCACTTCCTTACCTCTCCTTCATCCCTGTTTATTTACTCTTATTTAATTCATCAAGTATTATTTAAAGCTGTCTTCCAAGAACTGCAATATCCCTTAAAGAACATTAAACATGTTCAGTTCTTAGCAGCGATATAAACAAATAATCGACTATATTAATTGTCTACTAATGGTTTATTAGATTAAAATGTCCTTACCTCTCCTTCATCCCTGTTTATTGACTCTTATTTTAATTCATCAAGTATTATTTAGAGCCGGCCTGCAAGAAATGCGATACTCCTTAAAGAACATGAAACACTTTCAGTAGGTATGTAAACAAATAATTGACTTACAATAAATTAACTACTGGTTTATAAGATTTAAATTTCTTACATTAACTTAATTGATAAAGCACTTTGAAAAAAATTCTATCAGTGTTGTAATTGGAGCTGAAACAATGAATCAGATCAATCGTGTTCAATCAATTATTTAAATAATTGTCAACTAATTCATTAATCGATTAACAGCTAAATGGAGTAAACTCTAAAACATGCCTTTAACTGTCAGAGCAACCCACTTAGAGCAGTTATTTTAATATAATTGTATAAAACATATCTAAACATTTTACATTTAAAATAAAAAAAAGGTATTATGTTAATATGCTCTATCCAGAACTCCTGGATAGGGCAAAAATATATTTTTATGCTCTATGCAGGTGAAAGTTTTAGTGCATGATTTTTTTTTTTTTTTAAGTCTTCTTTCAGGAACATTTTGCTAAGCGATTAATAATCGATTCATCAAAAAAATTATTGACAGATTAATCGATTTGCAAAATAATTGTTAGTTGCAATCCAAGTTGTATTGTCATTGCAGTCCACTAGAAAGCACAGCTGTTCTTTCTTAAATAAATAACGGCCATTTGTCCGTCCTAAACTTTGGAGCTTCTCTACTCAGAAGGCAACATTGTGATGGTAGAGAAATGGAGGGTGTTACGCTAAACGCTTCTGTCAGTAAGCATGGAAGACTTCTCTATGTATTAATGCTCTTCATGGAGCCAAGTTTTAACATTCCTCTGAGAGCAACCAGAACGTCCTGTTTCAAAGGGCTGCTAACAGAACAGTGTCTCTTCCACAAAATGCTGATTACATTAAAAAGAAAGCTATATATTCACTCAGTATTTATCACAGGTGGAACAATATACAGGTGCAAATAATGATGCACAGCTTCTTTTTTTTATTCAGTATATTGTATAAAAAAAAAATTCTGCCATTGTTATGGAGAGATCATTTTAATAGACGATAAAGTTCAAGTTTTGATAAAATGGGCCCTTATGAATTAATGGGAAGTGGCTCAATAAGATCAACTTCAGATAAATTAATGAATCAATAAGTTGCAAACCTACTTCTTAGCATTCTCTTCTACATAGACATACAAAACTCATTATAGTCATATGTGTCATTAAACAGTTACCACTCTTCAAGCATAAAGTACATCATATATGAAGGAGATTTCCTTTTATTCAAAGGATAAAAGATCCAATACCAATTACAAAAACATTGCTTATGCTATATATAGTTAGTTTAGTGTAGCAGACCAAACCAGATGAAAGTGCGCATTCAGTGTCTGCTCTTGATAATGCAAGCGTAGAAGAAGAAATGTGCTGTTTACCTGTGCAAAGAGAGAAACAACGAAAGAAAAATGTCTGAGGACTTCAGTGTTGAGGAAGAGCATGAGTTCTTTGCTGAGCTGAATGCGCACTTTCATCTGGTTTGGTCTGTCGCGGTTTCCGTAGGCTCGTGAACGCTCTTTTAGGAAATCCTATACACTACTGTTTATGCTCTAAAAACATTCTAAATGACTTCGTTTCGAGTAAATTATGGACGCTACCCACTCAGGACACTTGGAATACATTGGACGAGCAGTATGGAGGAATATTGACACGTTTTTTGTGGACTTTTATGGACCTTTCTGCCTCGGGCACCATAGACCTCCATTATTTGAATGTCAGCAGACAGCAAGAAGCCTCCCAGATCTCCAGATGCATTTGAGATATCAAAAAAGTACTCCAGAGTGTTGTTCAGCATGGGGGTGAGTAGAAAATGAAGGCTTATCATTTTTTGGGTGTACTATTCCTTTAATAGTTTGACTTAAATAGTTGGAGATAATGGATTTTCTTAAATCTATTGGGTTCAACTTAATTATCCGGTTATATGTGACCTGTTTGTGTTAAGGGTGAAGGATAATGAAACAAATGAGCATCAATATCAAAGCAAATGAAAGTATTTGAGAACCTTAAATAGAAGCATAAGTTTTGAGTAGGTGTGATAAACTAATTTAATCAAACTGAAATCTGAATGGAAAGCAACTGAAATATAAAATGAAATTTCTAAAAACTTGATTTTAATTTGATCAAATTAAAAATGTTGAGGTAACAAATTACCTCAAAATTTGTTTAGTTAATTCGTGTTTATTGTGTAAATGTTTTGCTAATCAGAGGAAAAAAATAACCAAAATCTGTTGAAGTACAGCTCTTCTAGCATTGATCCTTTACATAAATCTTTTCACCCCTTCCACTTCTCTACATTTTGTCACAGAGCACAACAATTAGATTAGATTTGATCATGATTTATATTGTTTTAAAGGAAAAACTATCAAAGGAAAATCTCAAAAAAGTTGCATGCATTTGTATTCAGCTGCCTTTGCTCTGATGCCACTTCATAAATCCTGCCATCTGAACTCACCTATTTAGTCATTAAAGTCCATCTGTGTGTGTCAGTCTCAGTATAAATAAAGCTGTTCTTTGAGGGCCTCTGTGATTTGTTAGACAACGAACAAACTGCACCACTAAGACCAGGGGTACACACCAAAGCTTTTATCATCTCACTGAGCACTTTTACATCCATTACCAAGAACGCAAAGAGGATAACATGGCTAGAAAAGGTCAAGACATGGCCATCGACCCAAACTGACAGCCAGACGGGAAGAGCATTAATCAGGGAATCAGACAAGATGCCTGTTGTCACCCTGGAGGGGTTGCATGTGTTAGAGTGTGTGTTCATAGGACATGTGTCCACCAACACGGTCTTTATAGAAAACTGGTAAAGATAGATAGATATATTTAAAGCATTTATTCGGTATAAAAGCTGTTTTCACTGAAAACATGTTGGTGGCAGTATCACATTGTGATGATGCGTGTCTTCTACTGAAGTAGCATAGCTGGTCAGAGTTGATGGGAAAAGCTTAAAGGCACACAGTCAAATTATTTGAATTTTTTTTTTTATTCTCCATTAACTTGGCTGCTTAGAATTTTTTTTAAAATACAGTTTAATCTTTGATATTTTTATCTTTTAAATTTTGTTTTTGCTTAATTTGTCAGTAAATATAAGCTTTCTGAGCATATTTCCCATAACATCATTTGACTGAGTTACATCACTGCACATGCTTACAACTGGTCAGCAAGTCGAAGAAATGGAGGCGAAGGAGTCTGGGACTTTCTGGTCAAGATTCTCAGTCATCCAGGTTATGGTCGTTCCAAAAAAGTAGAAAAAAAACAATCAACTCAACTTGGTTTCCAAGTTTGAAGACATTTCGCTTCCCATCCAGGAAACTTGTTCAGTTCAAACTGTCAGAATTAGTTCGAAGGTATATATAGTAGCCCAAAAATTTGTTTTGGCCAAGAAATCATGCAAATTAAACCAGAAGAACAGTTCTAGGGAGTAATTTTGGTTTCTTTGTTAGCCTGCGATACATGATACTGGTCTATGCCTCTGGAAGGGGGATCGTTAGGGCCCAAAGAACAAAGAAATGAAAACGACTCACCATTCCTAAAGGCAGACCTGTTCTTCTGGTTCAATTTGCATGCTTTCTAAGCAAAAACAAGTTTTTGGGCTACTATATAAAGCTTCAAACTCAATGTTAATTCTGACATTTTGAATTGAAAAGCTTCCTGGATGGGAAGCGAACCGTCTTCAAACTTGGAAACCAAGTCCAATGGATTATTTTTTAACTTGTTTTGGAAAGAGTCTGTGACTTCCAGCGTAGTTTTAAAAAAACTAAATAGATACTTGAGTACATGTCGTCACTAACAGTGCTCCTAGTGTTTGCCTTTCAGCCCTTTCCTCCAGGCTTTCACTTTTCATTACGGCACAGTCAGAACTTATTTAATTGCTGCCGTAATTGCCACCACCTGGCTTTGTCGTACTTCAACAGTACTGCAGGTAGATGGCGCCACATCTGTTTATGTAAGCTCACTTTGTCCAGTGTTGGGATTCTATTTAGGCTCAAATAGGACTATCAAAACACTAGTAGCACAGACATTTGAGGTATATAGCCTTATTTTATCATAATCAATTGAATTTTGGTGTTTTTGGTATAGATAGATAATGTGACTAAGTGCTTTTAAGCAAAATATAGCCCAGTCGTGGAAAATCTTGGAAAAGAATAGTTCACATTCCAGCTAGGCAACCTTACAACATAGTTTCTATTAAAAAGTTTCACTTCAATATCTTAGTTTATTTAACACTCGAAAAATGCTTTTGACAGATGCTCTCCTTACAACTGAATAAGCTTAAGAGAAAGATGGTTAATTATCAGTTTCAAATATGGAATACTGGATGAGGGCTACAGAAAAACGGAGCAAAAGTTTGACAAAGTTATTAAGCCAAAGAAAGATAAATACAAACACAACTCAAACATCAGATTCTGGTTAAAAAAGTGAACTTATCATTGTCTTTGCATTTATATATATATATGTATATATATACATATATATACAATTCTAAGAAAGTAAACTTAGTTTGGCTGTGTAATGTTTGAAATAATGGAAAGGTTTATGGAAGAAACTTATAATAAAAAAAGATACTGTACGAATTCACTGTAGGTATATTGCGCAGGATGCAGTGAGGGATGGCAAATTCAGAGGACTCTTTAAGTGCTAAATGTTCATTCCTCTCCTTCATAATTTTTTTGCTATGCATAAACATAATCTCAGTTTAAATCACTTGAAAGGCATATATGAGATTTAAGCTCCAAAATTGGGTTAAAAAAACTGAACACCATAGACTATTAATTTCTATCTTTTGTGTCTTTCTTTTTGGCTGCACGGTTGAAATAGTAAAGATTCAGTTGAAAACCTTTTCAGACTTTCTTCTGACCTCATCTGTAATCACTCTGAGAAAGTTGCCCTGTTTCATTATGGCCAAACACATCTGGCCGGATGGGAACTTTGTTTTGTCAACTTAATTGGATCCAGATCTGTCTGTCTCAGAGCCTGTATCTGCATGCTGTTATATGAGAGCGCCCACTTTCTGACAGGAAGAGAGGAGGAATTGAATATAGGCCACAGATTATAACACTTAATAGCCTTATCAAACCAGTATCCTCCCAGCAGGAGACTGAGGAAGACTTTCTTTGGAAATTGGCTCCCCTGAGGCTGCTGTTTACACTTATGGAATGTTGTGAAAGATAACAAGACTGAAAATTGTTGTGTAAATAAAAATATATGTTGAAGAAGTACTTTTGTTTTCAGTTGGGTAAATATTAAAAGAAGAGGAAAAGTGGATATGTACCTCTGTATGTGCTGCCGGGCAGGTAGGTCTCCGGGTCTCCCTCTACCCTAAGCCTGAACTCATGGTGCCCTTCTCTCCGGGTCCCCTGCGTTTGCGCCCGAAGGATCCGCCCGCAGTACCCGTCCGACCTGCCTCCGGCGGGCTCCTCCACGAAAGCCACAGCATTGCACACAAAATTCGAGACAAAATAGCTCTGCAAGAGCAGCAGATGCAGATATATTCCCATTTCTGGACTGCAGCTCTGATAGGATTGCACTGTCGCTGTTCAGTCAAATACTGAGCAAAGAGCAGAAAAAGACCAGGACTCGATTCCTCCTGAAGGAACTCCCACAAAACTACAGTCGGGGACAAAGATGCGCAGAAGGAGACCGAGAGGAGTCCATCCTGGAGTGCAGACGCGCGACTGGAGCGCAGCTTATAATAAGAGAGGAGCAGCTGGATCCGACAGGCTGAGGTGCTGAAGCGGTGGAGGAAAGATAGGAGGGCTCTGCGTAAAAAAGAAAAAAAAATGTGCCGATACGGGTGATTATCTCTCTGACCCGAAACCAGGAAAAGTTCAAACTGAATCCCATAAATTTTCTCCCCTTCTTCTTTCCTGACAGAAAGAGTTGGCAGATGCCCTAAAACTGCACACATCCACAACCTTAGCAAGGGGAAATAGCAGCACATTTATGTTCATTTATGACCCAGAAGAAAATTATGACATCACAAGAAATTAAATGTTATATTGTTGTAAGAGGAGATTTCTCCAAGACAGTGGATATAACTTTCTACCTCCTATGTGAGCAAATTGCAAAAAAGGAAAAAAGGTGTTATAAACATCAATATCATCATTTTCTTTCACCATGTTTTGTGTTAAGATATTTTCTGCATGCCAATAAAGCAAACTAGACTGATAATAATAATTATTACTAATATTGTTTTTTTTCTGCTTTTCTTTAGGGGAACACATTTTGAACAATTAGATTTAATTGTACAAGGATGAAAGAACAAATATTTTGCAGGGTTTTTTATGAGAATAGGCTAACTTTTAAACCTTCCAAAAAAATTTAAAGAATACTAAATTATTTATATTTTTGTAACGTTTATGTTGCTAACCTTACATTGATTTTTTGTGAGGTAAAATGTATTGTTCTTAATGAGCAAAAGCAAATAGTTGGAGCTTCAGGTATCTAATTTAATTCATTATCTAAATTAAGTTTCCTTATGATTGATATATCCAGATATATTAACAGATGTTTTAATTTGTGAAATTCTTCTTCTTATTTCAGACGTACTCACTCAACCAAATTAGTTTAATTCTTACTAATTTCAGTATGGTTAAATTGAATATGCATTCGGTACACTCATAATCTGTTTCTATTTTTTTTGTTACACACACTTTCCTTTGGCAGTCTTTTTTAAGTTACAATCCTTTCTGCATAATGGGATGCTGATGTATACTTTGTGGAGGGTATTGATTTCTGCAGGTATTTAACTTCCCCTTTTTCATCTCAAATCTGATGCTGCTTTATTCCAACCTCTTATTTGGTTTCTTAACACACACAGAAGAACAGAGAAAGTTTCTTTTAAAGTTAATTAAAATAGATCATTTTACCTCCATTTACCAAGCTCAGATTATTATAGCTTAGTATCAAAAAGCTCTACAAAACTCTATAATTAACTCAATAAAGAACTGTATCTGTTGGGATCCTGAGGCTTGCCCACCAGAGGGCGCCGAGGATCCTCTTCTGTTTGTTATTTTCTTTTAGGGACTGGGTTACTGTTGGGATCTGGGGATGTACCACCTTTCTCCAGCAGAGTGCGCCGTGGGTCTCCTGGGCTGGAGCTCTCCTGCACACCTGGAGCTCGTCTGCTCATCAGGAACCTTCCCTACATACGCAGCTGCCAGACCTTCCTTCAACGCCGCAGTGTTGACCTTAGTTTGGTTAGCAACCTGAGCCTCTGTTACCTGAAAGAATCTAAGTTGTCTCTAAGTGAGAAAACTGATTCTAACCCTCCTCTGTCTTTGCTCACAGGAAACCTGTCTCAAGCCTGAAGCTCTGGGTGAGCTTAACCTGCCTTCCTACCCTGGTGAGCCAAACCTGAAGATTCCTATTTGGATATCCCCTGCTGCTCTCTGTGAAGAGCTGGAAACTCTGATCAAGGTCTGCCATTTAAAGTCAGAAGCTAGACGCTGCAGCTGCTTGTGCACTCTGCTGAACCAACAGTCTCTGGACCCAACGGTTCCCTCTCTCACAAGAGAAACATGGACTCCGTCAAGGTAGACTCAGAATTATCTTAAAGGACTCATTAATCATCAGTCTGCCCAGCTAATCAAACTATCAATCTCTGCAGACTTCAGTAAACCCAACCCGGACCCGTTCCAGATCCTGTTCATGTTTTTGTGTCCACAACCTTTAATAAACTCTGTTAAACTTTTACCCAGCCTCTGTTGTGTTCTGCATGTGGGTTTGAATTAAAACCAATCATGACAGTATCTCGTCCCACCAGTAAGTTTCAGCCTTTGACTGATATAGATTTCTTTTTATACAATATATGTCACTATCTAGTCTTGGCCCTTTATATGTTTCTTCATAGGTAACTCACAATTAACACTAATTAATTTTTTTATGTTTGTATCACTATGTAATACCCTGCATAATTCCTGTTATATGAAGAGCAAGTAAGAAGAAGCAACAGACAACCACATTTCCTCCTCTCTTTATTTTGAAAGATAAAAAGAGCTATTTCAAAATAAAATATTGCAAAATTAATTAATAGCCATTTGAATCCAACTGTGATTAATCTTTTTCTGTGATTAAGTTTTCTTTTTTCTATCCAGTGCATGTAAAGACACCCTGCACTCATGTCATGATGAGATCATGTCCTTACTAAGGCATTGATTGCTTCCTGATTTTCAGGCAACCATCCCGTTTAAGAGTGATGTGAGGAAAATGTCAAAATGCTCGCAGTGCATTTATTTTAAAATTGGAATAAGCCAAGAGACCCTAAGATTTTGCTATACTTGCATTTTTCGCTTCATTTAAATACAGCAGTGAGAAGAGTTCAAATGTATCCAAGCTGGTCTTTCCCTTTAGACAAATTCCATGACTTTCAAATGTGATTCGAGCCAAGACCCTTAGCCTCACGCTGCTCCCTGGGCACCCCACGGTGGCAGCCCACCGCTCCCCAAGGGGATGGGTTAAATGCAGAGGTAAATTTCTCATATGTTAGATCAATACCTTTCAATTACGATGATCACATGTGAAAGTTGTGATCGCATGTGTACGACATTAAGGTTTGGTTTTCCATGTGAGTATCATTAGATAGTGCTCTGCGTACGGTAGTATCCTTTTTACATTTGTTAAAAAGTTAAAGTGAAAACATACGTGAGTCACATATATGTGTGGATTTGGAACTTTGTTTTACAAGCATATATAAGTCATGTTGTTTTTTACATTTAATGCACAGGATTCAAATTTGAGTCATGTATCACAATTGAAATACACAGCAATCACATGCAAAAACATGTAAATTACATGTGCTCTTAATGTGCTCAAATCTACATATATAAATGTACTTTTACATATAATACATACATGTGACTGAAAAGTGTGCCACATGCCAATGAATTTCACATGTGCAAAACACATAAAATTTACTGAATTTCTCTGTAAGGGCAACTAGCTATGAGTCCTCAGAGTAATGAATATTTTTACATTTAAATAAACTTGCAGCTTACTGACTTCTGTATGTATCAAGTATGGGATTTCGTCTATAATTACAGTAAAAGCGTCCCTGAAAGGAAAGCTGCTTTTGGATTTGGAACAACTAACTAAACATCAGCCTGAATCCCTCAGGGTGATGGATTCCATCTGGAGTGTCTCTGCTTTGCCCGCTGAATGACCGACGACCGACATCCAGAGTACACTCTGGACCATGAGCTGGACTCAGGAAGAACCCGCTGACCTTTTACTTTAAAAACATAAAAGTGTTTCAACGCCAGAAACTTTCCCATACCCAACTTAAAACTTTTTAGAATGAAAATAAGAAGGACTTTATTCTACTCTGATTGTCTGGAAGATGAAGTGAAAGAATCAGGAGAAGTTTCTTCACTGTCACTGATGTATTTAAAAAAAAAGAAAAGCATTCACCTTAGAACATTATCTCTTTAAATTCTGATATGCTTTATTCCAGTAGAAATGTACTGAGTCTTTATGCAGGAATGTCCTGCAGGCCCTCTTATGACAAAATAAATTTGTCTTTACTCAACCCGCCTGCTCAAATTAGCCTTTCATGAGGGTGATAAAGTTCTGATGCAGACAGCATGGGTCAAAAGGGTGTATTAAATATGTAAATTGCACAATTTTCTGACTGGAAGTAATTTCCTCTAATGGACAATAAAGGCTCCTAAAAAAAACTCTGTATTACACTCAGGTGTGTAATAGAATTTCTAATCACTTTATATAGACGTTTACACTGTTCAGGAAGCATGTGCTTCACTTTGGTTTCTTTGCCTACAGTAATAAAGATGATGCTTGTTGACGGAAAAATAAGGTCCGGTATTTTTCATTCAAGGCGGCAATTTGTCAAATACCTTCACAGGGTGGACAGAAATACTGTTTCCATTATCCCTGC
Organism: Cyprinodon diabolis; assembly: GCA_030533445.1. Lineage (NCBI taxonomy): Eukaryota > Metazoa > Chordata > Actinopteri > Cyprinodontiformes > Cyprinodontidae > Cyprinodon > Cyprinodon diabolis. Next base: position 9,647,899 of record CM060063.1, on the reverse strand, counting down.
CTGTTCTAAATCACATAGGTTTTCCTTAACGACTTACTGTAAGAAGCCTGCAGGCAGCTTCATAGGTTTTTCCTGTACATATTTAAAAACAAATAACATACAGTGGGAGGAAAACAGTAAAATGTTGAAAGAATCTTGAGAGGAAGGAGTCTGAACTATGATGCAAAAAACAAATATCTTCCATTCTATTATCTTCTGTTGAGAATAACCCCTCTCAGCCAAACAATGTGTTGCCTTGCATGTTATGATTCTGGCCCGTCTCCCTGCTATTTGCCCCCTATGACCGTTGTCAACAATCAAGCTTATGTGCTCCACCTGTTTACTGCTACTCAGTCAGCATCATGCCACTCACCTCTCCTGTGTTTTTATTCAGCTCTCTGGCTGGCAGTAAGTGCCAGATTATTAAAAGCCACTGGTGAGTTTAATCCTGCATTCCAGTTACCTGCCTGTCTGCCTGATTCTAACCTAATTCCCCGAGCCTGCCTGGACCCTATCAGACCTGCCATAGTGTGTTTTTTTGGATCTCTGACCTGTTGTCTCTGCCCTCACCTCGCTCTTGGATGTTCCCCTGGATTGTTTCTGGATCACTGATCACCTAGCTTTAAATCTTGATCTACTGTTGATCCTGAATTCTGTTTTTTCCCCTTGATCATTCTGCCTGCCTCTGCTCCCATGGATCAGACCTTGTGCATTTCCCTGGACCAATGATTAACTGTCAAAGAAAGATTCCTCCAAACCTACCTGGACGGATTCAGGAATCCTCAGAGGTCCGATAGTGACGTCACATTCCAACCAGTTTGCCCTCAAACCCCGAAAAGATTTCCTGGTCTGTGATCTGTGTTTCTGTTTCTTGGCCTGAATAAACCTTCAAATTTGTGTTGTTTTTTGGCTGTAATTCTCGGTCCTGCTTGTTACATTGCTGGTGTAAGCACACCTATGAAAATATTTTGAAGAGATTTGATAGGAAATATTTTTCTGACCACATGGTCTAAGCTGATAGAAATAGAAATAAAAAGCTAGCTTCCTGGTTTAATGCAGAGCTGCACACTTTGAAGCAAAATATTAGGAAACTGGAGAGGAAATGGCACTCTACATGCCTACGGGAATCCTACCTACTCTGGAAAAACGGCTTACTGCTATATATATTGACCCTTCCTAAAGCAAGAGCAGCATACTTCTCCTCATTACTAGAGGAGAATAAGAATACTCATATATATCTTTTTGATACAGTTAACAAACTCACCTAGAGCCATAGCTCTGTTGAACTGTCAGTTCCTCGTGCTCTTAGCAGTAATGATTTTATAGGAATACTTTATAAATAAGATTGATTCTATTAAAAAATATCACTGGCACAGCTCTTACTATGATTAGTTTATCTCTGGAAGGTCAGGCAGCATCTGAGGTAGCCATAGAATCTGAGCCAGGTTAAGACTGATTTGATCTAGTTGAACTTTCAGAGTTAGCAAATTGTATTCATGTAAGCCTTCACCTTGTATGTTTTATCCAGTTCCAACCAGGTTATTTAAGGAAGTATTCCCTCTGATTTTCACCTCCATTTAAGATGTGATTGATCTATCCTTGTGACAGGAAGATGTACCAAAGGCTTTTGGGGGTGGAGCCTGTGGGGGTGGCAGCATAGTGGTTAGGGCATAGGGCTTTGAATCCTGAGGTGGTGAGTTCAATCCCCCACTCCCATAGACTGCACTCTGGGTCCTTGAGCAAGACCCTTAACCCCACACTGCTCCCGGGCGCCGCACAATGGCAGAGAATTCATTTCGTTGCTCTGTACTGGTGACAGTGGAATGACAATAAAGTTGAATTCTTCTTCTTTTAAGGTAGCTGTAATTAAACCTTTACTTAAGAAACAATCTCTTGACCCAGACGACATGGTACATTTTATGGACCTACAGTAGCAGCCATTCAAAATGGCCCTTGGCAGTCAAATGCCAGACGAATGGCAGCCCACTTACCCGCAACTCCCAGCAATATCCCCTCTACCTTCCAGCCACTGGAAAAATCTCCTGGGCATGCATACTGTATTTCTTTACTTTGACTCCACCCTTTCACTGAATTACAGGGTCTGACCAGAAGAAGGTGCTTATCTTTAGATCTTTATATCCATGAATCATGACAGAAATAATATTTTAGTACAAAGATTGATGCTTCAAAAGGAATTTTAGGGGATCCGCCAAGGGCTCACCAAGGAAAGTGGGGAAATTTTGATTGTCTACCACTTTACTGTATATCCAATCTGTCTTCCTTATCTGCTACTGGGGCGACAGTGGTGTCAAATGTAGGAGTTTGCCCAGAAATCGAAGGATTGACGGTTCAAGCCCCGGCTCTGACTTTAGGTGTTGTTGTGTCCTTGGGCAAGACACTTCACCTGCGTTGTCTACTGATGTTGCAACTGATGGTGGTCAGAGGGCCCGGTGGCCCCGCTTCTGTCAACTGTGGCTACAATGTAGCTTGCCACCGTGTGTGTGTTTGAATGACTGAATGTAGTGTAAAGCGCTTTGGTCAAGTCTCCTAACTTGAAAATATATGTAAGTACAGGCCATTTACCACCTAAAACTCTTGTAACAAACAAGTTTGAGAGCAAAAAAATGCTTCTCCATGTTTGTACGAAGAATAGATTAAAGCCAGAAGACTGGAGAGGTCTGGCTGTTGCACTGAGAAGTCTGTAATGTATTTTGGAGCTTTATATATTAACATTTTGTTGTTGTTTTTTAAGAACCAGTAGAAGGACTTTTGAATTAGACTGATGTTCTCCATTTTCTTAGTTCTAGTCAGTGGCGACTGGCCAATAGAGGGCGCTAGGGCACCAGCCCAATGACCTTGATTAAGACATAAAAAAAAACTAAATTATAGAATTTATATATACAAAAAATATTTAGAAATATATTCATTTATATTTTTTAAATGTGCAAGATAAATATTTAATCTTTAATGACAAGTAAAGTGTCATTTCATTTTTAATCAGATTGGTGACGTATTTCCACCCCGGGGTGCAATAATTTTTACCCATTGTCAATGTTTGGTTGAGGTTTAAGGACCCAAATGCAGAGGCATGGAGGCTGAAGTGAGTTCTTGCAGTTTTAATGAATGATGACAGTTAACAGAGGCAGGGATCCAAAAACTTGTAAAAAATGTAACACTAACCAGAAGCATGGAGATATCAGAGAAAAACAAGCACGAGGAGTCAAGGAAAGATGAGGAGAGACGAGTGACCAGCACAGAGGAGCTGCACAGGGAGAGTATTTATGGTTGACTGAACAAAGGAAGGACTAATGAGCTGATTGGGAACAGGTTAGAACAGAGGATTCTAGAAAAGAGCTAGGGAAAAGGAAACCAACACAAGAGGGCAACAAAGGGCAACAAAGAAAACCCTAAGAAATTAAATACATTTAAAAACACAACAAAAATAGGAATTAAACTAATAAAACTAGAAAACAAAGAAAAACATGAATCAACATGAAACTGAAAACTCAAAGAAAACTTAATAGAACAAGACCATAACACCCATTGATTCTCGTTAAAAGTTAAAAGTAGTATATTTGCAGGGCAAAAGAGGGAAAACAACAAATATAAGAACTCAAATACATCCAGAATACACTACAGAATTGGAATTAAACCAATACAAATAGAAAACACTGAAAAACATGAATCCAACTTAAACTAAAACCTCAAAAAGAAAGCTTAAACAGAACCAAAAGTGCAGAATTAAGACATTAACATGTTTGCATCTGAACTTCTTCAGAACTTCTGAAAATCAGCCCGTGATTGTTTAAATGTATGCAAATCTTTTATATACCAGTGGCTTTTGCTTCGGATTACAGACAAGACTACTTTAAATTGCAAACTAAAAACATTTACTTTAATAATCTGGTTGGTTTTTTGCACTCAAGAGTGAAATTAATATGTTTGCCTACATAGTCTATATGTTGTGATTTTACATGCTGGACCTTTAGTTTCTGTTTAACTTTTTATTTTTTGGGTTCTCAGGTTTAATTTGTTTTGTTCTTTGTTGATGTCAAGATTTAGATCATTTTCATATTCTTAGTTTTGCTCTTCCTGGTTATCTTTTTTTTCCAACATTTTTGGTATTATTTATTCTAGCTGCAGTTATAGTTAATCTTTGTCTTACCTTTAGGTTATATATTCCATGGCTTCAGTTATCTCTAGTCCCTTCTCTTATCCTCTAGTTTTTCCCTTGGCCATTCCTTATTTATTCTTTAGTTTTATTCTTTTAGACTTATTTAAGCTGTTTTTCTATTTATTATATATCCTATTATTTCTCTTGGTTATTCTATGTTGCCACCTGGTGTCCTTTCCATTCCCCTTTTCTCCTAGTTACTTCTGTATACCTGCTCCCTATCTGCTAAGTAGTCCTCCAATTGTTTCTGTCTCCTATATATATATATACACCTCCTGTTCGGTTAATCATTGCTGGAGATTTTCCCATTACAGAGACCAAAGTTTCGTTTTCTTCTATTACAAACTACCCCTTTTTATTGCATTACATGTTGAGATTGTTCAAGACCTTGACCTGTCTTTGAGGACATACAGTCTGAGTAGTCAGATCACATCTGAGCATCGGTTCGTACAGTGTGAAGACATACAGTACATTAAAACCCATAAACTTTTGAACTCTGTGATTGATTCACACAATTTGAGTTGGGTCTGCAAGCAATGGTTGAATAAATCGCACCTTGTATTCCAGGCTTAATAAACACCACAAGGAAACAATAGCTAAACAGAGCATGGTCAGACAAACTGGTGAAAAGCAGCACAAGACAAAAGAAGACACACTGCAATGTTGCAAAGTTAGACAGTCTCCCTTTGTGTTTTTTTTTACATTTTTTTATTCCTTTATTTAACCAGAAAAAGTCCCATTGAGATTAACAATCTCTTTTTCAAGGGAGTCCTGGCCAAGACAGCGGCAAAAGATTACATTACAATTTACTGTTTGGGATCTGATATCAGAACACTTTGGATCAGCAGATGACGAGGCCATAATGATACCTTCAGAATAAATCCTTCATGAAAGGACCAAAAGTATCTCTGATCAGAACAATTTCATATCTGCTTTGCTGCTTAACCACATTTTTTTAGCTTAGTTAGCTCTGGTGTTTAAAGGGAGGTCAGACTGCCATAAAGAAGAGCAGTCAGAACAGAGCATTGACATGCCCCAAATGCTGTGTATTAACCTAATAAAATTACATATCAATTTAACATAAACCTTGGGTCAACAGCTACACAGTGTTGCTCTAACTAAAAACATTTCTGCTTTTATTAAACTATAAATATTAAATAACTGTTTTATTTTTTAGTTTTGCTTTGATAGCAATTGTTAAACTACATTTAACACATTTTAATATAATAATAATAAGGGACAATCTTTTTATTAAAATATAATGAACTCAAAGACTGTTCTCTAATGTCAGAGAAAAACAGTGTTAAAAGATTTATAGGTCTTATTCAGCAGCAAGGATGAGCTGCTTAAAAGGCTGCATCTAGTGATGAGTTGAAAACAAAGACCTATAAAGACACATTATAAAACAACTGGGAGCTGAAAGTTTGATGATCAGACAAGAGCTCTGCAACAATATAAACATTTAGTTATATCTAGGGTCAAATCACTGGACATGGAAAACAAACAGTATGTCTTAAGTCTAATTTAAGTTCTCATAACATTGATGTACTTTGTTATTTTTAATATTTGGTCTATCTACTGTCCAGTGATTATTGGAGGGGCAGGGTACATCCTGTATATGTAACTAGTCCAGCTGGAAAACACAGGGTCACTTCGAGATGCTATATAAAGGATAATTTATCAAACATTCATGTTTTGGGTTGTGGGAGGAAGCCTTGAGTGAACAGAGAGCTTTCTGTTCAAAAAGAGCTTTGAAAATGTTTGATGTCTTTATAGAAAAGGCTGCCAAAACGAAGGACATTAGAATTTAAACACATCAAATTAAGTGCCTCTAATACATGTGCAGCAAATCCAGTTGCTTTTGATTTTCAGAGAAATGGAAAAACACATTTTGGCTGAATTATAACCTTAACTTTTTTTTTTAAATATAACATTAACTTTTTTTAAATATAACCTTAATGAAAGTGCGCATTCAGCGTCTGCTCTTGATAATGCAAGCATAGAAGAAGAAATTGCTGTTTACCTGTGCAAAGAAAGAAACAACGAAAGAAAAATGTCTGAGGACTTCAGTGTTGAGGAAGAGCACAAGTTATTTGCCGAGCTGAATGCGCACTTTCATCTGGTTTGGTCTGCCGCGGTTTCCGTAGGCTCGTGAACTCGCAGGCGCGTGCTTTTAGGAAATCCTATACACTACTGTTTATGCTCTAAAAACATTCTAAATGACTTCGTTTCGAGTAAATTATGGACGCTACCCACTCAGGACACTTGGAATACATTGGGCGAGCAGTATGGGGGAATATTGACACGTTTTTTGTGGACTTTTATGGACCTTTCTGCCTCAGGCACCATAGACCTCCATTATTTGAATGTCAGCAGACAGCAAGAAGCCTCCCAGATCTCCAGATGCATTTGAGATATCAAAAAAGTACTCCAGAGTGTTGTTCAGCATGGGGGTGAGTAGAAAATGAAGGCTAATCATGTTTTGGGTGTACTGTTCCTTTAAGGTAAAAGACAAATAAAAGAAACCAAACTAAGTTGAAGTGTCCAGCATCCTTTTGGTTGTGGCTAGGCCTTTTTTTAAGTTTCGGCAAGAGCTGGAGAATCTGAGATAACCTGACAATCATTAAGAAAACTAGTTTAGTTGAATCACCAGGATCTTGCTTCAGAAACAAATGGTTATCTTACCCTAAGTAGAAAGCTGATACTCTTTTTCTCTGTGCTTTCTGTTTCAGAATGGATGATAACAATCGGGTGAAAAAACTCAGGATCTGATTACGTCTACCAAGGAATATATGTTTTAATTGGAGTTGGTTTATCTGTTTTTAAAATAACTAACAAAGTTATGGACGGATTTTGACAAAATATTCAGATAAGGTGCATTTTGTGACTGGCAACAAATTATTACATTTTGGTGATGATCCAGATCAGCATCTGGACCCAGGAATTTTTTTAAAGATTCTCTAATTAAGGATATTAATTTTAGGTGTAAATCTCAATACGTCGGGGGGAAATAAGATACTTGGCAGGGATCTGCTCTCTCTTAGTGGTTTTCTAGTTAAATCTGAGTTAAGCATTAACGTATAATAATCACTCAATAATGGAAAGCAGATATTGCAATCACCATGGCAACGAAGGGACAGAAAGCTGGAATTGCCTTTGAAACCATTGAATTAGATATGGGCATATAGGCATATGCAGACTAACCACTGAAAGAAATTATTTGGGCAAAAATTAAATGCAAACCATGCATATCATTTGAAAATCACCTTTATGTAATAATAAACAAATTACCTAGATTAACACAGGTAAGGTAACACAGGTCCTATCTACCACACATTTTTGTTAACAAAAACCAATGCAAAAATATAAATATCTAATAGTTTGTACCCTAAGATTAGGGGCTGCACATCGCAGTGCGTAAGGGAGCAAAATAACCTTTCTGCTGCACCATTTGGTACCTTGCTGCAAAAAAACAATTTGGTGATCAAAAATGTATTTACTTCCTTAGATCTACATGTACATTAACCACGACAATTATATTTTCATATTTTTTGATTGAGAAAGTTGCAATATGAATACTGTACCCATTCACTACCATTTAGCTTTTAATTCCGTTTTTCTTGTTCACCCCTGTCGGGTAAATTATTCTGAATTATTGCTGAAGAGTCAAAGAATGTAGACTGGATGCTGGTGCAGTTTGCAGCACTGACACCTTTCAATGAAAAGGTCATGGGTTTGATCCTGGCCTACCTGCGACGAGAACATTAATTGAAATGTTAAGCAATCTTTCTTTTTTCTCTTTGTGTTTTATAACAATTGAAAGCAGATACACTTTTCCAATAAAATTTGTGTAATGTTACATAAACAAACAGTACAAATTGTCTTCACTATTTTGGGTAAATTCTCATGACACATGAATATGTCCAACATCCTTTCACCACTGCCTGCAGAAAAAGTGGGCTTTAAATTAGTTTCACTGTTGCTGCTGTAAAATAACTGTATTGACTTGATGTGGAACAAATTCTGCTCATTTTCTTTGGCTCAAAGTTTGCTGATCAGGCAAAATCTATCCATCTATCTATTTTCCGCTTGTCCAGTGTTGGGTCGTGGGGCTTGCAGCCTTATTAGGGAGGGCCAGACGTCCCTCTTCCCAGCCACTTGTGCCAGCTCCTGAGGCGAAATCCCAAGGCATTCCCAGGTCAGCCGAGAAGCATAGTCTATCCAGAGTGTCCTGGGTCTTTCTCTGAGCAGAAGGCTCAGAGAAAGACCCTGGACATGGGATGTGCCCCGAACACCTCACCAGGGGGTCATCCAGATGCCCAACCCACCTCAACTAGCTTGTCTCAAAGAGGAAAGACAGTGCCTCAGCTCTGAATACCTCCAGATCACTGAGCTTCCCACTAGAGACTGACACGGGAGTGGATTTTCACTCCTGTCCCGTCCCACTCCCACAGAAAAAAATTGTGTCCCGTCCGAATCCCGGGCCAGAGTAGAAATCTAAATCCTGTCCCGTCCCACTCCTGGTGAAATTACTCCCATCCCGCTCCCATTCAGAATGACTCCCGCTCCCGCACCACTCCCATGCTCTGTTCGAAAACCTAGGACGCGTCCTTAGAAGGCCAGATTCGGAGTACGATTACGTCATAGTGCGGCGCAGAGGTCTGGTCGGATTCCAAGAGTCCTCGTTATGCGGCCTTAAAATGCGTCCTTCTTTTAGCCCGATTTGAAGGACGGGTGTCGATGTATCCTCGGTACCCTTGGTTTACCCAGGATTCATTGCAAGACCAAGCAAGCCGTGATCAGAGGAAAGGTTACTTGGCGCCGAACAGTGGTGAAAATTGGAAGTTCAGTTTAATATAATCCAGTCTGTGAATAGTTTCATCTGAAATGAATGAAAATAGTTGTTTTAATGGTTATTGAGTCAGATATGTGGTGGTAATGTTTGATTTATCTAAAGGTTTTTATCTGTTACTGTGTAAATGGGTTTGGCTGTAATTTAAGGACAGATTCTAATAGATCTGCAGAGAGGGGACTATAAATCTGATAGGAGTTTTATCTTTTTATTGCTGTTTTGCACAATAGGCTTAACTAAGATTTTTTTCTTGTTTAATGTTAGAGATTTTGCAGATATGTTTTTAATACATACATTGTTTAGATTTACTTATATATTTCTACCCCTTTTATAGAATAGAATAGAAAATCCCTTTACTGTCCCACAATGGGGAAATTTACAGCAGCAGAAAGATTATTGAAAATGGTCACACAAATGTGGACCTTAGAAAAATGTATAAGAATAACATAATAGGGAAGAGTTAAAAAAATAAAAATAAAATACAATTCTGTAAAGTTTTTTAACAATATAAAAGTGGAGAATAAATAACCAATATGCAGCTATGGACATTTTTACAGTGATGGATATTTGAAAATAGCAGCAACATCAGAGATGTGCAGAATGACAGCAGCAGGTTATTTAACTGACTAAGGTTTCTATCATTACATTTGATTTGATTAGTTCCTGCTCCTGGTGGTTGGAACCTTTATTCCACTCTGGATTCTCATCAGTCTTTGTTCACTTTACAATAAAAAAGAAATAAATAAACAAACAGTTTTGGAAACTTCGGTTTTCATTCTTTTCCTGCTATGTGTGTCAACTTTCGCGGTTGCTAAGCAACAGACCTTACGGCGATAAAACCCGCTGAAGGGTAGACCTGGTCGAATTCACAGCCAAAACTCTTCCGGTCTCCTTATTTTCACGGACTTCAAAGGATCCAGTCTAAGTAGACCGCGTCCTTGGAGGATGCAGCCCAGGATTTCGAACAGAGCCCCATTGTTGTTGTTTTTGAGCGCGGGTGAAAAACTCAGAGCGGAATCACTGTTGGTTTTTGGGTCGTGTTTTGACTCGCATTATAGTGTAGGCTTAAAGGAAAAAAACTAAAAAATGGCGGCGCCGCGCCAGTACTGGATTTTTTTTCTTTCTATTTTATTTTATTTTATTTTTTGGCATTGATCCTAGTTTTTTTTAGTTATTATCGGTTTGCTCCCGCTCCCGTCTGCTCCCGTTAATGTTTAATCCTGTACCGTCCCAATCACGTGATCGTTACTAATACTGACTCCCATCCCACGGGAATCCCACGGGAATCCCGTGACGCATGGGATTCCCGAAAAAATGTCAGTCTCTACTTCCCACCCTACCTCTAAGGAAGAACCCCGACCCAAGCTCTTGAGCATAGATGAAGGTAGGAACATAGATCTACCTGTAAATCGAGAGCTTCACCTTTTGAATCAGCTCTTTCTTCACCACAACAGAGCGGTACAGAGCCTGCCTCATTGCAGATGCACTATCAGTCCACCTGTCAATCTCCCACTCTATCTCTCCCTCATACTCTGAACAAAACTCCTCCATTTGCGATAGGACTTCCTCCCTGAGAAGGCTTTAAGCCCTTACCAGCTCAAGACCATGAAGTCAGATTTTTAAGGTACTCCCCCTCATCCCGGCCTCTTGAAACTTGGCTGTGAACCGCTACAGTGAGACCTGTAGCTCCTTGCCTGATGAAGCCAACAGGAAGCAATCCTAAATCCCCACAACAGCTTGGCTGCACCTAGAAATTCTGTATATGAATATAATGGAAAAAAAAATTGTGACAAATGGCAACCTTGGCGGAGTCCAACTCTCACTGGAAACGAGTATGACATACATCGGCAATGCGTACCAAGCTGAAAAGCCAAAACTCCCATTGCTTCCCTAATCTGAGGTCTGCTTTGTGAAATGGGGCCCTGATATGTAGGAACACGGCTCCCAGTTTCGTGACTGAGTTTTCCAAGTCTCTTAAAGGACTGTTTACCTCCCCAGGGGGAGGACTGCACATCATCAGTGTCACAATTGTGCTGAGAAAATGTTTCTGTTGAGGAGCTGTCACACTCATTAGTGCCACTCTATACAAGATATTATTTTGTGTGCAGGACTGGTCACTTATTACAAGCTATTAAATAAATGAAATTGTCAAATTTATACTATATAATAAGAATTTTTTCACTCTGCTTCTCATTTCTTTCATTTTACAATACCCAAATCATGTATTTATGTTAAATTTAATTCAGTTAAAATCCACTTAATCAATCACAAAGGGAAGTTGAATGTTAAAGTAACTCATTGGCCTTCCTTCAAGTAGTTGTTGCAGATGTGGACAGCTTTAGGCTGGGAGGATCTTCTGTTGTTGCTTGTCTTGCACTGGATCTTGATAAGCTATTGACTGAAGACGCTCTGTTGGTATTTAACAGTCTTCTGAAGAGGATGCTCACCATTGTCAATAATATTTTTCATTATATGTAGAATTCTCCTTTGTCAAATCATTTTGAGAGGTTCTAGAGTAGTTTCTAGAACAGAGCCACTCTTCTTTATCAGCTTAATAAACTTTTTTTCATGTAATATGCTCTGATGCTGTTACCCCAGCAAATTATTCCTTAAGCTGGGCATACACTGTTTTATAGTTTTAATGGTTGTACAAAGTGTAGACAAAACCGCAGGGTTTAAAAGTTCACAGCTCACGATGTACTGTATGTTCTCACACTGTGCGGCCCGACGCTCTGATGCGATCTTACTGCTCACACTGTATGTCCAAAAACAACACGTCAGACTCAGAGGAGCGAGATGGCGCTGGTCAGACTCGTCAACCTGAAGGACGAAGAAGAACTTCCTTGTTTGCATATACAGGACAGGATTTTTCTCACGAGCACCTTACGAGGGCCGACTGAATTTCAAACATGTTTTTCTCCTGACTTTATGATTCCTGATCAGAAGGTGGTCGCAAGAGCCTGATTGCCCCTTGTTACCCCTGTGTACCACACAACGCAAGGCGCATGATGAGGCTGAAACTCGGCCCGAGTGAAAAAAGTCTTGCACGACTGGAAAATCGGCCAGAATGGCAAAAAATTGTGCAGTGTATGCCCAGCATAACAGATTAAGCTTTGTAGCATCTTGCTAAAAAAATATTTAAAAAAGTATAGGAAGTTAAAGAGTAAAAAGAAATGGTGAAACTGTGCCCTGTGGTGCTGCTCTGCTGAGGACTACTTAAATAGATAGTTGACCCTTCAGCCTCACCAACTGAGGTCTGTTTGTGAGGTGGTCTTTAAGTCAGGGGAATTGTTCATGTCTCCACTTGAGTTTGGTCATGATCCAGATTTTATGAACATAGATTAGGATAGGAACTGTTTGATCAGAATTTTGATTACACAGTCCTAATTTGTGGAGGGATGTTTCTCAGATAGTTTACAAAAAAAAGGAAAGATGTTTAAGCATTAACAGTCATGTTTAAAAAAAAATAAAAATAAATACATTTGCAGAGGAAAATCTCACCTTCTATCTCAGGCCATTCAACTGAGGAACCAGCAAAAGGGCAGCGAGCTTCTACATGCTTTATTGTTTATCCAAAAGTCATCCAACAGGTGCCTCCTTAAAAGCCCCCAGTCAGCATCCATCCTTCTCACACAGCACCAGATCATTACCATAAAAGGTGATGCTGGAGCCTCTCTGATAGTCCTCCATTTGGCTAACGTACACAGAGGATGAACAGATGCAGAAATTAACATATATAAAATAAAAATAATTAATCTCCAACAGATTGTAGACCAACCTTTTTGCTCAGTTCTCTCTTCAACACGACATACCGGTGCAGCGTCTGCATTATAGCAGCAGCCACACCAATCTGTCTATCAATCTCCCTCTCCATTCTCCCCTTACTCGTGAACTGGACCTCAAAATATTTGAACTCATCCACTAGCAGGAGTAACTCTCCCATTTGCAAGTAGTGTATCTGTAAAAATGTAAGCTGACATGCATTCAGCAATGCATGAGGTCCCTTTTTTTGTGGAGTAAATTTGGTTCCACTACTGCTGCAAACAAGCAATAGGTTTTGTATGTGGATGTTAGAAGGACAAATGCAACACAGACATTATGCTTTGAATAACTTCTTAATAAAAAAAAAAGTAAAAAAGATTTTGAAATAAATTGCTGTTTTGCAGATTAAATTTTTTTAAACATTTTTTTTCTTTTTTTTTTTTACATATTACAGATGTTATTTTTCATCTTTTTCTTCTTCATATTGACTTTTATGAATCGATTTTTTTAAAACTGCATTTTAGAGATCCCATTCTCTTCTGAGGATTGGCTTTCATCTTAATTGAGGAGGAGAAAAATTATTTCTGCTGTTCTGCACGGAAGTTAGCAAAAACATTTTTATTGAGCTTGAAGGGAACGAAGAGTAATCTTTAAAACACAGTCTAAAAAAAGGCTGCAATTCATAAAACTCTATCTGAAAAAGAGACATTTAAAGAAATAAGATATGAAAAAAGTGAAATAAAAGATGTCAGAAGACAGCAATATATTACTCAAAGTTTTTTGATTGTGACATTTTTCAAGGTTTTATTTCTGGATTTATTTATTTTTTTTTTTATTTTAATCTAAAAAAGTTTTTTGCTTTCACTACTAATAGAAATAAATTCAGTCCTAACTTGTTTAGACAGTCAAAATGAGGTGCCTATTTTTACACTTATATGCTTGTTCTTGTTTTTTGCTTAAAGGAATAGTACACCCAAAACATGATTAGCCTTCATTTTCTACTCACCCCCATGCTGAACAACACTCTGGAGTATTTTTTTGATATCTCAAATGCATCTGGAGATCTGGGAGGCTTCTTGCTGTCTGCTGACATTCAAATAATGGAGGTCTATGGTGGCTGAGGCAGAAAGGTCCATGAAAGTCCACAAAAAACGTGTCAATATTCCTCCATACTGCTCGTCCAATATATTCCAAGTGTCCTGAGTTCCGTAGGCTCGTGAACTGAAATAAATCAAACTTACCTAATAATGCTGATCTATCTATAGTACTTTAACTGCTGCATGAAGTGTAGTGCCACCTCGTTTATTTTGTACTAAAGTGGAATTTTGGTAATAACTTGTAAATGCACTGAGTAGACTTTCTGCAGCGTTTGCATGTTTTGAATTATATATATTTATCTACACATCTTGCACAGATGAACTGAGCATTTTTTTTAGCAAAATCTGTCAGAACATAGAGGCTCTAAAAGTGAATAAAAGTGTACCAACAAAATAAACCTCTACAATTTTTTCACCCTTAAATCCTACTGTTTTATATCATAGATATATCATAGAACTAAAAACTGTCATGATGGGTTTTAGGTTCCTAACCCACATGCAGAACACACACAGAGTCAGGAGGGAAGTTAGACTGTTTATTGAAAAAACACGAGGTTCAGACAGATGTTGGGAACAGGTTCGGGGCAGGGAACACAGGATTCTCTGTCCAGAGCTTCAGGCTGAGCGTCAGAGGGAGAGTACCGGTTGGGTCCAGAGACTGAGGATCGGCAGAGGGCTTAGCAGCGGCAGGAACTGGCTTCAGAGTTGTGAGGATCAGACCTTGAGTGGGTCTCGGAGTTCTCTCCTTAGAACTGGCAGGGAGATGCTGGCTGAGGTTCTTCAGGTTTGGCTTCTCAGATCAGGCAGGCAGGTTTCCCAAACATGAGCTCCACCAAAGCTCCAGGTTTCAGTCAGGATCTTCCTAGAAGAACAGAGAGGACAAAAACAAATCAGGATCTGTTTCAAGGTTTCAGGGAGTCAGAGAGTTAGACAGACTGGTTGGCTCAGGTTGGCTACCATGACTTATTCAACACTCTGGCACTGAAGGGAAGCTCAGCCGCTGCTTATAAAGCTGATCTCCTGATGACTGATGGATCTCAGGTGTGGTCCTCAGCTCAGCTCCAGGAGACCAAGGGGCACCCTCTGCTGGAGGAAGGGGGACAGAACTCCAGATCCCAACAGTACCCCCCCCTCAAGGGCGGATACCAGACGCTTCAGATCAGACCTAGGGAAACAAGGGAAACAAAAAACAACCCACCAAGGGTGGGCGGAGGGGGCACCAGGCAAGGAAGGCAAGAAAAAGCAGAGTCCATAACAAAAAACAACCCACCCAGGGTGGGCGGAGGGGAAAACAGGCAAGGAGGGCAAAAAACAAAAACTGAGTCCAGAACAAAAAACAATCCACTTAAGGTGGACGAAAACAATAAAGGTCTCAGATAATTTACAGGGAGACCACCGGTAGCAGCTCAGAAACAGGTTCAGAGGGGGGCCGCCCAATGCGGCACAGGAGCTGATTCAGAGGGGACCGCCGACTGCGGTTCCGAAACAGGAACAGAGTAGACCGCCGACTGTGGCTCTGGCCGCAGCATGGAAAGGGCCGCCCACGACGACTCCGGTGCAGCCTCCGAGGTGTCCTGGGGCGCCCACCGTGGGCTCCTGGATGCTCGGGGCGGCCGCAGAGGGACTCCTGTAGGTTCGGCGGAGCGGGGACTGGTTGACTGACAGGAGGCATGGCAGGAGGAAGACCACGATTCAACGTGTCTATGAGTCCAATTGATATGAGGGTTGTGTCGCTCCAACCACTCATATCCCAGAACCAAGGGAGAACAGGCTGATGGAAAAAAAAAAAAGGTTATGGTCTCTTGGTGACTCCCAGAAACTTGAAGCTGAAGAGGCTGAGTCTTGTGGGTAACTTGGTGTAGACTCTTTCCATCAATGGCTGAGACTTTAAGAGGCTTCCTCAGAGGGATGGTCTCAATTGTTCAGCTGTTGAACTAGATTTGAGTCAATAAGGTTTATCTCACAACCAGAGTCTATGAAGGCTGACAGAGTGAGAGTCTGATCAGTACAGAACAGAGTTGCAGGTAAAAGAAGATGAGGAGATTTTCTATTTGGTAGATTCTTCACCAGACTCCTCATAATTTCCGACGAGCCCCAAATCCTTTTCTTCGCTGGACAGGATGAAACGAAGTGTCCAGGTTTTCCACAATAAATGCAAAGTTTCTTCTTAAACCTTCTTTTCCTCTCATCAGGTGTGAGCCTAGTGTGACCAATCTGCATAGGCTCCCCCTCAGGTGATTCTAAGGCTGGAGAAACAAAATGAGTTCTAGACACAGGATCAGATACAGGCTGGGCACGGCTTTCAGTTCTGAACTCCTCTTCAGGAGAAACAAAGGAAGAGACGTCCCTTCTCTTAGCCGTAGAAACAGAAACAGGTAAAATATGACTTTTAATTTTTGGCTTGGATCTGGTTCGTAGACGGTTATCTAAGCTAATAGACAACCTGATGAGTTCCTCCAGAGTTTCAGGTTCCTCGATCGAGGCGAGTTCATCTTTAATGTTTTCATTTAAAGCCTTGAAATAAGCACTCTTAAGTGCACACTCATTCCAGCCTGAGGCTGCAGCTTTAACCCGGAAGTCAATGGAGAACTCAGCCACTGTCGAATTTCCCTGCTTCAAACTTAGCAGAGCTCGGGAATCGATTGTTTTGTCTGAGTCATGATTGAAAACTTGGGAAAACTCAGATATAAACTCAGAAAAAGTACATGAAAAGCTGGACTCAGAAGAGAACCTTGCCTCCGCCCATTCAAGGGCTCGTCCAGTAAGTTGAGAGAGAATGAAGGAGATTTTCTTCCTATCATTAGGAAAACTGGCAGGTGAGTGTTCAAAAATCAACCTGCACTGGAACAAAAATCCCTTACATTTGCTTGGGATACCTGAAAATTTCTCTGGGAGAGACGGACGGAATTCCAGAAGTGACGTGACTGGCTCTGACCTCAGAGGCGGATCTGGTTCCGGAACAGGAAGTTGAGCAGGCTCCGCTCTAGGAGTAGCTTCTCTGTATAAACCGGCAAAGTCCTGCAAAAACACATTAAATCGTGTTTGAAACTCACGAGCGAAGTTCTCCAGCCTCCCCATAAGTTGATTCTGAACATCACGGATGACGCTTTCAAACTTCCTAGCCTGATCATCGTGGCTCTCACGAAGGGAGGTTTCAAGGCTCTGAATCAGAGTTTGTTGATCCTTCAGAATCTTCCAGAGTGGTTCCGCTGGGTTAGTCGGTTGGCAAGAGTGTTCTGTCATGATGGGTTTTAGGTTCCTAACCCACATGCAGAACACACACAGAGTCAGGAGGGAAGTTAGACTGTTTATTGAAAAAACACGAGGTTCAGACAGATGTTGGGAACAGGTTCGGGGCAGGGAACACAGGATTCTCTGTCCAGAGCTTCAGGCTGAGCGTCAGAGGGAGAGTACCGGTTGGGTCCAGAGACTGAGGATCGGCAGAGGGCTTAGCAGCGGCAGGAACTGGCTTCAGAGTTGTGAGGATCAGACCTTGAGTGGGTCTCGGAGTTCTCTCCTGAGAACTGGCAGGGAGATGCTGGCTGAGGTTCTTCAGGTTTGGCTTCTCAGAGCAGGCAGGCAGGTTTCCCAAACATGAGCTCCACCAGAGCTCCAGGTTTCAGTCAGGATCTTCCTAGAAGAACAGAGAGGACAAAAACAAATCAGGATCTGTTTCAAGGTTTCAGGGAGTCAGAGAGTTAGACAGACTGGTTGGCTCAGGTTGGCTACCATGACTTATTCAACACTCTGGCACTGAAGGGAAGCTCAGCCGCTGCTTATAAAGCTGATCTCCTGATGACTGATGGATCTCAGGTGTGGTCCTCAGCTCAGCTCCAGGAGACCAAGGGGCACCCTCTGCTGGAGGAAGGGGGACAGAAGTCCAGATCCCAACAAAAACTGTGTAATAAAAATATATTACTGGTTAACATGGTTTTCAACAGGGACTTTTTCACCTGTAATGTAAGCAAACCCCCCCCCAAAAAAAAAACAAACAAAAAACAATTAATTAACCTTCTTCTGGTTCTCCAGATTCTTCTTTCTGTAAAGTATCAGCTATGTGATTTAGTATATTTTCTCTATTTTTCACAATTTCTTCTGCAAACTCTTTACTTCATATTTTGGCTGTCTTTCTTCCATCTTTTTTTTTTTACATTCATGATCTTTAGTTTCTATCAGGATACATTCCCCCGATTTCCTGTGCTTTCCATTGAAGTTTATTGTCAACTTTTTTAGCTACACTGGATAAATGTATTTGTGAGAGTTGCCAGGGCATGGCACTTTTAGCTTTTTATTACGTAGTAATAAAATGGGGATTTTTAAAACTATCCTTTAATTAGGTGCTCAGATCCACACCATTATAATTATCTGCTGTTGTACAACTGTACCAGATTTTTCATTGTACCTGTTTTTACCAGGATACTATACTACCTTCATGTGTTCTGATATAGATTATCCTTT
This sequence comes from Cyprinodon diabolis, assembly GCA_030533445.1. NCBI lineage: Eukaryota > Metazoa > Chordata > Actinopteri > Cyprinodontiformes > Cyprinodontidae > Cyprinodon > Cyprinodon diabolis. Next base: position 9,629,577 of record CM060063.1, on the reverse strand, counting down.
TACTTCTAAAGTGAAAATTACCAGCTCATTGTCTTGAAGTGCTTTTGTCGTGGTTGAGAAGAGAAACATGTTGAATCCAAAAATTATCTTGACCTGCTACTTGGACATGGCAGTAATAGACTTCCAAATACATCCACTATGGGAAGAAGAGAAGCCATCAAATGCATGAACTAACTGGTAGCAAGCATCTGATAAAACCATACAATATCAGTCATTTAAAACATGACACGAGTTTAAATGGTGATATATATTTTGAAAAAAGATATGCCACAGCTTTGTGTAAGCTACTGACACAACAGGAGAGAACAGTAACGATGCAGTATGCATCATACAGAATCGTTTATCTACTCTTCGCCATGTTGAAAGATCAAAGTTTACCTCTTCTGGGCAACTCAGGTTTCATAGAATTTTCCCACTTTTTTGGTGGAAATTACAAAATAAACAGGTGTCCATGTGCCATTTTTATGTCGGCTTGTGGTATTTACCATAATTTTTCATAATACCAGATGAAGGCACCATTAATACCTAGACCTACTCCTTTTCAAATCATGGTCTTAAATGAGAACTAACCCTCTTATTCATTTCTGATTTTGGGTTCTTTAAAAGGCTATTGATTAGATTTCTTTTAGCATGCTCTTGAAAGGCCTAGAGAGAGAGATGCATGGAGAGGTTACTATGCCATCAGGAATTTTATTTGTTCAAAATCATTAATGTAATGCTTTATTTATTTTTCTCACTGTTCTGCCCAAGGTTAGTTAGAAATATGTCTTAATAATTTAGTTTAAAAAGAAACTTCTATTAACTTTGAGGTAGCAGTGCACTGTGGGTAGCAGAGGCAGTGGCAGTTCGGAACAGGCTTTTGCAGAGAGAAAGCCTGCCTATTAATGTACAAACTTTGCCGCCTGTGTCATCAATCTTTTCTTACACCTCCAAACGCAATGGGTATAAGTTCAATCCGTGATCTGTTTGGCGTTATATATTTTAGTAGAAATTCATTTAGAGATCATTTTTCAAACGTGTTTATTCCAGTAATTATCCATGTCCCAATAAAAAAATATTTCTGCATAGTAATGATCGTGACTGTTTTTTAAAAACAGCAAGGCTAATTGTATTTTATGTTTTTTCTGACATTAGAAGTTTATTCCGTGCATTTAGAGCTGATGCATAGTTTATTTTCTGTTTCTGTTTGTAGTTTCACTCAAAGCTTGCAGTAAGCTTCCCACGCAATTGTATAAAATTGTTAGAGGACTGTAATAAAGGAGCAAGACGCTCGGCCTCCTGGCTCATGAAAATTGAGTTTGGCTTGCTGTTAATCTGCGTTAACATATAGAGTGTATCCAAAACGTAGTCATAACAGTAAACCCACACTGAAACAAAATACTTAACACATTACTCTAGATCTCAGGAGCTTTTTGTAACCTTTTTGTCAATCAGTGTTCTTTATCATCCATCCATTAATTTACTACTTTTGCAACATAGCCTAAACAATAACGGTATTGGAGAATCTCAAGGCAGTGTTACCTAAAAAGAATGTGCAATCCATTCAGCAAAGGAGGGGTCTCTGCAGTATTACATACCCGGAAAATATACAAAGTAGTTAAACATGATCAGATGCCCAAACCACCTTCCAATGTGGAGGAGTAGGACCTTAGGCTGAGCTCCTTACCCTTTCTGCTTGTTCTTCAGACCTGTCTCAAATACAAATCTTGGCCTGACTGTCATGATTGGTTTAATATCAAACCCACATGCAGAACACAAAGGAGGCTGGGTAAAAGTTTAACAGAGTTTATTAAGATGTTTGACACAAAAGACATGAACTGGATCTGGAACAGGTCCGGGTTGGGTTCACTGAAGTCTGCAGAGATGATAGTTTGATTAGCTGGGTAGCAGATGATTAAAGATTCCTTTTAGATAATTCTGATTCTACCTTGATGGGGTCCAGGCTTCTCTTGTGAGAGAGGGAACCGTTGGGTCCAGAGACTGTTGGTTCAGCAGAATGCTCGAGCAGCTGCAGCGTCTAACTTCTGACTTTGAATGGCAGACCTTGATCAGAGTTTCCAGCTCTTCACAGAGAGCAGCAGGGGAAATCCAAAATAGGAATCTTCAGGTTTGGCTCACCAGGGCTGGAAGGCAGGTTAAGCTCACCCAGAGCTTCAGGCTTGAGACAGGTTTCCTGTGAGCAAAGACAGAGGAAGGTTAGAACCACTTTTCTCACTTAGAGACAACTTAGATTCTTTCAGGTAACAGAGGCTCAGGTTGCTAACCAAACTAAGGTCAACACTGCGGCGTCGAAGAAAGGTCTGGCAGCTGCTTAAGAAGGGAAGGTCTCTTGATGAGTAGATGCATCTTAGGTGTGCTGGAGGGCTCCAGCCCAGGAGACCTACAGCGCACTCTGCTGGAGAAAGGTGGTACATCTCCAGATCCCAACACTGGCAATAACTGATCAAACCTGAGATCAAAATCTATCTTGAGTAATCAGATTTTACATGACCACTTGACAGGTAAACACAAAGTTGTGTCTCTGTAGGATCTCAACCATAAGGTTCAGTATCCAGAACGCTTCTTGCTTTTTCCTGGTGAGATTAATATCACCTCCTCTTTGTCTGACTTTGATAGAAGTTTCACCTTACCAAGTAAAAAAGATAAAATTTTAAGTATACCAGTTAGCTTTAGTTTTTTTAAATGCTGTTGCCTGAGGGAAGTCATTATGTCATATAAGTAGGTAGTCTCTCAGTGTCTCCCAGGACAGACTGTCAAAGTAAAACAGGTGTAAGTTTTCTAAGCTTACACTGAGTGCAGGCAGAAGAAAAACTTTCCTCAGTTTGTCTTGGGTAAGTTAATTCCTGGAAGATCAGGTCAAAGCTTAGTTTCAGGTGTTAGTGGGATTTAGGGCTGACTCAACCAACAGGAAACTTGTGTCACCATTGTGTATCCATGAGTCTGATCCTTATTAATCAATTACAAAAAAGTCTGAAAAAAATTAGACTTGTTTTATATTACTGCCTCTCTGTAAACTGATTACTTTGGATTCATCAAATTCATGTGTGTCATGCATTATGATGACATTCCAATGACTAACTGGTTTATTCCAAGGAAACACAGACTGTACCAGTGTGGGTCCAAAATAAATGATTTCCTCTGAGACATATTATGGCAAAGGAACTGAGTTTAATTTTAATGTAAAAATAAACATTTTCTTAATCATTTTGATGTTTAAACCGTTTGCTTTTATTTTACCTCCTGGAGCTGAATATATAATTCCTGGCAAACTTTTTAAGGTTTAAGATTGAGACAGATTGTATATGGATTTTAATTTCATGAAGTCTACATGCACAGACATTTCTGTTCAATTTCCAAACCTTCACTGCCCTGATACTCGCCACAGATTTATGGGTCTGTCACTCAAATTTAACAAGCTATGGACAGGGAGGAGTGCGATGGGGGTGAACACAGAGAGCTATATAAGTGGTTGCCCTCCGAGGAAAAAAAAGTCAACAGCTTTGGATTCTGAGTAGCAACTGAAAGCTGAATTAGAATAACTACAGGCAGGGCAGCTTGTAATGCTGCAATAGTACGCCCATTCTGGGTTTCTGCAGACAAAGAGTTTTATTTTATGTTTCTAAGCTTTGCATTGTTAATTAAAGGCCGCTTGATGAGGGATGCTGTAATACTGAGTCTATGTATAGGAACACAAGTTAATGATTTTTTTTTTCTTTGGCTCTAATGAGGAGAGAAAAAATAGAAATGATCTGACTTCATCAAATCTTGAACTGGCTCATGTTCTGTATGAAGATAGAAAAATGGAGCTGACATTTAGAGAGGGCGGGAATAGCTTTCTAATCTGTGCCTAGACGTAAAACTAATTTATTTCTCTATCAAACCAACCCAATGTGTAATTCAATTTTTTTTCCATACCTCTAGCTTCTGTTAAAAAGGATTTATTAGATTTCCTTTCAGGGTACATATAATCTTAGTTCTGGTTGATGCATTGTAATAAGTTACAAAGTAAATGGACTGAATCGAAACTTACTGTATTAGGTCCACCTTGTTAACGCAGTATTAGACCCTTTTACATGTATACTTTAATGCAAAATCTAGATTAAACAAAGCAAAACATTGTTCAGAGGTTTTTGTAATGAAATATTATCTGCCTATTTACTGTATGTTCCAATTATCCTGATACTGCTCTACTGAATTGACAGCTGGTGAATCTGGAGCCTAAAGGAGTACAGTGATCTTATATTTATGTTCAAGAAACCAGAACATTGTTTTCAAATACTCCATATGTAATAGAGTGACTAATGGACCAGTTTGATAAAACACAATTTCATACAATATATATAATTAAGGGGTCCCCGCTCGATCTCGCCATCAGTTTGGGGGTCCTTGGCCTGGAAAACTTTGAAGACGTTGAAGAGAGATTTTGGGGAAATGAAAGCAGTAGAAACATTTCTAATAATTATCTTTTTAAGTCATAGTTCAAAGCTAAGAAAAAAGATCTATTGTCAACACTATCTGCCAAGTATGTTAACACATATATAGATCTTCCTTTTTTTTATTCCGCTCCCACACTCTCATTGCGTAATTCAAAGAACATTTTTATATTAGGTCTTCAAGACGACCCGCAGCACACATGTGCCATCTCCTTGCAAATGTTACATCATCTCATTGGTAAATGTCACCCCTGTTTTTCTTTTTAAGTTTCTTTAGGATTAATGCTCTGACTTCTGCTTAACAATTACCCGAGTACAACAGGGTCAAAGATGGAACAATGAGCTGGCTGTCTCTCTCACTGGTTCTGGTGAATTTCGCTTGATAATTTCCCTTCCCGCACTGTGTTATATTTCTTGTTATTGAAATTTAAATCTCAATTGTATCTAATCTTTTGTTCTACTCCTACTTCTTGCATTACCATTAACAGAGTTTTCATGATTTGCCACGTCACAGCCCCTGACTTAAATGTAGCTAACCTCACTGAGACTTGAACAACTGTTTAATAAACAAACAGGCATCTAAAAAGTATGGTGTACACTTGTTTTTATCCCTCTGAGAGCCAATACTTTGTAAAACTACCTATTGTTGAACAAAATATTCTACTCATACTGCTATTCTTTGTTTATAGCAAGATAACTAGTCAATTTGACAGCTTCAATAGTGTGTATAATTTTAAATCTTGATTATTAAAAATATTAATATTTCACAATGGATTTTACATGGATCATTCCATTTAGGCTTATTTTTCTGCAAGGTTTTACCCCAGGCCCCTTCCCCCTGTCCACAAGCCATCTTTTTTCCTATCAACATAGACCTCTTTTCATTTTTTATTTTGTTTGCATTCATATAAGAGATAGAGTAAGATGATATATGCTAGATCTTGTTTAGGGATTCTAAAGCAAAGAAGAAAAACATGTGCCTTCCACATTTTTTAGATTTTTATTCGTAAAAGTTGTTTAAAACAACTACAGTAGCTTTTTTTTCCTCATATGAATACAAAAAGATATTAGAATAACAGCTGCTCTAGGTTTTGTGTAAGAATTGAATGCTAGGATCAATTTTTTTCTGCTACATTAGGATTTTATAAAGCATTTTCCCTTCAAGAATGTATCTACTCATATTGCTTCTGAGTGCACCTAATTGGTTTATGGAATTCATGATTACATAATTATAGTTTGGTGTGAGGCTTCACAATTCATAGCTGCAGGAAGAACATATTTTCTTTTCTGTATGTCAGGATGGAATCAATTCATGATGAATGGAGGGGAAAATTAGTTTTTGAAAAAGCAAGAAAATTACCAAAACACATGGGTCAAAACAAAAGAAAAACTTGCTGTTGGCATTTTAGAGAAACATACTGCAAGTACAGGCTGCAGCTGTTTCTTTGTGCTGAATAGTGTGAGCGATCTGTAAAAATGAAATGAGATTCTGTTCCTCAGCTTAATCCTCCAGAGTCATAATGTGTAGTAGTAAAATAAACCTTGATCGTGATTTAGATTTACAAAGCCTTCCTTAAAAAAATATATTCTTGATTAGTTAACTCAGGGTGGTTCTTTCTATCAGATAAATAAATGCTCCAACATCATCCTGGCAGGCCAGCATCTGAACCCTAAGCTCAGAAGTAATCTCTAAAACCACAGGGTCAGCACTTTCCAAGAGGTAGAAACTTGTCTCCAAGCTTTTTTCCCCCACTGCTGTACAGTTAAAGACAGAATTACGATAACAACAGGAAACAAACCATATATTAAAATATTTGGCAAAAACAATTATGACTTTAAAAAAAGAAAACAAAAGGTATCACATCAGGAGGCTTGATTTTTGTTTGACAATTTCAAAACATGAGTGAGTCCTTCTGACAATAAACATGAATGTGAATGTGGTGACTATAGTGGACTATTTTTATGTTATTCTTATGTAAAGGTTTGCTCAGGAGCGTATTGCTGTACATTCAGTGTTGCGAAAGTCACCTTTTGAACGATGCAAATGGTGCAAGTTGGGTAATTTAAGTGAAGCACCTTTGAGCCCTTAGATTTTTCAGTGTTGCCAAGGATATTTGCTCACCACCAGTCTACCATACCCCATGCAATCCTTGGTGGGACAGTTTTGCCATTACACATAAATGACCCAAAGGACTCTAATAAAGGTCATGGGAGAAAACGTGACATAATGATACAGGCATACACTGTACAATATTTTCAATCGTTGCTCTCAGCGACAGCTCAAACTGTACAATGAAACTCTCAATTTTAGCAGCTATTCTTACACTGTGTGATTCTATGCTCTGATGTGATCTAACTGCTCACACTGTAAAACAAAAAGTGATGCTGAAACTTTGCCCGATCTCAAGAACCTGAAAAATTTGCCCAAAAAGGGCGAAAAAACCTACAGTTTAGGGCCACATAAGTAAAACACAATACAGTAATATTGTTAATTTAACACAATATATGACGGAACTTAGTCCATATGTCAATAACTGTCTGCAGAAGTGTTGAGCACAGCATTCATCATCTGTTGCCATAGATAGCCCCAGTCACATAAGGTGATCGAATGCAGACAATTAGAGTTCATACTTTTCTATATAAGGAAAACCAGCTGATTGCATCGAGTCATTTACTTGAAGGAAATCCCTGACACCAAGCGTACAGTGGAGAGGAAAACACCTTTTTAACAGGATGAAAACTCCAGCAGAACCAGGCTCAGTGCTGCAAATACCCGCTTCAATCCCAAGAGCCTGCACTGAGGTCCCTGAGCAAGACCCTTTTCCCCTGATTGCTCCCTAGGCGCCACACAATGGCAGCCCACTGCTCCCTAAGGGGATGGGTTAAGATGCAGAAGTGAATTTTTCCATTGTGAGATCAATGATGATGTTCAGTTATCCACAGTAGAAATAGTAAGGAACAGATTCTACTCAAGATACCCAATTGTACGTCACTTACCAACTTTATATGTAGTATAAAGCACTTTAAAGCAGCCACAGCTGGAATGGGCCTAACATGACTTCAAACCATAGTACATAGATCAAACAAGCAAGAATATATACACACTATCTGTCATAAAGCGGTACAGAAGGTACAGAAGGACCCAGTTTTCATGGCGCGACAGACAGTGAGAAAGTTCAAAACATTTATTAACACAAGACAAACAGAAGCTCAGAGCTGAGAATCTGCAGGCCACAGCAGCTGCAGGGGAGAGGTGGGGCACAACCCAATCACTGACACTCTGGTTTAACAGTGCAGTCCATCCTCTCTGAGGAAGGCAGGATCCAACCAATGGACTGCCAAATGAGCTGTGCCACGGTGGCTCCCAGAGTGTGCCAAATGCAGCAACCCCAGTGAGAAGACAGGAATTCGATCCAGGTGAGGGGAAAGATCAGACAGGGCAGTTCTGGATCCAGGAGTCAGCAGCCCGTTTGGGGGTTCCGATCCACACAGGAACAGAAAGATCCAGGGTTCCAGGAATCCACAGAGGGTGAAAGCAGGCTCAGAGTTCCATGAGTCCAACAGCAAGCTCAGACAGATGTGCACAGATGCAGGCAGGCCCAGTGGTTGAGGGACAGAGACAAGACATGGTACCAGGGTAACTGCAAAACTCTAAACTTGTCTCACCTAGAGCCAAGATTACAGGACTTTAAACTGTACTCCAGCTAGGAGCCAGAACACGATCAGGAGACAAAAGAAACACCAAAACCCTCTCAACCCAATGGCCTCCGGGAACGGGAACATGAATGTAGGAGTCCCGCAAACTAAAACTAACGAACAAAAATTCAACAAACATCAAACAATGATCTAGACCCGATAACTGGGCTTAGCTGTATACAGAATGAAGCAGCGGGAGCAGGTGGATCGGATGAGTGATAATAAGAGACCGGGCAAATTTAGCCAGGTGAGTAAAATGAACATTTAAAGTCAGCTATCAGGGCAGATCATGACACTATCATATCTTAGCAATAGAACATTCTCTGTTTATCTTGGGTCTCACTCCTCGATCTCAGAAGTGGGAAGAAGAGTGGGGGTTCCACAAGGCTCAATCCTCGGACCCTCTTTCTCTGTATATGTTTCCACTTGGTTAGATTTTTTTCTTTTCATTGCTTCACAGTTGATATTTTTAGTCTATCTGCCATTAAAAGCAACCTTGTTTGCAAATCTTGTCAAATTGTCTGCAAGACATAAAAATATTGGATGGCACAACTTTTCTTAAATCTAAATGGAAAGAAAACTCAAGTTGTATTATTTGGAAAGTTTAACGCTGAAGATATTGCTATGCTTGGTCCTATATCACCTTACATTTCCTCAAACAAACTGGAAAAAGCAGTACCTACCCTCATCGCCACTCGTTTAGATAATTGTAATGCCTTATTCTGTGGTTTGGACCAAGCATCTATAAACAGGCTGCAAATTGTCCATGCCGCCTGTCCATGCGCCATCTAAAGCACCTCGCTCAGCTGACCTGCTCCTCCAGGATGTATCCAAAACACAGTAAAAACATCATCTTCCCAAAAGTAGCGGTAAACATTTACACAGTTAAGAAATGACAGCCAATATCACAGTTTCTATAAGCGTTAATTCAGATGTATAGTTTATTTTAGTCACTGTGCATCATTGTTATTTGATGCTTCTTTCTCTGATATACATTTCCAGTATTGTTCAGTCTCCAGCCTTGGTGGATTGGCTCATGTGTTATTAACTTGAACCTGGGAGTGCAACTTAGCTGGTTCAGAAAATAACAGCCCAATTATTAAACCAGAATGTTAAAGGTAATGGTAAAACGATGTTACTGTGACTACACGAACACCAAAATTAGAGCAGACTTTTTTCCAGATTAAACAGGATATCTATTGATATTTTTTTTCACAAGTCTGAGCAACGAAATGAACTCTCTGCATTTAACCATCTCCTAGGGAGCAGCGGGCTGCCGTTGTGCGGTGCCCAGGGAACAATGTGGGGTTAAGGGTCTTTGCTCAAGGAGCCAGAGTAGCAGTCTGTGGGAGTGGGGCTTGAACTCAGAACCTCTGGATTTCAAACACCGTACCCCAAACACTGCCATTCCCCCATATCGATTAGTAAAATGTAATTTTTTTTTCACTGTTTTCCGGGCTTTGTGCTTAAAAGTATGCTGCTCTAAGTTAAACCAGGCATAAAGCTTCCTATTAAGAAAGTCCTTCTTTTTCAGAGGGGTTATATTTAGTTTATTTATATAGAGCCAATTCACAACACATGTAATCTCAAACAGGAGATGTCATGTTGTCAAGGTACAATTCCACCAGATCATACAGTCAAATTGATTCAACAAAATGAATGCAGTCAGCATACATTTATTTAGACACGTGTCCTTCATTCTGAATAGATGGCTTATTAAGGACAAATTTTACAAAGGTGATGAGCTAATAGTTAGAGCAGATGGTGAAATTTGTTTACTTTACCTCAATGTTGACAGGCATAATTAATAGGGTCTATAAAACACAAACCTCTTAAATATATATATAAAAAAACATGAGTGATATTTATTAACACTAAATGATGACAGAACCTAAACTGGGAGAAATATATGTAAATGAATTGTAATTTTAACAGTAACATAACTTTACTAAGAGTTCTTCATAGAATAAGCAACAATCAGGATTTACTAGGCACTTTTAGCTAGGTTAATGTTCAAACATCAGAAGCAACATGTTGCAGAGGTACAGTATGATGCCAGACCTTTACACTGACAAATCTTTTTGGGGGGGCTTGTTTTGGAGCATTAAATGTTTGCAAATTTGATAAAATAAAGCAAAATATTTCAAAGAGCAGTAAGACAAATCTATGCAGGTTTAAAAACGATGCATAAGGTAATCATTACCAAGAGTTATTTTGGCAAAATCTTGTCCAGCAAGCTTTTGAGTCAGTTATCGCTATGAATAACCTGGACCCTGACTCAGCACTCGCTGTGTACTTTGAAATGGTAAAGGTAAATTGATTAGATGTATATATTTTTTAATCATGCTGACCACTCAAAGCACTTTAAACTGTAACCACATGTCCAGGGGCGGAGCTTCAAGAGTGGTCATGACCATGCAAAGCCAATCATTGTGCCCCCTTTGATCACACCTACAAGGTGATTTGTTGTTCTTAGAGATACATACTTCACCATCACCTTAAATACCAATAAGAGCACCAGCACTTCCGTTGGTATTCAAGGGTTAACCATACATTACAACAAAAATGACTGTAAGTCTTTGCCATCATCAGGAAGTCTGGTGTTAACTTATAGTAATGGACCTACTTCTCAATCTATTCAATGTATATCTTATGCAAATACATAACAGATTTGGAAAAAAATGTGTGTAGATTTTTTAACAATGGCTTCATTAAAACTCTAGTCACTCTAAACTGATTTATTTGGAAAATAAAGATGTTTTGCTGGTTCATTTTCCTGTTGATTTCCTGCTTGTAGAGTGTAGACTGACACTAAACCGATTTTGGTGCATAACACTTTTTGGCCACCCCTCTGTGCGCATTGGTCCCAGCCTGGCCACCTCTATGAAAATTTTCTTGCTCCACCACTATATATTTCCCCAGTCATACTCAGTAGCATACACAGGAATAGGTTTAAGGCCTTGCCTAGAGGCATATCAAAATAGGCAAGCAACATAGACACAGCATCATGACAGGGGAAGGCTGTAGCAACCTATAACCTTTCAACTACACGTGAACCATTTCTCAAAGACTGAGCCACAGTTGCCCCAAAGGTAAAATATGCAATTTATGAATCCCTAAATATGAAGCCACAGTTCTCACACATTCTAAGGTGCTTGCACGTGGTCATCCCTGAAGACATTCTAACTCTTGGGAGCAATCTTCACTCGTACGTGAAAGAACTGCTGTCGCAGCAAAACACATGGTTGGACTGTCCGGAGGGATGGGAAGATCTTACTGTTTTGTCCTAGCCTCCCTTGCCCCCACCCTATATTTTTTTTCTTTGCTTTGCTCCTCCTATCTCAATCTGCAACAAAACAGACCTTGTCTATAATCTGAAACCAATGCAGAGAGTGGGAGTAACATGCAGGGGAGGAATGAGTTAGCATGTCTTTGTGGCTGACCCGACCCTACACAGTGCTGGCAAAGAACATCTAGGCCTCTCATTTATAATCTTTTGACATGTTTGTTGTTAAGAAATGTTATGGACAGGAGCACATACAGTATACAGGAATGGGATGTCTAAATGTTCAAATAGACGAATGAGTAGTGCATTTTTAAAGGTCTCTATAATACCCTGAGTACTCATCATGGCACAGTTATCAGATCCATGTCATAATCTTATGATTATATGTTAATTTTTTGCATGTGTTTATTATTTTTTACTGTTTCCTTGCTCATTTATGGTAATCTTAGTCTTTTTATAATTTAGTGTTTAGTTTCTTGCGTTCAGTTCTTTGGTTATAATTTCTACTTCATTTCTGTTTGTTTTTTCCCTTTGGTTTGATATTTTCTGTGTTTTCTAGCCCAACTCTTTAACTATGTTAAATAGTTTCCATTCCTCAGTCTCCGTGCGCTCCAGCCCAAGCTGCTTCACATTATGTGTTGATTTAGTCTGCATCTGACATTGTCTAATTATAGCCCCTAGCTTCTGTTCTTTCACTTTATATGAGCTCAACAGTAAAAACTCCATTGTTGGTACAAACACAGTTCAGCACTTCTGTGCCAGTCCATGGTGGTCTTTAGCTTTCAAGACGTCACTACCTGACAGATATGCTTACAAAGTTATTTATATTTTTTGAATGGCTGAAGCTTTCCATTTTAAAACCCACCAAAACATATGATGGTGTGTACATTTTAACTACTTCCGATGTAATGAAGCCAGTGTAAATGAATCTAGTACTTGTTTTTGTTCATTTCAATGAGGTTTGAACAAAGGGATTGTGGCATTCCTCTCTTAGTGCCACTGAGTGACCTCGCAAACTTCCTATGCTAAATGAGCTAGGATAGGAAACATACAGGCTCTTTTTACTAACTGGTTTCTTACTGTCAGCACTACTCAGAACAAACTTATCATAGTGAACACTGACATACATTTGTTTCATCTAAAAAGTGCTCTAAAATTAGACAATTTCTGACACAGTTTACCTTAAAGACCTGTTTTCAATTACACATTTCCACTGGTCCCTTAGTATGTTCTTTTATATGATCCTTTGCTCCCTGCTGGATTACCCTTTTGTTTTGCTCTGCATTAATTTAGCATCTCTTTTAGTTCTCATCTTGGTGTCTGTTCCTGTTGGTTCTGCCTGTGTTTTGTTTCAAATTTTGATGATATTATCAAGTCTTTTAATCGACCATGCCACCCTCAAGATCTCTGCCTCTATTCAGCTCCAAAATCACTTACTCTGACAACCTGACAAGGTTTTTACGTTTCAGTTTATTTAGGAACCATATGCAGCAAATACATTCAACTGCACTTTCAATATCCCTGCAAAATGTCCAATATTTATATAGAGAAAACTGTTGTAAAAAGTCAGGAGTGTACAATTTAAAAATAGATCCAGTCTTCTACTATCACTAAAATGTACATGTTAATGATATTAGTTAATAAAAATTAGGGAACTCCATTCACAGCTGGACCAGAAGCAGGAGAAAAATGCAAAAGTCTCAAGCTGACAGTTTTTAGTATAATCCCAAGCTGCTGGGGAGACTAAGGCAAGTTCCTGATGCCATTTGTATGTGGTAAATGTGCGATAAAGTGCATAAAGTGCAAGTAAATTAACATCTGCCCTAAAAAAACTGCTAAGCACCTTACATCTTAGCACTTTGTTTCAGTTTTCCTTTATATATAATACTATGTGTGTATGTGTATATATATATAAATATAATATCCAACAGATCTGCTGCCAGGGCTGATAATGTAGGAAAACTGTCATGATTGGTTTAAAGCTAAACCCACATGCAGAACACAAACGGAGGCTGAGTAAAAGTTTAACAGAGTTTATTGAAAGAAGTTTTCACACAAACACATGAACTGGTTCAGGTACTGGTCCGGGTTGGGTTCACTGATGTCTGCAGAGATGGACAGTTTGATTAGCCAGGCAGTCAGATGATTAATTGAGTCTTAGGATAATTCAGAGTCTACCTTGAAGAAGTCCAGGCTTTACTTGTGAGAGAGGGAACCGTTGGGTCCAGAGACTGTTGGTTCAGCAGAGTGCACAAGCAGCAGCAGCGTCTAGCTTCTGACTTTGAATGGCAGACCTTGATCAGGGTTTCCAGCTCTTCTCTGAGAGCAGCAGGAGATATCCAGATTGGAATCTTCAGGTTTGGCTCACCAGGACTGGCAGGCAGGTTAAGCTCATCCAGAGCTTCAGACTTGAGACAGGTTTCCTGTGAGCAAAGACAGAGGCAGATTAGAATCAGGTTTCTCTCTTGAGATGACTAAGATTCTTTCAGGTAACAGAGGCTCAGGTTTGCTGACCAAACTAGGTCAACACTGCAGCGTTGAAGGAAGGTCTGGCAGCTGCTTATGTAGGGAAGGTCTCCTGATGAGCAGACGCGCTCCAGGTGTGCTGGAGGGCTCCAGCCCAGGAGACCCACGGCGCACTCTGCTGGAGAAAGGTGGTACATCCCCAGATCCCAACAGTAACCCCAGTCCCTAACAGAAAACAAAAAACAGAAGAGGATCCTCGGCGCCCTCTGGTGGGCAAGCCTCAGGATCCCAACAAAAACGCCTAAAGGGATAAATAAAAAAATATTTTAAGTAAAAGGGGGGAGACTATAATTTATGGGTCTTCAACCTTAAATCCCTCAAATCCGAAGCCTCAGAAGTATCCTTGGTCTGACAACTATGAATCAAATGGCCCTGTTATCTCTTGGTATACAGCCAACTTCTTCTTTAGAGCCTGCAAACGACCCAGTTATTTAACTCAAGTGTGTTGAACCAGAAAATAAACAATAGTTGTAGAACACCAGTGTTATGATTCTAACCTGGCTGATCACTATTGTTTTCATTCTGCCCTGTTCTTCACTCCCAAGCTTAGTCCTCAATCTTTCCACCTGTGCCAACCACGCTCATTTCCGATCAGTGCAACTTAGCTGACCTTGTCTCCTGGCTTTGTTAGCCTCTACTGGATATCCAGTCATTGCCAGATTTTTTTGAAAACCTTATGTGAGTAGAATATCTAACAATCTTTCCACACCTCCCTTGCCCATGCTGATCACTGGGTATATCCTCAATTCTCTGCCCTGACCTGTTTGTCTGAATCAGCCTCCATGGCTCTAACCCCACTTCTTTTCACTGACCATAGATTCAAGCCTCACCCTAGGATCTTTTTGCCCATAGCTTTTGCTATGAAGAGAGCCAATCTGGCTCATATTGGACCAGACCTTCAGTACAGAAAGGAAGAAAAATTTGGAAGAAGAAAGAAGAGGTTTGATGTTCTTAATTCATTGTTAAACACATAGTCTTACAGTATTACAGAATAACAGCATAGTTATGTATAGTATAAGTTAGGGTGACCAAACATCCGTATTTCCCGGAACATATCCGTATTTCACGTCCTGTCCCGGGCTTCCCGGGTTTTTTTTAGAAAGTGAGGAAATGTCCTGATTTTTTAAATAACCTTAATTGGACCATTAAATTTACGTCACTAGGGCACTGCGCACGACGCTGGGTGTGACGTAATCCCTGAGCCGCGTCAGTGCAGGCAGCCCTGTTCTTAATCAGAATATACATAGCGTGGCTGTCAGTACGCCAACAACATGCAAAAGCGCAAATGTATGTTTACCGACGATTTACAAAAGAGTTTCCCCGCTTTCAGACCGGGTCGAGACACATTGGATGCCTTGTGCACAGTGTGCAAAGCAGGCACATATGTCTTGGTGTCCAATGGAGGTGCGAGGGATCTGAAAAGCCAAATTATCGTTTGTTATTGGAGTTATTGCTGTTGACTTTTACAGAAAAGCATTTTTAATAAATCAACTGTAGATATAGACATCTCTATGCATGGGAACAGAGTGTCCAGCGGACTTGAAGTGAGCAAGTTTGTAGCTATTTTTACTATTTGCATCAAGCCTTGGAGCTTGGTCTGTTTTTCAGTGTAGTCCTGTTTCTCTGACTGTGACTAACTGTACGTGCTCTTTTTCATCCTCTGACATGGGAGCAAGCTCGGAGCTCATCTGCCTGGTTGTGTCCTTACTGGACGGGGCCGCCTGTGGAGCAGATTGACAGTTACCTTTTGTATCTCTGCTTCTGTCTCCTTGAACCCCAGTCGGCCTCGGCAGATGGCTGCTCACACTGAGCCTGGTTCTGCTGGAAGTTTCTTCCTGTTAAAAGGGAGTTTTTCTCTCCACTGTTGCTACAAGGATGCTTGGTGTGAGGGATTGTGTTCGGGTCAGTGAGTCAATGCAATCAGGTGGTTTTCTTTAGATAGAAAAGTAATTTCTGCCCCCCCTTTAGCTCCACCCTGGTAGCCAGTAAACTTTTAGCTGAGCAATTTTGAGTTTCTTGTCACTTTTAAAACTATATATGGCTCCTACAAACAGTTTAATATCGTCTCTCAGGTCACATCTTTGCCTTTTCATCAAAACTTACAGCTTCAGTTACGCTGCTTTGCTTTTGCCTCCACACACACACACGCCTCATGTTGTGAGGCTGTCCTACTTCGTCCCCATTAACAGGCTCCTTCTGTTGTAAGCACTGATTTACCCACCATACGTACAAATGCTGAGGCAGCACAATTCCTGCTCAGCTGGCTTTTTCTGCTCAATAAAACAAGAATAACAATGCAAACATTCATCTACTATCATATCTTATCCATTAGAGAAAAATAGAGAAAGAAAGGCAGCAGATGCAAGGACAGTGAAAGAGAGATAAATGGGTGGGTTCATTATCCATTATGAATGAGTATCTCTGTGCTCCACTTTGTTCAAAATCATTTTTATAGTATCTCAGAGAGCTGATGCAGCAAAAGTTTGTTTTTGTGCCTGGAATGATCAGGACCTTTCTTTTGAGGCTCTGGCATCCTTGGTGTACAAGCTGCTGAAGAGGTAAACAGCACATTAATGAGTAAAAAACAAAAACAGCAGCAGGGAGATAAAAGAGTATTCCTCCAACACTGTAAAGGATAGCATAGTGTTTGGATATGCTATGCAAACAGTTCCTGTTAAAATCACTCCAAGTCATGGCGGAAAGAATACAAGTAAACTAAGTGACTGCTCAGGTCAGGTCAAACTAGGGGGGCCATAAGAACAATTATTTTTTATTTATCAAATGTTAAGCACAAATGTTTATGACTGTTACCGTTGATGCAGATGCCTGCCTGTGTTGTCTCTCATTTCTTCTCAGGGTGGATCCCAGCAGGTTTGGCAGCACATGTGCACCTACGTAACCAAAAGAGTATTTAGGACGAAGATGCAAGACATTACCCTCCTTTCACGTGTGGTCATTAGGCCTCCTCTCGTTTCCAAACTGTTATGGTGCGTTATAGAATAGAATAGAATAGAAAATCCCTTTATTCTTCCAAACATTTGTGTGGTCACACAAATGTGGACTGTAAAAAGCATTAAAATAAGAGAATAAGTGACATAGTTTAAAAAAAATATAAAAAATGAACTAAGAAAATATTGTAATTTACAACATTTTTTACAATATAAATACGTTGCATCTGGAGAATAATTATACAGCTGTGGACATTTTTACAGTACTGGATATGATAAAAAAAATTGCTGCAACACCAGATGTGTGCAAAAATGACAGCACTGTGTTATTTAAGTGACTAAGAGAGAAACTTTGCAAAAATTGACATGAATGTAACAAGTTATTAAGGTTGTAGGGAATAGTGATGGTTATAAAATCTTATATAACATCTGCTGGGAGGAAGGATTTGTGATAATGCTCCTTGGTGCATTTAGGGTGCAGCAGTCTGTCACTGAAGGAGCTCTCCAGGTCAGCAAGAGCTTCATGCATGGGTTGGGAAACATTATCCAACAGAGATGTTATCTTAGTTAGGGTCCTTTTGTTTCCTGCCTCCTTCACTGAGCCCAGAGGGCATCCGACCACAAGGGTGACTCAGGAGCAGTGGGAGACGAAGACAGGGCGGATCTAGAAAAATATTTATGGGGTGGCAAGGGGGGGCAGGAATTTTTTAGGGGTGGCAACATATGGCATTTGTTTACACTGAATTTAATCACAGTTATCACAGTTTGGTGAGAATAGTATGTACAGTACTAGTGTTTCATGTGAAACAGTTCATATTAATAATACATTGTACAATGTGATCTCACTTAATAGGAGATAGAAGAATGATAACACTACTTCTAGAGGGGCCTTATGACAGGAAAGGTATTAAGGTAAGACACAGGTGCTGAGTAGTAGATGTGTGAGATTGACTGTCAGAGAGGCAGCTTTGCAGCATTTGCACAAGAAGAAACTATAGAAAGAAAAAGTTACTGATCAGAGATCTATGGACTGAGCTGTACTAAAGTGAGGATAACTACACAGTAGAAATAAATGGGGCAAGGCACCCGAACAAGGTACTGGACATCTATGTAATGTTTACTCTGAACACACATTTACCCCATTTGTTCCTCAGTAACTTGACATACAGCAGTTAAGGCGACATGAAAGGGACATTTCATGCATGTAAATATGCTGTAGATAGAGCTGTATATGGAGGACCAACTCTGCCATATTTAAAAATAAATACCGAAATAAATAAATGCTCAATAAATAAATAAGCATACAATTAATTGCCACCAAAAATACAATCAACAAATAAATGTAATTAGAAATTATATTATAATGGCAGGCAGAAATGTTAAAAGGGCAGGCAGAAAGAAATAGCGGCGAAGAAATAACTAGGGTAAAAAAATACTAAGGAAGAATAAAACAGACAAAATGCACATAAATAAATACTTAAAAATATAAGTAATTAAAAAATTAAGTTGAAGATAATAAATGGCAAAAAAATAAATAAGGTAAATATTAAAAAGGCATAGAAATAAAGAAGCCAATTAAAAGAGTTATATACCTTTATGACTAGCTGTATAATTTAATTTCTACTTACATTTATTTGTTGTTTGTATTTTTGGTGGCAATTAATTGTATGCTTATTTATTTATTGAGCATTTATTTATGTACCGGTATTTATTTTTAAATATGGCAGAGTTGGTCCTCCATACTGCTGTATCAACAAATCAACAAAAAGGCGGGTTCTGTATGTTACATCAAAATCTCCACAAATCTGAAAAGAAGCAACATAAAAATACATTTTGCTTGTGAGTAGGTTCATACAGGTCATTTCTGGATAGTTTCATACTATATATACAAAAAAGAAACAACAACACTGCTTCATATTAAGCAGGATTTACACCAGTATCACATTTTTAACTTTTAACACTTTTGGTTTTATTAAAGGAAATATCAGATTTTCTGAGGTGCCAAAACAAAATGTAACAGCTCTGTAAAGGCTCACCAGAGAGCATAACATAAAGTTAACATGACTATAACAGCTGAATGCAGTGATTTCCATGTTGCTCAGCAAAACGCTTCACAACTTTATTTAGATCCAATGCCTTTGTGCGTTTTGATTTGAGTTTAACTAAACTTGATCGTCTCTTTTCTGTCATAGTTGGTCGCAAATATGTCTTTATGAGCCTGAAACGTCAAGTCTAACTAAAAACATAATAGTTAGAGAAATAACGTTCTGCAACCTGATTTTTATCATCTCAAAATCAGCATTGCAGCTATGCTAGCAACATTGTGCTTTCATTATGATTTCATTTCTCGATAGATAGTTAATAAATTTTTACCTGTTTCATCCCGTTTCTCCTCTCCCCATGACCCCTGGCTCCCTCGCTTTGCCCCATTCGTTTTTCAAAACAATCAGTCTCAGTCGCTCTTGCGTCATCTCGTGCTGCATTCACTGCAGTCCGACATTAGAAATTAGCGGTCGTAATTCTCAAATTATCCATAATTTATAAGCCTCGCCACCCCTACCGCCAACTGGGGTGGCAGCAGGGGTGGCAAGGCTGTCATTTAGGGTGGCATTTGCCACCCTATGCCACCCCAGTAGATCCGCCTATGGACGAAGAGTGGTGAAAGACGTGATTCTGATGAGGCGAAAAACAAATTTTTGGCAAGCACAGCGAAGCCACACCTGTGAAGGACGTCAAGCGAAAATCACAGGAGTTGAAAAATCTGAACCTTTGTGAAATATTGTGTTGCAACAGCAGGTCAAGGACTAGATGTGGCTGTGATGTAAAATGAAGAGCAACAGAGACAAGGGTCTTGTTCAATCAAAAATGGAAAATAGAGAAAATAATGTTAACAAGATGAAGTGAGAAATTCTCTTAAGAGGCTTTTAGGAAAGACCTTTTAGTGTAGCCCTAGAAGGACTGTTAAATCATTCTGCTGCTAAAGCTCCAGTGCAGACCCTCCCAGCTCTACTGCTCTCTGACTGGGTCATCGCTCTGATCTATGCCTGTTATTTCCACAAGGGCAAAACATATTTGAAATTATTTATTTTTATTTATTTATTTCAAAAAAGACAAGTGTGGGGATGTTTTGTAGAGAAAAAAACCCCAGAATGAAACATCCTCAGCTTCCATGTCCAAGAAGTAAAAAAAAAAAGAAAAAAAGAAAAGGGAAAAAAAACACAAAGTATTCACAGAACGGTGGACCTGGTGAGCCGATCAAAAATAACAAAACAGTAGAGCAGGGGGCCAACCCTATACAGGGCCGTCAAAGCCCCTACTAGTACCGGACTACAGCAAAAAATAAATTACTAAAGAGAAATAAAGAATCAAAAACAGGACAACCGGTCCCACCAGGTCAAAATAACAATGAAAACTGCATCCAAGCAAAGGCTAACAAAAATACTCCATGGCAGGTCGGAGGTGTCGGCTGCGGCCTACAGCACCTGGAGACAGGCACGCCTCCTCAGTGGTGGAGATGAATGAGTGAGCATAAGGGCGGAGCACACCCAGATCAAAAACCCAGCCTATTTATAGGCTGTTCAACAGCCACTAATTAACCACCTAGCAAGGAGCATTAACAAAATAAATATGTACCCAAAGTATATAACAATGCCGTCCTCCTCTAATCTTCATGTTGCTCATCCTGGTGGAACCACGAAGCACAGATTAGATGACGAATGAAACCCTCTGTGTGAACTGTTGTTGCACATTTCTGCCAATACGCTAGGCAAGTGACAACTTTTTTATTTTTTATAGTTCAGTGGTAACCCACCTTTTGATATCAGAGAAAACTTTGCTAGTGCAACTTTTGCAGCTGTCCTTTGTAAAATTTACAAAGCTACCACCACCACTTCAAATAAAACACAATGTGTCTGCATGCTAGCAGAACAATTATATCCAAAGCAAAACTGAGTCTATTCCAGGGGTTCATTAATTCACATCGCAATGGGTCTATAAAGAACAAATTCAGAAGTAAAGTCATCTCTGCTTTACTATCATGAGATCATTTTTGTCCACAGGCTGGTTTTGTTGCTTGGAGTGGACCAAGCTTCAGGGCTGGTTTATGTCCCTGTCATTCCCTAGTTATCTTACTCTCAGCGGCCTAATTAAAGCGACCAGCTGCCACCGGCCTCATGCACCATCAGTTTTATCTTTACATTCAAATTAACAGCTGATTCATCACAAGCAGCCTTTCATCAGGGTGGCAGGTTTACAACGTTAAACAAATGTGCACAAACAATTAGCCATTGATTTACAAAGATTCAGAATGCAGCACAGATGGACATGCAATATGTTTGTCATGCTCTGTGAACAATAACTCTACTCTTGATCGATTGCATGCAATAAATTGAAAGTGACAGTTTTTTCTACCTCTCTCACATCGCTGTGGTAGAATATGGATTGATGGTTGTGAGACAACAGTTAAAAAACAATCAATTGAAACATGATTAATTACAGTTATTAAACATCTTAAAGGCAGGTGGTAATTTTATATCTGTAAAGTAACAAAGCTTCTTGAAAAGTTTGAATTTGAGGAAAACAAGCACTAAACTAACTTCCTCAGAGTCACACAAAAGCCTCAATGAGATGTTTTCTTTTTTGTTTTGCTGTTTTAGAGCTTTTCTCTAAGCCGAAGATCAATAGCAGGAAAATTCTTTCAATTCAAAACAGCTCAAAGTCTTAATGGTTAATCCAATTCTTTTTGGCTGCATGCAAGATGGAGGATAAGAGAAAAACACGGTTCTATGTGGGATTCTCAAAAAAAGGAGACTGAATGTAAAAAACATTCCAGTGTGATAGTCTCTGTATATCACAGGTAGAAGATGTTTGTGTTTTTTAAACTGCATCAGTTTGCTCTGGTTTGGACTTTTTTGGCAGAGGACATCTTGTTTTATTTAAATCTGAAGCCCCTCAGCTGCCAAACCTCATATTTGCACTGCTTTATTAAAAGTATTGTTGATCCTCTCTTCCCTCTAAACCACCACAGAAATCAAAACATAGTATTTACATACTACTGTTATGCCACAATTTGATCACTGGTAAAAAAGAGCTCCTTTTTCTCTAACCCAAACATTTTATTTGATGTACCTTAATTCTGAATTCTATTCAACCTTAAAAATGAGAGACAATGGAAGAGTTTAAGTCCTGATTATGTTTTCATAGTTTACTCCCTTTAGCCATATACCCCTCAGAAAACATTCCCTGGATTTCTTTTCTCACAGATCATTATTTTACCTACTGTAACTTTTGCTGAAGTAAATTACCACTAAATGTTAAAGTTTAATGTTAAGACCTCATCTGTTTGAGATTTCAGGCTATAGTCATTTTTTCCCCACGTAATATTTTTCATGACAGTTTATATGACTATAAATGATTTCTAAAAATACTGGAAAGTTATCTTAGGATGAAAATGTCAAGGCTCATTAGTCTCTGCGAGAATTTGTCCTCTTCCTGTTTTCCTTCTCTCTGACAGTTTCATCTATTCTCCTGTGTTATATTTCAATATGTAAAATCTCCTGTTTTATTAACGAGGATTATACACTGCCTCGGAAAAATAAAATTAAAAATTTAGTAACCTGAAAGATCTTTATATCTTTTTAATAATAATATCTTTATGAAATGAAAATGTTCATTTTGCTGCTAAACATCTGCTCATTCACTCTCTGAAAGCTGCACAAATGAAATTTCGTTTTGAATACACTCTGTGTATACAAAATGACAATAAAAGTTGTCCAAGTCTAAGTCTATAAGCATAACCATGGCGCCTTTCAAAATATGAATGCTAAATTGTGTTGGGAAACGGCTATGCAAAAATACATGTGTTTAAGGGGACTGTATGTAAGAAATTCTGGTTTTTATTAGCAAAAATCAGGTATCACTTTTATAGATACATATTCAGTGAGAGTCTAAGAACAACACAACAAAAATGACAGCTTTCCCATGGCTTAGAATCAGTAGATTATAAATATATTGGGATGGTGCACCCAGTGGGAAGTGCCATGTTGCATCACTATTTTTGACTTGTAGTTTAAAACAAGCAAAAACAACTACAGATCATTCTACCTTCCACTTTCTGTTTCATTTGAGGGTCGCCTGTACTCCTTATTCTGTGAGAGGAAAGGAAAACAATTCAAAGAGAGAAAAAGATATAAAAACCAGTGGAAAATGATTATATATTTATGGATCTTTTTGAGTTTGGACTGATAGCGACTGAACTGTAACCCTCTTTCCTCTTGAGCACCGTTTCTGCAGCTGTAGCTGCAGCATGGACAGCCTGGTTGCAGCATTCGGTCTGCAAGACTTTCTGAGGCACGCCTTCAGCTGCAATGTGTTTAGTGTGAGCTTGGCGTGAGCTTCTTTTAGCTCATTTTTCAGAGATTTTTCATGTGTTTCGTTTTAGCGGATTAAGTTGGCTTCGTCCTCTTGGTAAAGACGACTAGTTTGTTTGTCATTGTACACTGTATGATATCTGATTCAAAAGTTATCAGCTGCTTATTTCTCACAGAAGTCATACTAGCTTCTAAGCAGTCTTGTTTTCAGAGAAATGTTCTTTGTGTTTCATAATTTATTTGAGCAGATTTCACAAAAGTGATGGAGGTTGATGTGTGTCCTCCATTCAGACAGCAGCAAGTCCATCCACAGCTGCCATAGAAGTCCTTATATGCTTGACCTATGACCTTATATTGACCTTATATGCTTGAGATATGCGATGTCTGTCATTTATAATTCATCTTGTGCACCACTAGATGGATTCTTACACACCGTCCTTTAAAGGAAAAGTCTGGTTACATTCAGAATACAATCTTCTGAAAGTACTTTAAGTATTATATTATTACACAATTTTCAATAAATGATAAGTGCTTTTAATTAAGAGTAATTTTCGTTTGAATGTGCTTTACTGGAGGCCTCCATATTTGTCAAAGAACACTACTGCCACCTACTGGTTTGTGACGTCATAGTGCGGTATCGGCTGTTGAGCAAGTCCCAGTGCTGTATCTGGTGTTTGTCAAAATGCGCTATTATCCAAGATAGCAATGACCAGTGCACTATGCGAAGCAGAGAGTAACAGATTAATGACGTGTTTTTTCTCTGGCTAGAAGTTCAATGGCAAATCCTTCCTCTTTACGTTAGCAATCCAACGTCGAACCTGTGGAGGATCATGAATTGGAAAGGTGAAATAACTAATTTATTTTTTTTCCACCTTTACCCAAAGTATTTTAACATCCAACTGCCATGCACGTGGGCATTGTTAGTTTAACTGTAGCTCTTGTGAATTTCAATGGTGAAGTCCTCTTGAAATCTTAAATAATTGTTGTTGATTGCAGATGTGTCTAGTAGTTCCCGTTGATTTTGCTTGTATAGCGGGGAGAATGGATGGTTTTGGACTCAGTGATCACAACTAAAAATATAGATTTAATTTTTTTCTGAATTAATGCTAATTCCATTAAATCACCACAAACGTATTAGTTTAAGGTATAAATAATAACCCATTGGTTATTCCTTGCTGATCAGAATTTTCCTTTAAATTTGGTAAATTGCAGGCAGTTTGGGAGTGGATGTAAGGGAAAGATGGATTTCTACCATGTAAGCATTACTAGATAAATTATAACAATGATAAATGCTTTACTTTGAACAATTGAGAATATACTGGTCATTGATCATCAGACTAATCAACCAAGAAGGGGTCCTAAAACTACCACCTTTTAAACTTTCATTTTTCAGATGCAGTACATTTCTCTCCCCAATCTTCTTCCATTCTACTCTCCGACGTCATGTCATCTGACTGACATTTCTCTTCTCTTTGACACATTAAGTAGATCCACCTCTCCAGACTATGGACCCCTTGACTGAACACTTATACCTGTCTCATTTTACATATCTGTTAATCTCACGGTTCAAAATACTGTATTTAGCTTCACAGATGTTTTAAAATGAATTACTTGATATCTTTGTTTCTGCTTTCTTATCGCACTTGCCCATTTATCCTCCATCCTTTGTATGTGTTTCTTCATTTTATCATATCTCCTAACTTTAGCTCCTAACAATGCTCTACCGGTTGCACTTTAAAACCACTTCACATTAATTAGAGTTGCAGAAAGCAGCAGCTTAAAAAGACCGTCTCCATTAGCAATTGATCGTCTCCCTCTTCTGTTTTCTGTTTTCTGTTAGTGACTGGGGTTACTGTTGGGATCCGGAGATCCACCATCTGTCTCCAGCAGAGAGCGCTGTGGGTCTCCTGGGCTGGAGCTTCCAGCACACCTGAAGCTCATCAGCCCATCAGGAGACCTTCCTACATAAGCAGCAGTCAGACCTTCCTTCGACGCCGGAGTGTTGACCAAGTTTGGTTAGCGAAACCTGAGCCTCTGTTAATTTATAGAATCCTAGTAGACTCTAGAGAGAAACTAGATTCTAACCTGCCTCTGTCTTCTCTGCCTCATAGGAAACCTGATTGAAGTCTGAAGCTCTGGATGAGCTTAGTCTGGAAACCTGCCTGCCTGCCCAAGGAAGCCAAACCAGAAGACATCAGTCTGGATTCCTCCAACAGCTCTCAAGGAAGAGCTAGGAAACCAAGTCAAAGTCTGAAACTCACGAGTCAGAAGCTAGACGCTGCTGCCGCTGAGCTCCCTGCTAAATCTACAGTCTCTGGACCCAACCGGTTCCCCCTCTCTCAAAGGATCTGCCAGAACCTAATCTAGATGTCAGTGATTCCAGTCCCGGACCTGTACCAGAACCAGTTCATAATTACTCTGTGTTTTTTCAATAAACTCTGTTAAACTTTAACTCAGCTTCCTGTGGTGTTCTGCATGTGGGTTCAGCCTCTTAAGCCTATTATGACACCCATGAGGTTAAAGTAATTTAGAACAAATTGGTTTCCACAGTGAAAAAGTGTTGTCCAACAATTAGGAGAAAGTCACAAATATTCCTGCAGAAGCATAGTTTAATCAAAAATAAAACTAATCTCTGCTGTTAAATTGAGTTATACACACTAACCAGCTAAACTATTTATACACCTTAGATTTATTTATTTTGCATCTCATTATGTCATTAATGTATTTTGGGGCAATATCATCTGATATATCTAGTGCACCAATGTAGAGTAGAAAGACAACTTGCACTTTTCAAAACTTACCTGGGAATTAACCTGATCTTAAAATATGACGTGTGTATCCTCTGCTCCTTAACCCTAATACCACTGATTACATTATACTGTATGTCTTCAGAAAACAACAAACTGGTAATGAGTGTAATATATTACATAATACATTACATTCAGCAACAACAGAGTAATATAACGCATTACAAACAAAATTTCTGTAGTATTATTACAGCTATTATGGTGGGTAACATGTTACGATTTGAGATGAACACCCCACAGCCACCAGCTTAAAAAAGGAGAAAAAGACTGTTTTTGGAGGCGTGTTTTTTATATCAGAAGATGGTTTTAAACAGAAGAACAAGACAGTTAACAACCAAAGAAGCCAAGGTGGCGGCAATATGGCTGCAACCGCTTAAATGTTTCCAAGTGGCTATACTCCCAGAACATCACAGTGAGATGCACATTGTGTGCTGGCAGGCAGGTGAGGAAAGTAACCTCAGGAAACACCTGGAGAGAGTGCACAGCAACCTTAAGTTTGAGGCTAACGACCACCTGCAAGTTGCTACAAATGATTGTGCACAAGTGCATAAATATATTTTTTTACTTAATTTCCCTACATTTGAGTCCTCTTTGGTTGCCTCCGACTGCCTCTTTCTACAGCTGAGTCGCTGGCGTTTCAAAAGCCCATCAAAATCCCTGTTCAACCAAATGAAAAGAGAAAAAAACGATCTCTAATGATGTAGTTCTGTAAACGTATAAACACGTTTCTAAAGATAGTTAATTTAACCCCTTGAAGCCAGAATTTATATGAGAGTATACAGTGGTGTGCGCAGACATTTTTGGGGGCAGGTGCTCAGGTTGGAAAAAGGGCACCTTATACGTGGCATGGAGCCGCCAACAGCCAAAACACCACCTGATGGTGACGTTTAACGATCTTCCACAGTCCATTGGTAGAAACGCCTCATTTGTGTCAATTAAATAAATAACAATTACAGATCCACTAATATATAAAAAAACCTGAAAAAATAGACTAGATATTTGATTCACTTTATTTTTCGTTCACATGCAAAAAAAGAACACAATCGAAAGCTAGAGCACCAAAAAAGATAAAAAGAAACATGATTTACTTTAACTTACTGCTCAGAGTTATCAGGTGCAGGGAACAGATTATGCTGTACAACACATTTGCTTCTAGTTTGCATGTAATTGCCATCATTATTCTTTAAATGTATGATGATCCCATTTCTTCAGCAGTCTTTCTTCTTCTGGAGATTCAGTGAAATGTTGATGTCTCAATCCCCTGGATGAAGTTTATGTGATTAACTAAGCGTGGGTGGCCTTTGTCATATTTGCATTATTGCTTGTAGTCATAAATATCTTCCATAAATGTGTGTCACTCGCTCAAAGTTTGTCAGGCAGTTTTCCAAAGTACATAGAAATAGAGGAGAATTCTAATGCGAAGCCCAGGATTCCAGAATATCCCTAAGTTTATTTCCTCTTGTATTGAGCTGGTATATATGACAATTTGCAGATGACAAAGATTCACATTTAAATTATGAAAAAAAAACACAACTCTATTATCTTATTTCCAGTGTATATTATCTAATATTCACATTTTAAGGTTAAACACTCTTTATTAAAGGTATTTTTTCGAATTATGGCCTAATGTTTGGCCTTTCTTTGCTGTTTTATGAATGGTTTAACAGACAAAAGGTAACATGTGTTACGTATTTGTTATAAAAAGACATGAGTCAAATAGATTTCATTATCTATTGAATGTGGCAATTCTATAATGGTCTTAAGGTAGAAACAAAAGAAGGTAGAAAAGGAAAGAAAAAGGGGAAAGAAATCTCACTTGCAGTCTCACAGCACACTTACCTCAACCAAATGAACCAAGTCTTATAACCAGCACAGATTAAAAATCAGCATTAATTCAAATCCCTGAATCTACCTGTCTCTCTCGCCGAGCGCAACACCTCATTAATGCATCAAAAAGGAAAGGACATTGGTTTACTGTGAGCTGCCTTCGGTCCGTGAAGAATTGGTGTTTCCGAGGGAACCGTAGACTGGTTTCGGCCACGCAGAGGTTTTTCCCGGCACCGGGTCCGCCCTCGGGAAAGTTCAGTCAGTTCGGTGCTACAACAGAGGGCTCGATGTGCTCCCGAGTCGAGGAGGATGAATTTTGCGGAAGTGAACGGCGAGGAGCGTCTTCCCGGCCGATTCGTCCAAAAGGGGGGAAAAATGCACTCACTCCGTGGTCAGCTTCAAAGGCTTCCGTCTCCCCAGTTGGCGCAGCCGCTATGCATGATGGAACACTGCGATCCGTGACTTTTGAGGCAGGAAAACGAAAGCTCTCTCCTTACGGCCTTTGAAAAGCCCACGGAAAGAGGAAGAAAAATGTCCGCGCAGAGTTTTAAACCATGAGTGACGGGTGGGCAGTGTTGGGCACGTTACTTTGAAAAAGTAATTAGTTATAGTTACTAGTTACTTCTCCCAAAAAGTAACTGAGTTACTAACTGAGTTACTCCACAATAAAAGTAACTAGTTACTAGTAAAAGTAACTATTGCGTTACTTTTGCGTTTCTCGCCCCCGTAAACCTCACCACCCAGCCCCCACCTTCTCGCCGTGTGTTTCCAAACCCAGCTGAATAGAGCGGACGACAAAGACAAGAACCTGCAGAGAGTTTAGCATTTATTGCAACTCAACGTAAATGACATCAGGGGGGAACGCCATGTGAAGTTTTCAGTGTTGGGCACGTTACTTTGAAAAAGTAATCAGTTATAGTTACTAGTTACTTCTCCCAAAAAGTAACTGAGTTACTGAGTTACTCCACAATAAAAGTAACTAGTTACTAGTAAAAGTAACTATTGCGTTACTTTTGCGTTTCTCGCCCCCATAACCCTCACCACCCAGCCCCCACCTTCTCGCGGTGTGATTCAAAAGCCAACTGAATAGAGTGGACGACAAAGACCTGCAGAGAGTTTTGCATTTATTGCAACTCAACGTAAATGACATCAGGGGGGAACGCGATGTGAAGTTTTTTAACAGGGCATTCAGATCTGGTGAAATTAATAACTGGGGATGTCTAATTCTGAAATCCTGTGTGTTTGGGTTGTTATAGATACTGCAACATCTATCTATCTATCTATCTATCTATCTATCTATCTATCTATCTATCTATCTATCTATCTATCTATCTATCTATCTATCTATCTATCTATCTATCTATCTATCTATCTATCTATCTATCTATCTATCTATCTATCTATCTATCTATCTATCTATCTATCTATCTATCTATCTATCTATCTATCTATCTATCTATCTATCTATCTATCTATCTATCTATCTATCTATCTATCTATCTATCTATCTATCTATCTATCTATCTATCTATCTATCTATCTATCTATCTATCTATCTATCTATCTATCTATCTATCTATCTATCTATCTATCTATCTATCTATCTATCTATCTATCTATCTATCTATCTATCTATCTATCTATCTATCTATCTATCTATCTATCTATCTATCTATCTATCTATCTATCTATCTATCTATCTATCTATCTATCTATCTATCTATCTATCTATCTATCTATCTATCTATCTATCTATCTATCTATCTATCTATCTATCTATCTATCTATCTATCTATCTATCTATCTATCTATCTATCTATCTATCTATCTATCTATCTATCTATCTATCTATCTATCTATCTATCTATCTATCTATCTATCTATCTATCTATCTATCTATCTATCTATCTATCTATCTATCTATCTATCTATCTATCTATCTATCTATCTATCTATCTATCTATCTATCTATCTATCTATCTATCTATCTATCTATCTATCTATCTATCTATCTATCTATCTATCTATCTATCTATCTATCTATCTATCTATCTATCTATCTATCTATCTATCTATCTATCTATCTATCTATCTATCTATCTATCTATCTATCTATCTATCTATCTATCTATCTATCTATCTATCTATCTATCTATCTATCTATCTATCTATCTATCTATCTATCTATCTATCTATCTATCTATCTATCTATCTATATGTATACTCTGTGTGTGACATAAAATATGGATCTCCATCCCTGCCACAAAGGCCATCAAATAATGTTTAAAATAAAAAATACAGTAGGTTGAGAAGGCAGAGTATCCATCCATCCATCCATCCATCCATCCATCCATCCATCCATCCATCCATCCATCCATCCATCCATCCATCCATCCATCCATCCATCCAGATTTCTCCCTTTCTCCATATAGGCTATCATTTGATCGTTCACGCTCTCCATAGTTCTCCTGTGGCGCGAGCACAGGGCGGCTGTTGCGCGCCTTTAGCGAGCATGCGCGTTTCCTGTCGCTTGCGCGGTGACTCGTGCCGCCTGCGCTGTGCGGAGATGCAGAGGAAACCGTTATGTGGTGGGGAAACGCAGCTCGACGTAACACCGGTATTTCCATCAGGAAAACGCTGTTTTGCTGCTGGAGTCATCCTCACTCTCCATCTCTCTCTGTGTGCTGTACGTTAACACCCGCCAGCGGAAACACCCACCTACCCAACTGACAGACGGAATCTCACTATACATCAGCCATTCATTCTCCCCTCTCTCATGAAAAGGCGCGCACCTCTGGATGACCTAAAAAATAATCTTTAATATCTCTTAAACAAAAGTAGCACAAACAATATTTTTTCTGCACAAATCTGCACTAACGTTGCACTAACCATGCAGTCTATTTGCAGAGTTTTTTGACGTGGGTGGGGTGTCAGCTTCACGCAGCTGCGCACGAGTCATATCATGAAAAAAGGTTCATTGTGCGACCTGAGTAACGCGCAGTAACGGGGTGTCTGCAATGGTAACTGCGTTATAGTTACAGTCAAAGTAATCAGTTAGATTACTCGTTACTAAAAGAAGGTAACGGCGTTAGTAACGCCGTTACTTTCAACGCCGTTAGTCCCATCACTGCGGGTGGGGGGTGGGTGGGGGGGTGGGGGGGGGGGGGTGGGGGGGCACTTCCTGTTGGGGTATCGGCTGATTGATCTGTTTGAGGTGGTCGCCTCCCACAGTACGGTGGTCTTCTTTGTGGCGGGAATCCATTGTTCTTGTTTGTGGAGAAGAAAGGGGGGATGGTTTCAGATGGCTCACCCCACTGGCTTAGCTCCATTTTGGCAATATATCCCAACACCATGGTTATTGATGTTATTCTTAAAGAAAGTCTTACCGTTACTTTTTTTTCTAATTTAATCAAAGAGTTGCATTTTAAGCCTTGTAGAGGCCATTAAATATGTTATGCTATGAAATAACTGGTTAGGGAAGGAAGTAAATATGCTTGCTTAGTTACCTGGACGGTTAGTTGGCCCTTCAGTTGGTGAGTTGGTGCTACACAAGCAAAAAAAATTTAGACTTTTGGTTTGGCAGGCTTTTAAATTCATAGATTTTATTTTTGACCAAAGACTAAAATAAGAAAAAAATAATAATAATTCAGGTTTATTTTTGAAATTACTCAGAACAGACAAAACAAGATTCAATGGACGCTGCCAGAGAGTTCCAGATACTGAAGCCAGGAAGGCTGCAGAACTGGCAGGAGTTCAGATCCAAGCAGAAAACGGAAGGCAGGATAATCCACAGAGTGAAGTCAAGAGGCAGATCCAGGTTTAGTCCACAGAAGAATCCAACAGGAGTCCAAAGACAGGTCAGGCAAACAGATCAGATAGGGTATAGTCAGGATTAGGTAGTCAGAAACACACCTGGGTACACTAGAGAACGTTCACACAAGGCTCGAGAATAATCTGGCACTGAAGGCTGGGAACAAGGAGTTTAAATAGAAGTAGAAGCAGATGGCTAAGATGAGCAGTGATGAGAAACAGGGCAGAGCTAGACAGGTGAATGAAATGAGCATTTAAGCCAGCCATCAGCATCAGGTTAAATTCTATTCTATGGTATTCTATTCTAAAAACACAGACCGGATTTGATTCCGTGGGTGCTGGGGCCATAGTGGAGGGTCATTAGGTCTGGCATTAATTACTTGAGGTCTGCGTAATAGGAGACCTGGGGAGGCAGAGAGTCTGTCCCTCTCCTCCGCAGTAGACACACGGATTCAGCTGATGACGTTTGTTCCTCTCTTCCTTGGATGCAATATTCTTCTGAGAAAGGTAACTTTTTTTTTTTTTTATTAAATATATTATATTTTGCAGATATCTTTTCCAGAAAAATTTTCAACAAACTTCTCACTTGTCTCCCTTTGGCTCCACTGTACAGTTATGATGTTTTTTTTTGTTGTTGTTGATCTCTCATAAAATCCGAATGACACAGTTTGTGTTTAACACATAACATAAAGTGAAATGTAAGTGGTTATCACTACTTAGAACTACTACTATTACTCTGAATTGTTTGTAGGACCACAAATGGTCTACATGACAACGAAAGCAACAAAATAGCAGAGAAACTATTAATAGAAATATAATAAACCATGACATTTTCTTCCATGTTTTTAATGCCATCAATAAAAATCATAGATTGGATATTAAGGATCCGTTGTATACAATGCTGTAAAGAATTTTACATAATCAAAAATAAAATCTGTTTTCACAAACCAACATTCACTGTGTGTCGCTAAGGAAATGCTCCATAATGGTAAATTGCTGGATCTATGATATAGGCATAAAGACTTGCAAGCTAAAACACACACCGACTTGGAGAACTCACACTCATGGGCCCTAGGGTCGATTTATAATCTTCAAGATGACTCTCCCACAGTCCAGTGCTCCAGTTATTGCCCTTCCATGTAATTTGATTTCAGGGAAATTAAAAACTGATTGCACTGGGGTTTTGATCCAGCCCACCAATGCAGTAGCTAAAAGCCATTAGACCCGTTCCTCACCACCACACAGATATGGTGTTAAATAGCGAAACTGTCTTAGATCCTCAGAAGATGCATTCAAAGAAAACTGCATCACAGGAATAACGGCCATTCAAACATAAAGAAAACCTGCTGCTGGTATTAAAAGCCTGATATAGCTGGCAAATTGCAGCACATTAAGCAAGAAATTTTCATGGATTTAGTACTTTGGTAAGAAAACTGATAAAATGACTGATTAGTTGGTGTTTTAAATTAAGCTGTGTTGATTTGGGTTGTTTATATATTAGTATAAAACCCAATTTTAGTTTGCCATGTCAAAGTGCTCACATTCTTTTTTTTAATAAAAGTACAGATACATTTGCAAAAAACAGACTCTGGTCAAAGTAAAGGTACCTACTGGTGCCATTTGCTTAAGTAGAAGGGAAAGGGGGCAGGTTCAACATTGTACTTCAGCAAAAAACTAAAACAAAGTGTTTTTATTAAATAATACAAGAAAATGTAAAAAAATATATTTCTAGACACAGAAAATTGTTATATTCCTTCATTTCCTCCTTTTGTTGGTAGAGAGAACATAAAAAAATGACAACTTGGTAAAAGTCACAAGCAAGCGAGAATAAATTAAGAAGAAAAAAGATATTTTGTGATCAAATGTAGTGACTGAAAAAGGAAAAGCTGAATGTTGGCCCCTGTTAAATAACTGAAACAGGCTCATCACCTTGTTCTTAAGAGGGCAATGATCAAATATGCATGTTCAGAGCCATGCATGATTGGTTTGCCAGAAAAAAAAGCAATCTACTCCCATTGTCATTCAGTCCCCCTCAGGTATCTAAAACCTTTAAGGTGAAATGAAGAGAAGAGAGCTTAAAAAGGGGCCATGGATCTTGACAATCTACAGAAACGGTGAAAAAAAGAATTGTTGAAGGTACCTCTTTCTTTGTGGTTTTCAACCTTGTGATATGTTTTCAGAGGGCACGGCATATAGATCCTGGAGATTATTTTTACAGACAAAATTTTTATTTACAAAGCTTAGGCAGATGCAAGAAACTGAATTATATAGTATCATGTAGCAAAATATGTGTCATTTACATATGTCCTCAATACATTTTCTGGAAATGATTAAAACTACTGCAGGTTGGAAGCTAGCCGTCCTAAAGCAGTCTTAAAAAACACAAATGAAGCAATTTCTTGCTGGAGAATTCAGAATTAAAATGCATGCCTGTCTTTCTCTAATGCTTGGATTTTAAATACAACTGTGCCCGATATATAGATTTAAAGATAATTGATTTTTTTTTTTAACCTACTGGAATGCTCTAATAAACCAAGCCATGTTTTCCCTGCATTTGGTACACATGCACCTGCTTTGTGAGGCAGATACATATTCTCTATTAATTTTGTTTTTACATCTAGCAAGATCTGAAAAGCAGTTCATCAGTTTGTCACAATGAGGTAAAGATCACCAAGTTTTTATTGTTCATGTATTTTTTAGATCTTTCTGTGATTTCAAGATGGAAGACTGAAAAATCAAGTTTTAAAGTGTAATTTCTAGAGTAATTTCTCGTCCAAAATGCATGTATATACTTAGACATGAGTATCAGTGTGAACCAAGAATGCAGTCCATTTACTGTAGGTATAATAAAATGTGTGAAATCAATATCCGTTTTAGGCACAATGCAGAAGTAGGCTCCCAATCCTAACATAAACCCCACACTTCTTAGACTTGCTCACGCCAGATCTGAACCAGGACAGAGCATGCTGTAAGCTATAAGATCAACTTGATCATGCACAAACCAGACTCTAAGATGCCTGCATTGGTGGTAGTGGAGTTTTCTGTTTTGCTAGTAGAGGACATGACTTGCAGTAATGAAAGCCGGAGTAATGCAATCAACAAAAACATTTTGAAGGACTAGGAGCAGGTGTGGGATTTTCACCAAAACAACTGCATCCTAGTAGCTTCAAAAATCAAAATAAAGGTACCCTATTGTCAGAAACGGGACAGATGGACCCAGTATTCAAAGTGAGACAGTCAGTTGGATAGTTCAAAACGTTCATTAAAATAAATAGACAGAAACAGAACAGAAGCCCAGAGCCATTGACCACAGTGGCTGCAGAAGGGGGGTCGGGGCACTGCCCAATCGCTGACATTCTGGTTTAACAATTCAGTCGATCCTCTCAATTACAGGCAGGATCAGCCGATGCACTGCCAACAAGATGCGGCCCTGAGCCGCCCAGAGTGTCCCCGATGCTGTAGCCCCGGAGAACATGCAGGATGCTGATCCAGGTCAGGGGAAAACAGATCAGGCAGGAACAGTTCAAGGATCCAGGGGTTCTCGGCTCGATCAGAGGTTCCGATCCAAACAGGAACAGAGGGATCCAGGCTTCTAGGAATCCTCAGAGCATGAAGGGAGGTTCAGAGTCTCGTGCTTTGAGCAACCAGCTCAAACAGAAACGCAGCAATGAAGACAGGCAGAATCCAGCAGGATTCCAAAGAAGGTTCAGGGGAACAGATCGGAGGGGGACAGACCGGACCAGTTGTTGAGAAGGAACAGAATCAGGAAATCAGAAAAACTGGGGACAGACCGGACCAGTTGTTGAGAAGGAACAGAATCAGGAAATCAGAAAAACTAGGAATCGCTAAAATGCTCTCACCACTTCCAAGGGAATAAACTCGTCTGAAAACAAAGGCTCAAGACTAATCTCCTACTGGAATAGGGAGATAAAGCTTGGAAATAAATCTAACTAACAGACAGGACACAAACAGAAATCATTCAATGATCTGGCCACAATAGCTGGGCTGAACTGAATCTAAAGTGGCAAGAGCAGGTGGATGAGATTAGTGATAATTGGAAACTGGGAAGAATTAGGCAGGTGAGTGAAAAAAACACTATTTTAAATGTCAAAATGTTAAATATTGCAGTCTTTTTTAGAGTATCTATCCATTCAGTTTTTACAATATACCTATACTTTTGGTGGAAATTTGTTAAAATGGAACTAACAGCATCTAATAACATTTCAATGTGTGACACATGCAGCGTTTGACAGTCTGAGTGAGCAAATCCTACGGAGAAAAGCAACAGGTCTTCATACTTCCTGAAGAAGTTCCTCAGCTACAGCTTCTCCTCCTTCCCTTTATCTTCCAGCACAAACTCTTTGATTGACAGATTATTTTTATTGCATCCTCTTCTGGTCCAAACTTTTATTACTTCTGCCTCTGTCTGACCCCTTTTTGACTGCTTTCTGTTATAGAAACTTGGTTATGAACACTTTCTGGATGATAGCATCAGACACAATAATTCTGATGTCCAAATAAGAAAAGTGATAGTGATAAAATGTCAGCTCTTTCTCATCTGTCTTTTCAAGATGTTTTTCTTCCTTGCTGCACTTGCCACACTTAATAATAGGGAGCTTTATCTTCATGTTACAGCCCAGGGAGAAAGTTTATCAAATGATGAACATATTATATATTTGAGATTGGAAAACGTATATCTCTTTATGTATCATGAACTGCATCTAAGATAATAACATAAGTCATACACCTCTACAACTAATCCTAGGATTGTGTTAGATAGCACACATGGAACATTCACTTTTTGCACCTTAGCAGAGACAACTTTGTAAAAAGCATAAAAGAAACTGCATGCATTTGTAAAGTGATGATGTACCATAGTTAGTTTTACCGTGGAATTAGTCAGTGAAGGCTTAGAGAATTTGGAAAATTCATAGTTGCAGAAACAAAAGTGATGTTTTTCTGCCGGCATGTATCTCTGCCAGGGCTTTCTTTGGATGCTTTCTACTGCCTTTCCTCCAGTTTGTTTTGCTTGTTTTGGCATTTTGTGACTTTAAAATGTTACGGAAGAGTCAAAAGCAATTTGTAAAACTCAATTTGAAAAAGACAACTTGAAAAAAAAAGAGTGCAAATATAGAATCTGGAAAAAATTAGTAAGAAAATTAGTTAAAAAAAATGTATATAATTAAAAATTTTAAAAAATTACATAAATATAAAATACAAATATAAAAATAAAAACAATAAATGTGGGAAAAAAAATTATTCAAATGTCTATTTTTTTAAAGTTTCCTGTCTGGACTATATTTTTCTATTCAAATATCAATTACTAAAATATGTTTTTTTTTTTTTTTTTTCTATTTATAAAAGGTGTTCTTTGCTTGCTATAATAATGGGGGGAAAAAATCACCTCATATAAGTTTTGCCCATAAAACCACATGGGCAATTGGAAATACTTTCTCAATTGTAAAACAAAAGAGATTTCATTTTTGTTTTTTGTTTTATTTTGTGAGAAATATTATCTCCAGCCCATTATCATTTGACTATTTTGCATGCAAGTCTTAATTGAATTAAGCATGTTAACTTAAATGACGTGAAAGAGATCTAGCTTATGAACTTCTGGGAAATGTTGGGAGTATGTCCAACAAACAGCTATGTGGTATTAGAAAAAAAAATAGGCTGCATCTGCAAAGATTGAGAGGCAACTGTGTTGAGAAACTCCTAAAACAGTGAAGTAAGGAGGTGTGTGGAGAATATAGATGACAGCGGAGAGATAAATTCAGGCGTCCACTGCAGGTTTATAGCTATCCTCTCAGAGAATTGCAGTGTGTGCTAACATGATTTATTTAGTAGCATGTTCAGGCCACCTCTCCTATGGCAATGTGGATACCTCCTTTTCACCAACGAAATGTTTTCTCCGGTGTTAGAAAAGTTGTTTTTTTTAAAATAATTTGTTAAACTATTTGTCTTCTAGTTTCAATGCACCTGGGTTTCTAAAGCTTTAATTTATTTCAAGTGGGGTTTTTTTTCAGCACAGAGCTGGAGAAAGTCTACAATTCATTTTCATTATGGCCTTGTGGATGTTTCTTTGTGCACAGTAATTGATTGTGTAGAAATAAGCAACTCGTTGTGTGAATGTAATATAAATCCATGTAAGTAATCGTTTTTCTAATCTCATCCACAAAAGCTCATTGAGTGTTTTGATGTGGAAAAAAATAATACTTCTCACGTCAGCAATTACAGTCTTTGAGCCTCCAAACTCCACTTTAAATGCTCCAAGGAAAACTGCAGAATGGATTCAACTTTTTTAAAGCGAGAGAGTGAAGAAACACACATTTTTTTTCTAATAACACTACTTTATATAAAATGAAAAATGAATACCTCAAAGATAATACTGAGAATAAATTCAGAACCCATTTTTAAGGTTGGTCCCACAAAGGATTTCCCTAAATTGAAAATCTTCCCTGCTCCACATATTGAACATTTAATGCATTTAGTTAAGTGTTAAACATTAAATATATCAGAATATGTTTTAGTTCTTAATGCAAATGACTAATATCTGCACTCTCCATGAAACAATGACCAAAACGCACATTAAAACTCTCAACTGTAGCGTTGACTTATGGTGTAATTAGTTGTTTGTTTGTTCTTATAAATAAACAGTGCAAAGTTATGAAAGCATGGAAAATTAAAAAGTACCACAAATGTAAAAGTTTTACATAATGATTGTTGCTAAATGCACAAACACCAAGTAACATTTCTAATATGATTTAAAAATGAGACCCAGTACACTTAGTGCAATTGCTATAAAAAAAAAGGCTATAAACATGGTAACAATCTGGAAAAAATTAACAAATTGATTGTATAGCAAATAAAAAGGGACTTTTATTAAAAGCAGTTCTTACAGTACTCTGTTGATAACTTAGTAATATGCCCTAACTTATAGAAAACTAATCTAAACATGAAAAAAATACCTCTTGTACAAAAATGCTTGCTCAGATATTATTTTTAATAATATATAATGAATAACAACAAAGAAACTTTTATTTCAAAAACTACTCATTTGCTTCTTCTAAAAAAATAAGTGACCTTAGAAAAGAATAATTTTATTATTGTTATAGTTTATTATCTTATAAAAAAGAAAGATTATCAAAGAGACGAAAGACCTAAAATTGTTGGTAAGTCTAGGATCCAAGCGCTAAAATTAGTAAAAAAAAAAAAAAGCTTAGTTGCTTTTGAAGAGTTGTCATGTGAGACCTTAATCTCCCTCAGAAAAGAAAATATCAGCATAGCTTTGGTTTGCAAAGGAATGTGCTGATGTGTGTGTTTGTGATAATTGAAAAGAAAAAGAAAGAGCAAACAGAGCCGATCAGGAATTATGTAGAGCATCATGTTTAGTGAAAAAAAACATACAATAGCAGATCAGCACAAACGTGCAATAATGAATGTAAATTAATAAATGAATAACTTTTTTTTGACAAACCAGGACAAACTGTAAATAAATACATGCAAACATTGTGTATAATTAAGGACATATATACACAGCTGGGTGGAGTAGCTGTATATAAAAATCAGTTTAAACCAAATGAATGCAGAAAGATGTGTTGTATCTACATCAATTTTCAAAAATTGCAAATGAAACCAGTTATTTCAAACTAAAGTAAGATTAACCTTAAAAGTTAGTAAAAAGCTGTAAATGTAAATGCTGCTGGTGCTGCAAATGGTCGAAGGAACTATGTGAAACACATTCAAAGACAGATCAGGCTTTTCCAGACAGGAAATGTTCACACTGTGAGATGCAGAGGTTTAACCAGTCGATCAGCATGTCGGCACTGAGCTACACCAGCTCTGAATCTCTCATCTCCTATCTTAATAATATCTTTGACTGGGACAGAAATTGATTGTCTTTCTCATGCAGAGAGAGCTGCCCTTCAGAGGCTTCACACAGTGGGAGAGTGTTATCATCCGCTGACATATTGGATGCTACAAGAGGCAGACTGATCAAACATGTCCTGAATCAACATTGGCAGCTTGGGACAAACACACTGATTAAAATGCAGTGGCATTGACAAATGAAAGACCACACATGCAAATGAGTGGACAAATTCTCTGCACGGATCACAGAAGTTGCTCCTTTTTTGATGTATATTTGTTGTGGTATCGACGTAACCTTTAGGGGAATTGTTGGCAAAGTGAGTTTGATGTTACTCGGTGTGAGGGGTGAGTTCATAGAAACAATTGATATGATGCCAACTGGAAGATCCAAACCGCTTCACCTACGTAGAAATGCAAGCCAGTGTTCAAAGCTCAGACAACGTTGACACAGTGAAGCATAACGTTATCTGAAGCATTTAATGAGGCATTTTGCCTGATCAGCAAACATTAAGGCAAAGACATCAGGGAATGTTTTTACCACATCAAGTCAGTAATGGACAAATCAATGTTAAAGCCCCTGCTGTCCACAGACAGAGGAGGAATAATAAGCTGCACTGTGAGTTAGCTGTGAGTGAAGTTTTGTCAGAGGACTTTTACAGTTACAAGGGCAGGTGAGAGAATAGAGAACATGAGCGAGAAGGTGAAAACCTGATGATTGTTTATACGACACGTATAATCAGGTTGTGTTTGAATATTTGTAGCTTATGCTCTGCAAAAAATTGAAACCTATATAAGTTATTTTTTCTTAAAATAAGTGTGTTTTGTCTTGAAATGAGGTTCAAGTCAAAATGACGTTCAAGTGCATATTTTCTAATTATCTTATTTTAGGAGTAGAAATACTCATTCCACTGGCAAATCATCTTATTTACCTACTTAATCCAAGGGAAAATACACTTAATTCAGGAAGTTTTTACTTATTTCTCAATAGTTTTTGCACCACATTGCCTTGCATACAATTCATTAACACAAGGGTTTCTAAATAAATAAGCAATGGATGCATTTTCCTAACCAAGCATAAGAAAACATTTTAATTGTCAAAATAAATTGGAGGTTTGTTTTTTTGTTTTGTACAAATAAATTTGTTACTGCTGTGTTCACCATCTCATGAGGTTTTCGGCAGGCTTTCTTCAGTTTTTTTTATATTTTCTGAGACACCCTTTCAGTTTTGGAAATAGCATTAACAGTGTTTCTCCCTCTAAATACTTTATGTTTGAATTGCATGTTTCCCTATAACAAAATTCAGCCTTTTATTAAATGTCTTTTCTAAAAAAAAATATCCCACATCCTTTATGCTAATTTAGTATCGTGGCAAGTTATCAAAAGGCATTCCTGCAAGAGAAGGCCCTTTCCCTCAAGGACAAATCGCAATCACTGACAGGTCAGTTGCTGACAAGCCTTTAGGAAGAATTGACAGGTGATGTCATGTCAGCTTCAGGGCGGCTAACATCTTAGTCAGATGGTTGGACATAAACTGATAAATGGGTCTGCTGTTTCACGGGTAACCATTCACTTTCTGGTTTTACCAGAACTTTTTCAACACAAAAAGCATTTTTTACACCCCTAATTTGAAGTTAATATCTAAAAGTAGGTGAGCTCAGTCGAGGTGTTTATTTTTATTTTGACAGATGGAGAGAAAATGAGAAGAGAGTCATTACTGATCTGCAAAGGCTGCAAGAACACCAACTGCTGCACCTCTAGCCATCAGTCCGTGAAACTGATCAAGTATGCGGACGACACCACCCTCATTGGGCTCATCTCGGACGGTGATGAGTCTGCCTACAGGAGGGAGGTGGACCGGGTGGTGTCCTGGTGCAGCAGCAACAACCTGGATCTGAACGCCCAAAGACAGTGGAGATGATCGTGGACTTCAGAAAGGTCACAGCCCCACCTTCCCCCCTTGCCCTCACAGACAGCCCTACCCCCATCTCCAACGTGGAGTCCTTCCGCTTCCTGGGCACCACCATCACCCAGGACCTCAAGTGGGAGTCAGCTCCCTCGTCAAGAAGGCCCAGCAGAGGATGTTCTTTCTGCGGCAGCTGAGGAAACTTAAGCTGCCAACCCGGATGTTGGTGCAGTTTTACACCTCCATCATTGAGTCCATCCTCACCTCCTCCATCACCGTGTGGTACGCTGGCGCCACCACCAGGAACAGATACCAACTGCAGCGCATTGTGCGCTCCGCTGAGAAGGTGATCGGCTGTAAGCTGCCATCACTCCAGGACCTGTATGTCTCCAGGACCAGGAGGCGTGCAGGTCGCATCACAGCCGACCCTTCTCACCCTGGACATAGTCTGTTTGTACCTCTCCCCTCAGGGAGGAGGCTACGGTCCATACGGACCAGAACCTCCCGCCATAAAAACAGCTTCTTCCCCTCTGCCGTAAGACTCATGAACACATAACTATATGTCAGACTCCATAACCTGCCCATGCCATTTACACTGCTGTATTGCACACTGCTCTATTTGCACTATGTATAACCTTGTACATTTTACTTTTTATATTTTTTTTAATATACTTTTTATATATTTTTTTTTATTTATCCATATTTTTATCCTAAGTGTATATATTAGTATATTTTTTGCATGCCTTATACCCCAGTGTTTTTAGAGATTTTTATAATTTTATTTACCTATTTCATATTATATGTTTCATGTTGCACGATTGTACCATAAAAAATTCCTAGTTGTGACCTCCTTCACTAACAATGGCAATAAACCCGATTCTGATTCTGAAGAAAAAGGCACAATTAGAGTTTTAAATGTTCGCAATTGCAACAGAACAATGAAGTGAAACAGAAAGATGAATAACTTTGAACATTTTGCACGAAAAAATATTTGTAAAGTGTGCCATGCATTTATGTTCCTAGTGCTTAGGGCATAGGGCTTGGAATTCTGAGGTTGTGAGTTTGAAACCCACTCCCACAGACAGCTTCTCTGGGTCCCTGAGCAAGACCCTTAACTAGGGTGACCATATTTTCCTTTCGGAAAACAAGGACACCTTGGGGGGGGGGGGGGATTTCTGTTCCCATTCATAGAGATGTCTATATCTACAGTTGATTTATTAAAAATGTTTTTCTGTAAAAGTCAACAGCAATAACTCCAATAAAAAACGATAATCTTATTCAAAATGTATTTATTAAAAATGCTTAACAATTCCTGTAATGAATGAATAGCACAATGAAAGAAATAATGTCTCATCTAAACATCCCTCACTTAACAATAAAAGTTAACAATAACTCTCAACTCCCAATAACACAAATGATACTCAGCCTCAGCAATGAATGAAATAATGTTTGTTCTGTAGGCTATTGGAAAAAATAAATGAACAAATGAGCTAATTAACAAAAAATACCTCTTGTGTAGCAAAAATAACTCAAAATGTACCAAAAACGAACAAACATCCCTTGCACCTCCATTGGACACCGAGACATACACTATATTGCCAAAAGTATTTGCTCACCCATCCAAATTATTGGAATCAGGTGTTCCAATCACTTCCATGGCCACAGGTGTATAAATTCAAGCACCTAGGCATGCAGACTGTTTTTACAAACATTTGTGAAAGAATGGGTCGCTCTCAGGAGCTCAGTGAATTCCAGCGTGGAACTGTGATAGGATGCCACCTGTGCAACAAATCCAGTCGTGAAATTTCCTCGCTCCTAAATATTCCACAGTCAACTGTCAGCTGTATTATAAGAAAATGGAAGTGTTTGGGAACGACAGCAACTCAGCCACGAAGTGGTAGGCCACGTAAACTGACGGAGCGGGGTCAGCGGATGCTGAAGCGCATAGTGCGAAGAGGTCGCCAACTTTCTGCAGAGTCAATCACTACAGACCTCCAAACTTCATGTGGCCTTCAGATTAGCTCAAGAACAGTGCGCAGAGAGCTTCATGGAA
The DNA here is from genome assembly GCA_030533445.1 of Cyprinodon diabolis. Classification (NCBI taxonomy): domain Eukaryota; kingdom Metazoa; phylum Chordata; class Actinopteri; order Cyprinodontiformes; family Cyprinodontidae; genus Cyprinodon; species Cyprinodon diabolis. Next base: position 9,586,051 of record CM060063.1, on the reverse strand, counting down.
TGGGTTTCCATGGTCGAGCAGCTGCATCCAAGCCATACATAACCAAGTGCAATGCAAAGCGTCGGATGCGGTGGTGTAAAGCACGCCGCCACTGGACTCTAGAGCAGTGGAGACGCGTTCTCTGGAGTGACGAATCGCGCTTCTCCATCTGGCAATCTGATGGACGGGTCTGGGTTTGGCGGTTGCCAGGAGAACGGTACTTGTCTGACTGCATTGTGCCAAGTGTAAAGTTTGGTGGAGGGGGGATTATGGTGTGGGGTTGTTTTTCAGGAGCTGGGCTTGGCCCCTTAGTTCCAGTGAAAGGAACTCTGAATGCTTCAGCATACCAAGACATTTTGGACAATTCCATGCTCCCAACTTTGTGGGAACAGTTTGGAGCTGGCCCCTTCCTCTTCCAACATGACTGTGCACCAGTGCACAAAGCAAGGTCCATAAAGACATGGATGACAGAGTCTGGTGTGGATGAACTTGACTGGCCTGCACAGAGTCCTGACCTCAACCCGATAGAACACCTTTGGGATGAATTAGAGCGGAGACTGAGAGCCAGGCCTTCTCGTCCAACATCAGTGTGCGACCTCACAAATGCGCTTCTGGAAGAATGGTCAAAAATTCCCATAAACACACTCCTAAACCTTGTGGACAGCCTTCCCAGAAGAGTTGAAGCTGTTCTAGCTGCAAAGGGTGGACCGACGTCATATTGAACCCTATGGATTAGGAACGGGATGTCACTTAAGCTCATATGTGAGTCAAGGCAGGTGAGCAAATACTTTTGGCAATATAGTGTATGTGCCTGCTTTGCACACTGTGCACAAGGCATCCAGTGTGTCTCGACCCGGTCTGAAAGCGGGGAAACTCTTTTGTAAATCGTCGGTAAACATACATTTGCGCTTTTGCATGCTGTTGGCGTACTGACAGCCACGCTATGTATATTCTGATTAAGAACAGGGCTGCCCGCACTGACGCGGCTCAGGGATTACGTCACACACAGCGTCGTGCACAGTGCCCTAGTGCCTGTAAATTTAATGGTCCAATTAAGGTTATTTAAAAAAATCAGGACATTTCCTCACTTTCTAAAAAAAACCTGGACAGGACGTGAAATACGGATATGTCCCGGGAAATATGGACGTTTAGTCACCCTACCTTAACCCCACACTGCTCCACTGGCGCCACTGGCGCCTGGGGGAAAAAAATTCCTTTGATACAACTAAATAAAAATAACTTAATTTAAAAAGAAAGTCTACCAATGTAAAATGTAATCGCAGTATAAATTCAGCAGCTCTGTGAAGACCCAAACGGCTAATTCTAAAGAACACACATTATCATGGAGACCAAGGAACACAGCAGACAGCTCAGATGTAAAGTTGTGAAGGAGTTTAAAGTAGAATCAGATTCTAAAATATATTTGAAGCTTTCAGCATCTAACAAAGCTCTATTCAATCCATTCAAACATACAAAAATACAATACAACAGCAAACCCGCCTATACTAACAGACCAAAAGCTCTGGTGGGAGAATCTGGGAGAAAGACCTCAGAGAAATAAGCAGGGGAAGACAGTGTTCTTGTTGGATAAGACAAAAATCTCCCCAGACTTCCATCTTTAAATAAAAACAGAACAGCACGTTCTGTTTTTCTCCAGCTTTAGATTATTGAGATGGTATTGATTGTTTGCTTCTTGAAGTATCAATCAAATACTCTGAAATATGTGGTTGTAATGCAATGAAATCTAAAAAAAAAAGGAAATAAATGAACATCCAACCTGTGTTACTAAAATGCAATGCAATCATGTTCCTTTTGCAAAACATGAAGAATGAGCAAAATTTGTTATATATTTTGGGCTATTGGCAATACAAGAAGAAAACAGCATTTTTTTTTTTTTACATCAAACTCTACATGGTCAGCAGCAATGGTTGGAAAGTGCTGTGTGTATGAATGATTTATTAGGATTTTTAACCTCTTTTAAGGGCAAAGTAACAGCTTATAATTATATCTCAGGTCCACTGTAGCCTCTGAATTTCTCACTTGAAATTGTGACTTCAAGGTTTTCCCCATTGATTAGTTTGATTTGGGGCTTGGAAATTCTTGCTTTTGTACAGCAGTGAATGGGATCGTGGCATTTTGACATATGCTAGTGTAAACAGCCTGACTATGCCATGATAGGAAAGATCATGATTCATATAAAATGTAACCAGTTGGAGACACGCAAAATGTCTGAGGATGTTAAAACAGTTAAATATCAGTATTGCCATTCATTACTGTTAAAAGCATTTACAGAAAATTAGAAGTCCTATGTACCCTGATTTACATTTTTTTAAGATATGGTCTCTGCTCATGCAATTTACCTTCATTTTGAAATTCATGTTTCAAAAGATTGAAGAAGATGTTTTACGCTTTGAAGAACAGCAATATGACAACAGTGATACAACAATGTTTCTCTGCCTATACTCATGTATTAAAACAGCACTGAGTAACATTTTACCTTAATAGATCATCCTCTAAGAACTGTCATGCTACAGGCCTGAGCACACCGCTTGCGTCAACTTTTTAATCTCTGATCCGATTTTTTTCCATGTCACACTGATTGCGTAGAGAGGCTCCAACAAGACAGGGTGGGCAGATCTGCGCAGTTCATTTTCATTTCTGTCTCTGGGCTAAACACTAATTGAAACAAATTCCCACTTTTGACTTGGAAATTTGAATATGAAACGTTACAAAAAAATAAAAATAAAAATTAACTGCCTCATACTATAAAGCAAAGCCCCACTTAACAAGTTTGTTCAGCATTATATGCCTATATTAAAAACATAATGAGATCTATGTCTAAAGAAAATAAAAACACAGCAATAAACACTATGGGATGGTTTATATGCAGACTGAGGCAGTGAGAGGTGATTCTCAGAGAGATCTGTGAAGTCCTTTCTTTTTCTTCGTAGAGGTGAAAGATATACCCTTTTTGTTGAGGCTCAAAGAGCGTCACCATTTTACTAGGCTATATCTGTGTTTTTTCCTCCTCCTGAAGTATTTTTTTTTTTTTTGGAGATTGATGCTATTGAAACTATGCTTTCTGTCCCTCGTTGTTTTTTGCAAGGCTCAAAGAGGATCACTATCTGTTTTCTGTCCTCCTAAATTTACAGAATCCCTGAAAGGCATACCCTGAAAGGTGTCACAGTATGGTTGATGTTTTGATAGTGATGGGTTCAGCAACACCGATGCGCCGGTGCATGTGTCGAGCTCTAACAGCAAAACCCTTGGCTGGTGTGCATATAGTTTCAAGAAAGTCAAGTGACCGATTCAGGAGCTATTTCGGACTGACTGACGCACTAAACTGTGTTTATGTGCCCATCTGTCAACACAACGAATCTGCCCCCCAAAAAATCTGATCAATTGCGATTTATCTTCAAATTAATGAACTAAAATGGACCATCCTTAAGGGAAAATAAAGCTTTTAGCCGAGCGGGACCATTCTGATCTCATATTTGATTTAATGTTCTTGTGTCCTGTTATCAAATTTATGGATTGTCTAAAAATCTATTTAAAAATATCAAACATGTTTTCAATTTAAATCAAAAATATGAAATAATACATCTAAGCAAACAATGGTATTAAATATGATTTATATCATAGGTCATCAAATCAGTGTCAGTTTAGTCTGTCAGTCTGCCTGTAGGGTTTTTAAATGTCTAGCATGTGTCAGTATTCAGTGACACAGTATCGAAACAATATCAATACAGTTTGCAAATGTGTCGAAATGCTTCATGATGCCTTATGAACGTTAGGTTCGTTAGGTATTGAGGACCCAAATGCAGAGATCAGGAGGCATAGGGGAATCTTGTAGATGTAAAATCCAAAAAAAAGATGCAAAATTCAAAATATCCAAAAAAACAAAAGAACAGGAAATGTCGGGAAAAACTCACTTGGGAAGCCAGAGATAAAGAAGCAACTAAACAACAACAAGGAACCAGCTTTAAGGAAATGCACAGGCAGAGTATTTATAGGAGACAGAACAAAGGCAGATTGGGAGCAGGTGTGGATTGAAGCATCTAGAAGGAAGCCAAGGGGAAAGGAAATAAACACAAGGGGGCAACGGAGAGTAACTCAAGAACAAAACACTGCTAGAAAACAACTACAAATACCAAGAAACTAATAATAAACTTAAACAGAGGGCAGAACCCTGACCAAAGGCAAGAGAAGAAAAAATCTTGAAAAGAAAATTTTAAGTTATTTTCCTTGTTTATTTTCTGTCCTTAAAGGAAAGTAAAACAAATCAAAGGCAAATTTTCCTGTTTGTTCTTGTAATACTTTATTTTGCCACCAGAGGCACTGATATAATAAGACAGACAGTCACTGTCAGTTGTATTCTTCAACGGTATAGTCAGAGAGGGCTGGTTTTCTAGAATCAATGTCCCAAATATATAATATATTTTTGCAAAGTAAAATAAGATACAAATAAGATGCAAAAACTGTATTCATTAGCCATGTCATGTATTATCATATTAACCTTGTATTTTTATGAGAAATAGAGAATTATTTGCAGGGATGATCCAGCATATTTGTAGGACAACATCATAACTGCTCTTTCTTCCGATCAAGATTCTTAAAAGGTCCTGTAACTTCAAAATTCCCTGGTGCGGCTTTAAAACATGCTTCCACATTAAAACAACACTAAGTCCCTCATAATTACGAGAGGCAATAAGGACAACATCTCACTAAAGAGCTTTTTTTTCATGGACTGAAATGTTCTTTATGCTGTATTGAGTGCAGAATGTAGACACATCAGGAATTAGGAGTTCAAAACATTTTAAGAAAGGGAGCAAAATATAACACTGCATTTTTTTTGTTTTCACATTTAATGCTTCTTTGTTTTACATTAGCATGTATGTTCCTTAAATAAGCATGGATACTAACCACTCATGCATTAAAAAAATAAAATAAAAATACAAAATATGATGTACTGATTCAGGTGCAGGGACATGACTTCCTCTAGTCACTGTCATTCCAGTGTAAAGAGATTACAGTCTGTAACTTTCCTCCAGGCCATTTGGCATGTCATTTTGACAGAGTAAAAGGATTTGGAAAGACCTGCAGATGCCTAAAAGCTCCAAATAAATGATACATCAAAATGTGCCCAAAGTGGCACACCATTTATGTGTAATGGCATGAAATTATACAGCGAAAAGCTCAGACACCCAGGAATGAAGGAAGTCATGATTGGAAAAAAAAAAAAAATTCTCCATGGACGTTTGCAAAAGCTCTGTTACATTGAAATTCATGGAAAGGCATCAGTGAAACATCTACAAAAATATTTTTATTTAGGTTATGGAACGTTAGAGAAATGAAGAGAAGAAGAGAGTTCAGTTACTGGATTTTAATACTTGGAAAGTGATGTAAAGAAAATTCAACAGAAGAACTTGGAAATAAAATAATTTAGTCGGTGAAGTTTACAAGAGCTGCCCAAAATGTGCCGTGGAAGAATAAAAAACTTGAAGTAAATAAACAGAAGGATCAAATGATGAACCAGAAAATACTAGTGTTGCGCCGATGCCATTTTTTGGCCCCGATACCGATACCCGATACCTGGCTGTGCAGAATCGGCCGATACCGATACCATAATAATGTAAAATAATTGCCATCATGGCTTCATGTCAAGCTGCTGCCTACCTTTGTGAAGCAGGAAAAAAATCTAATACAAAGTGAATCCAGTAGAACTTTTTATTGCCTACCAGGAGTGAGTGACAATAGTTGAATAAACTTATGGCTCTCAAAATGGTATTGGTGCACTATCGGTGTACCGATACCGATACCAGTATCGGTGCCCCGTCCGATACTGCTATCGGTATCGGTGCAACACTAGAAAATACTGAACATTAAACCTGCGAGGGAGTCTCATTTCGTCTCATCCATGGCAGAATTTTACATTCCCCTGTTTCAACGCTTATTTCTGGTGGATATCACTCATTATTCATCCGTCCAACTTCTATTTGAGAGAAAAAAAAGCTAAACAAAAACTGTTTTTTTTTTCTTGTTGTTTTTTTCAGTTCTTTATATGGTCTTTGAATCAAATGAGACTTTTTAAAATCATCTTTGCCATAAGATTATTTTAAAATGTACTGATCACATTTAGTTATTTACTTCCCTGCTTGGTGATAAGAGTTACTCTGCTTTCATAGAATGAAAGTCAAGTAAAGTGAAATACACCAGCATGACACTTTCAATCCATTTACTATGCCTGCTTAATCCTTGCTAGGTCTCAGGGGGAAAATCAAGTGGATTTCTAGAGGCATAGATGGGACGAATGGCCATGTGTGCACATGCCTGTAAGCAAAGAAGAATTATGAATCAACCTACAGTAGTATGTGTGTTTTGGATGGTGAGATTAAATCAGACTATGAGGGAACGCCCACACAAGGTCATAGATTATGCATAACCTCTAAACATGGCTTGGATTCAAACCCAAGACCTAATCTCTGTGAGGAAACATTGCAAACAGGGCCTGCAGAGTGGAGACATCTGTATAATCCAAACATCAATATCTTAATTTTATGTATACCTTTGGACATTGAAGTAAATTGAACAGGTTCAGCACCCAGTATGTTCATTCCCTCTTTCGTAACACATACGTTTGCCTGTCAGTTGCAGCTTAAATCTCCCTGCCTCAAGATGTATGTACACAACCTGACAAACAGCAGCTATCAGCATACTTTGACTTGACACAGCAGAGAGAAAGAAGACAGCAAAACATTTCCAGTTTTGATGAAGAACGTGTGGAACAGCATTTATCAGCGGGCAGCACCTGCATGCAGCCTCAGGGGTTCAACACACAAAAACAACGCAGTTTATTCATGACTTCATTCAGAGCTGTAAAAAAAAATAGTTGACCCTTTGTAGAATTATTCTGTTTTTCCTTTTATTGGTAAAACCTAACTGCTATCAACAAGGATAGTGATTAAATACAAATTGCTGTTTTCAAATTATGATCCATCCATCCAACCTTTGTCTTTACCATTTGTACTATGGAGGGTTAATGGAGACAAAATGCAATCATTAATATTAGGTGTTAATGTATAACAAAATAACTAAAAGTTCTGGGAAATAATAAAATGTTAAATAATTAATGTGCAGTGAGTATGTGCATGAATGGTTGTTTGTCCTGTGTGTCTCTGGGTTGCCCTGCGATGGACTGGCAACCTGTCCAGGGTGTACCCCGCCTCTCCCCCATTGACTGCTGGAGATAGGCACCAGCACCCCTCGCGACCCCACTCGGGACAAGCGTGTAAGAAAATGGATGGATGGATGGAATTAATGTGCAATCTAATAATCAAATACACATTTAATTTATTAATTGTAAAATTAAATAATCAAATGCACTGGTAAATGCCTTTGATATTGTGATGTTAAATACGCCATTTTTTAAATAAATTAATGTACATACACATTTCATTAGTTTTTTTACTTATTTCATGGCATGCAGGAGACTGAAATTATTCAAATTGTAAACCTCACCCATCAAATAAACTAGGGCTAGGGCCAAGTGCGGCTTCCATAGCATCTCTGACATCTGGTTGGTTGTTCCTACCTGGGCAATATAAGACTTCTTCCTGTGTTTTTTTTTAAATTTAGTCTAAAGTCAATATCATCGCTGAAAAAGGCACGAATACTTAAAATAATTACCTACTTTTTCAAGCAATTTTATATTAAGTTGTTCATTCATTTCTGTATGTATTTTAATTATGGCAGGATTGGTCCTCCATACTTGTCAAGTTAGGACAGACAATTGCTTTCAGCTAAATTTGTTTTTAATGATTGTAAAGATTTTATATTTAGTACATTTTAGCCATCTTATCTGGGTTTGAATAAAGGGCATTTTTTAAAGGTGTTGAAGTTATTGTTTGTTTAATAACTGCAATTACTTTAATTCTACATTAAATAATGGCCATTTATTAAAAAAAACAATGTCTCCACAAAGTGTCATAAGAGGTGTTGGCTCAGTTCTTTTTTATTTGTCTCATATCTGTGTTAAGCTCTAATAATGGTCTTTCTTTTTCTTTACCACAGCCATTCTCTTTGCTTGAGTTGTCATTTTTTTTGTCAAGTTTTCCTTTGATACTATTATCCACCGTTAGTCCATTTGATTGATTTTTCTACTTACATTCCTTTGTCTTCATTGTTGGATGTTTTGTGTTCAGTATTATATTTCACTTATTGTCCTTTGAAAATACTGGAAGTTTTTTTTTTGCTAATATGCTCTTTTGTTTATCTGCTGTTCGATATCTTGTTTGAAATTGTCTTCTGACTGTTTGGACCACAGGCCCATACTTTTTAATTTAGTAACAGATATTTTTCGAAGTGATACAGCCGTGAATGACTTTGCTGACCAAATACAACCATGCAGATTTCACATAATAGAGGTTTTAATACACCTTATTTGGCATCTATATTGCAGGCAAGATGGGGCTGTAAGGAACCATGAGTTAATTTACAATAACTGTCCAATATGTTGATTACCTGTGCCAACAGCAGATGGTTTGTTTCTGATGTTTCTTGCATTGATTTTGTCTCCTTTTATTTACGCAGAACTCTGTCAGATTGTCCAGACTGGGTTTTCAAAAAATTTGACTCTTAGCTTTCAGGTAACATGTCTGGTGTAAATATGCCTTGTTTTAACACATCTGGTCCACATGAAATACTTCTAATGCTCAATTCCAATTTTTTTGTGAAATCAGATTTTTTTTGTTCACATTTCCAAATATATGTGACTTGTATGTGATCTCCTGTGTGAACTGCAGTCATACAACGCAATTGTCCCGCATGCACAGTAGAGGACGCAAGGACGTCACAGGCCAGCGTGCTCTGTGTTTACGGAAGTAAACATGGATTATAGTGCCAGAGCGCATCTAGCAATCTTTCCTAACCATGAAAGCGCAATCTTTTCAAGATGGTTAAAAATAAATACTGCTCTCCGCATCATTGTCTGCCATGGTTATTTATTTTCTTGCCGCTTCTTCATAGCAAGACCCAGAATAGTGACCTTTGTCGGGTATTAATGGCGTTCAGGTCAGATGAATGCGACCTGACCATTCAGACACAGGTCGCATTTGAAAAGATCAGATTCGTATCGGATTCAGGACCACATAGCCAAGTGGCCTGGGTCGGATTGGAAAAAATCGGATCATTGTTGTTCAAACAGCCATGAAAAGATCAAATAAAGGTTGCATATGTAAAAAATCGGATTTGGCTCACTTCAGGCTGCAGTGTGAACATAGCCAAAGTAACTAGGCAGCAATGTGAATAACACATGGAGGGGTTTGGGTAGCTTTGAATAGGCCTATGTCATGTTTTAGGTTCGGTTTAAGTTTTATCTTTGAATTTTCACTGGTGTTATTTACTTTTTGTGTTGTTCTAGTTATTTTTGCTTGTATTTGAGTTCTTATGAATTTCTTGTTTGCCTTCTGTTGCCCTCTGTTGTCTCCTTTCCCGTAGCTCCCTTCTACATTCCTCTGTCCACACCTGCTCCCAATCTGCTAATTAGCTGGGTCTTTATTTCTGTCTCCCATTTATACATCTCCTGCTCCGTCACTGTTTACTGGTTCCCCTTCTTCATTTCTTTGCCTTGTTTTCTTCTTTGTTTTCAGTATTTTGTGGATTTTTGCTTCTGTTTCCACCTTTTTATATTCAATCTGCAAGAAAACGCCTTCAGCTTGAGTCTCTGCATTTGGGTCCTCCTCTCAAACCTCCACTCAACCTGACAGTATATAACACTGAAATCCCCAAAAGGCTTATCTTTTTTAGTGTTTCTGGCAACAGATTTAAAAGGAATAGTAGGATAAACATTTGCTCTTTCATTTGTGTCAAATGTTAGAAAAATTTTTCAGTTTCTCTATGGGTCCCTTTCTTTTTCTATGTGTTAGAAAAAAGAATTGAGCGTTAAAAAACTGATTCTTATTTTTCTTTGTTGTCCAGAAATTAATCTTCTGAATATGCAGTGAATTCTGTATGTCTCCATAAAAGAAAAACTCTATTTTAAATAAATGTTATTTCCCTTTGTTTGAACAGAAGTGTCATTCTGATCCACAGCCTGACCTCAAGCTTAAATCCAACTGACATGACCAAATTAATTAGTATTGAACCAGCCCTGTAGGAAGAATTGACTAGGCAGATGTGCTTATTTCTCTGCTGAAAGAAATCCTCACTGATGAAAAGTGATAAAAGTGCACACATCGCTTTATGCTCTAAAGGAAAAACAGATCAGCTTCTCAAACTTGAAAAGTTTTTTTTTTTTATTTCATGCAGCATTAACTTCATTGTGTGTACTGTTGGGATTACTTGTATTCCAACTAATGTTTCAGCAAAAACTGATCTTTATTATGCTGCTTATGCAGTGAAAAAAAATGTTGATCTTGAATTGTTGTCGTTAAGGTAGCCATATTCATTTCTTTGTATCATGATATTTTATCATTGTTGTTTCTTTGTCATCTTTGTCAATAAGTGTTATCTGTACTTCTGGCGCCTTCAGTAATGTATTTCATCCTGATTGGGAATAACACTCGCCTACGATCTAGGATTTCCTTTGGAAAATGGTATTTAACGCTGAAATTCATTCCTCTCAGCCTTCTGCTCCGACTTCTGACTTGCTCTTTTGTTTATAATGTTCAAATATAGCTAAATGAATGTCCAGAAAGGATCCTTTCATCTTTTTATATTCGCCGGACAGCTGGGTCATCACCAGTGATGGGAGTAACGGCGTTGAAAGTAACTAACGCCGTTACCTTCTTTTAGTAACGAGTAATCTAACTAATTACTTTGACTGTAACTATAATGCAGTTACCATTGCAGACACCCCATTACTGCACGTTACTCAGGTCACACAGTGAACCTTTTTTTTCATGATAGGACTCGTGCGTGCCTTGTCGTTAGAGAGGGGAGGATGAGATTGGCTGTTACGGGTTTTAACGTACAGCACACACAGAGAGATGGAGAGTGAGGAGGATTCCAGCAGCAAAACGGCGTTTTCCACAGGGAAATACTGGTGTTACGTCGAGCAGCGTTTCCCCATCAGATACTGTTTCCCCTGCATCTCCGCACATTCGCAGGTGGCACGATTCACCGCACAAGCGACAGGAAACACGCATGCTCACTAAAGGTGCGTAACCGCCGCCCTGTGCTCCCGCCACAGGGGAACTACGGAGACGGAAATGATCAAATGTTAGCCTTTATGGATGGATGGATGGATGGATGGATGGATGGATGGATGGATGGATGGATGGATGGATGGATGGATGGATGGATGGATGGATGGATGGATGGATGGATGGATGGATGGATAGATAGATAGATAGATAGATAGATAGATAGATAGATAGATAGATAGATAGATAGATAGATAGATAGATAGATAGATAGATAGATAGATAGATAGATAGATAGATAGATAGATAGATAGATGTTGCAGTATCTATAACAACCCAAACACACATGATTTCCGAATTAGGCATCCCCAGTTATTAATTTCATACACTCACCAGATCTGAATGCCCTGTTAAAAAACTTTACACCCATGAGTAGAGGTAATGCAGCCTGATGATGTTTACACCACATTAGATAGCTATCTGACGGGGTTAAGAAGCCCATCAGATACCGTCCCCCCCATGTTAAGAAGAGGGAAACGCTATCTGACAGGGTTTAGAAGCTGATCAGATAGCGTTCCCCCCATGTTAAGCAGGGGGAACGCTATCTGACGGGGTTTTTAGGCCGATAGCGTTCCCCCCGATGTCATTTACGTCAAGTTGCAATAAATGCAAAACTCTCTGCAGGTACTTGTCTTTGTCGTCCACTCTATTCAGCTGGCTTTGGAAACATACGGTGAGAAGGTGGGGGCCGGGTGGTGAGGGTTATGGGGCGAGAAACGCAAAAGGAACGTAATTAGTTACTTTTACTAGTAACTAATTACTTTTATTGTGGAGTAACTCAGTTAGTAACTCAGTTACTCTTTGGGAGAAGTAACTAGTAACTATAACTAATTACTTTTTCGAAGTAACGTGCCCAACACTGGTCATCACCTCAGTGAGCTTCGTGACTTCATCCCTCAGCACCTGATTCTTGGTGGTAACGGAGGCTAGCTAACTTTTTGTAGGACTTCAACCAAGGCGAGATGGGCGTCCAGGCTGGTTAGCTTTTTGTCAATGGATTCCAGCTCCAACTCCTGTCTGGAGACTAAGTAGAAGCAGCACTGGTGGAGCTGGAACGGGAGCCAAGGTCTCTTCGTCCAGTTTGTTTCCCCTTAAAATACAGTACAATTGTTAATGTTTAAGCCTTATTTTGTTTAAATTTCAATTATTGGCTTGTACTTACCTGAGGGGATTTGATTTGAACTACATGCCATTTTACATACGCACAGCTCTTGCGAGATCTCAGCCGCTCATTCTGCCTCTCAGGACAGAAGTTCTCTCTTAAAAAAAAATAAAAAATTAAGAAGGAAAAAAAAAATCTCCATATGTAGTAATGTAGGCTCAGCTTTGGACTGTTATGGTTAAGAAAGATTGGTGCCAAATATCAAATTTCTCAATTTTCTCATCAGTCTATATTTAAGTCCCCATCTAAGGTGATGGACCTAAATTTGGGCCATGCAGGTTATTTTGAAACATATTTTATTTTAAACCGGGGGAAAAAATTGAAACTTTAAAATTATAGGGAAAGTGAAGAGAAAGATCTGAAACAGAAAATAAATTGTGGAACCAAAAAAATGTATTGGAAATATAAAATAAATGTTTTTTGCTGTTTCATTCTGGAAGTGTGGAACAGAAATGTCTTAAAAAAACAAGTAACATCCTTTAATCATCTAAGCTGTTTATGTCAGCACAAGTCTTATTGGAGAAATAATGATGCGCAGCATATTCAGCATGTGATGGACATTTTCCATAAGCTCAAAGTAAATCAGAAGAACCATCAGACTGACTACGGCAGCTGCAGGGTTCCAAAATTACCATGAAGCTAAGCGAAAATTTGACCTGGAAGACTCTTATCAGCATCATCTTAATCAGCAATTATGATTGTCAGGGCCACACCTCCGACGAATCCGTCTTTTGGTCAGAACCGCTTTTAGAGCAGAAAAACACATCAGACACAATGAAGCCTGGCTAAGACGGTGACCCAATTGTTACTTGGTTGATTGAAAGGCGTAGATTGAAAAAATCCTTATCCATTGAATCAAAAGGCATCACCAGCAAGCTGTTCTGGATTTTCCTCTTAGAGCTCTATCAAAGATAGATGAATTACTTTTCAGCAGCAAAAATTAACAGATTCCACCACATGTAACATGTTTTCCAGTTGGAAGTTCAGGTTTCTACTTTGCACCCCATCCAGGAGAAGAGAGAGAAAAAGGGTTCTGTGGGTTTAAAGAAGCAGTACGGGGCACAGTACAGGATGTGCTGTCAGGGAGATGGGTTGCATCAAAACATGGCTGTACTCTGATATCCTCAGTGAAGTTGATTCTGATCCATAGCAATGGTATAGATAAAAACCCTTTAACCATCAAGTGTTTATGATCCCAGAGATTTAGTCATCAATCTCATTTTAAGGCTTGTTTTGCTCTCATCAAATCAAGATAATGAGTGACTGAAAATAGTTTTATAAGGAATTCAGACAAAATTCAGATAAAGAACATCTGAGCAAAGAGCCGGAGAGAGTAAAAGAGATGTGAACAAGATACCAAATGCATTATGATCACTGTCATGTTAACTGATGCATGATGCAATGGTAAGTTTTTTAATCTGATCTATATCTGGAAACAGGTCATGAAGGTGAACTTGCAAAACACAATCTATATGCTGGCTAAGATATGCTATTCCACATCAATAAACATTTCTTAGCATAGATTGACTCTGAATCTGTTGTTATGGAAACACAATACTTTGCTGCCCTCTGAACAATTATGGCAATTATTCTAGTTGTTATGGTAGCCCTGCAGCTTATCAGGGCGCATTTCAATCTGAAGTGCTCAATCACATACTGTGAGAGCAAAGGCAGTTAATGACTCAAACCAGCCACCATAACCAAGTTACTTTTGGGGGATTAATCTAGCAGTGATATAACTGTGGAATCAAAGGGATTAGATGCAATGAATACTCTCAGCTGTTTCCCTAAGGTTCAACCAGCAAAGCAACAGTAAAATTACTTGCGCGAGAAAACAATAGGGCTCCATTTTTCATTTATTTGGCTTTTTAATATAAAAACACATAACACACATAATCTACCAAGTTTTGTATGTCTTTTCAAACTCACTGTACACAGAATGATATTAGCTTTGCTGAGCAAATCCTAAATTGATTCAAAAAAGATATTGAATTTTAATCTGAGGTCTTCATTTCACTTCAACTTCAAGTTTGTAACATCAGGAAACTTTCTTAATGAAATAAGCATGCTGGCGGATCAAACAAAAAGTATTAGAAATATATTTAATAACGGGGCACAAAGCATAAAACACAAGATGTTGCATTGATCTAAGAGTATCTGCTGTAATCCATCATCTTCTGGGTTATTATCCTGGGCTGTGAAACTAAAGGTGCATAATGAATATGACAGCAGACCACTGGCTGATTTAAGTCTTTAAATGCAGTCAATGCATTTAAAGACTTTGCTTAAACCAAAACCCTCAATAATAACAAACCATGTGTTTAATATATTTAGCACATAAAAACACTTTAGTTAGAAAATCATAGTAAAACCTAGTAAGTTTATTTTGTTTTGTCTCGGATTCTACCTCTGTGTAAAGTCAAATACTAACAATTGTAAAAACTTTGAATGACATGTAGTGGGTTGGATATTGTTTAATATATCCTTATATATTTGTTTTATGTAAATCCAGTTACACTACTAAAAAAGATAAACAGAACTCTCAAATAACACATCCTAGATCTGAATAAAGGAAATATTCTCACTGAATTTTTGTCCTGTGCAAAGTTGAATTTGCTGGGAACAGAGTCAAACAAAAATTATCCATGGAAATCAGATTTATTAACCGATGGAGGCCTGGAAAACACACTACAGTTTGATCCGACATTGATGCAAAGTCTTTAAAACAGGTCAAAATGAGACTCAGTATTGTGTGTGGCCTTCAAGTCCCTAAATGACCTCCCAACAATGCCTGGGCAAGCTCCTGATTAGGCCTCCCAAGGGGTTTCCTCCCAGACCTGGACTAAACTATTCACCCTCCAAAGAAATGTCACCCCACACCATTACTGACCCACTGCCAACCGGTCATACTGAAGGATGTGGCAGGCAGCAGATTGCGTTCACTGTGTCTCCAGACTCTGTCACATGTGCTCAGTGTGAACCTGCTTTCATATGTGAGGAGCACAGGGCGCAAGTGCCGAATTTGCCAATCCTGGTGTTCTCTGGCAAATGCCAAGCATCCTGCACAGTGTTGGGCTGTGAGTTTAACTCCAATCTGTGGATGCCGGACCCTCATACGAAACCTCATGAAGTCGGTATCTAACTTTGCAGACATGTGCACATTTGTGGCCTTCCGGAGGTCATTGTGCAGGGCTTTGGCTCTGCTCCTCCTTTTCCTCCTTCCACAAAGGTGTAGTAAAAGAAGTTAAAGTCCTGCTGCTGAGTTTTTGCCCTCCTACGGCCTCCTCCATGTCTCCAGGTAGCGCCTCCAGCCTCTGGAACTATGCTGACAGGCACAGCAAACCTTCTTGCCACAGCTTGCATTGATGCTCCATCCTGGATGAGCTGCACTACCTGAGCCTCTTGTGTGGGTTGTAGAGTCCGTCTCATGCTACCAAGAGTGTGAAAGCACCACCAGCATTCAAAAGCGACCAAAACATGAGCCAGAAAGCATAGATAGTGAGAAGTGGTCTGAGTGTGTCTTGCTAATTGCCAGTCATTGCCACACGTTGTGTAAGTGTTCCTATTATTTTCTTTGAGCAGGGTATTTATACAGTGTTTTGTTTGGATTTCATTTAAAGCTACAGTGTGTAACTTTTAGCGAAATCTAGCGGTCACACTGCAGACTGCAGCAACGTGAACATCTCCCCCACCGCTTCTCCCCCCCAACAGTACGGCGAGCGTTACGGGACAAAATGTCTTCCACGATGTCGGCATCACCTACCTTCTCAAGTGATGAGGTTTGTTTACATAGATAATTTTACAGATAGTATTTCATTAGTCTGTGTAGGGTATAGATTTCATGTAGACTTAAGTTAATAAATATACCCGTTATTTTTTCTACATCGTTGTGACGTTTTGGCAATCGCGCAATCGCTAGTTTGTTGGCTCTTCGCTGCCATAGCGCAAACATGTCTGCCTCCATGGCTGCGAGACCCGCTCCTATGTAATTATAAATAACGAATTCTAAGGCAACGCAAATATTAAGGTTAAGAGGCTGAGCTCGTAGATGATGATAAATAACATAGTTATGTATAATATATTACATTTCTGACTGTATATCCCTGTAATTATTACACACTGTAGCTTTAATACATTTAAAGTTAAATACTTCAAATGTTCCTACATTTTATCAACCCAATTATCTATATGATTAAGTCTGAGGACAAAAAAAATCTTAACTAAAAAATAAAATGAAAATAACTAAACAAAGACTAAGAGGGATATAACTGACTTCCTAGAGTGCTAGAGAACCACTTGTAAAACTTTAATCATATGGCGATTTGCCTAAAGAGAAAGAATGCAAGGGACAGGAAAAAGAAACAGAAATAAATCTTTATAGAACAGAGCTTAGGAGCATAGACATCTGAAATACTTATTAAACCTTTATTAAAATTATATATAAAAAAAACTGTTTTCTCACCCCTCGTGGGGTGGTATGTGTCATCCTCAAGCTACGGTCCTCTACCAGAGGCCTGGAAGTTTGAGGGTTCTGCGCAGTATCTTAGCTGTTCCTAGGACTGCGCTCTTCTGGACAGAGACCTCTGATGTTTTACTTGGAATCTGCTGTAGCCACTCTCCCAGTTTGGGGGTCACAGCCCCCAGTGCTCCAATTACCACTGGCACCACTGATGCTCTTACTTTCCACATCTTTTCTAGCTCCTCTTTCAGCCCTTGGCATTTCTCAAGCTGTTTGTCGATCGTGTTGATCGACAAACAGCAGAATAAAGCAGTAGTGATACAGTGGGCACTGGTTGGAAATGGACGGTTTCCTGCGTGATTCCTGTGTGAATCACGATGTATTTCCTGAGGCCAGTTTTTTTATTTCAAAAAGAACTGCAATGTAGGTGGCGCTTGGGACCTCTGCCGTGCTGAGGGTGACGTTTGTGGGCCTGCAGTCAACTGAAAAGCAGGTTTATTGGGGATCTTGGTGTGATATTGTGCTATTTTATTTTGTTTTTGATTAAAATAAAGTTAATGAATTAATTTAACATAGGGACTGCATAATCTTATTTTATGAAAATGGTTGCGTAGTTATAGATACACCTCCGATCTTATCTGAGATCTGTTTAATTCTATTTATCTGCATCTCTATAAATAAAATTAATTAAGAAAGGCGACAGAGACAGTGCTGCGGCTGGTGATTTTGAAATTAAAATCATATCCAAAGTTGATTCCTCATTAAGATAAGCCAAAGTTATTCAAAAGGGTATGTAAGAAAATATATTTTCTTTAGTTTTGTAAAATATAAGTGCCGTTGACAGCTTTGAGGATCAAAAGTCAAGCTAATCTTTAACTGTGTTCATTAAAATCCATCGAGAGTTTCTTAGCTTGGTCTGTAATTTAAAAAAAAAAGCAGCCACCTGTCGCTACCACACCGTTTTTTATTACATTAGATCATAGGGATTATCATTCTACTGCCTCAACATATTACTCTTATAATAACAGGCGTATTGTTATACTGTTTTTGTGTGTTACTCTCTTGCCGTGCAATACGTGACACCCTTCCCAGTCTGGTCAAGAAGCAGACTGCGAGGGTTGTCACGTGTTGCGAGCTGATAGCGTAGGGGTTAGGCTCAGTGGTCTGTGGTTCAACAGTTTGTGGGTTCAATCCCAACTGTGGCTGAGTTGCCTTAAATGTTATTTTTTATTTTTTATCGCTTTTTTATTACATTAGACCATAGGGATTATCATTCTACAGCCTCAACATCTTACTCTGATAATAACAGGCGTATTGTTATACTGTTTTTGTGTGTTGTTATTATTTATTATTATCGTTATCATTACATAGTTTCCAGTGATGGGCAGTAGCGCAGCTGCATTATTTATCAAGTAACTTTCCAGTAGTGACGTTATTGTTTTTATCAAGTAGCGACGTAGCGTCCACAAACGCTACAACATCCAGGGCAAAACTAAGTAATGAAACCAGGTTTTCTATTTTTGAAACAACAATTGGAGTTATTCATTGGACATTCACGCATGAGCCTCCCATGTATAAAAAGAGGAGCTGAGCAGCTCCTTTAGTCAGAGACTTACAGTAGACACCCTGTCTGAAAGAAGGAGCGCTACCGCAGGTCATTCGTTCCTGCTGCCACCAGACTCTATAATAATGCACTATATCAACAATAACTCCTGTAAAAACCACTGTGCAGCTACGTTTTGTATTTATTGACTGTGAAGAATATGCTGTGCAATATGTTGAATGTGTAATATTTCTCCACCTGTATATAAGCCATCCGGATTGTACATATCTTTATTTCTTATTTTTTTTATTTCCTATTTTTGTTTTGTTTTTCATTGTGTGTGATACATGTACACATGCACCTTAATCCTATTTATCTTGATATACTGTATATACCTGGATATACGGTATTGTAATGATTGGTTCAGGAAGACCCAATATGCAGAACACCACGGAGACGGAAACTGGAGTAAAAGTTAACAATGTTTATTGAACAATGGAACAATGAAAGAATTAGGTACTGGTTCACTTCTGGGGATTTGGTTCACAGGTAACTGGAAAGGAGACAGTTCAGTTAGTCACGTAGCTGGTGAATGTGGAAATGTTATCTTCAGAGATCTACCTTGAAGAATCCGGGTTTGGCTTTGAGAGAGGCACTGTTGGTTCCAGAGACTGTTTGATTTAGCAGAGTTCAGTTTCAGCTTCAGCGTCTTGCATCTAACGATAGGACAGACCTTGGTTTTCCAGCTCTTAGTCCAGAGCATTATGGGAAAATCCAGAGAAGGTTCTTCAGGTTTGGCTCTGAGGGCAGGCTCGACAGGTTAAGCTCATCCAGAGCTTACAGGACAAAAACAGGTTTCCTGTAGGCAGAGACAAAGGTAATTAGTTTCCAGCTAGGAGACTAGAGGCAACAAAGATTTCACAGAGGAAGTTAGGCTCAGGTGCTAACCAAACTGGATAAACACTGCGGTGTTGATGCGAGGTCTGAGGGCTGCTTATATGGTGGAGGATCCTCCTGATGATGAGATGGGTTTCAGGTGTGTCGAAGGCTCAGCTCAGGAGGATCCACAGTGAACTCTGCTGGAGACAGGTAGTACAGCTCCAGATCCCAACAGGTATATATATTGCTTATTCTTAATGCACCTTTTTCCTCCATGTTTGCACCTTCAGTAACTTCTATGCCAATATGTGACGAGTGAATTTCTCCGCTGTGAGATAAATAAAGCTCATCTAATCACATCTAATCCAATCTAAATAAATACATAAATATATACATGTTCAATAAATAAATAAGCATTCAATTAATTACCCCCCAATAAATGGTGAAAGGATGTTCTCATAATAAATCATTTATTTAAAAAATGCTGTTATGTTCCTTTTTTTGTAAAGATGCTTTTAAAATGCTTAACTGTTTTGATTCTTTTATTTTCTTTCAAAAAATCACTAGTTTTTGAAAACACTCACAGTTTTTGAAAGGTATTATATATATATAGAAACTAAAACGCTCGGATCTTTCTTTCTGTCATTTTGTGTGCGTGTGTGGCATCTGCAATGTTTTCGTTAAATATTCAAATAAATAAGATGGACTTTAAACTAGCAGACACGTTTGGATTTTTGCCATTTAATTTTTTTATTTAATTTTAAAAACGAAAGAAATGGAAATGGGGTTTTTTGTCATGAACCTGGCGCTGATGGTTTGGTTTTTTCCTTTGCTCCTTGCTCCCTGTCTAATTGGTTCTGCGGTTCTAAGTTGTGTGTTTGCCTCCCATCAGCGCCAGGTTATTTGTGTGTTTTGGTAAGACGTTTCCTAGCTTTCTTTAGTCTGTCTGCTTCCCTGATTATGACCAGTTTTCTGTCCTGTGGATCAGCGGCGTCTGCTGCTCGCTCTCTAGAAACTCTGGGGGCATGGCCGCCGCAACTGCGGTCAAATCTCCCTTCTGGATTATGCTGAGTTCTCCGCGAATGAACTGAACTTTGAATCAAGTCAGTGACTTTGCTCCAAGTCGCATTCAGCTCCACATCCAGTCTCTGACCTGTATTCTCCTATCCTTGCAGAGACCAGCCCTGCAGCAGACGAGCAGTCCCGCGCACCTGTTTTGATTAATAAACGCTTTGAACTTTCCCACTGCCTGTCTCGCCTTGAATTCTGGGTCCAATATTCTGAGATCATTAGAGAATAACCTGGCCAAAACATGGACCCATCGGCAGACGGGCAGTGGCGAAATGATGTGGATCAAAGTATTTCCCGGCTAGAATCAGGCATGCAGGAGATCCTTGATTATTAATCAGGCTGCTCCAGCTGCCCCGCCCGTGACAGCTGCAGCGCCCACGTCTGCTACTGATAGTCCAGCTTCTCTTGAACCGCGTCTGTCCCCTCCTGAAGCGTTTCAAGGGGATCCTGATCAATGCAGAGCCTTCCTGACTCAGTGCGAAATTCATTCAAGGCTATGACCTCATCGTTGTCTTGGAAAAACCGATGTGTAGACATTTACTCTCTTGTTCTCTGACAATAGAGTTCAAGCACCGCTATTTACAGTAGTAGCGACATTCCTGCATTAAGTGGTTTGCTTAATTAATTGGTGATGTTTAGAACAGGATGACATACAAAAGAGGAACCCATTATATCCAGATTACGTTCTGGTCATACGTGGTTAAATAGTACATGATTTAAAATGGGAATAAACCGGATTAGCTCACTGACTTGCGCGTTGATCACATAACTATGTTCTCTCCAAAACACACAGCTGCACCGCAGGCTTTGGAAGAAAAATCCAATCCGTCACGGCGGGGCGGTAAAGATCCCCGCAATATTAACCCTTCATTTCGTATTGATGATTAAAAGTATTTATAACTATATTATTTTACAGTACAGTACAGTAATTAACGTTTATACCGTACTTTTATTTGTTAAACAAATGCTTGGGCCTGCATAAAGTTTTTATTCCCTGATTTCAATGTTGTATGGAGTATTTCATTGTGTGATAACTCTAAAAAAAAAAAAGGTTTCTACTTCACGTATTTCACCTATCGCGGGTTCTTTTTGGAACGTAACCTCCGCGATAAACGAGGGTTCACTGTATTTAAAATGGGAATACTCCGGATTAGCTCACTGACTTTTGGGTGGGTCACAGCCATCCCTGACAACAGTTTAGAAAAGCCACTGTTCATCGCGGCAGCAAACAGCATTCTTGCATAATGTGCCCAAAAAGCCTGGGGGGTTGGGCCTTTCATGCTTGTTGTAAGGCATCATAGCGTCCTTTTCCAGATCAAACTGAAAATTTTACCAGCTAGATGATAATAAAAAAACAAAAATAGTATAACAATACGCCTATTATTATCAGAGTAAGATAATGAGGCTGTAGAATGATAATCCCTATGGTCTGATGTAATTCCTTGGAAAGGTGGAGTGCACATCAGCTGATCTAAATAAAAGAAAGATTGCATAAAGTCAAACAGCATAATAGGCTAGTATCCGTAATATATATAAATAAGTTAAATAAGTTATTGTACAATTTCTGATATCATAGGCCAGGGGTGCTCAAGTCCAGTCCTCAAGAGCTACTATCCTGCAACTTTTTGATGCACCCCATTTTTAACACACCTGAATCAAATGAGTGGCTCATTACCATGCCTCTGCTGAGCTAAATGAGGGGATTGAGCCTTTTGATTCAGGTGTGATAGAGAAGAGATGCATCTAAAAGTTACAGGATGGTAGCTCTTGAGGACTGGACTTGAGCACCCCTGTCATAGGCCATCAAGTGATAAAAAAAAAGAAAAACATTTAAGGCAACATTAATAACTAGACCACAGCTGGGACCGAACCCTCAACCTTTTGAATTGCAGACCATTCACCCTACCCTTATGCTAAACCTGGGGAACAATAATATGCTCAGCTCGCAACACGTCATACCCCTCCCAGTCTGCTCATTCACCTATCTAATCCTGACTCATGGGACGCCGAAATGGACTCAGACTGCCACCTAGTGGCTATAATAGTCACATGTTTTTCCACACAATTTGTGAAACACGCGGAGCGTGAGTGAAGTGTCCATTTCCAACCATCACCCACTGTAGATGTGGCAATCCCAAGCGACAGCAACATCAAGAAGAAAGAACACGAGAAGCTTGAGAAATACCAATATATATATATATATATATATATGTATTTTTTTTTTTAAGATATCCAAATGATAATAAGCTAACTACTCTCTCCCTCCCCCATCAGTCAGATTCACATTTGTGGTGTGTGTAAAAATCACTTTCAGCTGTAAAATCTGTAAGGCTGAGCTTTACACTTGATTTGAGCCTGGCCTGCACTGACCAGTGTGAGCCTAATGAAGCACTGTAAACATTTATACTTGATGCAGCCATCGATGCAGTATTCTCTAAAAATGCAGGGTGGTTGCAGGGTGGGTGCAGTTACAAGCATAGCCGTTGAAAATGCACTAAAAAGAGAAGAAACGGCTGAAGTCACACTTCCAAAAGTGTATGGATCACTTTTTTTTAAAAAGGCTTAAAAAACACTTTGTGGGTAATGGCTTTACATACTGTGGGTTGACGTTTTAGACTACATTTACTCTAAATGGAAACAGAAATCAAAATCCTGTCTCTATTCATAAACTTGGCCAATACACTCGGCCTGGAAAGTACTGTATACCAGTAATTTGCGTATGCTATTTTAAGTCACAGAATAGGTAGTAACAACATAGTATTTAACAAAATTTCAGTACTGCCTGTACTTGTTCAGTGAGGGCATTTTGAATGGCTATTTTGAATTAGGCTTGTGCCAAGTTACAACATTTTGTATGTGCCCAAGCTTGCTTTGCAGCAGCTCACGGGGCCTGAACTCAGCGCAGGGAGAAGCATAATTGCATCCTTTTCAGTGCGTGA
Source organism: Cyprinodon diabolis (assembly GCA_030533445.1). Classification (NCBI taxonomy): domain Eukaryota; kingdom Metazoa; phylum Chordata; class Actinopteri; order Cyprinodontiformes; family Cyprinodontidae; genus Cyprinodon; species Cyprinodon diabolis. The sequence continues at coordinate 9,562,818 of CM060063.1, read as the reverse complement.
ACCCCCCCAGCCATGTTCAATGTTGCAAGTATAAAAATAGTTTTATGCACTCAGGACTTGCACGTCCACAACCGCAGCAACATTTCCCTTGATTTTAAGTAGTTTTCCAGCTTGGGGCACAGTTGCAACAAGTGCTGCAAGGATTTCCAACCTGTTAGCTATCAGAAAACACCATGCGTTAGCACATGCTAACTTTGAAGTAAACTAAGCAAAAATCTAATCCAGTTAAGTAGTAATCAGTGCATACATACTAATCATCAGGATAAATGTACAAAAAAACACCACATGAAAAAACGTACTTGAAAAACTTTATTTACTTTACTGTCACATAAAAAAACACGGTTTTCCAAATAATTTAGAAGACAATCTCTTACCTAGCTTCTGTCCTACTACATGTGAGGCGGAGAATCTAGCTGAGGAATCTTTAGCAGAAATCCCATTTTAACACTACAGAGCGGCCTATATAGCTTTAGTGACAATACAGAATGGAAGACTTAATTCAGCCTCACCTCTCATCCAATAGCCCATTAACAGTGTTTCCAACCCTTCAGTAAGAAAAGTCACAGTTGGCTGTCCAAAAAGGCGCTAGCCAACTTGCTTATTTCATTTCATGCAGCTGCAGTAGATTCTGAATCCTTTCAATGAAGTTTTTCATTAGCTATCTGTCAAAGCATTGAAGAGAGATATTGTTAAAGTTGATAGAAAAAGAAATTGGGGGATTTTATGAGTAAAGGCTTTTATAGAAGCAAGAAAATAAAATACATAGAATTCAGCCGTTAGTCATTTGCCAACTGGCAAAAAAAAAAAACAAACGAAGAAGAAAAAGACAGCAGTGCAGAGACACAAAGAGACATAGGGCATAACAATCTTAATTTATCTGGCTAATCATAACACCATAATTTTCTATGCTTACTTCTTCTACTGGGACCTGGATACCAAAGGCTATATTTGTCATTCTAGTCAAGCTCTCCAACTGTTGCTTGTCATATGGGACAATCTTTTCAGATTGAAATAGTTCTGAATTAAAAACTGTTTCAGAGAGAGAGAGATACTGTTTTTGGGAGGTTAGAAAGATGTCACCATGTTTACCTTCCTGTATTCCTCCCATTTTGCCTATATTATAGGATCGCTTGGAAGACAGGAGCTCTTACTTTACCCTCTCCTTTATTTTTGCTTAACATCAGTCCTGATACATTTTCCTTTTTAATGCCTTTTTTTCTTTAAAAAAGACTTACAACTTACAGCCAATTATGGTCTTTCAGGTTTTCTGGTTGCAAACATGCAACAGTATTTACCCAATAAGTTAAAATCTTCCAAGCATCTGCATTTTTCAGTATGCTAACTGAAGTCTTGCACTCCTGAACTACTACTGTCCAACATCTATTTGCACACTGTTACAGTAAAAGCAAAGCTGTGTGGTTAATGTGCCTTGTGTGCTGACTTCAGCTTTTATTTAAGATAAACTACTGTGGCCTATTTCTTTCTACTAAACCACAGTATAACTGACCCAGTTACTCCTATTGTCTTCTTTCCCCATATTGCCTGCTTGTTCAGTCCTAAGTAAGTTTTTACTACTGCACTTTGGGTCGATACTAGTGCAAGGGCCAAGAAAAAAAAAAGACTGAACTCATTCAGTACTCAATCAGTAAAACATTTTGGTTAAACATCTCAGGGCAGCATTGCATTACTGGGGAGACAGCTACTTCAAAGAAGGAATGAATACTTTCCTCTGTCTATAAACAGTTGCTCTGACACACAGGGTGTAACAACAGTCGCTGTTTAAAGCAGAATCTTTTAGGGATTTATACTTTAAAATGTTCAAATCCAAAAAGAACAATGTGTTTTTTCTATGGAGTGGATTTCAGCCACTGACATACACCAATGGCATCCTCACTCATTTTATTTATTGACTTTGTTTGACTTCACATGAAGAGCCAACAATATATAAATGGAACTCAAGTGAAAAAGGCTTTGCCTTTGATCTATTCACTCAATAAGCATCAGGATGTTCATTTTTCTTCATTTGACTGCATTAGTCCTTAAAGAGGAAAAATAACTATGTAAGTCCCAGTAAACAAGATATAGAGAGTGATTTAAAAAAACAACAAACTATTGGAGATTGACCTCATCCCAAGTGATGCTATGATTGCACTGCTCACAATGTATGGCTGGTTAGATAAAACAAAGATGTAGAAGTTTCTGGCTCACTTTTCTGACTTCTAAGCTGCATGAAGAAGCTGATGGAATTGGTGAAAACTTCAGCAACACATTTTGAACACAAATTTTTGGCTTTTTGCCTTAAGCAGTCAGCCATCGTATTGTATGCTGATTGGTCAGCTGGTATATGTGTTATTTCAATTTGTCAGTATTATAATTTTTTTGTTAACACAACTTGTGTTAACATCGCATAGGTTGATAGTAACTAGTTAGATTTACTGTAGTAACTTTATGAAAAGAAAATTACTTTTAGAAGTTTTACTTTACCAAACTTCTACTAAATATTCCTTTTACTAAAGTAATATTCTTGTTAGAGCATAACTACTATTTCTTGAGTAACATATTTGGCTACTTTACCCAGCATGAATAATTTGAGGTAAAGATCAGCTAAAAATAAAGAACACATTAGAAACTGTAGCTAAAAGTTTTTATTATTCTTTCCCTTCATATACACATTATTACCTGGAAAGATTGATTGTCTAAGTTTATGTAGGAGAGTATGAATTAGAAACTTTATTCTGCTCTAATTTATTTTGTAAACATAATATTTATAGTATACATTTAAAGAAAACAAGAAATTGTACATGATTTCTTTCTGATAACATATGTTGTTTACTCTAATTAGATGTAATTCTTAAATGACTACTTTCCATTTGAGTGAAAAATTTTGAACTACTGTCACTCTTACTTGAGTAAAACTTTTGGACACTCTTTCCAGCCTCTGGTGGTTTGTAATCTCCTGATGAGAGTCAGAAATTGAAACATGTTGGTTTGTTTGTAAAGTCCAAGTATTTCAAGTCTTGCTTACAGTAGGTTTTTATCTCGCTGGTTGGATAAAATGCACCTCTTTGTATATTATCCCCATCTACCAAAAACAAATCAATTGAACCCTTACGTAACAGTTTGCAAGCACACAAATACTGTTTCCATGTTGTATATATTTGTGGAAACGAAGAGCGCTGAATATGCGATGCTGACAGTGAAAGAAAGAATGAGCAGATATACCAGTTTATTCAGTCTAAAGGAGTTCATTTTTCCCCCAATCCATAATTCAACATACTGTTTAGGGGAAGATGAATGACGGAAATCATCTTCACTAAATTGCCTTTTCTGCAAAGAGAGAAAATCCAAAGGTCACATAGTTAAGAGGATGTGATAAAAATGATTGATTCTTAAGGTTGTATTTGGTTAGTAGTTAAGAAGTCTGCCTCACTTTTTTAATATGTCTATGGGATGCAAATACTGATTATATCGCTTTAGGAAATATATAAAAAAAAATGTAGTTTAACAATGCTGATAACTCACAAATACAAAGGTAACATAGGACAACAAGGTAGCACAAATAAAACATTCAGCATACCATTTTCACACTGTGAATGTAACTTATTTGCTATTAACAGAGAAATGTGTGAACAGATATCCTACAGTAAGAAAGAGGTACATACTGTACCATGCGTGTTTGTTACATCTTAATATTAGCTGACTGTTGTGTGTCAAAACTCATGTTTTCTACAATTATTTATCTAATTAAGACAGTTCCTCTGTCCAGATATACAGTTGTAATCTTCATTCTGTACGTGGCAAATATTTGGGAATGAAATGAGAGCGGTGTCCTTTAGCTAAGAACAAAGTATAATATTGTGTCTACTCATGTCTACTCATCTGCTACCGTGTATGATGTAATGATGTGATGATGTGGCTGTATAAAATGCCTTTTTAACGGTTAGTTGGGGCCTCTTTCTGAGAGGTGAGCCCGGTTGGTATGCAGCTGCCTTCTGTAAACTCTAAGCAACTTCTCTGATCTGAGTAAGATTACAATTTCTATCAGAGTTTATTGTCATGTCTCCTGGTTATTTAATACATATAAGTTTTGGAGTGTTATTTAAAGATTTTGTCCCGGGTGATCTCTTTTCAGGAAAAATAACCGAAGAGGTAGAGACTCAAGGTGCGGACACAGAGCCCTATCTTTAACAGTATTAGAAAACCCAAATCCTGATACCTTAGAGTTTTAATACTACATGAAACCAGTCAAAAAGAATAAAGAGTTTGTGTTCTACTGGAATGGGGTTACATATTGTTTTTTCACCTCCTTCAGAGGTACTAGAAACTTCGTGGCTGCATCTCTAATTGGTTTCTCTTCTTACTTTTCTGTCACTTACAAGGTCGGTCGTGTCTTTCGCTCTTTTTTCTATTATCAGATGATGGATTGGTCTGGGCTCCATGAGAAGTTTAAAGTTTAAGACATTTAACACAACTTTACTTAACTTTATTCTTATATGGAGATGTATAAAATTACTTTCATCCCTGTTATTAAACCTGTATATTTACCGTTAAGCAGTTTTAAAAATACTACTGTCCTAATGTCACTTTCATATTTTTTTTGAGGTTGTTAAAATTAATTTTATATAAAAATGAGAACCTCCATTCCAAAAATATAATAGCATCCAATGAAAACTCTATCTATCTATCTATCTATCTATCTATCTATCTATCTATCTATCTATCTATCTATCTATCTATCTATCTATCTATCTATCTATCTATCTATCTATCTATCTATCTATCTATCTATCTGCTGACATTGCTCTTTTAGTATAATTAATAATTACGCTGTATTTCATGTTATGAATAAAGATGTGCGGAAGTCTGTTACCACTTTAGCAAATAATGCAAGTCAGGCCATTAATAACGCACATTATGTAGCTGAAGCAGATGTTTGGCTGGTAAGTGTCCTCAGAGGGGTGATGGATCTTTGATACAGTAAAGCTAATTAAAAGTAACTGACATAAAGAAAAAATAACTAAATAGAAACTGCATGGAAATATCAAAATAATAAACTGGCATATTTGCAAGTTCATTGAGAATTAAGTTTTCTAATCTTTTATTTAACTGCTAGAAATTTTGATACCAAGAAATGTATCAATGAATGAATTTTCTTATGAGGTTCCCTTCTGCATGTTTAAGGAAAAAATTTAGAAAATACAAAGAAGCTGCTGGAAGACGGTAACGCAAGACTTGTGACGCAGTGAGAATGCATATGGTCCTGATGGCAGTCTTCACAACAAAAATCTCATTTGAAACTTCATCACAGCAGTCGCTGTTTGAAGTGAGCAGAGCAGCTGGATGAGAGGGAATGAGTGATGTGGACAGATGACAATAAAATTGAACAGTTTGGCTGCAGTACGTAAATCTGTGGTGGGGGAAAAAGCCGAACACTCTTTGAATAAAAGAACATCTTGGCGGTCTGTGCACATTGGGATTGGAAATGTTGGGCTGTGAACACCAGAGCCCAGATGGACAGAAAACAATTTACACGACAGGATCTTACTTTGTGTCAGCAAAACAGGGAATCAGCAGGAAAACAGGAAGCTGTTTCATGCAGGACAATTGACTTCTGTGCCAACCCTGAGCTCCCCAACAATGAAGAAAACTGTCAAACCTTTGGGCTAGAAGGAAACGTGCTGCAGAAACTTAGAACTGTAGTTTCCTTTCCTTTTTATTGCTTTTTGTTTTAACATTTCCTTCAATTTGGCTGTAATTGACAGTGGAGCATTTTATTTGTATTAGTCCCGTGCCACCACATTATGCCCCGTCTACTCCATCAGATTGATTTGTTGTTTTTTGCTTTAAACAATAAATGTATTGCGTCAGTGCATGTTTTTCCATAGTTTATCACGACAATTAAATTCAAAATTGGTTATTTTTTCCATCAGAAAGAAATTAAGTAGTAGTTAAGTAAAGACAATTTAGAGTGCAGTGTAACTTTTACTCTATACGATGAAGATTACCCGAAAGTCTCTGAGAGGTATTCTTGATTTTGACACTAATATGAATAAAATTAACTCTGAAAAACTGAAAGGCTATAGAGTAAATTTTGCACTAATATGGAGTGGGACAAAATGTAATCTGAAACAGAGCCATATTAAACTATAATAAGATCTGAAGTAAAACTATTTTTTTTACTGTGTAGTTTGACTCAGTTTTGAAGAAGGATGTGTTCAAGCAATTAAGATCAATAAACAATGTAAAAAGCGTATTGTTGGTGAACCAATTCCCTGCAGATTAGTTGCTTTCAGTTACATAATGGCACGTCATCCATCCATCCATGCATACAATCTGCAAACACTTAAGCAAAGAATTTCAGTTGTGATTACTTCTGTTATTGATGGGTGAAATAAACCAACTTTTAAAAACCAATTCTATATGCAAAGTATGAAAAGTATGGTGGCCGTATGCATTTGGGCTCTTAATGGACGCTTGGCTGGTCCTTCAATGGTCCCCTACAATTCATTTTTAAACATTAATATTTGTACCAAAATATTCTTTCTGTCCATGATTTGTAGACATTAACATCTGAAGAGTAAACACCTGGTCATACCCTGTAATTCAGTGAAAGGGTGGAGTCAGAGTAAAAAAATATGCAAGAGGAGGTGTCTCCATTGTCTTGAAATGGAGAGAAGTGGGCTGCTATTCAGCCAGCATTTGACTGGGAAGGGCCATTATGAATTGCTGCTACTGTAAAGGCTGTAAAAGCAAAGTGACTGAGATCTGTTATATTAACACCAAGGTTTGAGATTGTTTCTTGAAGTGACTTGGATTAAACTTTATTAAGTTGCTGAAATTTGTAAAACAAGCTATAGCTCTTCTGTTTATGAGTTATTCTGTCTTGTCTGCATGGTCAAAGAGAAAGAAAGGGCTTGTCTAGGATTTGAACCCGGAACCTCACGCACCCGAAGCGAGAATCATACGCCTAGACCAACAAGCCATTGGTCAATTCTCAGCTAGGTGGCGCTCTCGAGTCCAACAGATTCAACAGAAATTGCACTTTCCTACAGCCTTCGAACGATGGCTGCTAGTTTTAGGCAATTCATTTTTTTGTTTCTCCATGGGGCTCGTTGCTCTAGAATTATGTTTCAGGACCTTGTTGTGAGTTGTCCTGATAAAAACACTGGACAAATCATTGTTTTTAATTTTAAGGAAATTTGTGGAACTTTTTTCAAAAAGTGAGATGTCTTGGTTTTGTCTTAGCCTTCATATTTGTTGAATTTATATTCCATTCTTAAACACACATGCCAAGACATACAGTAACAGCCGCTTAAAATATCCCCACTTTCTTTAATGGGGCCTTGGCTGGTCTTTCGCAGGTTCCATACAATTCATTTTTAAACATCAATATTTGTACCAAAATATTCTTTCTGTCCATGATTTGTGGACATTAACATCTGAAGAGAAGAGTTATAACTTGGTCATAACCTGTAATTCAGTGAAAGGGTAGAGTCAGAGTAAAAGTAATATGCAAGAGGGGGCCTCTCCATTGGCTTGAAGTTGCAGGGATGTGGGCTGCTATTCAGCAAGCTTTTGACTGGGAAGGGCCATTATGAATTGCTGCTACTGTAAAGGCTGTAGTCAAAAAGTGCCTGAGATCTGTTATATTAACACCAAGGTTTGCGATTGCTTCTTGAAGTGACTTGGATTAAACTTTATTAAGTTGCTGAAATTTGTAAAACCAGCTATAGCTCTTCTGTTTACGAGTTAATTTGTCCTGTCTGCGTTTGCATGCATGGTAAAACAGAAAGGAAGGGCTTGTCCGGGATTTGAACCCGGGACCTCTCGCACCCTAAGCGAGAATCATACGCCTAGACCAACAAGCCCTTGGTCAATTCTCAGCTAGGTGGCGCTCTCGAGTCCAACAGATTCAACAGAAATTGCACTTTCCTACAGCCTTTGGACGATGGCTGCTAGTTTTAGGCAATTCACTCTTTTGTTTCTCCATGGGGCTCGTTGCTCTAGAATTATGTTTCAGGGCCTTGTTGTGAGTGGTCCTGATAGAAATCCTGGACAAATCATTGTATTTATTTTAAGGAAATTGTGGAATTTTTTTCAAAAAGTGAGATGTCTTGGTTTTGTCTTAGCCTTCATATTTGTTGAATTTATAATCCATTCTTAAACACACATGCCAAGACACACAGTAACAGCCACTCAAAATAACCCCACTTTCTTTAATGGGAACTTGGCTGGTCTTTCGCAGGTCGCATACAATTAATTTTACACATCAATATTTTTACCAAAATATTCTTTCTGTCCATGATTTGTGGACATTAACATCTGAAGAGAATAGTTATAACTTGGTCATAACCTGTAACTCAGTGAAAGGGTAGAGTCAGAGTAAAAGTAAAATGCAAGAGAGGGCCTCTACATTGGCTTGAAGTTGCAGGGATGTGGGCTGCTATTCAGCCAGCTTTTGACTGGGAAGGGTCATTATGAATTGCTGCTACTGTAAAGGCTGTAGTCAAAAAGTGCCTGAGATCTGTTATATTAACACCAAGGTTTGCGATTGCTTCTTCAAGTGACTTGGATTAAACTTTATTAAGTTGCTGAAATTTGTAAAACCAGCTATAGCTCTTCTGTTTACGAGTTAATTTGTCCTGTCTGCGTTTGCATGCATGGTCAAACAGAAAGGAAGGGCTTGTCCAGGATTTGAACCCGGGACCTCTCGCACCCTAAGCGAGAATCATACGCCTAGACCAACAAGCCCTTGGTCAATTCTCAGCTAGGTGGCGCTCTCGAGTCCAACAGATTCAACAGAAATTGCACTTTCCTACAGCCTTCGGACGATGGCTGCTAGTTTTAGGCAATTCACTCTTTTGTTTCTCCATGGGGCTCGTTGCTCTAGAATTATGTTTCAGGGCCTTGTTGTGAGTGGTCCTGATAGAAATCCTGGACAAATCATTGTATTTATTTTAAGGAAATTGTGGAATTTATTTCAAAAAGTGAGATGTCTTGGTTTTGTCTTAGCCTTCAAATTTGTTGAATTTATAATCCATTCTTAAACACACATGCCAAGACACACAGTAACAGCCACTCAAAATAACCCCACTTTCTTTAATGGGGCCTTGGCTGGTCTTTCGCAGGTCGCATACAATTAATTTTTACACATCAATATTTGTACCAAAATATTCTTTCTTTCCATGATTTGTGGACATTAACATCTGAAGAGAAGAGTTATAACTTGGTCATAACCTGTAATTCAGTGAAAGGGTAGAGTCAGAGTAAAAGTAATATGCAAGAGGGGGCCTCTCCATTGGCTTGAAGTTGCAGGGATGTGGGCTGCTATTCAGCAAGCTTTTGACTGGGAAGGGCCATTATGAATTGCTGCTACTGTAAAGGCTGTAGTCACAAAGTGACTGAGATCTGAGATTGCTTCTTGAAGTGACTTGGATTAAACTTTATTAAGTTGCTGAAATTTGTAAAATCAGCTATAGCTCTTCTGTTTACGACTTAATTTGTCCTGTCTGCTTTTGCATGCATGGTCAAACAGAAAGGAAGGGCTTGTCCGGGATTTGAACCCACGACCTCTCGCACCCTAAGCGAGAATCATACGCCTAGACCAACAAGCCCTTGGTCAATTCTCAGCTAGGTGGCGCTCTCGAGTCCAACAGATTCAACAGAAATTGCACTTTCCTACAGCCTTCGGACGATGGCTGCTAGTTTTAGGCAATTCACTCTTTTGTTTCTCCATGGGGCTCGTTGCTCTAGAATTATGTTTCAGGGCCTTGTTGTGAGTGGTCCTGATAGAAATCCTGGACAAATCATTGTATTTATTTTAAGGAAATTGTGGAATTTATTTCAAAAAGTGAGATGTCTTGGTTTTGTCTTAGCCTTCAAATTTGTTGAATTTATAATCCATTCTTAAACACACATGCCAAGACACACAGTAACAGCCACTCAAAATAACCCCACTTTCTTTAATGGGGCCTTGGCTGGTCTTTCGCAGGTCGCATACAATTAATTTTTACACATTAATATTTGTACCAAAATATTCTTTCTGTCCATGAATTGTGGACATTAACATCTGAAGAGAAGAGTTATAACTTGGTCATAACCTGTAATTCAGTGAAAGGGTAGAGTCAGAGTAAAAGGAATATGCAAGAGGGGGCCTCTCCATTGGCTTGAAGTTGCAGGGATGTGGGGTGCTATTGAGCCAGCTTTTGACTGGGAAGGGTCTTTATGAATTGCTGCTACTGTAAAGGCTGTAGTCACAAAGTGACTGAGATCTGAGATTGCTTCTTGAAGTGACTTGGATTAAACTTTATTAAGTTGCTGAAATTTGTAAAACCAGCTATAGCTCTTCTGTTTACGAGTTAATTTGTCCTGTCTGCGTTTGCATGCATGGTCAAACAGAAAGGAAGGGCTTGTCCGGGATTTGAACCCAGGACCTCTCGCACCCTAAGCGAGAATCATACGCCTAGACCAACAAGCCCTTGGTCAATTCTCAGCTAGGTGGCGCTCTCGAGTCCAACAGATTCAACAGAAATTGCACTTTCCTACAGCCTTCGAACGATGGCTGCTAGTTTTAGGCAATTCACTCTTTTGTTTCTCCATGGGGCTCGTTGCTCTAGAATTATGTTTCAGGGCCTTGTTGTGAGTGGTCCTGATAGAAATCCTGGACAAATCATTGTATTTATTTTAAGGAAATTGTGGAATTTTTTTCAAAAAGTGAGATGTCTTGGTTTTGTCTTAGCCTTCATATTTGTTGAATTTATAATCCATTCTTAAACACACATGCCAAGACACACAGTAACAGCCACTCAAAATAACCCCACTTTCTTTAATGGGAACTTGGCTGGTCTTTCGCAGGTCGCATACAATTAATTTTACACATCAATATTTTTACCAAAATATTCTTTCTGTCCATGATTTGTGGACATTAACATCTGAAGAGAATAGTTATAACTTGGTCATAACCTGTAACTCAGTGAAAGGGTAGAGTCAGAGTAAAAGTAAAATGCAAGAGAGGGCCTCTCCATTGGCTTGAAGTTGCAGGGATGTGGGCTGCTATTCAGCCAGCTTTTGACTGGGAAGGGTCATTATGAATTGCTGCTACTGTAAAGGCTGTAGTCAAAAAGTGCCTGAGATCTGTTATATTAACACCAAGGTTTGCGATTGCTTCTTCAAGTGACTTGGATTAAACTTTATTAAGTTGCTGAAATTTGTAAAACCAGCTATAGCTCTTCTGTTTACGAGTTAATTTGTCCTGTCTGCGTTTGCATGCATGGTCAAACAGAAAGGAAGGGCTTGTCCGGGATTTGAACCCGGGACCTCTCGCACCCTAAGCGAGAATCATACGCCTAGACCAACAAGCCCTTGGTCAATTCTCAGCTAGGTGGCGCTCTCGAGTCCAACAGATTCAACAGAAATTGCACTTTCCTACAGCCTTCGGACGATGGCTGCTAGTTTTAGGCAATTCACTCTTTTGTTTCTCCATGGGGCTCGTTGCTCTAGAATTATGTTTCAGGGCCTTGTTGTGAGTGGTCCTGATAGAAATCCTGGACAAATCATTGTATTTATTTTAAGGAAATTGTGGAATTTATTTCAAAAAGTGAGATGTCTTGGTTTTGTCTTAGCCTTCAAATTTGTTGAATTTATAATCCATTCTTAAACACACATGCCAAGACACACAGTAACAGCCACTCAAAATAACCCCACTTTCTTTAATGGGGCCTTGGCTGGTCTTTCGCAGGTCGCATACAATTAATTTTTACACATCAATATTTGTACCAAAATATTCTTTCTTTCCATGATTTGTGGACATTAACATCTGAAGAGAAGAGTTATAACTTGGTCATAACCTGTAATTCAGTGAAAGGGTAGAGTCAGAGTAAAAGTAATATGCAAGAGGGGGCCTCTCCATTGGCTTGAAGTTGCAGGGATGTGGGCTGCTATTCAGCAAGCTTTTGACTGGGAAGGGCCATTATGAATTGCTGCTACTGTAAAGGCTGTAGTCACAAAGTGACTGAGATCTGAGATTGCTTCTTGAAGTGACTTGGATTAAACTTTATTAAGTTGCTGAAATTTGTAAAAACAGCTATAGCTCTTCTGTTTACGAGTTAATTTGCCCTGTCTGCGTTTGCATGCATGGTCAAACAGAAAGGAAGGGCTTGTCCAGGATTTGAACCCGGGACCTCGCGCACCCTAAGCAAGCATCATACGCCTAGACCAACCAGCCCTTGGTCAATTCTCAGCTAGGTGGCGCTCTCGAGTCCAACAGATTCAACAGAAATTGCACTTTCCTACAGCCTTCGGACGATGGCTGCTAGTTTTAGGCAATTCACTCTTTTGTTTCTCCATGGGGCTCGTTGCTCTAGAATTATGTTTCAGGGCCTTGTTGTGAGTGGTCCTGATAGAAATCCTGGACAAATCATTGTATTTATTTTAAGGAAATTGTGGAATTTATTTCAAAAAGTGAGATGTCTTGGTTTTGTCTTAGCCTTCAAATTTGTTGAATTTATAATCCATTCTTAAACACACATGCCAAGACACACAGTAACAGCCACTCAAAATAACCCCACTTTCTTTAATGGGGCCTTGGCTGGTCTTTCGCAGGTCGCATACAATTAATTTTTACACATCAATATTTGTACCAAAATATTCTTTCTTTCCATGATTTGTGGACATTAACATCTGAAGAGAAGAGTTATAACTTGGTCATAACCTGTAATTCAGTGAAAGGGTAGAGTCAGAGTAAAAGTAATATGCAAGAGGGGGCCTCTCCATTGGCTTGAAGTTGCAAGGATGTGGGCTGCTATTCAGCAAGCTTTTGACTGGGAAGGGCCATTATGAATTGCTGCTACTGTAAAGGCTGTAGTCACAAAGTGACTGAGATCTGAGATTGCTTCTTGAAGTGACTTGGATTAAACTTTATTAAGTTGCTGAAATTTGTAAAATCAGCTATAGCTCTTCTGTTTACGACTTAATTTGTCCTGTCTGCTTTTGCATGCATGGTCAAACAGAAAGGAAGGGCTTGTCCGGGATTTGAACCCAGGACCTCTCGCACCCTAAGCGAGAATCATACGCCTAGACCAACAAGCCCTTGGTCAATTCTCAGCTAGGTGGCGCTCTCGAGTCCAACAGATTCAACAGAAATTGCACTTTCCTACAGCCTTCGGACGATGGCTGCTAGTTTTAAGCAATTCACTCTTTTGTTTCTCCATGGGGCTCGTTGCTCTAGAATTATGTTTCAGGGCCTTGTTGTGAGTGGTCCTGATAGAAATCCTGGACAAATCATTGTATTTATTTTAAGGAAATTGTGGAATTTATTTCAAAAAGTGAGATGTCTTGGTTTTGTCTTAGCCTTCAAATTTGTTGAATTTATAATCCATTCTTAAACACACATGCCAAGACACACAGTAACAGCCACTCAAAATAACCCCACTTTCTTTAATGGGGCCTTGGCTGGTCTTTCGCAGGTCGCATACAATTAATTTTTACACATCAATATTTGTACCAAAATATTCTTTCTGTCCATGAATTGTGGACATTAACATCTGAAGAGAAGAGTTATAACTTGGTCATAACCTGTAATTCAGTGAAAGGGTAGAGTCAGAGTAAAAGGAATATGCAAGAGGGGGCCTCTCCATTGGCTTGAAGTTGCAGGGATGTGGGGTGCTATTGAGCCAGCTTTTGACTGGGAAGGGTCTTTATGAATTGCTGCTACTGTAAAGGCTGTAGTCACAAAGTGACTGAGATCTGAGATTGCTTCTTGAAGTGACTTGGATTAAACTTTATTAAGTTGCTGAAATTTGTAAAACCAGCTATAGCTCTTCTGTTTACGAGTTAATTTGTCCTGTCTGCGTTTGCATGCATGGTCAAACAGAAAGGAAGGGCTTGTCCGGGATTTGAACCCAGGACCTCTCGCACCCTAAGCGAGAATCATACGCCTAGACCAACAAGCCCTTGGTCAATTCTCAGCTAGGTGGCGCTCTCGAGTCCAACAGATTCAACAGAAATTGCACTTTCCTACAGCCTTCGAACGATGGCTGCTAGTTTTAGGCAATTCACTCTTTTGTTTCTCGATGGGGCTCGTTGCTCTAGAATTATGTTTCAGGGCCTTGTTGTGAGTGGTCCTGATAGAAATCCTGGACAAATCATTGTATTTATTTTAAGGAAATTGTGGAATTTTTTTCAAAAAGTGAGATGTCTTGGTTTTGTCTTAGCCTTCATATTTGTTGAATTTATAATCCATTCTTAAACACACATGCCAAGACACACAGTAACAGCCACTCAAAATAACCCCACTTTCTTTAATGGGAACTTGGCTGGTCTTTCGCAGGTCGCATACAATTAATTTTACACATCAATATTTTTACCAAAATATTCTTTCTGTCCATGATTTGTGGACATTAACATCTGAAGAGAATAGTTATAACTTGGTCATAACCTGTAACTCAGTGAAAGGGTAGAGTCAGAGTAAAAGTAAAATGCAAGAGAGGGCCTCTCCATTGGCTTGAAGTTGCAGGGATGTGGGCTGCTATTCAGCCAGCTTTTGACTGGGAAGGGTCATTATGAATTGCTGCTACTGTAAAGGCTGTAGTCACAAAGTGACTGAGATCTGAGATTGCTTCTTGAAGTGACTTGGATTAAACTTTATTAAGTTGCTGAAATTTGTAAAAACAGCTATAGCTCTTCTGTTTACGAGTTAATTTGCCCTGTCTGCGTTTGCATGCATGGTCAAACAGAAAGGAAGGGCTTGTCCGGGATTTGAACCCGGGACCTCTCGCATCCTAAGCGAGAATCATACGCCTAGACCAACCAGCCCTTGGTCAATTCTCAGCTAGGTGGCGCTCTCGAGTCCAACAGATTCAACAGAAATTGCACTTTCCTACAGCCTTCGAACGATGGCTGCTAGTTTTAGGCAATTCACTCTTTTGTTTCTCGATGGGGCTCGTTGCTCTAGAATCACGTTTCAGGGCCTTGTTGTGAGTGGTCCTGATAGAAATCCTGGACAAATCATTGTATTTATTTTAAGGAAATTGTGGAATTTATTTCAAAAAGTGAGATGTCTTGGTTTTGTCTTAGCCTTCATATTTGTTGAATTTATAATCCATTCTTAAACACACATGCCAAGACACACAGTAACAGCCACTCAAAATAACCCCACTTTCTTTAATGGGGCCTTGGCTGGTCTTTCGCAGGTCGCATACAATTAATTTTTACACATCAATATTTGTACCAAAATATTCTTTCTGTCCATGATTTGTGGACATTAACATCTGAAGAGAAGAGTTATAACTTGGTCATAACCTGTAATTCAGTGAAAGGGTAGAGTCAGAGTAAAAGTAAAATGCAAGAGGGGCCTCTCCATTGGCTTGAAGTTGCAGGGATGTGGGCTGCTATTCAGCCAGCTTTTGAATGGGAAGGGTCATTATGAATTGCTGCTACTGTAAAGGCTGTAGTCACAAAGTGACTGAGATCTGAGATTGCTTCTTGAAGTGACTTGGATTAAACTTTATTAAGTTGCTGAAATTTGTAAAACCAGCTATAGCTCTTCTGTTTACGAGTTAATTTGTCCTGTCTGCGTTTCCATGCATGGTCAAACAGAAAGGAAGGGCTTGTCCGGGATTTGAACCCGGGACCTCTCGCACCCTAAGCGAGAATCATACGCCTAGACCAACCAGCCCTTGGTCAATTCTCAGCTAGGTGGCGCTCTCGAGTCCAACAGATTCAACAGAAATTGCACTTTCCTACAGCCTTCGAACGATGGCTGCTAGTTTTAGGCAATTCACTCTTTTGTTTCTCGATGGGGCTCGTTGCTCTAGAATCATGTTTCAGGGCCTTGTTGTGAGTGGTCCTGATAGAAATCCTGGACAAATCATTGTATTTATTTTAAGGAAATTGTGGAATTTATTTCAAAAAGTGAGATGTCTTGGTTTTGTCTTAGCCTTCATATTTGTTGAATTTATAATCCATTCTTAAACACACATGCCAAGACACACAGTAACAGCCACTCAAAATAACCCTAATTTCTTTAATGGGGCCTTGGCTGGTCTTTCGCAGGTCGCATACAATTAATTTTTACACATCAATATTTGTACCAAAATATTCTTTCTGTCCATGATTTGTGGACATTAACATCTGAAGAGAAGAGTTATAACTTGGTCATAACCTGTAATTCAGTGAAAGGGTAGAGTCAGAGTAAAAGTAAAATGCAAGAGGGGGCCTCTCCATTGGCTTGAAGTTGCAGGGATGTGGGCTGCTATTCAGCCAGCTTTTGAATGGGAAGGGCCATTATGAATTGCTGCTACTGTAAAGGCTGTAGTCACAAAGTGACTGAGATCTGAGATTGCTTCTTGAAGTGACTTGGATTAAACTTTATTAAGTTGCTGAAATTTGTAAAACCAGCTATAGCTCTTCTGTTTACAAGTTAATTTGTCCTGTCTGCGTTTGCATGCATGGTCAAACAGAAAGGAAGGGCTTGTCCGGGATTTGAACCCGGGACTTCTCGCACCCTAAGCGAGAATCATACGCCTAGACCAACAAGCCCTTGGTCAATTCTCAGCTAGGTGGCGCTCTCGAGTCCAACAGATTCAACAGAAATTGCACTTTCCTACAGCCTTCGAACGATGGCTGCTAGTTTTAGGCAATTCACTCTTTTGTTTCTCCATGGGGCTCGTTGCTCTAGAATTATGTTTCAGGGCCTTGTTGTGAGTGGTCCTGATAGAAATCCTGGACAAATCATTGTATTTATTTTAAGGAAATTGTGGAATTTTTTTCAAAAAGTGAGATGTCTTGGTTTTGTCTTAGCCTTCATATTTGTTGAATTTATAATCCATTCTTAAACACACATGCCAAGACACACAGTAACAGCCACTCAAAATAACCCTAATTTCTTTAATGGGGCCTTGGCTGGTCTTTCGCAGGTCGCATACAATTAATTTTTACACATCAATATTTGTACCAAAATATTCTTTCTGTCCATGATTTGTGGACATTAACATCTGAAGAGAAGAGTTATAACTTGGTCATAACCTGTAATTCAGTGAAAGGGTAGAGTCAGAGTAAAAGTAAAATGCAAGAGGGGGCCTCTCCATTGGCTTGAAGTTGCAGGGATGTGGGCTGCTATTCAGCCAGCTTTTGAATGGGAAGGGCCATTATGAATTGCTGCTACTGTAAAGGCTGTAGTCACAAAGTGACTGAGATCTGAGATTGCTTCTTGAAGTGACTTGGATTAAACTTTATTAAGTTGCTGAAATTTGTAAAACCAGCTATAGCTCTTCTGTTTACAAGTTAATTTGTCCTGTCTGCGTTTGCATGCATGGTCAAACAGAAAGGAAGGGCTTGTCCGGGATTTGAACCCGGGACTTCTCGCACCCTAAGCGAGAATCATACGCCTAGACCAACAAGCCCTTGGTCAATTCTCAGCTAGGTGGCGCTCTCGAGTCCAACAGATTCAACAGAAATTGCACTTTCCTACAGCCTTCGAACGATGGCTGCTAGTTTTAGGCAATTCACTCTTTTGTTTCTCCATGGGGCTCGTTGCTCTAGAATTATGTTTCAGGGCCTTGTTGTGAGTGGTCCTGATAGAAATCCTGGACAAATCATTGTATTTATTTTAAGGAAATTGTGGAATTTTTTTCAAAAAGTGAGATGTCTTGGTTTTGTCTTAGCCTTCATATTTGTTGAATTTATAATCCATTCTTAAACACACATGCCAAGACACACAGTAACAGCCACTCAAAATAACCCCACTTTCTTTAATGGGGCCTTGGCTGGTCTTTCGCAGGTCGCATACAATTAATTTTTACACATCAATATTTGTACCAAAATATTCTTTCTGTCCATGATTTGTGGACATTAACATCTGAAGAGAATAGTTATAACTTGGTCATAACCTGTAACTCAGTGAAAGGGTAGAGTCAGAGTAAAAGTAAAATGCAAGAGAGGGCCTCTCCATTGGCTTGAAGTTGCAGGGATGTGGGCTGCTATTCAGCCAGCTTTTGACTGGGAAGGGTCATTATGAATTGCTGCTACTGTAAAGGCTGTAGTCACAAAGTGACTGAGATCTGAGATTGCTTCTTGAAGTGACTTGGATTAAACTTTATTAAGTTGCTGAAATTTGTAAAAACAGCTATAGCTCTTCTGTTTACGAGTTAATTTGCCCTGTCTGCGTTTGCATGCATGGTCAAACAGAAAGGAAGGGCTTGTCCGGGATTTGAACCCGGGACCTCTCGTATCCTAAGCGAGAATCATACGCCTAGACCAACCAGCCCTTGGTCAATTCTCAGCTAGGTGGCGCTCTCGAGTCCAACAGATTCAACAGAAATTGCACTTTCCTACAGCCTTCGAACGATGGCTGCTAGTTTTAGGCAATTCACTCTTTTGTTTCTCGATGGGGCTCGTTGCTCTAGAATCATGTTTCAGGGCCTTGTTGTGAGTGGTCCTGATAGAAATCCTGGACAAATCATTGTATTTATTTTAAGGAAATTGTGGAATTTATTTCAAAAAGTGAGATGTCTTGGTTTTGTCTTAGCCTTCATATTTGTTGAATTTATAATCCATTCTTAAACACACATGCCAAGACACACAGTAACAGCCACTCAAAATAACCCCACTTTCTTTAATGGGGCCTTGGCTGGTCTTTCGCAGGTCGCATACAATTAATTTTTACACATCAATATTTGTACCAAAATATTCTTTCTGTCCATGATTTGTGGACATTAACATCTGAAGAGAAGAGTTATAACTTGGTCATAACCTGTAATTCAGTGAAAGGGTAGAGTCAGAGTAAAAGTAAAATGCAAGAGGGGCCTCTCCATTGGCTTGAAGTTGCAGGGATGTGGGCTGCTATTCAGCCAGCTTTTGAATGGGAAGGGTCATTATGAATTGCTGCTACTGTAAAGGCTGTAGTCACAAAGTGACTGAGATCTGAGATTGCTTCTTGAAGTGACTTGGATTAAACTTTGTTAAGTTGCTGAAATTTGTAAAACCAGCTATAGCTCTTCTGTTTACGAGTTAATTTGTCCTGTCTGCGTTTCCATGCATGGTCAAACAGAAAGGAAGGGCTTGTCCGGGATTTGAACCCAGGACCTCTCGCACCCTAAGCGAGAATCATACGCCTAGACCAACCAGCCCTTGGTCAATTCTCAGCTAGGTGGCGCTCTCGAGTCCAACAGATTCAACAGAAATTGCACTTTCCTACAGCCTTCGAACGATGGCTGCTAGTTTTAGGCAATTCACTCTTTTGTTTCTCGATGGGGCTCGTTGCTCTAGAATCATGTTTCAGGGCCTTGTTGTGAGTGGTCCTGATAGAAATCCTGGACAAATCATTGTATTTATTTTAAGGAAATTGTGGAATTTATTTCAAAAAGTGAGATGTCTTGGTTTTGTCTTAGCCTTCATATTTGTTGAATTTATAATCCATTCTTAAACACACATGCCAAGACACACAGTAACAGCCACTCAAAATAACCCTAATTTCTTTAATGGGGCCTTGGCTGGTCTTTCGCAGGTCGCATACAATTAATTTTTACACATCAATATTTGTACCAAAATATTCTTTCTGTCCATGATTTGTGGACATTAACATCTGAAGAGAAGAGTTATAACTTGGTCATAACCTGTAATTCAGTGAAAGGGTAGAGTCAGAGTAAAAGTAAAATGCAAGAGGGGGCCTCTCCATTGGCTTGAAGTTGCAGGGATGTGGGCTGCTATTCAGCCAGCTTTTGAATGGGAAGGGCCATTATGAATTGCTGCTACTGTAAAGGCTGTAGTCACAAAGTGACTGAGATCTGAGATTGCTTCTTGAAGTGACTTGGATTAAACTTTATTAAGTTGCTGAAATTTGTAAAACCAGCTATAGCTCTTCTGTTTACAAGTTAATTTGCCCTGTCTGCGTTTGCATGCATGGTCAAACAGAAAGGAAGGGCTTGTCCGGGATTTGAACCCGGGACCTCTCGCACCCTAAGCGAGAATCATACGCCTAGACCAACCAGCCCTTGGTCAATTCTCAGCTAGGTGGCGCTCTCGAGTCCAACAGATTCAACAGAAATTGCACTTTCCTACAGCCTTCGAACGATGGCTGCTAGTTTTAGGCAATTCACTCTTTTGTTTCTCGATGGGCTCGTTGCTCTAGAATTATGTTTCAGGGCCTTGTTGTGAGTGGTCCTGATAGAAATCCTGGACAAATCATTGTATTTATTTTAAGGAAATTGTGGAATTTATTTCAAAAAGTGAGATGTCTTGGTTTTGTCTTAGCCTTCATATTTGTTGAATTTATAATCCATTCTGATACACACATGCCAAGACACACAGTAACAGCCACTCAAAATAACCCCACTTTCTTTAATGGGGCCTTGGCTGGTCTTTCGCAGGTCGCATACAATTAATTTTTACACATCAATATTTGTACCAAAATATTCTTTCTGTCCATGAATTGTGGACATTAACATCTGAAGAGAAGAGTTATAACTTGGTCATAACCTGTAATTCAGTGAAAGGGTAGAGTCAGAGTAAAAGGAATATGCAAGAGGGGGCCTCTCCATTGGCTTGAAGTTGCAGGGATGTGGGGTGCTATTGAGCCAGCTTTTGACTGGGAAGGGTCTTTATGAATTGCTGCTACTGTAAAGGCTGTAGTCACAAAGTGACTGAGATCTGAGATTGCTTCTTGAAGTGACTTGGATTAAACTTTATTAAGTTGCTGAAATTTGTAAAACCAGCTATAGCTCTTCTGTTTACGACTTAATTTGTCCTGTCTGCGTTTGCATGCATGGTCAAACAGAAAGGAAGGGCTTGTCCGGGATTTGAACCCGGGACCTCTCGCACCCTAAGCGAGAATCATACGCCTAGACCAACAAGCCCTTGGTCAATTCTCAGCTAGGTGGCGCTCTCGAGTCCAACAGATTCAACAGAAATTGCACTTTCCTACAGCCTTCGAACGATGGCTGCTAGTTTTAGGCAATTCACTCTTTTGTTTCTCCATGGGGCTCGTTGCTCTAGAATTATGTTTCAGGGCCTTGTTGTGAGTGGTCCTGATAGAAATCCTGGACAAATCATTGTATTTATTTTAAGGAAATTGTGGAATTTATTTCAAAAAGTGAGATGTCTTGGTTTTGTCTTAGCCTTCATATTTGTTGAATTTATAATCCATTCTTAAACACACATGCCAAGACACACAGTAACAGCCACTCAAAATAACCCCACTTTCTTTAATGGGGCCTTGGCTGGTCTTTCGCAGGTCGCATACAATTCATTTTTACACATCAATATTTGTACCAAAATATTCTTTCTTTCCATGATTTGTGGACATTAACATCTGAAGAGAAGAGTTATAACTTGGTCATAACCTGTAATTCAGTGAAAGGGTAGAGTCAGAGTAAAAGTAATATGCAAGAGGGGGCCTCTCCATTGGCTTGAAGTTGCAGGGATGTGGGCTGCTATTCAGCCAGCTTTTGACTGGGAAGGGCCATTATGAATTGCTGCTACTGTAAAGGCTGTAGTCACAAAGTGACTGAGATCTGAGATTGCTTCTTGAAGTGACTTGGATTAAACTTTATTAAGTTGCTGAAATTTGTAAAACCAGCTATAGCTCTTCTGTTTACGAGTTAATTTGTCCTGTCTGCGTTTGCATGCATGGTCAAACAGAAAGGAAGGGCTTGTCCGGGATTTGAACCCAGGACCTCTCGCACCCTAAGCGAGAATCACACGCCTAGACCAAGAAGCCCTTGGTCAATTCTCAGCTAGGTGGCGCTCTCGAGTCCAACAGATTCAACAGAAATTGCACTTTCCTACAGCCTTCGAACGATGGCTGCTAGTTTTAGGCAATTCACTCTTTTGTTTCTCGATGGGGCTCGTTGCTCTAGAATTATGTTTCAGGGCCTTGTTGTGAGTGGTCCTGATAGAAATCCTGGACAAATCATTGTATTTATTTTAAGGAAATTGTGGAATTTATTTCAAAAAGTGAGATGTCTTGGTTTTGTCTTAGCCTTCATATTTGTTGAATTTATAATCCATTCTTAAACACACATGCCAAGACACACAGTAACAGCCACTCAAAATAACCCCACTTTCTTTAATGGGGCCTTGGCTGGTCTTTCGCAGGTCGCATACAATTAATTTTTACACATCAATATTTGTACCAAAATATTCTTTCTGTCCATGATTTGTGGACATTAACATCTGAAGAGAAGAGTTATAACTTGGTCATAACCTGTAATTCAGTGAAAGGGTAGAGTCAGAGTAAAAGTAAAATGCAAGAGGGGCCTCTCCATTGGCTTGAAGTTGCAGGGATGTGGGCTGCTATTCAACCAGCTTTTGAATGGGAAGGGCCATTATGAATTGCTGCTACTGTAAAGGCTGTAGTCACAAAGTGACTGAGATCTGAGATTGCTTCTTGAAGTGACTTGGATTAAACTTTATTAAGTTGCTGAAATTTGTAAAACCAGCTATAGCTCTTCTGTTTACGAGTTAATTTGTCCTGTCTGCGTTTCCATGCATGGTCAAACAGAAAGGAAGGGCTTGTCCGGGATTTGAACCCGGGACCTCTCGCACCCTAAGCGAGAATCATACGCCTAGACCAACAAGCCCTTGGTCAATTCTCAGCTAGGTGGCGCTCTCGAGTCCAACAGATTCAACAGAAATTGCACTTTCCTACAGCCTTCGAACGATGGCTGCTAGTTTTAGGCAATTCACTCTTTTGTTTCTCCATGGGGCTCGTTGCTCTAGAATTATGTTTCAGGGCCTTGTTGTGAGTGGTCCTGATAGAAATCCTGGACAAATCATTGTATTTATTTTAAGGAAATTGTGGAATTTTTTTCAAAAAGTGAGATGTCTTGGTTTTGTCTTAGCCTTCATATTTGTTGAATTTATAATCCATTCTTAAACACACATGCCAAGACACACAGTAACAGCCACTCAAAATAACCCCACTTTCTTTAATGGGGCCTTGGCTGGTCTTTCGCAGGTCGCATACAATTAATTTTTACACATCAATATTTGTACCAAAATATTCTTTCTGTCCATGATTTGTGGACATTAACATCTGAAGAGAAGAGTTATAACTTGGTCATAACCTGTAATTCAGTGAAAGGGTAGAGTCAGAGTAAAAGTAAAATGCAAGAGGGGGCCTCTCCATTGGCTTGAAGTTGCAGGGATGTGGGCTGCTATTATGCCAGCTTTTGACTGGGAAGGGTCATTATGAATTGCTGCTACTGTAAAGGCTGTAGTCACAAAGTGACTGAGATCTGAGATTGCTTCTTGAAGTGACTTGGATTAAACTTTATTAAGTTGCTGAAATTTGTAAAAACAGCTATAGCTCTTCTGTTTACGAGTTAATTTGTCCTGTCTGCGTTTCCATGCATGGTCAAACAGAAAGGAAGGGCTTGTCCGGGATTTGAACCCGGGACCTCTCGCACCCTAAGCGAGAATCATACGCCTAGACCAACAAGCCCTTGGTCAATTCTCAGCTAGGTGGCGCTCTCGAGTCCAACAGATTCAACAGAAATTGCACTTTCCTACAGCCTTCGAACGATGGCTGCTAGTTTTAGGCAATTCACTCTTTTGTTTCTCCATGGGGCTCGTTGCTCTAGAATTATGTTTCAGGGCCTTGTTGTGAGTGGTCCTGATAGAAATCCTGGACAAATCATTGTATTTATTTTAAGGAAATTGTGGAATTTTTTTCAAAAAGTGAGATGTCTTGGTTTTGTCTTAGCCTTCATATTTGTTGAATTTATAATCCATTCTTAAACACACATGCCAAGACACACAGTAACAGCCACTCAAAATAACCCCACTTTCTTTAATGGGGCCTTGGCTGGTCTTTCGCAGGTCGCATACAATTAATTTTTACACATCAATATTTGTACCAAAATATTCTTTCTGTCCATGATTTGTGGACATTAACATCTGAAGAGAAGAGTTATAACTTGGTCATAACCTGTAATTCAGTGAAAGGGTAGAGTCAGAGTAAAAGTAAAATGCAAGAGGGGGCCTCTCCATTGGCTTGAAGTTGCAGGGATGTGGGCTGCTATTATGCCAGCTTTTGACTGGGAAGGGTCATTATGAATTGCTGCTACTGTAAAGGCTGTAGTCACAAAGTGACTGAGATCTGAGATTGCTTCTTGAAGTGACTTGGATTAAACTTTATTAAGTTGCTGAAATTTGTAAAAACAGCTATAGCTCTTCTGTTTACGAGTTAATTTGCCCTGTCTGCGTTTGCATGCATGGTCAAACAGAAAGGAAGGGCTTGTCCGGGATTTGAACCCGGGACCTCTCGCACCCTAAGCGAGAATCATACGCCTAGACCAACAAGCCCTTGGTCAATTCTCAGCTAGGTGGCGCTCTCGAGTCCAACAGATTCAACAGAAATTGCACTTTCCTACAGCCTTCGAACGATGGCTGCTAGTTTTAGGCAATTCACTCTTTTGTTTCTCCATGGGGCTCGTTGCTCTAGAATTATGTTTCAGGGCCTTGTTGTGAGTGGTCCTGATAGAAATCCTGGACAAATCATTGTATTTATTTTAAGGAAATTGTGGAATTTATTTCAAAAAGTGAGATGTCTTGGTTTTGTCTTAGCCTTCATATTTGTTGAATTTATAATCCATTCTTAAACACACATGCCAAGACACACAGTAACAGCCACTCAAAATAACCCCACTTTCTTTAATGGGGCCTTGGCTGGTCTTTCGCAGGTCGCATACAATTAATTTTTACACATCAATATTTGTACCAAAATATTCTTTCTGTCCATGATTTGTGGACATTAACATCTGAAGAGAAGAGTTATAACTTGGTCATAACCTGTAATTCAGTGAAAGGGTAGAGTCAGAGTAAAAGTAAAATGCAAGAGGGGCCTCTCCATTGGCTTGAAGTTGCAGGGATGTGGGCTGCTATTCAACCAGCTTTTGAATGGGAAGGGCCATTATGAATTGCTGCTACTGTAAAGGCTGTAGTCACAAAGTGACTGAGATCTGAGATTGCTTCTTGAAGTGACTTGGATTAAACTTTATTAAGTTGCTGAAATTTGTAAAACCAGCTATAGCTCTTCTGTTTACGAGTTAATTTGTCCTGTCTGCGTTTCCATGCATGGTCAAACAGAAAGGAAGGGCTTGTCCGGGATTTGAACCCGGGACCTCTCGCACCCTAAGCGAGAATCATACGCCTAGACCAACAAGCCCTTGGTCAATTCTCAGCTAGGTGGCGCTCTCGAGTCCAACAGATTCAACAGAAATTGCACTTTCCTACAGCCTTCGAACGATGGCTGCTAGTTTTAGGCAATTCACTCTTTTGTTTCTCCATGGGGCTCGTTGCTCTAGAATTATGTTTCAGGGCCTTGTTGTGAGTGGTCCTGATAGAAATCCTGGACAAATCATTGTATTTATTTTAAGGAAATTGTGGAATTTTTTTCAAAAAGTGAGATGTCTTGGTTTTGTCTTAGCCTTCATATTTGTTGAATTTATAATCCATTCTTAAACACACATGCCAAGACACACAGTAACAGCCACTCAAAATAACCCCACTTTCTTTAATGGGGCCTTGGCTGGTCTTTCGCAGGTCGCATACAATTAATTTTTACACATCAATATTTGTACCAAAATATTCTTTCTGTCCATGATTTGTGGACATTAACATCTGAAGAGAAGAGTTATAACTTGGTCATAACCTGTAATTCAGTGAAAGGGTAGAGTCAGAGTAAAAGTAAAATGCAAGAGGGGGCCTCTCCATTGGCTTGAAGTTGCAGGGATGTGGGCTGCTATTCAGCCAGCTTTTGACTGGGAAGGGTCATTATGAATTGCTGCTACTGTAAAGGCTGTAGTCACAAAGTGACTGAGATCTGAGATTGCTTCTTGAAGTGACTTGGATTAAACTTTATTAAGTTGCTGAAATTTGTAAAAACAGCTATAGCTCTTCTGTTTACGAGTTAATTTGCCCTGTCTGCGTTTGCATGCATGGTCAAACAGAAAGGAAGGGCTTGTCCAGGATTTGAACCCGGGACCTCTCGCACCCTAAGCGAGAATCATACGCCTAGACCAACAAGCCCTTGGTCAATTCTCAGCTAGGTGGCGCTCTCGAGTCCAACAGATTCAACAGAAATTGCACTTTCCTACAGCCTTCGAACGATGGCTGCTAGTTTTAGGCAATTCACTCTTTTGTTTCTCCATGGGGCTCGTTGCTCTAGAATTATGTTTCAGGGCCTTGTTGTGAGTGGTCCTGATAGAAATCCTGGACAAATCATTGTATTTATTTTAAGGAAATTGTGGAATTTATTTCAAAAAGTGAGATGTCTTGGTTTTGTCTTAGCCTTCATATTTGTTGAATTTATAATCCATTCTTAAACACACATGCCAAGACACACAGTAACAGCCACTCAAAATAACCCCACTTTCTTTAATGGGGCCTTGGCTGGTCTTTCGCAGGTCGCATACAATTCATTTTTACACATCAATATTTGTACCAAAATATTCTTTCTTTCCATGATTTGTGGACATTAACATCTGAAGAGAAGAGTTATAACTTGGTCATAACCTGTAATTCAGTGAAAGGGTAGAGTCAGAGTAAAAGTAATATGCAAGAGGGGGCCTCTCCATTGGCTTGAAGTTGCAGGGATGTGGGCTGCTATTCAGCCAGCTTTTGACTGGGAAGGGCCATTATGAATTGCTGCTACTGTAAAGGCTGTAGTCACAAAGTGACTGAGATCTGAGATTGCTTCTTGAAGTGACTTGGATTAAACTTTATTAAGTTGCTGAAATTTGTAAAACCAGCTATAGCTCTTCTGTTTACGAGTTAATTTGTCCTGTCTGCGTTTGCATGCATGGTCAAACAGAAAGGAAGGGCTTGTCCGGGATTTGAACCCAGGACCTCTCGCACCCTAAGCGAGAATCATACGCCTAGACCAACAAGCCCTTGGTCAATTCTCAGCTAGGTGGCGCTCTCGAGTCCAACAGATTCAACAGAAATTGCACTTTCCTACAGCCTTCGAACGATGGCTGCTAGTTTTAGGCAATTCACTCTTTTGTTTCTCGATGGGGCTCGTTGCTCTAGAATTATGTTTCAGGGCCTTGTTGTGAGTGGTCCTGATAGAAATCCTGGACAAATCATTGTATTTATTTTAAGGAAATTGTGGAATTTATTTCAAAAAGTGAGATGTCTTGGTTTTGTCTTAGCCTTCATATTTGTTGAATTTATAATCCATTCTTAAACACACATGCCAAGACACACAGTAACAGCCACTCAAAATAACCCCACTTTCTTTAATGGGGCCTTGGCTGGTCTTTCGCAGGTCGCATACAATTAATTTTTACACATCAATATTTGTACCAAAATATTCTTTCTGTCCATGATTTGTGGACATTAACATCTGAAGAGAAGAGTTATAACTTGGTCATAACCTGTAATTCAGTGAAAGGGTAGAGTCAGAGTAAAAGTAAAATGCAAGAGGGGCCTCTCCATTGGCTTGAAGTTGCAGGGATGTGGGCTGCTATTCAGCCAGCTTTTGAATGGGAAGGGCCATTATGAATTGCTGCTACTGTAAAGGCTGTAGTCACAAAGTGACTGAGATCTGAGATTGCTTCTTGAAGTGACTTGGATTAAACTTTATTAAGTTGCTGAAATTTGTAAAACCAGCTATAGCTCTTCTGTTTACGAGTTAATTTGTCCTGTCTGCGTTTGCATGCATGGTCAAACAGAAAGGAAGGGCTTGTCCGGGATTTGAACCCGGGACCTCTCGCACCCTAAGCGAGAATCATACGCCTAGACCAACCAGCCCTTGGTCAATTCTCAGCTAGGTGGCGCTCTCGAGTCCAACAGATTCAACAGAAATTGCACTTTCCTACAGCCTTCGAACGATGGCTGCTAGTTTTAGGCAATTCACTCTTTTGTTTCTCGATGGGGCTCGTTGCTCTAGAATTATGTTTCAGGGCCTTGTTGTGAGTGGTCCTGATAGAAATCCTGGACAAATCATTGTATTTATTTTAAGGAAATTGTGGAATTTATTTCAAAAAGTGAGATGTCTTGGTTTTGTCTTAGCCTTCATATTTGTTGAATTTATAATCCATTCTTAAACACACATGCCAAGACACACAGTAACAGCCACTCAAAATAACCCCACTTTCTTTAATGGGGCCTTGGCTGGTCTTTCGCAGGTCGCATACAATTAATTTTTACACATCAATATTTGTACCAAAATATTCTTTCTTTCCATGATTTGTGGACATTAACATCTGAAGAGAAGAGTTATAACTTGGTCATAACCTGTAATTCAGTGAAAGGGTAGAGTCAGAGTAAAAGTAAAATGCAAGAGGGGGCCTCTCCATTGGCTAGAAGTTGCAGGGATGTGGGCTGCTATTCAGCCAGCTTTTGACTGGGAAGGGTCATTATGAATTGCTGCTACTGTAAAGGCTGTAGTCACAAAGTGACTGAGATCTGAGATTGCTTCTTGAAGTGACTTGGATTAAACTTTATTAAGTTGCTGAAATTTGTAAAAACAGCTATAGCTCTTCTGTTTACGAGTTAATTTGCCCTGTCTGCGTTTGCATGCATGGTCAAACAGAAAGGAAGGGCTTGTCCGGGATTTGAACCCGGGACCTCTCGCAACCTAAGCGAGAATCATACGCCTAGACCAACCAGCCCTTGGTCAATTCTCAGCTAGGTGGCGCTCTCGAGTCCAACAGATTCAACAGAAATTGCACTTTCCTACAGCCTTCGAACGATGGCTGCTAGTTTTAGGCAATTCACTCTTTTGTTTCTCGATGGGCTCGTTGCTCTAGAATTATGTTTCAGGGCCTTGTTGTGAGTGGTCCTGATAGAAATCCTGGACAAATCATTGTATTTATTTTAAGGAAATTGTGGAATTTATTTCAAAAAGTGAGATGTCTTGGTTTTGTCTTAGCCTTCATATTTGTTGAATTTATAATCCATTCTGAAACACACATGCCAAGACACACAGTAACAGCCACTCAAAATAACCCCACTTTCTTTAATGGGGCCTAGGCTGGTCTTTCGCAGGTCACATATAATTAATTTTTACACATCAATATTTGTACCAAAATATTCTTTCTTTCCATGATTTGTGGACATTAACATCTGAAGAGAAGAGTTATAACTTGGTCATAACCTGTAATTCAGTGAAAGGGTAGAGTCAGAGTAAAAGTAAAATGCAAGAGGGGGCCTCTCCATTGGCTTGAAGTTGCAGGGATGTGGGCTGCTATTCAGCCAGCTTTTGACTGGGAAGGGTCATTATGAATTGCTGCTACTGTAAAGGCTGTAGTCACAAAGTGACTGAGATCTGAGATTGCTTCTTGAAGTGACTTGGATTAAACTTTATTAAGTTGCTGAAATTTGTAAAAACAGCTATAGCTCTTCTGTTTACGAGTTAATTTGCCCTGTCTGCGTTTGCATGCATGGTCAAACAGAAAGGAAGGGCTTGTCCGGGATTTGAACCCGGGACCTCTCGCACCCTAAGCGAGAATCATACGCCTAGACCAACCAGCCCTTGGTCAATTCTCAGCTAGGTGGCGCTCTCGAGTCCAACAGATTCAACAGAAATTGCACTTTCCTACAGCCTTCGAACGATGGCTGCTAGTTTTAGGCAATTCACTCTTTTGTTTCTCCATGGGGCTCGTTGCTCTAGAATTATGTTTCAGGGCCTTGTTGTGAGTGGTCCTGATAGAAATCCTGGACAAATCATTGTATTTATTTTAAGGAAATTGTGGAATTTATTTCAAAAAGTGAGATGTCTTGGTTTTGTCTTAGCCTTCATATTTGTTGAATTTATAATCCATTCTTAAACACACATGCCAAGACACACAGTAACAGCCACTCAAAATAACCCCACTTTCTTTAATGGGGCCTTGGCTGGTCTTTCGTAGGTCGCATACAATTCATTTTTACACATCAATATTTGTACCAAAATATTCTTTCTGTCCATGATTTGTGGACATTAACATCTGAAGAGAAGAGTTATAACTTGGTCATAACCTGTAATTCAGTGAAAGGGTAGAGTCAGAGTAAAAGTAAAATGCAAGAGGGGGCCTCTCCATTGGCTTGAAGTTGCAGGGATGTGGGCTGCTATTCAGCCAGCTTTTGACTGGGAAGGGCCATTATGAATTGCTGCTACTGCAAAGGCTGTAGTCACAAAGTGACTGAGATCTGAGATTGCTTCTTGAAGTGACTTGGATTAAACTTTATTAAGTTGCTGAAATTTGTAAAACCAGCTATAGCTCTTCTGTTTACGAGTTAATTTGTCCTGTCTGCGTTTGCATGCATGGTCAAACAGAAAGGAAGGGCTTGTCCGGGATTTGAACCCGGGACCTCTCGCACCCTAAGCGAGAATCATACGCCTAGACCAACAAGCCCTTGGTCAATTCTCAGCTAGGTGGCGCTCTCGAGTCCAACAGATTCAACAGAAATTGCACTTTCCTACAGCCTTCGAACGATGGCTGCTAGTTTTAGGCAATTCACTCTTTTGTTTCTCGATGGGGCTCGTTGCTCTAGAATTATGTTTCAGGGCCTTGTTGTGAGTGGTCCTGATAGAAATCCTGGACAAATCATTGTATTTATTTTAAGGAAATTGTGGAATTTATTTCAAAAAGTGAGATGTCTTGGTTTTGTCTTAGCCTTCATATTTGTTGAATTTATAATCCATTCTTAAACACACATGCCAAGACACACAGTAACAGCCACTCAAAATAACCCCACTTTCTTTAATGGGGCCTTGGCTGGTCTTTCGCAGGTCGCATACAATTAATTTTTACACATCAATATTTGTACCAAAATATTCTTTCTGTCCATGATTTGTGGACATTAACATCTGAAGAGAAGAGTTATAACTTGGTCATAACCTGTAATTCGGTGAAAGGGTAGAGTCAGAGTAAAAGTAAAATGCAAGAGGGGGCCTCTCCATTGGCTTGAAGTTGCAGGGATGTGGGCTGCTATTCAACCAGCTTTTGAATGGGAAGGGCCATTATGAATTGCTGCTACTGTAAAGGCTGTAGTCACAAAGTGACTGAGATCTGAGATTGCTTCTTGAAGTGACTTGGATTAAACTTTATTAAGTTGCTGAAATTTGTAAAACCAGCTATAGCTCTTCTGTTTACGAGTTAATTTGTCCTGTCTGCGTTTGCATGCATGGTCAAACAGAAAGGAAGGGCTTGTCCGGGATTTGAACCCGGGACCTCTCGCACCCTAAGCGGGAATCATACACCTAGACCAACCAGCCCTTGGCCAATTCTCAGCTAGGTGGCGCTCTCGAGTCCAACAGATTCAACAGAAATTGCACTTTCCTACAGCCTTCGAACGATGGCTGCTAGTTTTAGGCAATTCACTCTTTTGTTTCTCCATGGGGCTCGTTGCTCTAGAATTATGTTTCAGGGCCTTGTTGTGAGTGGTCCTGATAGAAATCCTGGACAAATCATTGTAATTATTTTAAGGAAATTATGGAATTTATTTCAAAAAGTGAGATGTCTTGGTTTTGTCTTAGCTTTCATATTTGTTGAATTTATAATCCATTCTTAAACACACATGCCAAGACACACAGTAACAGCCACTCAAAATAACCCCACTTTCTTTAATGGGGCCTTGGCTGGTCTTTCGCAGGTCGCATACAATTC
The DNA here is from genome assembly GCA_030533445.1 of Cyprinodon diabolis. NCBI lineage: Eukaryota > Metazoa > Chordata > Actinopteri > Cyprinodontiformes > Cyprinodontidae > Cyprinodon > Cyprinodon diabolis. Next base: position 9,531,226 of record CM060063.1, on the reverse strand, counting down.
ATTTTTACACATCAATATTTGTACCAAAATATTCTTTCTGTCCATGATTTGTGGACATTAACATCTGAAGAGAAGAGTTATAACTTGGTCATAACCTGTAATTCAGTGAAAGGGTAGAGTCAGAGTAAAAGTAATATGCAAGAGGGGGCCTCTCCATTGGCTTGAAGTTGCAGGGATGTGGGCTGCTATTCAGCAAGCTTTTGACTGGGAAGGGCCATTATGAATTGCTGCTACTGTAAAGGCTGTAGTCACAAAGTGACTGAGTTCTGAGATTGCTTCTTGAAGTGACTTGGATTAAACTTTATTAAGTTGCTGAATTTTGTAAAATCAGCTATAGCTCTTCTGTTTACGACTTAATTTGTCCTGTCTGTGTTTGCATGCATGGTCAAACAGAAAGGAAGGGCTTGTCCGGGATTTGAACCCGGGACCTCTCGCAACCTAAGCGAGAATCATACGCCTAGACCAACAAGCCCTTGGTCAATTCTCAGCTAGGTGGCGCTCTCGAGTCCAACAGATTCAACAGAAATTGCACTTTCCTACAGCCTTCGAACGATGGCTGCTAGTTTTAGGCAATTCACTCTTTTGTTTCTCCATGGGGCTCGTTGCTCTAGAATTATGTTTCAGGGTCTTGTTGTGAGTGGTCCTGATAGAAATCCTGGACAAATCATTGTATTTATTTTAAGGAAATTGTGGAATTTATTTCAAAAAGTGAGATGTCTTGGTTTTGTCTTAGCCTTCATATTTGTTGAATTTATAATCCATTCTTAAACACACATGCCAAGACACACAGTAACAGCCACTCAAAATAACCCCACTTTCTTTAATGGGGCCTTGGCTGGTCTTTCGCAGGTCGCATACAATTAATTTTTACACATCAATATTTGTACCAAAATATTCTTTCTGTCCATGATTTGTGGACATTAACATCTGAAGAGAAGAGTTATAACTTGGTCATAACCTGTAATTCAGTGAAAGGGTAGAGTCAGAGTAAAAGTAAAATGCAAGAGGGGGCCTCTCCATTGGCTTGAAGTTGCAGGGATGTGGGCTGCTATTATGCCAGCTTTTGACTGGGAAGGGTCATTATGAATTGCTGCTACTGTAAAGGCTGTAGTCACAAAGTGACTGAGATCTGAGATTGCTTCTTGAAGTGACTTGGATTAAACTTTATTAAGTTGCTGAAATTTGTAAAAACAGCTATAGCTCTTCTGTTTACGAGTTAATTTGCCCTGTCTGCGTTTGCATGCATGGTCAAACAGAAAGGAAGGGCTTGTCCGGGATTTGAACCCGGGACCTCTCGCACCCTAAGCGAGAATCATACGCCTAGACCAACAAGCCCTTGGTCAATTCTCAGCTAGGTGGCGCTCTCGAGTCCAACAGATTCAACAGAAATTGCACTTTCCTACAGCCTTCGAACAATGGCTGCTAGTTTTAGGCAATTCACTCTTTTGTTTCTCCATGGGGCTCGTTGCTCTAGAATTATGTTTCAGGGCCTTGTTGTGAGTGGTCCTGATAGAAATCCTGGACAAATCATTGTATTTATTTTAAGGAAATTGTGGAATTTATTTCAAAAAGTGAGATGTCTTGGTTTTGTCTTAGCCTTCATATTTGTTGAATTTATAATCCATTCTTAAACACACATGCCAAGACACACAGTAACAGCCACTCAAAATAACCCCACTTTCTTTAATGGGGCCTTGGCTGGTCTTTCGCAGGTCGCATACAATTAATTTTTACACATCAATATTTGTACCAAAATATTCTTTCTGTCCATGATTTGTGGACATTAACATCTGAAGAGAAGAGTTATAACTTGGTCATAACCTGTAATTCAGTGAAAGGGTAGAGTCAGAGTAAAAGTAAAATGCAAGAGGGGCCTCTCCATTGGCTTGAAGTTGCAGGGATGTGGGCTGCTATTCAACCAGCTTTTGAATGGGAAGGGCCATTATGAATTGCTGCTACTGTAAAGGCTGTAGTCACAAAGTGACTGAGATCTGAGATTGCTTCTTGAAGTGACTTGGATTAAACTTTATTAAGTTGCTGAAATTTGTAAAACCAGCTATAGCTCTTCTGTTTACGAGTTAATTTGTCCTGTCTGCGTTTCCATGCATGGTCAAACAGAAAGGAAGGGCTTGTCCGGGATTTGAACCCGGGACCTCTCGCACCCTAAGCGAGAATCATACGCCTAGACCAACAAGCCCTTGGTCAATTCTCAGCTAGGTGGCGCTCTCGAGTCCAACAGATTCAACAGAAATTGCACTTTCCTACAGCCTTCGAACGATGGCTGCTAGTTTTAGGCAATTCACTCTTTTGTTTCTCCATGGGGCTCGTTGCTCTAGAATTATGTTTCAGGGCCTTGTTGTGAGTGGTCCTGATAGAAATCCTGGACAAATCATTGTATTTATTTTAAGGAAATTGTGGAATTTTTTTCAAAAAGTGAGATGTCTTGGTTTTGTCTTAGCCTTCATATTTGTTGAATTTATAATCCATTCTTAAACACACATGCCAAGACACACAGTAACAGCCACTCAAAATAACCCCACTTTCTTTAATGGGGCCTTGGCTGGTCTTTCGCAGGTCGCATACAATTAATTTTTACACATCAATATTTGTACCAAAATATTCTTTCTGTCCATGATTTGTGGACATTAACATCTGAAGAGAAGAGTTATAACTTGGTCATAACCTGTAATTCAGTGAAAGGGTAGAGTCAGAGTAAAAGTAAAATGCAAGAGGGGGCCTCTCCATTGGCTTGAAGTTGCAGGGATGTGGGCTGCTATTCAGCCAGCTTTTGACTGGGAAGGGTCATTATGAATTGCTGCTACTGTAAAGGCTGTAGTCACAAAGTGACTGAGATCTGAGATTGCTTCTTGAAGTGACTTGGATTAAACTTTATTAAGTTGCTGAAATTTGTAAAAACAGCTATAGCTCTTCTGTTTACGAGTTAATTTGCCCTGTCTGCGTTTGCATGCATGGTCAAACAGAAAGGAAGGGCTTGTCCAGGATTTGAACCCGGGACCTCTCGCACCCTAAGCGAGAATCATACGCCTAGACCAACAAGCCCTTGGTCAATTCTCAGCTAGGTGGCGCTCTCGAGTCCAACAGATTCAACAGAAATTGCACTTTCCTACAGCCTTCGAACGATGGCTGCTAGTTTTAGGCAATTCACTCTTTTGTTTCTCCATGGGGCTCGTTGCTCTAGAATTATGTTTCAGGGCCTTGTTGTGAGTGGTCCTGATAGAAATCCTGGACAAATCATTGTATTTATTTTAAGGAAATTGTGGAATTTATTTCAAAAAGTGAGATGTCTTGGTTTTGTCTTAGCCTTCATATTTGTTGAATTTATAATCCATTCTTAAACACACATGCCAAGACACACAGTAACAGCCACTCAAAATAACCCCACTTTCTTTAATGGGGCCTTGGCTGGTCTTTCGCAGGTCGCATACAATTCATTTTTACACATCAATATTTGTACCAAAATATTCTTTCTTTCCATGATTTGTGGACATTAACATCTGAAGAGAAGAGTTATAACTTGGTCATAACCTGTAATTCAGTGAAAGGGTAGAGTCAGAGTAAAAGTAAAATGCAAGAGGGGCCTCTCCATTGGCTTGAAGTTGCAGGGATGTGGGCTGCTATTCAGCCAGCTTTTGAATGGGAAGGGCCATTATGAATTGCTGCTACTGTAAAGGCTGTAGTCACAAAGTGACTGAGATCTGAGATTGCTTCTTGAAGTGACTTGGATTAAACTTTATTAAGTTGCTGAAATTTGTAAAACCAGCTATAGCTCTTCTGTTTACGAGTTAATTTGTCCTGTCTGCGTTTGCATGCATGGTCAAACAGAAAGGAAGGGCTTGTCCGGGATTTGAACCCGGGACCTCTCGCACCCTAAGCGAGAATCATACGCCTAGACCAACCAGCCCTTGGTCAATTCTCAGCTAGGTGGCGCTCTCGAGTCCAACAGATTCAACAGAAATTGCACTTTCCTACAGCCTTCGAACGATGGCTGCTAGTTTTAGGCAATTCACTCTTTTGTTTCTCGATGGGGCTCGTTGCTCTAGAATTATGTTTCAGGGCCTTGTTGTGAGTGGTCCTGATAGAAATCCTGGACAAATCATTGTATTTATTTTAAGGAAATTGTGGAATTTATTTCAAAAAGTGAGATGTCTTGGTTTTGTCTTAGCCTTCATATTTGTTGAATTTATAATCCATTCTTAAACACACATGCCAAGACACACAGTAACAGCCACTCAAAATAACCCCACTTTCTTTAATGGGGCCTTGGCTGGTCTTTCGCAGGTCGCATACAATTAATTTTTACACATCAATATTTGTACCAAAATATTCTTTCTTTCCATGATTTGTGGACATTAACATCTGAAGAGAAGAGTTATAACTTGGTCATAACCTGTAATTCAGTGAAAGGGTAGAGTCAGAGTAAAAGTAAAATGCAAGAGGGGGCCTCTCCATTGGCTAGAAGTTGCAGGGATGTGGGCTGCTATTCAGCCAGCTTTTGACTGGGAAGGGTCATTATGAATTGCTGCTACTGTAAAGGCTGTAGTCACAAAGTGACTGAGATCTGAGATTGCTTCTTGAAGTGACTTGGATTAAACTTTATTAAGTTGCTGAAATTTGTAAAAACAGCTATAGCTCTTCTGTTTACGAGTTAATTTGCCCTGTCTGCGTTTGCATGCATGGTCAAACAGAAAGGAAGGGCTTGTCCGGGATTTGAACCCGGGACCTCTCGCAACCTAAGCGAGAATCATACGCCTAGACCAACCAGCCCTTGGTCAATTCTCAGCTAGGTGGCGCTCTCGAGTCCAACAGATTCAACAGAAATTGCACTTTCCTACAGCCTTCGAACGATGGCTGCTAGTTTTAGGCAATTCACTCTTTTGTTTCTCGATGGGCTCGTTGCTCTAGAATTATGTTTCAGGGCCTTGTTGTGAGTGGTCCTGATAGAAATCCTGGACAAATCATTGTATTTATTTTAAGGAAATTGTGGAATTTATTTCAAAAAGTGAGATGTCTTGGTTTTGTCTTAGCCTTCATATTTGTTGAATTTATAATCCATTCTGAAACACACATGCCAAGACACACAGTAACAGCCACTCAAAATAACCCCACTTTCTTTAATGGGGCCTAGGCTGGTCTTTCGCAGGTCACATATAATTAATTTTTACACATCAATATTTGTACCAAAATATTCTTTCTTTCCATGATTTGTGGACATTAACATCTGAAGAGAAGAGTTATAACTTGGTCATAACCTGTAATTCAGTGAAAGGGTAGAGTCAGAGTAAAAGTAAAATGCAAGAGGGGGCCTCTCCATTGGCTTGAAGTTGCAGGGATGTGGGCTGCTATTCAGCCAGCTTTTGACTGGGAAGGGTCATTATGAATTGCTGCTACTGTAAAGGCTGTAGTCACAAAGTGACTGAGATCTGAGATTGCTTCTTGAAGTGACTTGGATTAAACTTTATTAAGTTGCTGAAATTTGTAAAAACAGCTATAGCTCTTCTGTTTACGAGTTAATTTGCCCTGTCTGCGTTTGCATGCATGGTCAAACAGAAAGGAAGGGCTTGTCCGGGATTTGAACCCGGGACCTCTCGCACCCTAAGCGAGAATCATACGCCTAGACCAACCAGCCCTTGGTCAATTCTCAGCTAGGTGGCGCTCTCGAGTCCAACAGATTCAACAGAAATTGCACTTTCCTACAGCCTTCGAACGATGGCTGCTAGTTTTAGGCAATTCACTCTTTTGTTTCTCCATGGGGCTCGTTGCTCTAGAATTATGTTTCAGGGCCTTGTTGTGAGTGGTCCTGATAGAAATCCTGGACAAATCATTGTATTTATTTTAAGGAAATTGTGGAATTTATTTCAAAAAGTGAGATGTCTTGGTTTTGTCTTAGCCTTCATATTTGTTGAATTTATAATCCATTCTTAAACACACATGCCAAGACACACAGTAACAGCCACTCAAAATAACCCCACTTTCTTTAATGGGGCCTTGGCTGGTCTTTCGTAGGTCGCATACAATTCATTTTTACACATCAATATTTGTACCAAAATATTCTTTCTGTCCATGATTTGTGGACATTAACATCTGAAGAGAAGAGTTATAACTTGGTCATAACCTGTAATTCAGTGAAAGGGTAGAGTCAGAGTAAAAGTAAAATGCAAGAGGGGGCCTCTCCATTGGCTTGAAGTTGCAGGGATGTGGGCTGCTATTCAGCCAGCTTTTGACTGGGAAGGGCCATTATGAATTGCTGCTACTGCAAAGGCTGTAGTCACAAAGTGACTGAGATCTGAGATTGCTTCTTGAAGTGACTTGGATTAAACTTTATTAAGTTGCTGAAATTTGTAAAACCAGCTATAGCTCTTCTGTTTACGAGTTAATTTGTCCTGTCTGCGTTTGCATGCATGGTCAAACAGAAAGGAAGGGCTTGTCCGGGATTTGAACCCGGGACCTCTCGCACCCTAAGCGAGAATCATACGCCTAGACCAACAAGCCCTTGGTCAATTCTCAGCTAGGTGGCGCTCTCGAGTCCAACAGATTCAACAGAAATTGCACTTTCCTACAGCCTTCGAACGATGGCTGCTAGTTTTAGGCAATTCACTCTTTTGTTTCTCGATGGGGCTCGTTGCTCTAGAATTATGTTTCAGGGCCTTGTTGTGAGTGGTCCTGATAGAAATCCTGGACAAATCATTGTATTTATTTTAAGGAAATTGTGGAATTTATTTCAAAAAGTGAGATGTCTTGGTTTTGTCTTAGCCTTCATATTTGTTGAATTTATAATCCATTCTTAAACACACATGCCAAGACACACAGTAACAGCCACTCAAAATAACCCCACTTTCTTTAATGGGGCCTTGGCTGGTCTTTCGCAGGTCGCATACAATTAATTTTTACACATCAATATTTGTACCAAAATATTCTTTCTGTCCATGATTTGTGGACATTAACATCTGAAGAGAAGAGTTATAACTTGGTCATAACCTGTAATTCGGTGAAAGGGTAGAGTCAGAGTAAAAGTAAAATGCAAGAGGGGGCCTCTCCATTGGCTTGAAGTTGCAGGGATGTGGGCTGCTATTCAACCAGCTTTTGAATGGGAAGGGCCATTATGAATTGCTGCTACTGTAAAGGCTGTAGTCACAAAGTGACTGAGATCTGAGATTGCTTCTTGAAGTGACTTGGATTAAACTTTATTAAGTTGCTGAAATTTGTAAAACCAGCTATAGCTCTTCTGTTTACGAGTTAATTTGTCCTGTCTGCGTTTGCATGCATGGTCAAACAGAAAGGAAGGGCTTGTCCGGGATTTGAACCCGGGACCTCTCGCACCCTAAGCGGGAATCATACACCTAGACCAACCAGCCCTTGGCCAATTCTCAGCTAGGTGGCGCTCTCGAGTCCAACAGATTCAACAGAAATTGCACTTTCCTACAGCCTTCGAACGATGGCTGCTAGTTTTAGGCAATTCACTCTTTTGTTTCTCCATGGGGCTCGTTGCTCTAGAATTATGTTTCAGGGCCTTGTTGTGAGTGGTCCTGATAGAAATCCTGGACAAATCATTGTAATTATTTTAAGGAAATTATGGAATTTATTTCAAAAAGTGAGATGTCTTGGTTTTGTCTTAGCTTTCATATTTGTTGAATTTATAATCCATTCTTAAACACACATGCCAAGACACACAGTAACAGCCACTCAAAATAACCCCACTTTCTTTAATGGGGCCTTGGCTGGTCTTTCGCAGGTCGCATACAATTCATTTTTACACATCAATATTTGTACCAAAATATTCTTTCTGTCCATGATTTGTGGACATTAACATCTGAAGAGAAGAGTTATAACTTGGTCATAACCTGTAATTCAGTGAAAGGGTAGAGTCAGAGTAAAAGTAATATGCAAGAGGGGGCCTCTCCATTGGCTTGAAGTTGCAGGGATGTGGGCTGCTATTCAGCAAGCTTTTGACTGGGAAGGGCCATTATGAATTGCTGCTACTGTAAAGGCTGTAGTCACAAAGTGACTGAGTTCTGAGATTGCTTCTTGAAGTGACTTGGATTAAACTTTATTAAGTTGCTGAATTTTGTAAAATCAGCTATAGCTCTTCTGTTTACGACTTAATTTGTCCTGTCTGTGTTTGCATGCATGGTCAAACAGAAAGGAAGGGCTTGTCCGGGATTTGAACCCGGGACCTCTCGCAACCTAAGCGAGAATCATACGCCTAGACCAACAAGCCCTTGGTCAATTCTCAGCTAGGTGGCGCTCTCGAGTCCAACAGATTCAACAGAAATTGCACTTTCCTACAGCCTTCGAACGATGGCTGCTAGTTTTAGGCAATTCACTCTTTTGTTTCTCCATGGGGCTCGTTGCTCTAGAATTATGTTTCAGGGTCTTGTTGTGAGTGGTCCTGATAGAAATCCTGGACAAATCATTGTATTTATTTTAAGGAAATTGTGGAATTTATTTCAAAAAGTGAGATGTCTTGGTTTTGTCTTAGCCTTCATATTTGTTGAATTTATAATCCATTCTTAAACACACATGCCAAGACACACAGTAACAGCCACTCAAAATAACCCCACTTTCTTTAATGGGGCCTTGGCTGGTCTTTCGCAGGTTGCATACAATTCATTTTTACACATCAATATTTGTACCAAAATATTCTTTCTTTCCATGATTTGTGGACATTAACATCTGAAGAGAAGAGTTATAACTTGGTCATAACCTGTAATTCAGTGAAAGGGTAGAGTCAGAGTAAAAGTAATATGCAAGAGGGGGCCTCTCCATTGGCTTGAAGTTGCAGGGATGTGGGCTGCTATTCAGCCAGCTTTTGACTGGGAAGGGCCATTATGAATTGCTGCTACTGTAAAGGCTGTAGTCACAAAGTGACTGAGATCTGAGATTGCTTCTTGAAGTGACTTGGATTAAACTTTATTAAGTTGCTGAAATTTGTAAAAACAGCTATAGCTCTTCTGTTTACAAGTTAATTTGTCCTGTCTGCGTTTGCATGCATGGTCAAACAGAAAGGAAGGGCTTGTCCGGGATTTGAACCCGGGACCTCTCGCACCCTAAGCGAGAATCATACGCCTAGACCAACAAGCCCTTGGTCAATTCTCAGCTAGGTGGCGCTCTCGAGTCCAACAGATTCAACAGAAATTGCACTTTCCTACAGCCTTCGAACGATGGCTGCTAGTTTTAGGCAATTCACTCTTTTGTTTCTCCATGGGGCTCGTTGCTCTAGAATTATGTTTCAGGGCCTTGTTGTGAGTGGTCCTGATAGAAATCCTGGACAAATCATTGTATTTATTTTAAGGAAATTGTGGAATTTATTTCAAAAAGTGAGATGTCTTGGTTTTGTCTTAGCCTTCATATTTGTTGAATTTATAATCCATTCTTAAACACACATGCCAAGACACACAGTAACAGCCACTCAAAATAACCCCACTTTCTTTAATGGGGCCTTGGCTGGTCTTTCGCAGGTCGCATACAATTCATTTTTACACATCAATATTTTTACCAAAATATTCTTTCTTTCCATGATTTGTGGACATTAACATCTGAAGAGAAGAGTTATAACTTGGTCATAACCTGTAATTCAGTGAAAGGGTAGAGTCAGAGTAAAAGTAAAATGAAAGAGGGGGCCTCTCCATTGGCTTGAAGTTGCAGGGATGTGGGCTGCTATTCAGCCAGCTTTTGACTGGGAAGGGTCATTATGAATTGCTGCTACTGTAAAGGCTGTAGTCACAAAGTGACTGAGATCTGAGATTGCTTCTTGAAGTGACTTGGATTAAACTTTATTAAGTTGCTGAAATTTGTAAAAATAGCTATAGCTCTTCTGTTTACAAGTTAATTTGCCCTGTCTGCGTTTGCATGCATGGTCAAACAGAAAGGAAGGGCCTGTCCGGGATTTGAACCCGGGACCTCTCGCACCCTAAGTGAGGATCATACGCCTAGACCAACCAGCCCTTGGTCAATTCTCAGCTAGGTGGCGCTCTCGAGTCCAACAGATTCAACAGAAATTGCACTTTCCTACAGCCTTCGAACGATGGCTGCTAGTTTTAGGCAATTCACTCTTTTGTTTCTCGATGGGCTCGTTGCTCTAGAATTATGTTTCAGGGCCTTGTTGTGAGTGGTCCTGATAGAAATCCTGGACAAATCATTGTATTTATTTTAAGGAAATTGTGGAATTTATTTCAAAAAGTGAGATGTCTTGGTTTTGTCTTAGCCTTCATATTTGTTGAATTTATAATCCATTCTTAAACACACATGCCAAGACACACAGTAACAGCCACTCAAAATAACCCCACTTTTTTTAATGGGGCCTTGGCTGGTCTTTCGCAGGTCGCATACAATTCATTTTTACACATCAATATTTGTACCAAAATATTCTTTCTTTCCATGATTTGTGGACATTAACATCTGAAGAGAAGAGTTATAACTTGGTCATAACCTGTAATTCAGTGAAAGGGTAGAGTCAGAGTAAAAGTAATATGCAAGAGGGGGCCTCTCCATTGGCTTGAAGTTGCAGGGATGTGGGCTGCTATTCAGCCAGCTTTTGACTGGGAAGGGCCATTATGAATTGCTGCTACTGTAAAGGCTGTAGTCACAAAGTGACTGAGATCTGAGATTGCTTCTTGAAGCGACTTGGATTAAACTTTAATAAGTTGCTGAAATTTGTAAAACCAGCTATAGCTCTTCTGTTTACGAGTTAATTTGTCCTGTCTGCGTTTGCATGCATGGTCAAACAGAAAGGAAGGGCTTGTCCGGGATTTGAACCCGGGACCTCTCGCACCCTAAGCGAGAATCATACGCCTAGACCAACAAGCCCTTGGTCAATTCACAGCTAGGTGGCGCTCTCGAGTCCAACAGATTCAACAGAAATTGCACTTTCCTACAGCCTTCGAACGATGGCTGCTAGTTTTAGGCAATTCACTCTTTTGTTTCTCGATGGGGCTCGTTGCTCTGGAATTATGTTTCAGGGCCTTGTTGTGAGTGGTCCTGATAGAAATCCTGGACAAATCATTGTATTTATTTTAAGCAAATTGTGGAATTTATTTCAAAAAGTGAGATGTCTTGGTTTTGTCTTAGCCTTCATATTTGTTGAATTTATAATCCATTCTTAAACACACATGCCAAGACACACAGTAACAGCCACTCAAAATAACCCCACTTTCTTTAATGGGGCCTTGGCTGGTCTTTCGCAGGTCGCATACAATTAATTTTTACACATCAATATTTGTACCAAAATATTCTTTCTGTCCATGATTTGTAGACATTAACATCTGAAGAGAAGAGTTATAACTTGGTCATAACCTGTAATTCAGTGAAAGGGTAGAGTCAGAGTAAAAGTAAAATGCAAGAGGGGGCCTCTCCATTGGCTTGAAGTTGCAGGGATGTGGGCTGCTATTCAGCCAGCTTTTGACTGGGAAGGGCCATTATGAATTGCTGCTACTGTAAAGGCTGTAGTCACAAAGTGACTGAGATCTGAGATTGCTTCTTGAAGTGACTTGGATTAAACTTTATTAAGTTGCTGAAATTTGTAAAAACAGCTATAGCTCTTCTGTTTACAAGTTAATTTGTCCTGTCTGCGTTTGCATGCATGGTCAAACAGAAAGGAAGGGCTTGTCCGGGATTTGAACCCGGGACCTCTCGCACCCTAAGCGAGAATCATTAGCCTAGACCAACAAGCCCTTGGTCAATTCTCAGCTAGGTGGCGCTCTCGAGTCCAACAGATTCAACAGAAATTGCACTTTCCTACAGCCTTCGAACGATGGCTGCTAGTTTTAGGCAATTCACTCTTTTGTTTCTCCATGGGGCTCGTTGCTCTAGAATTATGTTTCAGGGCCTTGTTGTGAGTGGTCCTGATAGAAATCCTGGACAAATCATTGTATTTATTTTAAGGAAATTGTGGAATTTATTTCAAAAAGTGAGATGTCTTGGTTTTGTCTTAGCCTTCATATTTGTTGAATTTATAATCCATTCTTAAGCACACATGCCAAGACACACAGTAACAGCCACTCAAAATAACCCCACTTTCTTTAATGGGGCCTTGGCTGGTCTTTCGCAGGTCGCATACAATTCATTTTTACACATCAATATTTGTACCAAAATATTCTTTCTGTCCATGATTTGTGGACATTAACATCTGAAGAGAAGAGTTATAACTTGGTCATAACCTGTAATTCAGTGAAAGGGTAGAGTCAGAGTAAAAGTAATATGCAAGAGGGGGCCTCTCCATTGGCTTGAAGTTGCAGGGATGTGGGCTGCTATTCAGCAAGCTTTTGACTGGGAAGGGCCATTATGAATTGCTGCTACTGTAAAGGCTGTAGTCACAAAGTGACTGAGTTCTGAGATTGCTTCTTGAAGTGACTTGGATTAAACTTTATTAAGTTGCTGAATTTTGTAAAATCAGCTATAGCTCTTCTGTTTACGACTTAATTTGTCCTGTCTGTGTTTGCATGCATGGTCAAACAGAAAGGAAGGGCTTGTCCGGGATTTGAACCCGGGACCTCTCGCAACCTAAGCGAGAATCATACGCCTAGACCAACAAGCCCTTGGTCAATTCTCAGCTAGGTGGCGCTCTCGAGTCCAACAGATTCAACAGAAATTGCACTTTCCTACAGCCTTCGAACGATGGCTGCTAGTTTTAGGCAATTCACTCTTTTGTTTCTCCATGGGGCTCGTTGCTCTAGAATTATGTTTCAGGGTCTTGTTGTGAGTGGTCCTGATAGAAATCCTGGACAAATCATTGTATTTATTTTAAGGAAATTGTGGAATTTATTTCAAAAAGTGAGATGTCTTGGTTTTGTCTTAGCCTTCATATTTGTTGAATTTATAATCCATTCTTAAACACACATGCCAAGACACACAGTAACAGCCACTCAAAATAACCCCACTTTCTTTAATGGGGCCTTGGCTGGTCTTTCGCAGGTTGCATACAATTCATTTTTACACATCAATATTTGTACCAAAATATTCTTTCTTTCCATGATTTGTGGACATTAACATCTGAAGAGAAGAGTTATAACTTGGTCATAACCTGTAATTCAGTGAAAGGGTAGAGTCAGAGTAAAAGTAATATGCAAGAGGGGGCCTCTCCATTGGCTTGAAGTTGCAGGGATGTGGGCTGCTATTCAGCCAGCTTTTGACTGGGAAGGGCCATTATGAATTGCTGCTACTGTAAAGGCTGTAGTCACAAAGTGACTGAGATCTGAGATTGCTTCTTGAAGTGACTTGGATTAAACTTTATTAAGTTGCTGAAATTTGTAAAAACAGCTATAGCTCTTCTGTTTACAAGTTAATTTGTCCTGTCTGCGTTTGCATGCATGGTCAAACAGAAAGGAAGGGCTTGTCCGGGATTTGAACCCGGGACCTCTCGCACCCTAAGCGAGAATCATACGCCTAGACCAACAAGCCCTTGGTCAATTCTCAGCTAGGTGGCGCTCTCGAGTCCAACAGATTCAACAGAAATTGCACTTTCCTACAGCCTTCGAACGATGGCTGCTAGTTTTAGGCAATTCACTCTTTTGTTTCTCCATGGGGCTCGTTGCTCTAGAATTATGTTTCAGGGCCTTGTTGTGAGTGGTCCTGATAGAAATCCTGGACAAATCATTGTATTTATTTTAAGGAAATTGTGGAATTTATTTCAAAAAGTGAGATGTCTTGGTTTTGTCTTAGCCTTCATATTTGTTGAATTTATAATCCATTCTTAAACACACATGCCAAGACACACAGTAACAGCCACTCAAAATAACCCCACTTTCTTTAATGGGGCCTTGGCTGGTCTTTCGCAGGTCGCATACAATTCATTTTTACACATCAATATTTTTACCAAAATATTCTTTCTTTCCATGATTTGTGGACATTAACATCTGAAGAGAAGAGTTATAACTTGGTCATAACCTGTAATTCAGTGAAAGGGTAGAGTCAGAGTAAAAGTAAAATGAAAGAGGGGGCCTCTCCATTGGCTTGAAGTTGCAGGGATGTGGGCTGCTATTCAGCCAGCTTTTGACTGGGAAGGGTCATTATGAATTGCTGCTACTGTAAAGGCTGTAGTCACAAAGTGACTGAGATCTGAGATTGCTTCTTGAAGTGACTTGGATTAAACTTTATTAAGTTGCTGAAATTTGTAAAAATAGCTATAGCTCTTCTGTTTACAAGTTAATTTGCCCTGTCTGCGTTTGCATGCATGGTCAAACAGAAAGGAAGGGCCTGTCCGGGATTTGAACCCGGGACCTCTCGCACCCTAAGTGAGGATCATACGCCTAGACCAACCAGCCCTTGGTCAATTCTCAGCTAGGTGGCGCTCTCGAGTCCAACAGATTCAACAGAAATTGCACTTTCCTACAGCCTTCGAACGATGGCTGCTAGTTTTAGGCAATTCACTCTTTTGTTTCTCGATGGGCTCGTTGCTCTAGAATTATGTTTCAGGGCCTTGTTGTGAGTGGTCCTGATAGAAATCCTGGACAAATCATTGTATTTATTTTAAGGAAATTGTGGAATTTATTTCAAAAAGTGAGATGTCTTGGTTTTGTCTTAGCCTTCATATTTGTTGAATTTATAATCCATTCTTAAACACACATGCCAAGACACACAGTAACAGCCACTCAAAATAACCCCACTTTTTTTAATGGGGCCTTGGCTGGTCTTTCGCAGGTCGCATACAATTCATTTTTACACATCAATATTTGTACCAAAATATTCTTTCTTTCCATGATTTGCGGACATTAACATCTGAAGAGAAGAGTTATAACTTGGTCATAACCTGTAATTCAGTGAAAGGGTAGAGTCAGAGTAAAAGTAATATGCAAGAGGGGGCCTCTCCATTGGCTTGAAGTTGCAGGGATGTGGGCTGCTATTCAGCCAGCTTTTGACTGGGAAGGGCCATTATGAATTGCTGCTACTGTAAAGGCTGTAGTCACAAAGTGACTGAGATCTGAGATTGCTTCTTGAAGTGACTTGGATTAAACTTTATTAAGTTGCTGAAATTTGTAAAACCAGCTGTAGCTCTTCTGTTTACGAGTTAATTTGTCCTGTCTGCATTTGCATGCATGGTCAAACAGAAAGGAAGGGCTTGTCCGGGATTTGAACCCGGGACCTCTCGCACCCTAAGCGAGAATCATACGCCTAGACCAACAAGCCCTTGGTCAGTTCTCAGCTAGGTGGCGCTCTCGAGTCCAACAGATTCAACAGAAATTGCACTTTCCTACAGCCTTCGAACGATGGCTGCTAGTTTTAGGCAATTCACTCTTTTGTTTCTCCATGGGGCTCGTTGCTCTAGAATTATGTTTCAGGGCCTTGTTGTGAGTGGTCCTGATAGAAATCCTGGACAAATCATTGTATTTATTTTAAGGAAATTGTGGAATTTATTTCAAAAAGTGAGATGTCTTGGTTTTGTCTTAGCCTTCATATTTGTTGAATTTATAATCCATTCTTAAACACACATGCCAAGACACACAGTAACAGCCACTCAAAATAACCCTACTTTCTTTAATGGGGCCTTGGCTGGTCTTTCGCAGGTCGCATACAATTCATTTTTACACATCAATATTTGTACCAAAATATTCTTTCTTTCCATGATTTGTGGACATTAACATCTGAAGAGAAGAGTTATAACTTGGTCATAACCTGTAATTCAGTGAAAGGGTAGAGTCAGAGTAAAAGTAATATGCAAGAGGGGGCCTCTCCATTGGCTTGAAGTTGCAGGGATGTGGGCTGCTATTCAGCCAGCTTTTGACTGGGAAGGGCCATTATGAATTGCTGCTACTGTAAAGGCTGTAGTCACAAAGTGACTGAGATCTGAGATTGCTTCTTGAAGCGACTTGGATTAAACTTTAATAAGTTGCTGAAATTTGTAAAACCAGCTATAGCTCTTCTGTTTACGAGTTAATTTGTCCTGTCTGCGTTTGCATGCATGGTCAAACAGAAAGGAAGGGCTTGTCCGGGATTTGAACCCGGGACCTCTCGCACCCTAAGCGAGAATCATACGCCTAGACCAACAAGCCCTTGGTCAATTCACAGCTAGGTGGCGCTCTCGAGTCCAACAGATTCAACAGAAATTGCACTTTCCTACAGCCTTCGAACGATGGCTGCTAGTTTTAGGCAATTCACTCTTTTGTTTCTCGATGGGGCTCGTTGCTCTGGAATTATGTTTCAGGGCCTTGTTGTGAGTGGTCCTGATAGAAATCCTGGACAAATCATTGTATTTATTTTAAGCAAATTGTGGAATTTATTTCAAAAAGTGAGATGTCTTGGTTTTGTCTTAGCCTTCATATTTGTTGAATTTATAATCCATTCTTAAACACACATGCCAAGACACACAGTAACAGCCACTCAAAATAACCCCACTTTCTTTAATGGGGCCTTGGCTGGTCTTTCGCAGGTCGCATACAATTAATTTTTACACATCAATATTTGTACCAAAATATTCTTTCTGTCCATGATTTGTAGACATTAACATCTGAAGAGAAGAGTTATAACTTGGTCATAACCTGTAATTCAGTGAAAGGGTAGAGTCAGAGTAAAAGTAAAATGCAAGAGGGGGCCTCTCCATTGGCTTGAAGTTGCAGGGATGTGGGCTGCTATTCAGCCAGCTTTTGACTGGGAAGGGCCATTATGAATTGCTGCTACTGTAAAGGCTGTAGTCACAAAGTGACTGAGATCTGAGATTGCTTCTTGAAGTGACTTGGATTAAACTTTATTAAGTTGCTGAAATTTGTAAAAACAGCTATAGCTCTTCTGTTTACAAGTTAATTTGTCCTGTCTGCGTTTGCATGCATGGTCAAACAGAAAGGAAGGGCTTGTCCGGGATTTGAACCCGGGACCTCTCGCACCCTAAGCGAGAATCATTAGCCTAGACCAACAAGCCCTTGGTCAATTCTCAGCTAGGTGGCGCTCTCGAGTCCAACAGATTCAACAGAAATTGCACTTTCCTACAGCCTTCGAACGATGGCTGCTAGTTTTAGGCAATTCACTCTTTTGTTTCTCCATGGGGCTCGTTGCTCTAGAATTATGTTTCAGGGCCTTGTTGTGAGTGGTCCTGATAGAAATCCTGGACAAATCATTGTATTTATTTTAAGGAAATTGTGGAATTTATTTCAAAAAGTGAGATGTCTTGGTTTTGTCTTAGCCTTCATATTTGTTGAATTTATAATCCATTCTTAAGCACACATGCCAAGACACACAGTAACAGCCACTCAAAATAACCCCACTTTCTTTAATGGGGCCTTGGCTGGTCTTTCGCAGGTCGCATACAATTCATTTTTACACATCAATATTTGTACCAAAATATTCTTTCTTTCCATGATTTGTGGACATTAACATCTGAAGAGAAGAGTTATAACTTGGTCATAACCTGTAATTCAGTGAAAGGGTAGAGTCAGAGTAAAAGTAAAATGCAAGAGGGGGCCTCTCCATTGGCTTGAAGTTGCAGGGATGTGGGCTGCTATTCAGCCAGCTTTTGACTGGGAAGGGTCATTATGAATTGCTGCTACTGTAAAGGCTGTAGTCACAAAGTGACTGAGATCTGAGATTGCTTCTTGAAGTGACTTGGATTAAACTTTATTAAGTTGCTGAAATTTGTAAAAACAGCTATAGCTCTTCTGTTTACGACTTAATTTGCCCTGTCTGCGTTTGCATGCATGGTCAAACAGAAAGGAAGGGCTTGTCCGGGATTTGAACCCTGGACCTCTCGCACCCTAAGCGAGAATCATACGCCTAGACCAACCAGCCCTTGGTCAATTCTCAGCTAGGTGGCGCTCTCGAGTCCAACAGATTCAACAGAAATTGCACTTTCCTACAGCCTTCGAACGATGGCTGCTAGTTTTAGGCAATTCACTCTTTTGTTTCTCCATGGGGCTCGTTGCTCTAGAATTATGTTTCAGGGCCTTGTTGTGAGTGGTCCTGATAGAAATCCTGGACAAATCATTGTATTTATTTTAAGGAAATTGTGGAATTTATTTCAAAAAGTGAGATGTCTTGGTTTTGTCTTAGCCTTCATATTTGTTGAATTTATAATCCATTCTTAAACACACATGCCAAGACACACAGTAACAGCCACTCAAAATAACCCCACTTTCTTTAATGGGGCCTTGGCTGGTCTTTCGCAGGTCGCATACAATTCATTTTTACACATCAATATTTGTACCAAAATATTATTTCTTTCCATGATTTGTGGACATTAACATCTGAAGAGAAGAGTAATAACTTGGTCATAACCTGTAATTCAGTGAAAGGGTAGAGTCAGAGTAAAAGTAAAATGCAAGAGGGGGCCTCTCCATTGGCTTGAAGTTGCAGGGATGTGGGCTGCTATTCAGCCAGCTTTTGACTGGGAAGGGCCATTATGAATTGCTGCTACTGTAAAGGCTGTAGTCACAAAGTGACTGAGATCTGAGATTGCTTCTTGAAGTGACTTGGATTAAACTTTATTAAGTTGCTGAAATTTGTAAAAACAGCTATAGCTCTTCTGTTTACGAGTTAATTTGTCCTGTCTGCGTTTGCATGCATGGTCAAACAGAAAGGAAGGGCTTGTCCGGGATTTGAACCCAGGACCTCTCGCACCCTAAGCGAGAATCATACGCCTAGACCAACAAGCCCTTGGTCAATTCTCAGCTAGGTGGCGCTCTCGAGTCCAACAGATTCAACAGAAATTGCACTTTCCTACAGCCTTCGAACGATGGCTGCTAGTTTTAGGCAATTCACTCTTTTGTTTCTCGATGGGGCTCGTTGCTCTGGAATTATGTTTCAGGGCCTTGTTGTGAGTGGTCCTGATAGAAATCCTGGACAAATCATTGTATTTATTTTAAGCAAATTGTGGAATTTATTTCAAAAAGTGAGATGTCTTGGTTTTGTCTTAGCCTTCATATTTGTTGAATTTATAATCCATTCTTAAACACACATGCCAAGACACACAGTAACAGCCACTCAAAATAACCCCACTTTCTTTAATGGGGCCTTGGCTGGTCTTTCGCAGGTCGCATACAATTAATTTTTACACATCAATATTTGTACCAAAATATTCTTTCTGTCCATGATTTGTAGACATTAACATCTGAAGAGAAGAGTTATAACTTGGTCATAACCTGTAATTCAGTGAAAGGGTAGAGTCAGAGTAAAAGTAAAATGCAAGAGGGGGCCTCTCCATTGGCTTGAAGTTGCAGGGATGTGGGCTGCTATTCAGCCAGCTTTTGACTGGGAAGGGCCATTATGAATTGCTGCTACTGTAAAGGCTGTAGTCACAAAGTGACTGAGATCTGAGATTGCTTCTTGAAGTGACTTGGATTAAACTTTATTAAGTTGCTGAAATTTGTAAAAACAGCTATAGCTCTTCTGTTTACAAGTTAATTTGTCCTGTCTGTGTTTGCATGCATGGTCAAACAGAAAGGAAGGGCTTGTCCGGGATTTGAACCCGGGACCTCTCGCACCCTAAGCGAGAATCATACGCCTAGACCAACCAGCCCTTGGTCAATTCTCAGCTAGGTGGCGCTCTCGAGTCCAACAGATTCAACAGAAATTGCACTTTCCTACAGCCTTCGAACGATGGCTGCTAGTTTTAGGCAATTCACTCTTTTGTTTCTCGATGGGGCTCGTTGCTCTAGAATTATGTTTCAGGGCCTTGTTGTGAGTGGTCCTGATAGAAATCCTGGACAAATCATTGTATTTATTTTAAGGAAATTGTGGAATTTATTTCAAAAAGTGAGATGTCTTGGTTTTGTCTTAGCCTTCATATTTGTTGAATTTATAATCCATTCTTAAACACACATGCCAAGACACACAGTAACAGCCACTCAAAATAACCCCACTTTCTTTAATGGGGCCTTGGCTGGTCTTTCGCAGGTCGCATACAATTCATTTTTACACATCAATATTTGTACCAAAATATTCTTTCTTTCCATGATTTGTGGACATTAACATCTGAAGAGAAGAGTTATAACTTGGTCATAACCTGTAATTCAGTGAAAGGGTAGAGTCAGAGTAAAAGTAATATGCAAGAGGGGGCCTTTCCATTGGCTTGAAGTTGCAGGGATGTGGGCTGCTATTCAGCCAGCTTTTGACTGGGAAGGGCCATTATGAATTGCTGCTACTGTAAAGGCTGTAGTCACAAAGTGACTGAGATCTGAGATTGCTTCTTGAAGTGACTTGGATTAAACTTTATTAAGTTGCTGAAATTTGTAAAACCAGCTATAGCTCTTCTGTTTACGAGTTAATTTGTCCTGTCTGCATTTGCATGCATGGTCAAACAGAAAGGAAGGGCTTGTCCGGGATTTGAACCCGGGACCTCTCACACCCTAAGCGAGAATCATACGCCTAGACCAACAAGCCCTTGGTCAATTCTCAGCTAGGTGGCGCTCTCGAGTCCAACAGATTCAACAGAAATTGCACTTTCCTACAGCCTTCGAACGATGGCTGCTAGTTTTAGGCAATTCACTCTTTTGTTTCTCGATGGGGCTCGTTGCTCTGGAATTATGTTTCAGGGCCTTGTTGTGAGTGGTCCTGATAGAAATCCTGGACAAATCATTGTATTTATTTTAAGGAAATTGTGGAATTTATTTCAAAAAGTGAGATGTCTTGGTTTTGTCTTAGCCTTCATATTTGTTGAATTTATAATCCATTCTTAAACACACATGCCAAGACACACAGTAACAGCCACTCAAAATAACCCCACTTTCTTTAATGGGGCCTTGGCTGGTCTTTCGCAGGTCGCATACAATTCATTTTTACACATCAATATTTGTACCAAAATATTCTTTCTTTCCATGATTTGTGGACATTAACATCTGAAGAGAAGAGTTATAACTTGGTCATAACCTGTAATTCAGTGAAAGGGTAGAGTCAGAGTAAAAGTAATATGCAAGAGGGGGCCTCTCCATTGGCTCGAAGTTGCAGGGATGTGGGCTGCTATTCAGCCAGCTTTTGACTGGGAAGGGCCATTATGAATTGCTGCTACTGTAAAGGCTGTAGTCACAAAGTGACTGAGATCTGAGATTGCTTCTTGAAGTGACTTGGATTAAACTTTATTAAGTTGCTGAAATTTGTAAAACCAGCTATAGCTCTTCTGTTTACGAGTTAATTTGTCCTGTCTGCGTTTGCATGCATGGTCAAACAGAAAGGAAGGGCTTGTCCGGGATTTGAACCCGGGACCTCTCGCACCCTAAGCGAGAATCATACGCCTAGACCAACAAGCCCTTGGTCAATTCTCAGCTAGGTGGCGCTCTCGAGTCCAACAGATTCAACAGAAATTGCACTTTCCTACAGCCTTCGAACGATGGCTGCTAGTTTTAGGCAATTCACTCTTTTGTTTCTCCATGGGGCTCGTTGCTCTAGAATTATGTTTCAGGGCCTTGTTGTGAGTGGTCCTGATAGAAATCCTGGACAAATCATTGTATTTATTTTAAGGAAATTGTGGAATTTATTTCAAAAAGTGAGATGTCTTGGTTTTGTCTTAGCCTTCATATTTGTTGAATTTATAATCCATTCTTAAACACACATGCCAAGACACACAGTAACAGCCACTCAAAATAACCCCACTTTCTTTAATGGGGCCTTGGCTGGTCTTTCGCAGGTCGCATACAATTCATTTTTACACATCAATATTTGTACCAAAATATTATTTCTTTCCATGATTTGTGGACATTAACATCTGAAGAGAAGAGTTATAACTTGGTCATAACCTGTAATTCAGTGAAAGGGTAGAGTCAGAGTAAAAGTAATATGCAAGAGGGGGCCTTTCCATTGGCTTGAAGTTGCAGGGATGTGGGCTGCTATTCAGCCAGCTTTTGACTGGGAAGGGCCATTATGAATTGCTGCTACTGTAAAGGCTGTAGTCACAAAGTGACTGAGATCTGAGATTGCTTCTTGAAGTGACTTGGATTAAACTTTATTAAGTTGCTGAAATTTGTAAAACCAGCTATAGCTCTTCTGTTTACGAGTTAATTTGTCCTGTCTGCATTTGCATGCATGGTCAAACAGAAAGGAAGGGCTTGTCCGGGATTTGAACCCGGGACCTCTCACACCCTAAGCGAGAATCATACGCCTAGACCAACAAGCCCTTGGTCAATTCTCAGCTAGGTGGCGCTCTCGAGTCCAACAGGTTCAACAGAAATTGCACTTTCCTACAGCCTTCGAACGATGGCTGCTAGTTTTAGGCAATTCACTCTTTTGTTTCTCGATGGGGCTCGTTGCTCTGGAATTATGTTTCAGGGCCTTGTTGTGAGTGGTCCTGATAGAAATCCTGGACAAATCATTGTATTTATTTTAAGGAAATTGTGGAATTTATTTCAAAAAGTGAGATGTCTTGGTTTTGTCTTAGCCTTCATATTTGTTGAATTTATAATCCATTCTTAAACACACATGCCAAGACACACAGTAACAGCCACTCAAAATAACCCCACTTTCTTTAATGGGGCCTTGGCTGGTCTTTCGCAGGTCGCATACAATTCATTTTTACACATCAATATTTGTACCAAAATATTCTTTCTTTCCATGATTTGTGGACATTAACATCTGAAGAGAAGAGTTATAACTTGGTCATAACCTGTAATTCAGTGAAAGGGTAGAGTCAGAGTAAAAGTAATATGCAAGAGGGGGCCTCTCCATTGGCTCGAAGTTGCAGGGATGTGGGCTGCTATTCAGCCAGCTTTTGACTGGGAAGGGCCATTATGAATTGCTGCTACTGTAAAGGCTGTAGTCACAAAGTGACTGAGATCTGAGATTGCTTCTTGAAGTGACTTGGATTAAACTTTATTAAGTTGCTGAAATTTGTAAAACCAGCTATAGCTCTTCTGTTTACGAGTTAATTTGTCCTGTCTGCGTTTGCATGCATGGTCAAACAGAAAGGAAGGGCTTGTCCGGGATTTGAACCCGGGACCTCTCGCACCCTAAGCGAGAATCATACGCCTAGACCAACAAGCCCTTGGTCAATTCTCAGCTAGGTGGCGCTCTCGAGTCCAACAGATTCAACAGAAATTGCACTTTCCTACAGCCTTCGAACGATGGCTGCTAGTTTTAGGCAATTCACTCTTTTGTTTCTCCATGGGGCTCGTTGCTCTAGAATTATGTTTCAGGGCCTTGTTGTGAGTGGTCCTGATAGAAATCCTGGACAAATCATTGTATTTATTTTAAGGAAATTGTGGAATTTATTTCAAAAAGTGAGATGTCTTGGTTTTGTCTTAGCCTTCATATTTGTTGAATTTATAATCCATTCTTAAACACACATGCCAAGACACACAGTAACAGCCACTCAAAATAACCCCACTTTCTTTAATGGGGCCTTGGCTGGTCTTTCGCAGGTCGCATACAATTCATTTTTACACATCAATATTTGTACCAAAATATTATTTCTTTCCATGATTTGTGGACATTAACATCTGAAGAGAAGAGTAATAACTTGGTCATAACCTGTAATTCAGTGAAAGGGTAGAGTCAGAGTAAAAGTAAAATGCAAGAGGGGGCCTCTCCATTGGCTTGAAGTTGCAGGGATGTGGGCTGCTATTCAGCCAGCTTTTGACTGGGAAGGGCCATTATGAATTGCTGCTACTGTAAAGGCTGTAGTCACAAAGTGACTGAGATCTGAGATTGCTTCTTGAAGTGACTTGGATTAAACTTTATTAAGTTGCTGAAATTTGTAAAACCAGCTATAGCTCTTCTGTTTACGAGTTAATTTGTCCTGTCTGCGTTTGCATGCATGGTCAAACAGAAAGGAAGGGCTTGTCCGGGATTTGAACCCAGGACCTCTCACACCCTAAGCGAGAATCATACGCCTAGACCAACAAGCCCTTGGTCAATTCTCAGCTAGGTGGCGCTCTCGAGTCCAACAGATTCAACAGAAATTGCACTTTCCTACAGCCTTCGAACGATGGCTGCTAGTTTTAGGCAATTCACTCTTTTGTTTCTCGATGGGGCTCGTTGCTCTGGAATTATGTTTCAGGGCCTTGTTGTGAGTGGTCCTGATAGAAATCCTGGACAAATCATTGTATTTATTTTAAGCAAATTGTGGAATTTATTTCAAAAAGTGAGATGTCTTGGTTTTGTCTTAGCCTTCATATTTGTTGAATTTATAATCCATTCTTAAACACACATGCCAAGACACACAGTAACAGCCACTCAAAATAACCCCACTTTCTTTAATGGGGCCTTGGCTGGTCTTTCGCAGGTCGCATACAATTAATTTTTACACATCAATATTTGTACCAAAATATTCTTTCTGTCCATGATTTGTAGACATTAACATCTGAAGAGAAGAGTTATAACTTGGTCATAACCTGTAATTCAGTGAAAGGGTAGAGTCAGAGTAAAAGTAAAATGCAAGAGGGGGCCTTTCCATTGGCTTGAAGTTGCAGGGATGTGGGCTGCTATTCAGCCAGCTTTTGACTGGGAAGGGCCATTATGAATTGCTGCTACTGTAAAGGCTGTAGTCACAAAGTGACTGAGATCTGAGATTGCTTCTTGAAGTGACTTGGATTAAACTTTATTAAGTTGCTGAAATTTGTAAAACCAGCTATAGCTCTTCTGTTTACGAGTTAATTTGTCCTGTCTGCATTTGCATGCATGGTCAAACAGAAAGGAAGGGCTTGTCCGGGATTTGAACCCGGGACCTCTCGCACCCTAAGCGAGAATCATACGCCTAGACCAACAAGCCCTTGGTCAATTCTCAGCTAGGTGGCGCTCTCGAGTCCAACAGATTCAACAGAAATTGCACTTTCCTACAGCCTTCGAACGATGGCTGCTAGTTTTAGGCAATTCACTCTTTTGTTTCTCCATGGGGCTCGTTGCTCTAGAATTATGTTTCAGGGCCTTGTTGTGAGTGGTCCTGATAGAAATCCTGGACAAATCATTGTATTTATTTTAAGGAAATTGTGGAATTTATTTCAAAAAGTGAGATGTCTTGGTTTTGTCTTAGCCTTCATATTTGTTGAATTTATAATCCATTCTTAAACACACATGCCAAGACACACAGTAACAGCCACTCAAAATAACCCCACTTTCTTTAATGGGGCCTTGGCTGGTCTTTCGCAGGTCGCATACAATTCATTTTTACACATCAATATTTGTACGAAAATATTCTTTCTTTCCATGATTTGTGGACATTAACATCTGAAGAGAAGAGTTACAGCTTGGTCATAACCTGTAATTCAGTGAAAGGGTAGAGTCAGAGTAAAAGTAATATGCAAGAGGGGGCCTCTCCATTGGCTTGAAGTTGCAGGGATGTGGGCTGCTATTCAGCCAGCTTTTGACTGGGAAGGGCCATTATGAATTGCTGCTACTGTAAAGGCTGTAGTCACAAAGTGACTGAGATCTGAGATTGCTTCTTGAAGTGACTTGGATTAAACTTTATTAAGTTGCTGAAATTTGTAAAACCAGCTATAGCTCTTCTGTTTACGAGTTAATTTGTCCTGTCTGCATTTGCATGCATGGTCAAACAGAAAGGAAGGGCTTGTCCGGGATTTGAACCCGGGACCTCTCGCACCCTAAGCGAGAATCATACGCCTAGACCAACAAGCCCTTGGTCAATTCTCAGCTAGGTGGCGCTCTCGAGTCCAACAGATTCAACAGAAATTGCACTTTCCTACAGCCTTCGAACGATGGCTGCTAGTTTTAGGCAATTCACTCTTTTGTTTCTCGATGGGGCTCGTTGCTCTGGAATTATGTTTCAGGGCCTTGTTGTGAGTGGTCCTGATAGAAATCCTGGACAAATCATTGTATTTATTTTAAGGAAATTGTGGAATTTATTTCAAAAAGTGAGATGTCTTGGTTTTGTCTTAGCCTTCATATTTGTTGAATTTATAATCCATTCTTAAACACACATGCCAAGACACACAGTAACAGCCACTCAAAATAACCCCACTTTCTTTAATGGGGCCTTGGCTGGTCTTTCGCAGGTCGCATACAATTCATTTTTACACATCAATATTTGTACCAAAATATTCTTTCTTTCCATGATTTGTGGACATTAACATCTGAAGAGAAGAGTTATAACTTGGTCATAACCTGTAATTCAGTGAAAGGGTAGAGTCAGAGTAAAAGTAATATGCAAGAGGGGGCCTCTCCATTGGCTTGAAGTTGCAGGGATGTGGGCTGCTATTCAGCCAGCTTTTGACTGGGAAGGGCCATTATGAATTGCTGCTACTGTAAAGGCTGTAGTCACAAAGTGACTGAGATCTGAGATTGCTTCTTGAAGTGACTTGGATTAAACTTTATTAAGTTGCTGAAATTTGTAAAACCAGCTATAGCTCTTCTGTTTACGAGTTAATTTGTCCTGTCTGCGTTTGCATGCATGGTCAAACAGAAAGGAAGGGCTTGTCCGGGATTTGAACCCGGGACCTCTCGCACCCTAAGCGAGAATCATACGCCTAGACCAACAAGCCCTTGGTCAATTCTCAGCTAGGTGGCGCTCTCGAGTCCAACAGATTCAACAGAAATTGCACTTTCCTACAGCCTTCGAACGATGGCTGCTAGTTTTAGGCAATTCACTCTTTTGTTTCTCCATGGGGCTCGTTGCTCTAGAATTATGTTTCAGGGCCTTGTTGTGAGTGGTCCTGATAGAAATCCTGGACAAATCATTGTATTTATTTTAAGGAAATTGTGGAATTTATTTCAAAAAGTGAGATGTCTTGGTTTTGTCTTAGCCTTCATATTTGTTGAATTTATAATCCATTCTTAAACACACATGCCAAGACACACAGTAACAGCCACTCAAAATAACCCCACTTTCTTTAATGGGGCCTTGGCTGGTCTTTCGCAGGTCGCATACAATTCATTTTTACACATCAATATTTGTACCAAAATATTCTTTCTTTCCATGATTTGTGGACATTAACATCTGAAGAGAAGAGTTATAACTTGGTCATAACCTGTAATTCAGTGAAAGGGTAGAGTCAGAGTAAAAGTAATATGCAAGAGGGGGCCTCTCCATTGGCTTGAAGTTGCAGGGATGTGGGCTGCTATTCAGCCAGCTTTTGACTTGGAAGGGCCATTATGAATTGCTGCTACTGTAAAGGCTGTAGTCACAAAGTGACTGAGATCTGAGATTGCTTCTTGAAGTGACTTGGATTAAACTTTATTAAGTTGCTGAAATTTGTAAAACCAGCTATAGCTCTTCTGTTTACGAGTTAATTTGTCCTGTCTGCGTTTGCATGCATGGTCAAACAGAAAGGAAGGGCTTGACCTCTCGCACCCTAAGCGAGAATCATACGCCTAGACCAACAAGCCCTTGGTCAATTCTCAGCTAGGTGGCGCTCTCGAGTCCAACAGATTCAACAGAAATTGCACTTTCCTACAGCCTTCGAACGATGGCTGCTAGTTTTAGGCAATTCACTCTTTTGTTTCTCCATGGGGCTCGTTGCTCTAGAATTATGTTTCAGGGCCTTGTTGTGAGTGGTCCTGATAGAAATCCTGGACAAATCATTGTATTTATTTTAAGGAAATTGTGGAATTTATTTCAAAAAGTGAGATGTCTTGGTTTTGTCTTAGCCTTCATATTTGTTGAATTTATAATCCATTCTTAAACACACATGCCAAGACACACAGTAACAGCCACTCAAAATAACCCCACTTTCTTTAATGGGGCCTTGGCTGGTCTTTCGCAGGTCGCATACAATTCATTTTTACACATCAATATTTGTACCAAAATATTCTTTCTTTCCATGATTTGTGGACATTAACATCTGAAGAGAAGAGTTATAACTTGGTCATAACCTGTAATTCAGTGAAAGGGTAGAGTCAGAGTAAAAGTAATATGCAAGAGGGGGCCTCTCCATTGGCTTGAAGTTGCAGGGATGTGGGCTGCTATTCAGCCAGCTTTTGACTGGGAAGGGCCATTATGAATTGCTGCTACTGTAAAGGCTGTAGTCACAAAGTGACTGAGATCTGAGATTGCTTCTTGAAGTGACTTGGATTAAACTTTATTAAGTTGCTGAAATTTGTAAAACCAGCTATAGCTCTTCTGTTTACGAGTTAATTTGTCCTGTCTGCGTTTGCATGCATGGTCAAACAGAAAGGAAGGGCTTGTCCGGGATTTGAACCCGGGACCTCTCGCACCCTAAGCGAGAATCATACGCCTAGACCAACAAGCCCTTGGTCAATTCTCAGCTAGGTGGCGCTCTCGAGTCCAACAGATTCAACAGAAATTGCACTTTCCTACAGCCTTCGAACGATGGCTGCTAGTTTTAGGCAATTCACTCTTTTGTTTCTCCATGGGGCTCGTTGCTCTAGAATTATGTTTCAGGGCCTTGTTGTGAGTGGTCCTGATAGAAATCCTGGACAAATCATTGTATTTATTTTAAGGAAATTGTGGAATTTATTTCAAAAAGTGAGATGTCTTGGTTTTGTCTTAGCCTTCATATTTGTTGAATTTATAATCCATTCTTAAACACACATGCCAAGACACACAGTAACAGCCACTCAAAATAACCCCACTTTCTTTAATGGGGCCTTGGCTGGTCTTTCGCAGGTCGCATACAATTCATTTTTACACATCAATATTTGTACCAAAATATTCTTTCTTTCCATGATTTGTGGACATTAACATCTGAAGAGAAGAGTTATAACTTGGTCATAACCTGTAATTCAGTGAAAGGGTAGAGTCAGAGTAAAAGTAATATGCAAGAGGGGGCCTCTCCATTGGCTTGAAGTTGCAGGGATGTGGGCTGCTATTCAGCCAGCTTTTGACTGGGAAGGGCCATTATGAATTGCTGCTACTGTAAAGGCTGTAGTCACAAAGTGACTGAGATCTGAGATTGCTTCTTGAAGTGACTTGGATTAAACTTTATTAAGTTGCTGAAATTTGTAAAACCAGCTATAGCTCTTCTGTTTACGAGTTAATTTGTCCTGTCTGCGTTTGCATGCATGGTCAAACAGAAAGGAAGGGCTTGACCTCTCGCACCCTAAGCGAGAATCATACGCCTAGACCAACAAGCCCTTGGTCAATTCTCAGCTAGGTGGCGCTCTCGAGTCCAACAGATTCAACAGAAATTGCACTTTCCTACAGCCTTCGAACGATGGCTGCTAGTTTTAGGCAATTCACTCTTTTGTTTCTCCATGGGGCTCGTTGCTCTAGAATTATGTTTCAGGGCCTTGTTGTGAGTGGTCCTGATAGAAATCCTGGACAAATCATTGTATTTATTTTAAGGAAATTGTGGAATTTATTTCAAAAAGTGAGATGTCTTGGTTTTGTCTTAGCCTTCATATTTGTTGAATTTATAATCCATTCTTAAACACACATGCCAAGACACACAGTAACAGCCACTCAAAATAACCCCACTTTCTTTAATGGGGCCTTGGCTGGTCTTTCGCAGGTCGCATACAATTCATTTTTACACATCAATATTTGTACCAAAATATTCTTTCTTTCCATGATTTGTGGACATTAACATCTGAAGAGAAGAGTTATAACTTGGTCATAACCTGTAATTCAGTGAAAGGGTAGAGTCAGAGTAAAAGTAATATGCAAGAGGGGGCCTCTCCATTGGCTTGAAGTTGCAGGGATGTGGGCTGCTATTCAGCCAGCTTTTGACTGGGAAGGGCCATTATGAATTGCTGCTACTGTAAAGGCTGTAGTCACAAAGTGACTGAGATCTGAGATTGCTTCTTGAAGTGACTAGGATTAAACTTTATTAAGTTGCTGAAATTTGTAAAACCAGCTATAGCTCTTCTGTTTACGAGTTAATTTGTCCTGTCTGCGTTTGCATGCATGGTCAAACAGAAAGGAAGGGCTTGTCCGGGATTTGAACCCGGGACCTCTCGCACCCTAAGCGAGAATCATACGCCTAGACCAACAAGCCCTTGGTCAATTCTCAGCTAGGTGGCGCTCTCGAGTCCAACAGATTCAACAGAAATTGCACTTTCCTACAGCCTTCGAACGATGGCTGCTAGTTTTAGGCAATTCACTCTTTTGTTTCTCCATGGGGCTCGTTGCTCTAGAATTATGTTTCAGGGCCTTGTTGTGAGTGGTCCTGATAGAAATCCTGGACAAATCATTGTATTTATTTTAAGGAAATTGTGGAATTGATTTCAAAAAGTGAGATGTCTTGGTTTTGTCTTAGCCTTCATATTTGTTGAATTTATAATCCATTCTTAAACACACATGCCAAGACACACAGTAACAGCCACTCAAAATAACCCCACTTTCTTTAATGGGGCCTTGGCTGGTCTTTCGCAGGTCGCATACAATTCATTTTTACACATCAATATTTGTACCAAAATATTCTTTCTTTCCATGATTTGTGGACATTAACATCTGAAGAGAAGAGTTATAACTTGGTCATAACCTGTAATTCAGTGAAAGGGTAGAGTCAGAGTAAAAGTAATATGCAAGAGGGGGCCTCTCCATTGGCTTGAAGTTGCAGGGATGTGGGCTGCTATTCAGCCAGCTTTTGACTGGGAAGGGCCATTATGAATTGCTGCTACTGTAAAGGCTGTAGTCACAAAGTGACTGAGATCTGAGATTGCTTCTTGAAGTGACTTGGATTAAACTTTATTAAGTTGCTGAAATTTGTAAAACCAGCTATAGCTCTTCTGTTTACGAGTTAATTTGTCCTGTCTGCGTTTGCATGCATGGTCAAACAGAAAGGAAGGGCTTGTCCGGGATTTGAACCCGGGACCTCTCGCACCCTAAGCGAGAATCATACGCCTAGACCAACAAGCCCTTGGTCAATTCTCAGCTAGGTGGCGCTCTCGAGTCCAACAGATTCAACAGAAATTGCACTTTCCTACAGCCTTCGAACGATGGCTGCTAGTTTTAGGCAATTCACTCTTTTGTTTCTCGATGGGGCTCGTTGCTCTGGAATTATGTTTCAGGGCCTTGTTGTGAGTGGTCCTGATAGAAATCCTGGACAAATCATTGTATTTATTTTAAGGAAATTGTGGAATTTATTTCAAAAAGTGAGATGTCTTGGTTTTGTCTTAGCCTTCATATTTGTTGAATTTATAATCCATTCTTAAACACACATGCCAAGACACACAGTAACAGCCACTCAAAATAACCCCACTTTCTTTAATGGGGCCTTGGCTGGTCTTTCGCAGGTCGCATACAATTCATTTTTACACATCAATATTTGTACCAAAATATTCTTTCTTTCCATGATTTGTGGACATTAACATCTGAAGAGAAGAGTTATAACTTGGTCATAACCTGTAATTCAGTGAAAGGGTAGAGTCAGAGTAAAAGTAATATGCAAGAGGGGGCCTCTCCATTGGCTTGAAGTTGCAGGGATGTGGGCTGCTATTCAGCCAGCTTTTGACTGGGAAGGGCCATTATGAATTGCTGCTACTGTAAAGGCTGTAGTCACAAAGTGACTGAGATCTGAGATTGCTTCTTGAAGTGACTTGGATTAAACTTTATTAAGTTGCTGAAATTTGTAAAACCAGCTATAGCTCTTCTGTTTACGAGTTAATTTGTCCTGTCTGCATTTGCATGCATGGTCAAACAGAAAGGAAGGGCTTGTCCGGGATTTGAACCCGGGACCTCTCGCACCCTAAGCGAGAATCATACGCCTAGACCAACAAGCCCTTGGTCAATTCTCAGCTAGGTGGCGCTCTCGAGTCCAACAGATTCAACAGAAATTGCACTTTCCTACAGCCTTCGAACGATGGCTGCTAGTTTTAGGCAATTCACTCTTTTGTTTCTCGATGGGGCTCGTTGCTCTGGAATTATGTTTCAGGGCCTTGTTGTGAGTGGTCCTGATAGAAATCCTGGACAAATCATTGTATTTATTTTAAGGAAATTGTGGAATTTATTTCAAAAAGTGAGATGTCTTGGTTTTGTCTTAGCCTTCATATTTGTTGAATTTATAATCCATTCTTAAACACACATGCCAAGACACACAGTAACAGCCACTCAAAATAACCCCACTTTCTTTAATGGGGCCTTGGCTGGTCTTTCGCAGGTCGCATACAATTCATTTTTACACATCAATATTTGTACCAAAATATTCTTTCTTTCCATGATTTGTGGACATTAACATCTGAAGAGAAGAGTTATAACTTGGTCATAACCTGTAATTCAGTGAAAGGGTAGAGTCAGAGTAAAAGTAATATGCAAGAGGGGGCCTCTCCATTGGCTTGAAGTTGCAGGGATGTGGGCTGCTATTCAGCCAGCTTTTGACTGGGAAGGGCCATTATGAATTGCTGCTACTGTAAAGGCTGTAGTCACAAAGTGACTGAGATCTGAGATTGCTTCTTGAAGTGACTTGGATTAAACTTTATTAAGTTGCTGAAATTTGTAAAACCAGCTATAGCTCTTCTGTTTACGAGTTAATTTGTCCTGTCTGCGTTTGCATGCATGGTCAAACAGAAAGGAAGGGCTTGTCCGGGATTTGAACCCGGGACCTCTCGCACCCTAAGCGAGAATCATACGCCTAGACCAACAAGCCCTTGGTCAATTCTCAGCTAGGTGGCGCTCTCGAGTCCAACAGATTCAACAGAAATTGCACTTTCCTACAGCCTTCGAACGATGGCTGCTAGTTTTAGGCAATTCACTCTTTTGTTTCTCCATGGGGCTCGTTGCTCTAGAATTATGTTTCAGGGCCTTGTTGTGAGTGGTCCTGATAGAAATCCTGGACAAATCATTGTATTTATTTTAAGGAAATTGTGGAATTTATTTCAAAAAGTGAGATGTCTTGGTTTTGTCTTAGCCTTCATATTTGTTGAATTTATAATCCATTCTTAAACACACATGCCAAGACACACAGTAACAGCCACTCAAAATAACCCCACTTTCTTTAATGGGGCCTTGGCTGGTCTTTCGCAGGTCGCATACAATTCATTTTTACACATCAATATTTGTACCAAAATATTCTTTCTTTCCATGATTTGTGGACATTAACATCTGAAGAGAAGAGTTATAACTTGGTCATAACCTGTAATTCAGTGAAAGGGTAGAGTCAGAGTAAAAGTAATATGCAAGAGGGGGCCTCTCCATTGGCTTGAAGTTGCAGGGATGTGGGCTGCTATTCAGCCAGCTTTTGACTTGGAAGGGCCATTATGAATTGCTGCTACTGTAAAGGCTGTAGTCACAAAGTGACTGAGATCTGAGATTGCTTCTTGAAGTGACTTGGATTAAACTTTATTAAGTTGCTGAAATTTGTAAAACCAGCTATAGCTCTTCTGTTTACGAGTTAATTTGTCCTGTCTGCGTTTGCATGCATGGTCAAACAGAAAGGAAGGGCTTGACCTCTCGCACCCTAAGCGAGAATCATACGCCTAGACCAACAAGCCCTTGGTCAATTCTCAGCTAGGTGGCGCTCTCGAGTCCAACAGATTCAACAGAAATTGCACTTTCCTACAGCCTTCGAACGATGGCTGCTAGTTTTAGGCAATTCACTCTTTTGTTTCTCCATGGGGCTCGTTGCTCTAGAATTATGTTTCAGGGCCTTGTTGTGAGTGGTCCTGATAGAAATCCTGGACAAATCATTGTATTTATTTTAAGGAAATTGTGGAATTTATTTCAAAAAGTGAGATGTCTTGGTTTTGTCTTAGCCTTCATATTTGTTGAATTTATAATCCATTCTTAAACACACATGCCAAGACACACAGTAACAGCCACTCAAAATAACCCCACTTTCTTTAATGGGGCCTTGGCTGGTCTTTCGCAGGTCGCATACAATTCATTTTTACACATCAATATTTGTACCAAAATATTCTTTCTTTCCATGATTTGTGGACATTAACATCTGAAGAGAAGAGTTATAACTTGGTCATAACCTGTAATTCAGTGAAAGGGTAGAGTCAGAGTAAAAGTAATATGCAAGAGGGGGCCTCTCCATTGGCTTGAAGTTGCAGGGATGTGGGCTGCTATTCAGCCAGCTTTTGACTGGGAAGGGCCATTATGAATTGCTGCTACTGTAAAGGCTGTAGTCACAAAGTGACTGAGATCTGAGATTGCTTCTTGAAGTGACTTGGATTAAACTTTATTAAGTTGCTGAAATTTGTAAAACCAGCTATAGCTCTTCTGTTTACGAGTTAATTTGTCCTGTCTGCGTTTGCATGCATGGTCAAACAGAAAGGAAGGGCTTGTCCGGGATTTGAACCCGGGACCTCTCGCACCCTAAGCGAGAATCATACGCCTAGACCAACAAGCCCTTGGTCAATTCTCAGCTAGGTGGCGCTCTCGAGTCCAACAGATTCAACAGAAATTGCACTTTCCTACAGCCTTCGAACGATGGCTGCTAGTTTTAGGCAATTCACTCTTTTGTTTCTCCATGGGGCTCGTTGCTCTAGAATTATGTTTCAGGGCCTTGTTGTGAGTGGTCCTGATAGAAATCCTGGACAAATCATTGTATTTATTTTAAGGAAATTGTGGAATTTATTTCAAAAAGTGAGATGTCTTGGTTTTGTCTTAGCCTTCATATTTGTTGAATTTATAATCCATTCTTAAACACACATGCCAAGACACACAGTAACAGCCACTCAAAATAACCCCACTTTCTTTAATGGGGCCTTGGCTGGTCTTTCGCAGGTCGCATACAATTCATTTTTACACATCAATATTTGTACCAAAATATTCTTTCTTTCCATGATTTGTGGACATTAACATCTGAAGAGAAGAGTTATAACTTGGTCATAACCTGTAATTCAGTGAAAGGGTAGAGTCAGAGTAAAAGTAATATGCAAGAGGGGGCCTCTCCATTGGCTTGAAGTTGCAGGGATGTGGGCTGCTATTCAGCCAGCTTTTGACTGGGAAGGGCCATTATGAATTGCTGCTACTGTAAAGGCTGTAGTCACAAAGTGACTGAGATCTGAGATTGCTTCTTGAAGTGACTTGGATTAAACTTTATTAAGTTGCTGAAATTTGTAAAACCAGCTATAGCTCTTCTGTTTACGAGTTAATTTGTCCTGTCTGCGTTTGCATGCATGGTCAAACAGAAAGGAAGGGCTTGACCTCTCGCACCCTAAGCGAGAATCATACGCCTAGACCAACAAGCCCTTGGTCAATTCTCAGCTAGGTGGCGCTCTCGAGTCCAACAGATTCAACAGAAATTGCACTTTCCTACAGCCTTCGAACGATGGCTGCTAGTTTTAGGCAATTCACTCTTTTGTTTCTCCATGGGGCTCGTTGCTCTAGAATTATGTTTCAGGGCCTTGTTGTGAGTGGTCCTGATAGAAATCCTGGACAAATCATTGTATTTATTTTAAGGAAATTGTGGAATTTATTTCAAAAAGTGAGATGTCTTGGTTTTGTCTTAGCCTTCATATTTGTTGAATTTATAATCCATTCTTAAACACACATGCCAAGACACACAGTAACAGCCACTCAAAATAACCCCACTTTCTTTAATGGGGCCTTGGCTGGTCTTTCGCAGGTCGCATACAATTCATTTTTACACATCAATATTTGTACCAAAATATTCTTTCTTTCCATGATTTGTGGACATTAACATCTGAAGAGAAGAGTTATAACTTGGTCATAACCTGTAATTCAGTGAAAGGGTAGAGTCAGAGTAAAAGTAATATGCAAGAGGGGGCCTCTCCATTGGCTTGAAGTTGCAGGGATGTGGGCTGCTATTCAGCCAGCTTTTGACTTGGAAGGGCCATTATGAATTGCTGCTACTGTAAAGGCTGTAGTCACAAAGTGACTGAGATCTGAGATTGCTTCTTGAAGTGACTTGGATTAAACTTTATTAAGTTGCTGAAATTTGTAAAACCAGCTAAAGCTCTTCTGTTTACGAGTTAATTTGTCCTGTCTGCGTTTGCATGCATGGTCAAACAGAAAGGAAGGGCTTGACCTCTCGCACCCTAAGCGAGAATCATACGCCTAGACCAACAAGCCCTTGGTCAATTCTCAGCTAGGTGGCGCTCTCGAGTCCAACAGATTCAACAGAAATTGCACTTTCCTACAGCCTTCGAACGATGGCTGCTAGTTTTAGGCAATTCACTCTTTTGTTTCTCCATGGGGCTCGTTGCTCTAGAATTATGTTTCAGGGCCTTGTTGTGAGTGGTCCTGATAGAAATCCTGGACAAATCATTGTATTTATTTTAAGGAAATTGTGGAATTTATTTCAAAAAGTGAGATGTCTTGGTTTTGTCTTAGCCTTCATATTTGTTGAATTTATAATCCATTCTTAAACACACATGCCAAGACACACAGTAACAGCCACTCAAAATAACCCCACTTTCTTTAATGGGGCCTTGGCTGGTCTTTCGCAGGTCGCATACAATTCATTTTTACACATCAATATTTGTACCAAAATATTCTTTCTTTCCATGATTTGTGGACATTAACATCTGAAGAGAAGAGTTATAACTTGGTCATAACCTGTAATTCAGTGAAAGGGTAGAGTCAGAGTAAAAGTAATATGCAAGAGGGGGCCTCTCCATTGGCTTGAAGTTGCAGGGATGTGGGCTGCTATTCAGCCAGCTTTTGACTGGGAAGGGCCATTATGAATTGCTGCTACTGTAAAGGCTGTAGTCACAAAGTCACTGAGATCTGAGATTGCTTCTTGAAGTGACTTGGATTAAACTTTATTAAGTTGCTGAAATTTGTAAAACCAGCTATAGCTCTTCTGTTTACGAGTTAATCTGTCCTGTCTGCGTTTGCATGCATGGTCAAACAGAAAGGAAGGGCTTGTCCGGGATTTGAACCCGGGACCTCTCGCACCCTAAGCGAGAATCATACGCCTAGACCAACAAGCCCTTGGTCAATTCTCAGCTAGGTGGCGCTCTCGAGTCCAACAGATTCAACAGAAATTGCACTTTCCTACAGCCTTCGAACGATGGCTGCTAGTTTTAGGCAATTCACTCTTTTGTTTCTCCATGGGGCTCGTTGCTCTAGAATTATGTTTCAGGGCCTTGTTGTGAGTGATCCTGATAGAAATCCTGGACAAATCATTGTATTTATTTTAAGGAAATTGTGGAATTTATTTCAAAAAGTGAGATGTCTTGGTTTTGTCTTAGCCTTCATATTTGTTGAATTTATAATCCATTCTTAAACACACATGCCAAGACACACAGTAACAGCCACTCAAAATAACCCCACTTTCTTTAATGGGGCCTTGGCTGGTCTTTCGCAGGTCGCATACAATTCATTTTTACACATCAATATTTGTACCAAAATATTCTTTCTTTCCATGATTTGTGGACATTAACATCTGAAGAGAAGAGTTATAACTTGGTCATAACCTGTAATTCAGTGAAAGGGTAGAGTCAGAGTAAAAGTAAAATGCAAGAGGGGGCCTCTCCATTGGCTTGAAGTTGCAGGGATGTGGGCTGCTATTCAGCCAGCTTTTGACTGGGAAGGGTCATTATGAATTGCTGTTACTGTAAAGGCTGTAGTCACAAAGTGACTGAGATCTGAGATTGCTTCTTGAAGTGACTTGGATTAAACTTTATTAAGTTGCTGAAATTTGTAAAAACAGCTATAGCTCTTCTGTTTACGAGTTAATTTGCCCTGTCTGCGTTTGCATGCATGGTCAAACAGAAAGGAAGGGCTTGTCCGGGATTTGAACCCGGGACCTCTCGCACCCTAAGCGAGAATCATACGCCTAGACCAACCAGCCCTTGGTCAATTCTCAGCTAGGTGGCGCTCTCGAGTCCAACAGATTCAACAGAAATTGCACTTTCCTACAGCCTTCGAACGATGGCTGCTAGTTTTAGGCAATTCACTCTTTTGTTTCTCCATGGGGCTCGTTGCTCTAGAATTATGTTTCAGGGCCTTGTTGTGAGTGGTCCTGATAGAAATCCTGGACAAATCATTGTATTTATTTTAAGGAAATTGTGGAATTTATTTCAAAAAGTGAGATGTCTTGGTTTTGTCTTAGCCTTCATATTTGTTGAATTTATAATCCATTCTTAAACACACATGCCAAGACACACAGTAACAGCCACTCAAAATAACCCCACTTTCTTTAATGGGGCCTTGGCTGGTCTTTCGCAGGTCGCATACAATTCATTTTTACACATCAATATTTGTACCAAAATATTCTTTCTTTCCATGATTTGTGGACATTAACATCTGAAGAGAAGAGTTATAACTTGGTCATAACCTGTAATTCAGTGAAAGGGTAGAGTCAGAGTAAAAGTAATATGCAAGAGGGGGCCTCTCCATTGGCTTGAAGTTGCAGGGATGTGGGCTGCTATTCAGCCAGCTTTTGACTGGGAAGGGCCATTATGAATTGCTGCTACTGTAAAGGCTGTAGTCACAAAGTGACTGAGATCTGAGATTGCTTCTTGAAGTGACTTGGATTAAACTTTATTAAGTTGCTGAAATTTGTAAAACCAGCTATAGCTCTTCTGTTTACGAGTTAATTTGTCCTGTCTGCGTTTGCATGCATGGTCAAACAGAAAGGAAGGGCTTGACCTCTCGCACCCTAAGCGAGAATCATACGCCTAGACCAACAAGCCCTTGGTCAATTCTCAGCTAGGTGGCGCTCTCGAGTCCAACAGATTCAACAGAAATTGCACTTTCCTACAGCCTTCGAACGATGGCTGCTAGTTTTAGGCAATTCACTCTTTTGTTTCTCCATGGGGCTCGTTGCTCTAGAATTATGTTTCAGGGCCTTGTTGTGAGTGGTCCTGATAGAAATCCTGGACAAATCATTGTATTTATTTTAAGGAAATTGTGGAATTTATTTCAAAAAGTGAGATGTCTTGGTTTTGTCTTAGCCTTCATATTTGTTGAATTTATAATCCATTCTTAAACACACATGCCAAGACACACAGTAACAGCCACTCAAAATAACCCCACTTTCTTTAATGGGGCCTTGGCTGGTCTTTCGCAGGTCGCATACAATTCATTTTTACACATCAATATTTGTACCAAAATATTCTTTCTTTCCATGATTTGTGGACATTAACATCTGAAGAGAAGAGTTATAACTTGGTCATAACCTGTAATTCAGTGAAAGGGTAGAGTCAGAGTAAAAGTAATATGCAAGAGGGGGCCTCTCCATTGGCTTGAAGTTGCAGGGATGTGGGCTGCTATTCAGCCAGCTTTTGACTGGGAAGGGCCATTATGAATTGCTGCTACTGTAAAGGCTGTAGTCACAAAGTGACTGAGATCTGAGATTGCTTCTTGAAGTGACTAGGATTAAACTTTATTAAGTTGCTGAAATTTGTAAAACCAGCTATAGCTCTTCTGTTTACGAGTTAATTTGTCCTGTCTGCGTTTGCATGCATGGTCAAACAGAAAGGAAGGGCTTGTCCGGGATTTGAACCCGGGACCTCTCGCACCCTAAGCGAGAATCATACGCCTAGACCAACAAGCCCTTGGTCAATTCTCAGCTAGGTGGCGCTCTCGAGTCCAACAGATTCAACAGAAATTGCACTTTCCTACAGCCTTCGAACGATGGCTGCTAGTTTTAGGCAATTCACTCTTTTGTTTCTCCATGGGGCTCGTTGCTCTAGAATTATGTTTCAGGGCCTTGTTGTGAGTGGTCCTGATAGAAATCCTGGACAAATCATTGTATTTATTTTAAGGAAATTGTGGAATTGATTTCAAAAAGTGAGATGTCTTGGTTTTGTCTTAGCCTTCATATTTGTTGAATTTATAATCCATTCTTAAACACACATGCCAAGACACACAGTAACAGCCACTCAAAATAACCCCACTTTCTTTAATGGGGCCTTGGCTGGTCTTTCGCAGGTCGCATACAATTCATTTTTACACATCAATATTTGTACCAAAATATTCTTTCTTTCCATGATTTGTGGACATTAACATCTGAAGAGAAGAGTTATAACTTGGTCATAACCTGTAATTCAGTGAAAGGGTAGAGTCAGAGTAAAAGTAATATGCAAGAGGGGGCCTCTCCATTGGCTTGAAGTTGCAGGGATGTGGGCTGCTATTCAGCCAGCTTTTGACTGGGAAGGGCCATTATGAATTGCTGCTACTGTAAAGGCTGTAGTCACAAAGTGACTGAGATCTGAGATTGCTTCTTGAAGTGACTTGGATTAAACTTTATTAAGTTGCTGAAATTTGTAAAACCAGCTATAGCTCTTCTGTTTACGAGTTAATTTGTCCTGTCTGCGTTTGCATGCATGGTCAAACAGAAAGGAAGGGCTTGACCTCTCGCACCCTAAGCGAGAATCATACGCCTAGACCAACAAGCCCTTGGTCAATTCTCAGCTAGGTGGCGCTCTCGAGTCCAACAGATTCAACAGAAATTGCACTTTCCTACAGCCTTCGAACGATGGCTGCTAGTTTTAGGCAATTCACTCTTTTGTTTCTCCATGGGGCTCGTTGCTCTAGAATTATGTTTCAGGGCCTTGTTGTGAGTGGTCCTGATAGAAATCCTGGACAAATCATTGTATTTATTTTAAGGAAATTGTGGAATTTATTTCAAAAAGTGAGATGTCTTGGTTTTGTCTTAGCCTTCATATTTGTTGAATTTATAATCCATTCTTAAACACACATGCCAAGACACACAGTAACAGCCACTCAAAATAACCCCACTTTCTTTAATGGGGCCTTGGCTGGTCTTTCGCAGGTCGCATACAATTCATTTTTACACATCAATATTTGTACCAAAATATTCTTTCTTTCCATGATTTGTGGACATTAACATCTGAAGAGAAGAGTTATAACTTGGTCATAACCTGTAATTCAGTGAAAGGGTAGAGTCAGAGTAAAAGTAATATGCAAGAGGGGGCCTCTCCATTGGCTTGAAGTTGCAGGGATGTGGGCTGCTATTCAGCCAGCTTTTGACTGGGAAGGGCCATTATGAATTGCTGCTACTGTAAAGGCTGTAGTCACAAAGTGACTGAGATCTGAGATTGCTTCTTGAAGTGACTTGGATTAAACTTTATTAAGTTGCTGAAATTTGTAAAACCAGCTATAGCTCTTCTGTTTACGAGTTAATTTGTCCTGTCTGCGTTTGCATGCATGGTCAAACAGAAAGGAAGGGCTTGACCTCTCGCACCCTAAGCGAGAATCATACGCCTAGACCAACAAGCCCTTGGTCAATTCTCAGCTAGGTGGCGCTCTCGAGTCCAACAGATTCAACAGAAATTGCACTTTCCTACAGCCTTCGAACGATGGCTGCTAGTTTTAGGCAATTCACTCTTTTGTTTCTCCATGGGGCTCGTTGCTCTAGAATTATGTTTCAGGGCCTTGTTGTGAGTGGTCCTGATAGAAATCCTGGACAAATCATTGTATTTATTTTAAGGAAATTGTGGAATTTATTTCAAAAAGTGAGATGTCTTGGTTTTGTCTTAGCCTTCATATTTGTTGAATTTATAATCCATTCTTAAACACACATGCCAAGACACACAGTAACAGCCACTCAAAATAACCCCACTTTCTTTAATGGGGCCTTGGCTGGTCTTTCGCAGGTCGCATACAATTCATTTTTACACATCAATATTTGTACCAAAATATTCTTTCTTTCCATGATTTGTGGACATTAACATCTGAAGAGAAGAGTTATAACTTGGTCATAACCTGTAATTCAGTGAAAGGGTAGAGTCAGAGTAAAAGTAATATGCAAGAGGGGGCCTCTCCATTGGCTTGAAGTTGCAGGGATGTGGGCTGCTATTCATCCAGCTTTTGACTGGGAAGGGCCATTATGAATTGCTGCTACTGTAAAGGCTGTAGTCACAAAGTGACTGAGATCTGAGATTGCTTCTTGAAGTGACTTGGATTAAACTTTATTAAGTTGCTGAAATTTGTAAAACCAGCTATAGCTCTTCTGTTTACGAGTTAATTTGTCCTGTCTGCGTTTGCATGCATGGTCAAACAGAAAGGAAGGGCTTGACCTCTCGCACCCTAAGCGAGAATCATACGCCTAGACCAACAAGCCCTTGGTCAATTCTCAGCTAGGTGGCGCTCTCGAGTCCAACAGATTCAACAGAAATTGCACTTTCCTACAGCCTTCGAACGATGGCTGCTAGTTTTAGGCAATTCACTCTTTTGTTTCTCCATGGGGCTCGTTGCTCTAGAATTATGTTTCAGGGCCTTGTTGTGAGTGGTCCTGATAGAAATCCTGGACAAATCATTGTATTTATTTTAAGGAAATTGTGGAATTTATTTCAAAAAGTGAGATGTCTTGGTTTTGTCTTAGCCTTCATATTTGTTGAATTTATAATCCATTCTTAAACACACATGCCAAGACACACAGTAACAGCCACTCAAAATAACCCCACTTTCTTTAATGGGGCCTTGGCTGGTCTTTCGCAGGTCGCATACAATTCATTTTTACACATCAATATTTGTACCAAAATATTCTTTCTTTCCATGATTTGTGGACATTAACATCTGAAGAGAAGAGTTATAACTTGGTCATAACCTGTAATTCAGTGAAAGGGTAGAGTCAGAGTAAAAGTAATATGCAAGAGGGGGCCTCTCCATTGGCTTGAAGTTGCAGGGATGTGGGCTGCTATTCAGCCAGCTTTTGACTTGGAAGGGCCATTATGAATTGCTGCTACTGTAAAGGCTGTAGTCACAAAGTGACTGAGATCTGAGATTGCTTCTTGAAGTGACTTGGATTAAACTTTATTAAGTTGCTGAAATTTGTAAAACCAGCTAAAGCTCTTCTGTTTACGAGTTAATTTGTCCTGTCTGCGTTTGCATGCATGGTCAAACAGAAAGGAAGGGCTTGACCTCTCGCACCCTAAGCGAGAATCATACGCCTAGACCAACAAGCCCTTGGTCAATTCTCAGCTAGGTGGCGCTCTCGAGTCCAACAGATTCAACAGAAATTGCACTTTCCTACAGCCTTCGAACGATGGCTGCTAGTTTTAGGCAATTCACTCTTTTGTTTCTCCATGGGGCTTGTTGCTCTAGAATTATGTTTCAGGGCCTTGTTGTGAGTGGTCCTGATAGAAATCCTGGACAAATCATTGTATTTATTTTAAGGAAATTGTGGAATTTATTTCAAAAAGTGAGATGTCTTGGTTTTGTCTTAGCCTTCATATTTGTTGAATTTATAATCCATTCTTAAACACACATGCCAAGACACACAGTAACAGCCACTCAAAATAACCCCACTTTCTTTAATGGGGCCTTGGCTGGTCTTTCGCAGGTCGCATACAATTCATTTTTACACATCAATATTTGTACCAAAATATTCTTTCTTTCCATGATTTGTGGACATTAACATCTGAAGAGAAGAGTTATAACTTGGTCATAACCTGTAATTCAGTGAAAGGGTAGAGTCAGAGTAAAAGTAATATGCAAGAGGGGGCCTCTCCATTGGCTTGAAGTTGCAGGGATGTGGGCTGCTATTCAGCCAGCTTTTGACTGGGAAGGGCCATTATGAATTGCTGCTACTGTAAAGGCTGTAGTCACAAAGTCACTGAGATCTGAGATTGCTTCTTGAAGTGACTTGGATTAAACTTTATTAAGTTGCTGAAATTTGTAAAACCAGCTATAGCTCTTCTGTTTACGAGTTAATCTGTCCTGTCTGCGTTTGCATGCATGGTCAAACAGAAAGGAAGGGCTTGTCCGGGATTTGAACCCGGGACCTCTCGCACCCTAAGCGAGAATCATACGCCTAGACCAACAAGCCCTTGGTCAATTCTCAGCTAGGTGGCGCTCTCGAGTCCAACAGATTCAACAGAAATTGCACTTTCCTACAGCCTTCGAACGATGGCTGCTAGTTTTAGGCAATTCACTCTTTTGTTTCTCCATGGGGCTCGTTGCTCTAGAATTATGTTTCAGGGCCTTGTTGTGAGTGATCCTGATAGAAATCCTGGACAAATCATTGTATTTATTTTAAGGAAATTGTGGAATTTATTTCAAAAAGTGAGATGTCTTGGTTTTGTCTTAGCCTTCATATTTGTTGAATTTATAATCCATTCTTAAACACACATGCCAAGACACACAGTAACAGCCACTCAAAATAACCCCACTTTCTTTAATGGGGCCTTGGCTGGTCTTTCGCAGGTCGCATACAATTCATTTTTACACATCAATATTTGTACCAAAATATTCTTTCTTTCCATGATTTGTGGACATTAACATCTGAAGAGAAGAGTTATAACTTGGTCATAACCTGTAATTCAGTGAAAGGGTAGAGTCAGAGTAAAAGTAATATGCAAGAGGGGGCCTCTCCATTGGCTTGAAGTTGCAGGGATGTGGGCTGCTATTCAGCCAGCTTTTGACTGGGAAGGGTCATTATGAATTGCTGTTACTGTAAAGGCTGTAGTCACAAAGTGACTGAGATCTGAGATTG
This sequence comes from Cyprinodon diabolis, assembly GCA_030533445.1. Taxonomy (NCBI): domain Eukaryota; kingdom Metazoa; phylum Chordata; class Actinopteri; order Cyprinodontiformes; family Cyprinodontidae; genus Cyprinodon; species Cyprinodon diabolis. The sequence continues at coordinate 9,487,133 of CM060063.1, read as the reverse complement.
CTTCTTGAAGTGACTTGGATTAAACTTTATTAAGTTGCTGAAATTTGTAAAAACAGCTATAGCTCTTCTGTTTACGAGTTAATTTGCCCTGTCTGCGTTTGCATGCATGGTCAAACAGAAAGGAAGGGCTTGTCCGGGATTTGAACCCGGGACCTCTCGCACCCTAAGCGAGAATCATACGCCTAGACCAACCAGCCCTTGGTCAATTCTCAGCTAGGTGGCGCTCTCGAGTCCAACAGATTCAACAGAAATTGCACTTTCCTACAGCCTTCGAACGATGGCTGCTAGTTTTAGGCAATTCACTCTTTTGTTTCTCCATGGGGCTCGTTGCTCTAGAATTATGTTTCAGGGCCTTGTTGTGAGTGGTCCTGATAGAAATCCTGGACAAATCATTGTATTTATTTTAAGGAAATTGTGGAATTTATTTCAAAAAGTGAGATGTCTTGGTTTTGTCTTAGCCTTCATATTTGTTGAATTTATAATCCATTCTTAAACACACATGCCAAGACACACAGTAACAGCCACTCAAAATAACCCCACTTTCTTTAATGGGGCCTTGGCTGGTCTTTCGCAGGTCGCATACAATTCATTTTTACACATCAATATTTGTACCAAAATATTCTTTCTTTCCATGATTTGTGGACATTAACATCTGAAGAGAAGAGTTATAACTTGGTCATAACCTGTAATTCAGTGAAAGGGTAGAGTCAGAGTAAAAGTAATATGCAAGAGGGGGCCTCTCCATTGGCTTGAAGTTGCAGGGATGTGGGCTGCTATTCAGCCAGCTTTTGACTGGGAAGGGCCATTATGAATTGCTGCTACTGTAAAGGCTGTAGTCACAAAGTGACTGAGATCTGAGATTGCTTCTTGAAGTGACTTGGATTAAACTTTATTAAGTTGCTGAAATTTGTAAAACCAGCTATAGCTCTTCTGTTTACGAGTTAATTTGTCCTGTCTGCGTTTGCATGCATGGTCAAACAGAAAGGAAGGGCTTGACCTCTCGCACCCTAAGCGAGAATCATACGCCTAGACCAACAAGCCCTTGGTCAATTCTCAGCTAGGTGGCGCTCTCGAGTCCAACAGATTCAACAGAAATTGCACTTTCCTACAGCCTTCGAACGATGGCTGCTAGTTTTAGGCAATTCACTCTTTTGTTTCTCCATGGGGCTCGTTGCTCTAGAATTATGTTTCAGGGCCTTGTTGTGAGTGGTCCTGATAGAAATCCTGGACAAATCATTGTATTTATTTTAAGGAAATTGTGGAATTTATTTCAAAAAGTGAGATGTCTTGGTTTTGTCTTAGCCTTCATATTTGTTGAATTTATAATCCATTCTTAAACACACATGCCAAGACACACAGTAACAGCCACTCAAAATAACCCCACTTTCTTTAATGGGGCCTTGGCTGGTCTTTCGCAGGTCGCATACAATTCATTTTTACACATCAATATTTGTACCAAAATATTCTTTCTTTCCATGATTTGTGGACATTAACATCTGAAGAGAAGAGTTATAACTTGGTCATAACCTGTAATTCAGTGAAAGGGTAGAGTCAGAGTAAAAGTAATATGCAAGAGGGGGCCTCTCCATTGGCTTGAAGTTGCAGGGATGTGGGCTGCTATTCAGCCAGCTTTTGACTGGGAAGGGCCATTATGAATTGCTGCTACTGTAAAGGCTGTAGTCACAAAGTGACTGAGATCTGAGATTGCTTCTTGAAGTGACTAGGATTAAACTTTATTAAGTTGCTGAAATTTGTAAAACCAGCTATAGCTCTTCTGTTTACGAGTTAATTTGTCCTGTCTGCGTTTGCATGCATGGTCAAACAGAAAGGAAGGGCTTGTCCGGGATTTGAACCCGGGACCTCTCGCACCCTAAGCGAGAATCATACGCCTAGACCAACAAGCCCTTGGTCAATTCTCAGCTAGGTGGCGCTCTCGAGTCCAACAGATTCAACAGAAATTGCACTTTCCTACAGCCTTCGAACGATGGCTGCTAGTTTTAGGCAATTCACTCTTTTGTTTCTCCATGGGGCTCGTTGCTCTAGAATTATGTTTCAGGGCCTTGTTGTGAGTGGTCCTGATAGAAATCCTGGACAAATCATTGTATTTATTTTAAGGAAATTGTGGAATTTATTTCAAAAAGTGAGATGTCTTGGTTTTGTCTTAGCCTTCATATTTGTTGAATTTATAATCCATTCTTAAACACACATGCCAAGACACACAGTAACAGCCACTCAAAATAACCCCACTTTCTTTAATGGGGCCTTGGCTGGTCTTTCGCAGGTCGCATACAATTCATTTTTACACATCAATATTTGTACCAAAATATTCTTTCTTTCCATGATTTGTGGACATTAACATCTGAAGAGAAGAGTTATAACTTGGTCATAACCTGTAATTCAGTGAAAGGGTAGAGTCAGAGTAAAAGTAATATGCAAGAGGGGGCCTCTCCATTGGCTTGAAGTTGCAGGGATGTGGGCTGCTATTCAGCCAGCTTTTGACTGGGAAGGGCCATTATGAATTGCTGCTACTGTAAAGGCTGTAGTCACAAAGTGACTGAGATCTGAGATTGCTTCTTGAAGTGACTTGGATTAAACTTTATTAAGTTGCTGAAATTTGTAAAACCAGCTATAGCTCTTCTGTTTACGAGTTAATTTGTCCTGTCTGCGTTTGCATGCATGGTCAAACAGAAAGGAAGGGCTTGACCTCTCGCACCCTAAGCGAGAATCATACGCCTAGACCAACAAGCCCTTGGTCAATTCTCAGCTAGGTGGTGCTCTCGAGTCCAACAGATTCAACAGAAATTGCACTTTCCTACAGCCTTCGAACGATGGCTGCTAGTTTTAGGCAATTCACTCTTTTGTTTCTCCATGGGGCTCGTTGCTCTAGAATTATGTTTCAGGGCCTTGTTGTGAGTGGTCCTGATAGAAATCCTGGACAAATCATTGTATTTATTTTAAGGAAATTGTGGAATTTATTTCAAAAAGTGAGATGTCTTGGTTTTGTCTTAGCCTTCATATTTGTTGAATTTATAATCCATTCTTAAACACACATGCCAAGACACACAGTAACAGCCACTCAAAATAACCCCACTTTCTTTAATGGGGCCTTGGCTGGTCTTTCGCAGGTCGCATACAATTCATTTTTACACATCAATATTTGTACCAAAATATTCTTTCTTTCCATGATTTGTGGACATTAACATCTGAAGAGAAGAGTTATAACTTGGTCATAACCTGTAATTCAGTGAAAGGGTAGAGTCAGAGTAAAAGTAATATGCAAGAGGGGGCCTCTCCATTGGCTTGAAGTTGCAGGGATGTGGGCTGCTATTCAGCCAGCTTTTGACTGGGAAGGGCCATTATGAATTGCTGCTACTGTAAAGGCTGTAGTCACAAAGTGACTGAGATCTGAGATTGCTTCTTGAAGTGACTAGGATTAAACTTTATTAAGTTGCTGAAATTTGTAAAACCAGCTATAGCTCTTCTGTTTACGAGTTAATTTGTCCTGTCTGCGTTTGCATGCATGGTCAAACAGAAAGGAAGGGCTTGTCCGGGATTTGAACCCGGGACCTCTCGCACCCTAAGCGAGAATCATACGCCTAGACCAACAAGCCCTTGGTCAATTCTCAGCTAGGTGGCGCTCTCGAGTCCAACAGATTCAACAGAAATTGCACTTTCCTACAGCCTTCGAACGATGGCTGCTAGTTTTAGGCAATTCACTCTTTTGTTTCTCCATGGGGCTCGTTGCTCTAGAATTATGTTTCAGGGCCTTGTTGTGAGTGGTCCTGATAGAAATCCTGGACAAATCATTGTATTTATTTTAAGGAAATTGTGGAATTTATTTCAAAAAGTGAGATGTCTTGGTTTTGTCTTAGCCTTCATATTTGTTGAATTTATAATCCATTCTTAAACACACATGCCAAGACACACAGTAACAGCCACTCAAAATAACCCCACTTTCTTTAATGGGGCCTTGGCTGGTCTTTCGCAGGTCGCATACAATTCATTTTTACACATCAATATTTGTACCAAAATATTCTTTCTTTCCATGATTTGTGGACATTAACATCTGAAGAGAAGAGTTATAACTTGGTCATAACCTGTAATTCAGTGAAAGGGTAGAGTCAGAGTAAAAGTAATATGCAAGAGGGGGCCTCTCCATTGGCTTGAAGTTGCAGGGATGTGGGCTGCTATTCAGCCAGCTTTTGACTGGGAAGGGCCATTATGAATTGCTGCTACTGTAAAGGCTGTAGTCACAAAGTGACTGAGATCTGAGATTGCTTCTTGAAGTGACTAGGATTAAACTTTATTAAGTTGCTGAAATTTGTAAAACCAGCTATAGCTCTTCTGTTTACGAGTTAATTTGTCCTGTCTGCGTTTGCATGCATGGTCAAACAGAAAGGAAGGGCTTGTCCGGGATTTGAACCCGGGACCTCTCGCACCCTAAGCGAGAATCATACGCCTAGACCAACAAGCCCTTGGTCAATTCTCAGCTAGGTGGCGCTCTCGAGTCCAACAGATTCAACAGAAATTGCACTTTCCTACAGCCTTCGAACGATGGCTGCTAGTTTTAGGCAATTCACTCTTTTGTTTCTCCATGGGGCTCGTTGCTCTAGAATTATGTTTCAGGGCCTTGTTGTGAGTGGTCCTGATAGAAATCCTGGACAAATCATTGTATTTATTTTAAGGAAATTGTGGAATTTATTTCAAAAAGTGAGATGTCTTGGTTTTGTCTTAGCCTTCATATTTGTTGAATTTATAATCCATTCTTAAACACACATGCCAAGACACACAGTAACAGCCACTCAAAATAACCCCACTTTCTTTAATGGGGCCTTGGCTGGTCTTTCGCAGGTCGCATACAATTCATTTTTACACATCAATATTTGTACCAAAATATTCTTTCTTTCCATGATTTGTGGACATTAACATCTGAAGAGAAGAGTTATAACTTGGTCATAACCTGTAATTCAGTGAAAGGGTAGAGTCAGAGTAAAAGTAATATGCAAGAGGGGGCCTCTCCATTGGCTTGAAGTTGCAGGGATGTGGGCTGCTATTCAGCCAGCTTTTGACTGGGAAGGGCCATTATGAATTGCTGCTACTGTAAAGGCTGTAGTCACAAAGTGACTGAGATCTGAGATTGCTTCTTGAAGTGACTAGGATTAAACTTTATTAAGTTGCTGAAATTTGTAAAACCAGCTATAGCTCTTCTGTTTACGAGTTAATTTGTCCTGTCTGCGTTTGCATGCATGGTCAAACAGAAAGGAAGGGCTTGTCCGGGATTTGAACCCGGGACCTCTCACACCCTAAGCGAGAATCATACGCCTAGACCAACAAGCCCTTGGTCAATTCTCAGCTAGGTGGCGCTCTCGAGTCCAACAGATTCAACAGAAATTGCACTTTCCTACAGCCTTCGAACGATGGCTGCTAGTTTTAGGCAATTCACTCTTTTGTTTCTCCATGGGGCTCGTTGCTCTAGAATTATGTTTCAGGGCCTTGTTGTGAGTGGTCCTGATAGAAATCCTGGACAAATCATTGTATTTATTTTAAGGAAATTGTGGAATTTATTTCAAAAAGTGAGATGTCTTGGTTTTGTCTTAGCCTTCATATTTGTTGAATTTATAATCCATTCTTAAACACACATGCCAAGACACACAGTAACAGCCACTCAAAATAACCCCACTTTCTTTAATGGGGCCTTGGCTGGTCTTTCGCAGGTCGCATACAATTCATTTTTACACATCAATATTTGTACCAAAATATTCTTTCTTTCCATGATTTGTGGACATTAACATCTGAAGAGAAGAGTTATAACTTGGTCATAACCTGTAATTCAGTGAAAGGGTAGAGTCAGAGTAAAAGTAATATGCAAGAGGGGGCCTCTCCATTGGCTTGAAGTTGCAGGGATGTGGGCTGCTATTCAGCCAGCTTTTGACTGGGAAGGGCCATTATGAATTGCTGCTACTGTAAAGGCTGTAGTCACAAAGTGACTGAGATCTGAGATTGCTTCTTGAAGTGACTTGGATTAAACTTTATTAAGTTGCTGAAATTTGTAAAACCAGCTATAGCTCTTCTGTTTACGAGTTAATTTGTCCTGTCTGCGTTTGCATGCATGGTCAAACAGAAAGGAAGGGCTTGACCTCTCGCACCCTAAGCGAGAATCATACGCCTAGACCAACAAGCCCTTGGTCAATTCTCAGCTAGGTGGCGCTCTCGAGTCCAACAGATTCAACAGAAATTGCACTTTCCTACAGCCTTCGAACGATGGCTGCTAGTTTTAGGCAATTCACTCTTTTGTTTCTCCATGGGGCTCGTTGCTCTAGAATTATGTTTCAGGGCCTTGTTGTGAGTGGTCCTGATAGAAATCCTGGACAAATCATTGTATTTATTTTAAGGAAATTGTGGAATTTATTTCAAAAAGTGAGATGTCTTGGTTTTGTCTTAGCCTTCATATTTGTTGAATTTATAATCCATTCTTAAACACACATGCCAAGACACACAGTAACAGCCACTCAAAATAACCCCACTTTCTTTAATGGGGCCTTGGCTGGTCTTTCGCAGGTCGCATACAATTCATTTTTACACATCAATATTTGTACCAAAATATTCTTTCTTTCCATGATTTGTGGACATTAACATCTGAAGAGAAGAGTTATAACTTGGTCATAACCTGTAATTCAGTGAAAGGGTAGAGTCAGAGTAAAAGTAATATGCAAGAGGGGGCCTCTCCATTGGCTTGAAGTTGCAGGGATGTGGGCTGCTATTCAGCCAGCTTTTGACTGGGAAGGGCCATTATGAATTGCTGCTACTGTAAAGGCTGTAGTCACAAAGTGACTGAGATCTGAGATTGCTTCTTGAAGTGACTTGGATTAAACTTTATTAAGTTGCTGAAATTTGTAAAACCAGCTATAGCTCTTCTGTTTACGAGTTAATTTGTCCTGTCTGCGTTTGCATGCATGGTCAAACAGAAAGGAAGGGCTTGTCCGGGATTTGAACCCGGGACCTCTCGCACCCTAAGCGAGAATCATACGCCTAGACCAACCAGCCCTTGGTCAATTCTCAGCTAGGTGGCGCTCTCGAGTCCAACAGATTCAACAGAAATTGCACTTTCCTACAGCCTTCGAACGATGGCTGCTAGTTTTAGGCAATTCACTCTTTTGTTTCTCGATGGGGCTCGTTGCTCTAGAATTATGTTTCAGGGCCTTGTTGTGAGTGGTCCTGATAGAAATCCTGGACAAATCATTGTATTTATTTTAAGGAAATTGTGGAATTTATTTCAAAAAGTGAGATGTCTTGGTTTTGTCTTAGCCTTCATATTTGTTGAATTTATAATCCATTCTTAAACACACATGCCAAGACACACAGTAACAGCCACTCAAAATAACCCCACTTTCTTTAATGGGGCCTTGGCTGGTCTTTCGCAGGTCGCATACAATTAATTTTTACACATCAATATTTGTACCAAAATATTCTTTCTTTCCATGATTTGTGGACATTAACATCTGAAGAGAAGAGTTATAACTTGGTCATAACCTGTAATTCAGTGAAAGGGTAGAGTCAGAGTAAAAGTAATATGCAAGAGGGGGCCTCTCCATTGGCTTGAAGTTGCAGGGATGTGGGCTGCTATTCAGCCAGCTTTTGACTGGGAAGGGCCATTATGAATTGCTGCTACTGTAAAGGCTGTAGTCACAAAGTGACTGAGATCTGAGATTGCTTCTTGAAGTGACTTGGATTAAACTTTATTAAGTTGCTGAAATTTGTAAAACCAGCTATAGCTCTTCTGTTTACGAGTTAATTTGTCCTGTCTGCGTTTGCATGCATGGTCAAACAGAAAGGAAGGGCTTGTCCGGGATTTGAACCCGGGACCTCTCGCACCCTAAGCAAGAATCATACGCCTAGACCAACAAGCCCTTGGTCAATTCTCAGCTAGGTGGCGCTCTCGAGTCCAACAGATTCAACAGAAATTGCACTTTCCTACAGCCTTCGAACGATGGCTGCTAGTTTTAGGCAATTCACTCTTTTGTTTCTCGATGGGGCTCGTTGCTCTAGAATTATGTTTCAGGGCCTTGTTGTGAGTGGTCCTGATAGAAATCCTGGACAAATCATTGTATTTATTTTAAGGAAATTGTGGAATTTATTTCAAAAAGTGAGATGTCTTGGTTTTGTCTTAGCCTTCATATTTGTTGAATTTATAATCCATTCTTAAACACACATGCCAAGACACACAGTAACAGCCACTCAAAATAACCCCACTTTCTTTAATGGGGCCTTGGCTGGTCTTTCGCAGGTCGCATACAATTAATTTTTACACATCAATATTTGTACCAAAATATTCTTTCTTTCCATGATTTGTGGACATTAACATCTGAAGAGAAGAGTTATAACTTGGTCATAACCTGTAATTCAGTGAAAGGGTAGAGTCAGAGTAAAAGTAATATGCAAGAGGGGGCCTCTCCATTGGCTTGAAGTTGCAGGGATGTGGGCTGCTATTCAGCCAGCTTTTGACTGGGAAGGGCCATTATGAATTGCTGCTACTGTAAAGGCTGTAGTCACAAAGTGACTGAGATCTGAGATTGCTTCTTGAAGTGACTTGGATTAAACTTTATTAAGTTGCTGAAATTTGTAAAACCAGCTATAGCTCTTCTGTTTACGAGTTAATTTGTCCTGTCTGCGTTTGCATGCATGGTCAAACAGAAAGGAAGGGCTTGTCCGGGATTTGAACCCGGGACCTCTCGCACCCTAAGCAAGAATCATACGCCTAGACCAACAAGCCCTTGGTCAATTCTCAGCTAGGTGGCGCTCTCGAGTCCAACAGATTCAACAGAAATTGCACTTTCCTACAGCCTTCGAACGATGGCTGCTAGTTTTAGGCAATTCACTCTTTTGTTTCTCGATGGGGCTCGTTGCTCTAGAATTATGTTTCAGGGCCTTGTTGTGAGTGGTCCTGATAGAAATCCTGGACAAATCATTGTATTTATTTTAAGGAAATTGTGGAATTTATTTCAAAAAGTGAGATGTCTTGGTTTTGTCTTAGCCTTCATATTTGTTGAATTTATAATCCATTCTTAAACACACATGCCAAGACACACAGTAACAGCCACTCAAAATAACCCCACTTTCTTTAATGGGGCCTTGGCTGGTCTTTCGCAGGTCGCATACAATTAATTTTTACACATCAATATTTGTACCAAAATATTCTTTCTTTCCATGATTTGTGGACATTAACATCTGAAGAGAAGAGTTATAACTTGGTCATAACCTGTAATTCAGTGAAAGGGTAGAGTCAGAGTAAAAGTAATATGCAAGAGGGGGCCTCTCCATTGGCTTGAAGTTGCAGGGATGTGGGCTGCTATTCAGCCAGCTTTTGACTGGGAAGGGCCATTATGAATTGCTGCTACTGTAAAGGCTGTAGTCACAAAGTGACTGAGATCTGAGATTGCTTCTTGAAGTGACTTGGATTAAACTTTATTAAGTTGCTGAAATTTGTAAAACCAGCTATAGCTCTTCTGTTTACGAGTTAATTTGTCCTGTCTGCGTTTGCATGCATGGTCAAACAGAAAGGAAGGGCTTGTCCGGGATTTGAACCCGGGACCTCTCGCACCCTAAGCAAGAATCATACGCCTAGACCAACAAGCCCTTGGTCAATTCTCAGCTAGGTGGCGCTCTCGAGTCCAACAGATTCAACAGAAATTGCACTTTCCTACAGCCTTCGAACGATGGCTGCTAGTTTTAGGCAATTCACTCTTTTGTTTCTCCATGGGGCTCGTTGCTCTAGAATTATGTTTCAGGGCCTTGTTGTGAGTGGTCCTGATAGAAATCCTGGACAAATCATTGTATTTATTTTAAGGAAATTGTGGAATTTATTTCAAAAAGTGAGATGTCTTGGTTTTGTCTTAGCCTTCATATTTGTTGAATTTATAATCCATTCTTAAACACACATGCCAAGACACACAGTAACAGCCACTCAAAATAACCCCACTTTCTTTAATGGGGCCTTGGCTGGTCTTTCGCAGGTCGCATACAATTCATTTTTACACATCAATATTTGTACCAAAATATTATTTCTTTCCATGATTTGTGGACATTAACATCTGAAGAGAAGAGTTATAACTTGGTCATAACCTGTAATTCAGTGAAAGGGTAGAGTCAGAGTAAAAGTAAAATGCAAGAGGGGGCCTCTCCATTGGCTTGAAGTTGCAGGGATGTGGGCTGCTATTCAGCCAGCTTTTGACTGGGAAGGGTCATTAAGAATTGCTGCTACTGTAAAGGCTGTAGTCACAAAGTGACTGAGATCTGAGATTGCTTCTTGAAGTGACTTGGATTAAACTTTATTAAGTTGCTGAAATTTGTAAAACCAGCTATAGCTCTTCTGTTTACGAGTTAATTTGTCCTGTCTGCGTTTGCATGCATGGTCAAACAGAAAGGAAGGGCTTGTCCGGGATTTGAACCCGGGACCTCTCGCACCCTAAGCGAGAATCATACGCCTAGACCAACAAGCCCTTGGTCAATTCTCAGCTAGGTGGCGCTCTCGAGTCCAACAGATTCAACAGAAATTGCACTTTCCTACAGCCTTCGAACGATGGCTGCTAGTTTTAGGCAATTCACTCTTTTGTTTCTCCATGGGGCTCGTTGCTCTAGAATTATGTTTCAGGGCCTTGTTGTGAGTGGTCCTGATAGAAATCCTGGACAAATCATTGTATTTATTTTAAGGAAATTGTGGAATTTATTTCAAAAAGTGAGATGTCTTGGTTTTGTCTTAGCCTTCATATTTGTTGAATTTATAATCCATTCTTAAACACACATGCCAAGACACACAGTAACAGCCACTCAAAATAACCCCACTTTCTTTAATGGGGCCTTGGCTGGTCTTTCGCAGGTCGCATACAATTCATTTTTACACATCAATATTTGTACCAAAATATTCTTTCTTTCCATGATTTGTGGACATTAACATCTGAAGAGAAGAGTTATAACTTGGTCATAACCTGTAATTCAGTGAAAGGGTAGAGTCAGAGTAAAAGTAAAATGCAAGAGGGGGCCTCTCCATTGGCTTGAAGTTGCAGGGATGTGGGCTGCTATTCAGCCAGCTTTTGACTGGGAAGGGTCATTATGAATTGCTGCTACTGTAAAGGCTGTAGTCACAAAGTGACTGAGATCTGAGATTGCTTCTTGAAGTGACTTGGATTAAACTTTATTAAGTTGCTGAAATTTGTAAAAACAGCTATAGCTCTTCTGTTTACAAGTTAATTTGCCCTGTCTGCGTTTGCATGCATGGTCAAACAGAAAGGAAGGGCTTGTCCGGGATTTGAACCCGGGACCTCTCGCACCCTAAGCGAGAATCATACGCCTAGACCAACCAGCCCTTGGTCAATTCTCAGCTAGGTGGCGCTCTCGAGTCCAACAGATTCAACAGAAATTGCACTTTCCTACAGCCTTCGAACGATGGCTGCTAGTTTTAGGCAATTCACTCTTTTGTTTCTCGATGGGGCTCGTTGCTCTAGAATTATGTTTCAGGGCCTTGTTGTGAGTGGTCCTGATAGAAATCCTGGACAAATCATTGTATTTATTTTAAGGAAATTGTGGAATTTATTTCAAAAAGTGAGATGTCTTGGTTTTGTCTTAGCCTTCATATTTGTTGAATTTATAATCCATTCTTAAACACACATGCCAAGACACACAGTAACAGCCACTCAAAATAACCCCACTTTCTTTAATGGGGCCTTGGCTGGTCTTTCGCAGGTCGCATACAATTAATTTTTACACATCAATATTTTGTACCAAAATATTCTTTCTTTCCATGATTTGTGGACATTAACATCTGAAGAGAAGAGTTATAACTTGGTCATAACCTGTAATTCAGTGAAAGGGTAGAGTCAGAGTAAAAGTAATATGCAAGAGGGGGCCTCTCCATTGGCTTGAAGTTGCAGGGATGTGGGCTGCTATTCAGCCAGCTTTTGACTGGGAAGGGCCATTATGAATTGCTGCTACTGTAAAGGCTGTAGTCACAAAGTGACTGAGATCTGAGATTGCTTCTTGAAGTGACTTGGATTAAACTTTATTAAGTTGCTGAAATTTGTAAAACCAGCTATAGCTCTTCTGTTTACGAGTTAATTTGTCCTGTCTGCGTTTGCATGCATGGTCAAACAGAAAGGAAGGGCTTGTCCGGGATTTGAACCCGGGACCTCTCGCACCCTAAGCAAGAATCATACGCCTAGACCAACAAGCCCTTGGTCAATTCTCAGCTAGGTGGCGCTCTCGAGTCCAACAGATTCAACAGAAATTGCACTTTCCTACAGCCTTCGAACGATGGCTGCTAGTTTTAGGCAATTCACTCTTTTGTTTCTCCATGGGGCTCGTTGCTCTAGAATTATGTTTCAGGGCCTTGTTGTGAGTGGTCCTGATAGAAATCCTGGACAAATCATTGTATTTATTTTAAGGAAATTGTGGAATTTATTTCAAAAAGTGAGATGTCTTGGTTTTGTCTTAGCCTTCATATTTGTTGAATTTATAATCCATTCTTAAACACACATGCCAAGACACACAGTAACAGCCACTCAAAATAACCCCACTTTCTTTAATGGGGCCTTGGCTGGTCTTTCGCAGGTCGCATACAATTCATTTTTACACATCAATATTTGTACCAAAATATTATTTCTTTCCATGATTTGTGGACATTAACATCTGAAGAGAAGAGTTATAACTTGGTCATAACCTGTAATTCAGTGAAAGGGTAGAGTCAGAGTAAAAGTAAAATGCAAGAGGGGGCCTCTCCATTGGCTTGAAGTTGCAGGGATGTGGGCTGCTATTCAGCCAGCTTTTGACTGGGAAGGGTCATTAAGAATTGCTGCTACTGTAAAGGCTGTAGTCACAAAGTGACTGAGATCTGAGATTGCTTCTTGAAGTGACTTGGATTAAACTTTATTAAGTTGCTGAAATTTGTAAAACCAGCTATAGCTCTTCTGTTTACGAGTTAATTTGTCCTGTCTGCGTTTGCATGCATGGTCAAACAGAAAGGAAGGGCTTGTCCGGGATTTGAACATGGGACCTCTCGCACCCTAAGCGAGAATCATACGCCTAGACCAACAAGCCCTTGGTCAATTCTCAGCTAGGTGGCGCTCTCGAGTCCAACAGATTCAACAGAAATTGCACTTTCCTACAGCCTTCGAACGATGGCTGCTAGTTTTAGGCAATTCACTCTTTTGTTTCTCCATGGGGCTCGTTGCTCTAGAATTATGTTTCAGGGCCTTGTTGTGAGTGGTCCTGATAGAAATCCTGGACAAATCATTGTATTTATTTTAAGGAAATTGTGGAATTTATTTCAAAAAGTGAGATGTCTTGGTTTTGTCTTAGCCTTCATATTTGTTGAATTTATAATCCATTCTTAAACACACATGCCAAGACACACAGTAACAGCCACTCAAAATAACCCCACTTTCTTTAATGGGGCCTTGGCTGGTCTTTCGCAGGTCGCATACAATTCATTTTTACACATCAATATTTGTACCAAAATATTATTTCTTTCCATGATTTGTGGACATTAACATCTGAAGAGAAGAGTTATAACTTGGTCATAACCTGTAATTCAGTGAAAGGGTAGAGTCAGAGTAAAAGTAAAATGCAAGAGGGGGCCTCTCCATTGGCTTGAAGTTGCAGGGATGTGGGCTGCTATTCAGCCAGCTTTTGACTGGGAAGGGTCATTAAGAATTGCTGCTACTGTAAAGGCTGTAGTCACAAAGTGACTGAGATCTGAGATTGCTTCTTGAAGTGACTTGGATTAAACTTTATTAAGTTGCTGAAATTTGTAAAACCAGCTATAGCTCTTCTGTTTACGAGTTAATTTGTCCTGTCTGCGTTTGCATGCATGGTCAAACAGAAAGGAAGGGCTTGTCCGGGATTTGAACCCGGGACCTCTCGCACCCTAAGCGAGAATCATACGCCTAGACCAACAAGCCCTTGGTCAATTCTCAGCTAGGTGGCGCTCTCGAGTCCAACAGATTCAACAGAAATTGCACTTTCCTACAGCCTTCGAACGATGGCTGCTAGTTTTAGGCAATTCACTCTTTTGTTTCTCCATGGGGCTCGTTGCTCTAGAATTATGTTTCAGGGCCTTGTTGTGAGTGGTCCTGATAGAAATCCTGGACAAATCATTGTATTTATTTTAAGGAAATTGTGGAATTTATTTCAAAAAGTGAGATGTCTTGGTTTTGTCTTAGCCTTCATATTTGTTGAATTTATAATCCATTCTTAAACACACATGCCAAGACACACAGTAACAGCCACTCAAAATAACCCCACTTTCTTTAATGGGGCCTTGGCTGGTCTTTCGCAGGTCGCATACAATTAATTTTTACACATCAATATTTGTACCAAAATATTCTTTCTTTCCATGATTTGTGGACATTAACATCTGAAGAGAAGAGTTATAACTTGGTCATAACCTGTAATTCAGTGAAAGGGTAGAGTCAGAGTAAAAGTAAAATGCAAGAGGGGGCCTCTCCATTGGCTTGAAGTTGCAGGGATGTGGGCTGCTATTCAGCCAGCTTTTGACTGGGAAGGGTCATTATGAATTGCTGCTACTGTAAAGGCTGTAGTCACAAAGTGACTGAGATCTGAGATTGCTTCTTGAAGTGACTTGGATTAAACTTTATTAAGTTGCTGAAATTTGTAAAAACAGCTATAGCTCTTCTGTTTACAAGTTAATTTGCCCTGTCTGCGTTTGCATGCATGGTCAAACAGAAAGGAAGGGCTTGTCCGGGATTTGAACCCGGGACCTCTCGCACCCTAAGCGAGAATCATACGCCTAGACCAACAAGCCCTTGGTCAATTCTCAGCTAGGTGGCGCTCTCGATTCCAACAGATTCAACAGAAATTGCACTTTCCTACAGCCTTCGAACGATGGCTGCTAGTTTTAGGCAATTCACTCTTTTGTTTCTCGATGGGGCTCGTTGCTCTAGAATTATGTTTCAGGGCCTTGTTGTGAGTGGTCCTGATAGAAATCCTGGACAAATCATTGTATTTATTTTAAGGAAATTGTGGAATTTATTTCAAAAAGTGAGATGTCTTGGTTTTGTCTTAGCCTTCATATTTGTTGAATTTATAATCCATTCTTAAACACACATGCCAAGACACACAGTAACAGCCACTCAAAATAACCCCACTTTCTTTAATGGGGCCTTGGCTGGTCTTTCGCAGGTCGCATACAATTCATTTTTACACATCAATATTTGTACCAAAATATTCTTTCTTTCCATGATTTGTGGACATTAACATCTGAAGAGAAGAGTTATAACTTGGTCATAACCTGTAATTCAGTGAAAGGGTAGAGTCAGAGTAAAAGTAAAATGCAAGAGGGGGCCTCTCCATTGGCTTGAAGTTGCAGGGATGTGGGCTGCTATTCAGCCAGCTTTTGACTGGGAAGGGTCATTATGAATTGCTGCTACTGTAAAGGCTGTAGTCACAAAGTGACTGAGATCTGAGATTGCTTCTTGAAGTGACTTGGATTAAACTTTATTAAGTTGCTGAAATTTGTAAAAACAGCTATAGCTCTTCTGTTTACGAGTTAATTTGTCCTGTCTGCGTTTGCAGGCATGGTCAAACAGAAAGGAAGGGCTTGTCCGGGATTTGAACCCAGGACCTCTCGCACCCTAAGCGAGAATCATACGCCTAGACCAACAAGCCCTTGGTCAATTCTCAGCTAGGTGGCGCTCTCGAGTCCAACAGATTCAACAGAAATTGCACTTTCCTACAGCCTTCGAACGATGGCTGCTAGTTTTAGGCAATTCACTCTTTTGTTTCTCCATGGGGCTCGTTGCTCTAGAATTATGTTTCAGGGCCTTGTTGTGAGTGGTCCTGATAGAAATCCTGGACAAATCATTGTATTTATTTTAAGGAAATTGTGGAATTTATTTCAAAAAGTGAGATGTCTTGGTTTTGTCTTAGCCTTCATATTTGTTGAATTTATAATCCATTCTTAAACACACATGCCAAGACACACAGTAACAGCCACTCAAAATAACCCCACTTTCTTTAATGGGGCCTTGGCTGGTCTTTCGCAGGTCGCATACAATTCATTTTTACACATCAATATTTGTACCAAAATATTCTTTCTTTCCATGATTTGTGGACATTAACATCTGAAGAGAAGAGTTATAACTTGGTCATAACCTGTAATTCAGTGAAAGGGTAGAGTCAGAGTAAAAGTAATATGCAAGAGGGGGCCTCTCCATTGGCTTGAAGTTGCAGGGATGTGGGCTGCTATTCAGCCAGCTTTTGACTGGGAAGGGCCATTATGAATTGCTGCTACTGTAAAGGCTGTAGTCACAAAGTGACTGAGATCTGAGATTGCTTCTTGAAGTGACTTGGATTAAACTTTATTAAGTTGCTGAAATTTGTAAAAACAGCTATAGCTCTTCTGTTTACAAGTTAATTTGCCCTGTCTGCGTTTGCATGCATGGTCAAACAGAAAGGAAGGGCTTGTCCGGGATTTGAACCCGGGACCTCTCGCACCCTAAGCGAGAATCATACGCCTAGACCAACAAGCCCTTGGTCAATTCTCAGCTAGGTGGCGCTCTCGATTCCAACAGATTCAACAGAAATTGCACTTTCCTACAGCCTTCGAACGATGGCTGCTAGTTTTAGGCAATTCACTCTTTTGTTTCTCGATGGGGCTCGTTGCTCTAGAATTATGTTTCAGGGCCTTGTTGTGAGTGGTCCTGATAGAAATCCTGGACAAATCATTGTATTTATTTTAAGGAAATTGTGGAATTTATTTCAAAAAGTGAGATGTCTTGGTTTTGTCTTAGCCTTCATATTTGTTGAATTTATAATCCATTCTTAAACACACATGCCAAGACACACAGTAACAGCCACTCAAAATAACCCCACTTTCTTTAATGGGGCCTTGGCTGGTCTTTCGCAGGTCGCATACAATTCATTTTTACACATCAATATTTGTACCAAAATATTCTTTCTTTCCATGATTTGTGGACATTAACATCTGAAGAGAAGAGTTATAACTTGGTCATAACCTGTAATTCAGTGAAAGGGTAGAGTCAGAGTAAAAGTAAAATGCAAGAGGGGGCCTCTCCATTGGCTTGAAGTTGCAGGGATGTGGGCTGCTATTCAGCCAGCTTTTGACTGGGAAGGGTCATTATGAATTGCTGCTACTGTAAAGGCTGTAGTCACAAAGTGACTGAGATCTGAGATTGCTTCTTGAAGTGACTTGGATTAAACTTTATTAAGTTGCTGAAATTTGTAAAAACAGCTATAGCTCTTCTGTTTACGAGTTAATTTGTCCTGTCTGCGTTTGCAGGCATGGTCAAACAGAAAGGAAGGGCTTGTCCGGGATTTGAACCCGGGACCTCTCGCACCCTAAGCGAGAATCATACGCCTAGACCAACAAGCCCTTGGTCAATTCTCAGCTAGGTGGCGCTCTCGAGTCCAACAGATTCAACAGAAATTGCACTTTCCTACAGCCTTCGAACGATGGCTGCTAGTTTTAGGCAATTCACTCTTTTGTTTCTCCATGGGGCTCGTTGCTCTAGAATTATGTTTCAGGGCCTTGTTGTGAGTGGTCCTGATAGAAATCCTGGACAAATCATTGTATTTATTTTAAGGAAATTGTGGAATTTATTTCAAAAAGTGAGATGTCTTGGTTTTGTCTTAGCCTTCATATTTGTTGAATTTATAATCCATTCTTAAACACACATGCCAAGACACACAGTAACAGCCACTCAAAATAACCCCACTTTCTTTAATGGGGCCTTGGCTGGTCTTTCGCAGGTCGCATACAATTCATTTTTACACATCAATATTTGTACCAAAATATTCTTTCTTTCCATGATTTGTGGACATTAACATCTGAAGAGAAGAGTTATAACTTGGTCATAACCTGTAATTCAGTGAAAGGGTAGAGTCAGAGTAAAAGTAATATGCAAGAGGGGGCCTCTCCATTGGCTTGAAGTTGCAGGGATGTGGGCTGCTATTCAGCCAGCTTTTGACTGGGAAGGGCCATTATGAATTGCTGCTACTGTAAAGGCTGTAGTCACAAAGTGACTGAGATCTGAGATTGCTTCTTGAAGTGACTTGGATTAAACTTTATTAAGTTGCTGAAATTTGTAAAACCAGCTATAGCTCTTCTGTTTACGAGTTAATTTGTCCTGTCTGCGTTTGCATGCATGGTCAAACAGAAAGGAAGGGCTTGTCCGGGATTTGAACCCAGGACCTCTCGCACCCTAAGCGAGAATCATACGCCTAGACCAACAAGCCCTTGGTCAATTCTCAGCTAGGTGGCGCTCTCGAGTCCAACAGATTCAACAGAAATTGCACTTTCCTACAGCCTTCGAACGATGGCTGCTAGTTTTAGGCAATTCACTCTTTTGTTTCTCCATGGGGCTCGTTGCTCTAGAATTATGTTTCAGGGCCTTGTTGTGAGTGGTCCTGATAGAAATCCTGGACAAATCATTGTATTTATTTTAAGGAAATTGTGGAATTTATTTCAAAAAGTGAGATGTCTTGGTTTTGTCTTAGCCTTCATATTTGTTGAATTTATAATCCATTCTTAAACACACATGCCAAGACACACAGTAACAGCCACTCAAAATAACCCCACTTTCTTTAATGGGGCCTTGGCTGGTCTTTCGCAGGTCCCATACAATTAATTTTTACACATCAATATTTGTACCAAAGTATTCTTTCTGTCCATGATTTGTAGACATTAACATCTGAAGAGAAGAGTTATAACTTGGTCATAACCTGTAATTCAGTGAAAGGGTAGAGTCAGAGTAAAAGTAAAATGCAAGAGGGGGCCTCTCCATTGGCTTGAAGTTGCAGGGATGTGGGCTGCTATTCAGCCAGCTTTTGACTGGGAAGGGCCATTATGAATTGCTGCTACTGTAAAGGCTGTAGTCACAAAGTGACTGAGATCTGAGATTGCTTCTTGAAGTGACTTGGATTAAACTTTATTAAGTTGCTGAAATTTCTAAAACCAGCTATAGCTCTTCTGTTTACGAGTTAATTTGTCCTGTCTGCGTTTGCATGCATGGTCAAACAGAAAGGAAGGGCTTGTCCGGGATTTGAACCCGGGACCTCTCGCACCCTAAGCGAGAATCATACGCCTAGACCAACAAGCCCTTGGTCAATTCTCAGCTAGGTGGCGCTCTCGAGTCCAACAGATTCAACAGAAATTGCACTTTCCTACAGCCTTCGAACGATGGCTGCTAGTTTTAGGCAATTCCCTCTTTTGTTTCTCCATGGGGCTCGTTGCTCTAGAATTATGTTTCAGGGCCTTGTTGTGAGTGGTCCTGATAGAAATCCTGGACAAATCATTGTATTTATTTTAAGGAAATTGTGGAATTTATTTCAAAAAGTGAGATGTCTTGGTTTTGTCTTAGCCTTCATATTTGTTGAATTTATAATCCATTCTTAAACACACATGCCAAGACACACAGTAACAGCCACTCAAAATAACCCCACTTTCTTTAATGGGGCCTTGGCTGGTCTTTCGCAGGTCGCATACAATTAATTTTTACACATCAATATTTGTACCAAAATATTCTTTCTGTCCATGATTTGTGGACATTAACATCTGAAGAGAATAGTTATAACTTGGTCATAACCTGTAATTCAGTGAAAGGGTAGAGTCAGAGTAAAAGTAATATGCAAGAGGGGGCCTCTCCATTGGCTTGAAGTTGCCGGGATGTGGGCTGCTATTCAGCAAGCTTTTGACTGGGAAGGGCCATTATGAATTGCTGCTACTGTAAAGGCTGTAGTCACAAAGTGACTGAGATCTGAGATTGCTTCTTGAAGTGACTTGGATTAAACTTTATTAAGTTGCTGAAATTTGTAAAACCAGCTATAGCTCTTCTGTTTACAAGTTAATTTGTCCTGTCTGCGTTTGCATGCATGGTCAAACAGAAAGGAAGGGCTTGTCCGGGATTTGAACCCGGGACCTCTCGCACCCTAAGCGAGAATCATACGCCTAGACCAACAAGCCCTTGGTCAATTCTCAGCTAGGTGGCGCTCTCGAGTCCAACAGATTCAACAGAAATTGCACTTTCCTACAGCCTTCGAACGATGGCTGCTAGTTTTAGGCAATTCACTCTTTTGTTTCTCCATGGGGCTCGTTGCTCTAGAATTATGTTTCAGGGCCTTGTTGTGAGTGGTCCTGATAGAAATCCTGGACAAATCATTGTATTTATTTTAAGGAAATTGTGGAATTTATTTCAAAAAGTGAGATGTCTTGGTTTTGTCTTAGCCTTCATATTTGTTGAATTTATAATCCATTCTTAAACACACATGCCAAGACACACAGTAACAGCCACTCAAAATAACCCCACTTTCTTTAATGGGGCCTTGGCTGGTCTTTCGCAGGTCGCATACAATTAATTTTTACACATCAATATTTGTACCAAAATATTCTTTCTGTCCATGATTTGTGGACATTAACATCTGAAGAGAAGAGTTATAACTTGGTCATAACCTGTAATTCAGTGAAAGGGTAGAGTCAGAGTAAAAGTAATATGCAAGAGGGGGCCTCTCCATTGGCTTGAAGTTGCAGGGATGTGGGCTGCTATTCAGCAAGCTTTTGACTGGGAAGGGCCATTATGAATTGCTGCTACTGTAAAGGCTATAGTCACAAAGTCACTGAGATCTGAGTTTGCTTCTTGAAGTGACTTGGATTAAACTTTATTAAGTTGCTGAAATTTGTAAAAACAGCTATAGCTCTTCTGTTTACGAGTTAATTTGTCCTGTCTGCGTTTGCATGCATGGTCAAACAGAAAGGAAGGGCTTGTCCGGGATTTGAACCCGGGACCTCTCGCACCCTAAGCGAGAATCATACGCCTAGACCAACAAGCCCTTGGTCAATTCTCAGCTAGGTGGCGCTCTCGAGTCCAACAGATTCAACAGAAATTGCACTTTCCTACAGCCTTCGAACGATGGCTGCTAGTTTTAGGCAATTCCCTCTTTTGTTTCTCCATGGGGCTCGTTGCTCTAGAATTATGTTTCAGGGCCTTGTTGTGAGTGGTCCTGATAGAAATCCTGGACAAATCATTGTATTTATTTTAAGGAAATTGTGGAATTTATTTCAAAAAGTGAGATGTCTTGGTTTTGTCTTAGCCTTCATATTTGTTGAATTTATAATCCATTCTTAAACACACATGCCAAGACACACAGTAACAGCCACTTAAAATAACCCCACTTTCTTTAATGGGGCCTTGGCTGGTCTTTCGCAGGTCGCATACAATTAATTTTTACACATCAATATTTGTACCAAAATATTCTTTCTGTCCATGATTTGTGGACATTAACATCTGAAGAGAATAGTTATAACTTGGTCATAACCTGTAATTCAGTGAAAGGGTAGAGTCAGAGTAAAAGTAATATGCAAGAGGGGGCCTCTCCATTGGCTTGAAGTTGCCGGGATGTGGGCTGCTATTCAGCAAGCTTTTGACTGGGAAGGGCCATTATGAATTGCTGCTACTGTAAAGGCTGTAGTCACAAAGTGACTGAGATCTGAGATTGCTTCTTGAAGTGACTTGGATTAAACTTTATTAAGTTGCTGAAATTTGTAAAACCAGCTATAGCTCTTCTGTTTACAAGTTAATTTGTCCTGTCTGCGTTTGCATGCATGGTCAAACAGAAAGGAAGGGCTTGTCCGGGATTTGAACCCGGGACCTCTCGCACCCTAAGCGAGAATCATACGCCTAGACCAACAAGCCCTTGGTCAATTCTCAGCTAGGTGGCGCTCTCGAGTCCAACACATTCAACAGAAATTGCACTTTCCTACAGCCTTCGAACGATGGCTGCTAGTTTTAGGCAATTCACTCTTTTGTTTCTCCATGGGGCTCGTTGCTCTAGAATTATGTTTCAGGGCCTTGTTGTGAGTGGTCCTGATAGAAATCCTGGACAAATCATTGTATTTATTTTAAGGAAATTGTGGAATTTATTTCAAAAAGTGAGATGTCTTGGTTTTGTCTTAGCCTTCATATTTGTTGAATTTATAATCCATTCTTAAACACACATGCCAAGACACACAGTAACAGCCACTCAAAATAACCCCACTTTCTTTAATGGGGCCTTGGCTGGTCTTTCGCAGGTCGCATACAATTAATTTTTACACATCAATATTTGTACCAAAATATTCTTTCTGTCCATGATTTGTGGACATTAACATCTGAAGAGAAGAGTTATAACTTGGTCATAACCTGTAATTCAGTGAAAGGGTAGAGTCAGAGTAAAAGTAATATGCAAGAGGGGGCCTCTCCATTGGCTTGAAGTTGCAGGGATGTGGGCTGCTATTCAGCAAGCTTTTGACTGGGAAGGGCCATTATGAATTGCTGCTACTGTAAAGGCTATAGTCACAAAGTCACTGAGATCTGAGTTTGCTTCTTGAAGTGACTTGGATTAAACTTTATTAAGTTGCTGAAATTTGTAAAAACAGCTATAGCTCTTCTGTTTACGAGTTAATTTGTCCTGTCTGCGTTTGCATGCATGGTCAAACAGAAAGGAAGGGCTTGTCCGGGATTTGAACCCGGGACCTCTCGCACCCTAAGCGAGAATCATACGCCTAGACCAACAAGCCCTTGGTCAATTCTCAGCTAGGTGGCGCCCTCGAGTCCAACAGATTCAACAGAAATTGCACTTTCCTACAGCCTTCGAACGATGGCTGCTAGTTTTAGGCAATTCACTCTTTTGTTTCTCCATGGGGCTCGTTGCTCTAGAATTATGTTTCAGGGCCTTGTTGTGAGTGGTCCTGATAGAAATCCTGGACAAATCATTGTATTTATTTTAAGGAAATTGTGGAATTTATTTCAAAAAGTGAGATGTCTTGGTTTTGTCTTAGCCTTCATATTTGTTGAATTTATAATCCATTCTTAAACACACATGCCAAGACACACAGTAACAGCCACTCAAAATAACCCCACTTTCTTTAATGGGGCCTTGGCTGGTCTTTCGCAGGTCGCATACAATTAATTTTTACACATCAATATTTGTACCAAAATATTCTTTCTGTCCATGATTTGTGGACATTAACATCTGAAGAGAAGAGTTATAACTTGGTCATAACCTGTAATTCAGTGAAAGGGTAGAGTCAGAGTAAAAGTAAAATGCAAGAGGGGGCCTCTCCATTGGTTTGAAGTTGCAGGGATGTGGGCTGCTATTCAGCCAGCTTTTGACTGGGAAGGGCCATTATGAATTGCTGCTACTGTAAAGGCTGTAGTCACAAAAGGACTGAGATCTGAGATTGCTTCTTGAAGTGACTTGGATTAAACTTTATTAAGTTGCTGAAATTTGTAAAACCAGCTATAGCTCTTCTGTTTACGAGTTAATTTGTCCTGTCTGCGTTTGCATGCATGGTCAAACAGAAAGGAAGGGCTTGTCCGGGATTTGAACCCGGGACCTCTCGCACCCTAAGCGAGAATCATACGCCTAGACCAACAAGCCCTTGGTCAATTCTCAGCTAGGTGGCGCTCTTGAGTCCAACAGATTCAACAGAAATTGCACTTTCCTACAACCTTCGAACGATGGCTGCTAGTTTTAGGCAATTCACTCTTTTGTTTCTCCATGGGGCTCGTTGCTCTAGAATTATGTTTCAGGGCCTTGTTGTGAGTGGTCCTGATAGAAATCCTGGACAAATCATTGTATTTATTTTAAGGAAATTGTGGAATTTATTTCAAAAAGTGAGATGTCTTGGTTTTGTCTTAGCCTTCATATTTGTTGAATTTATAATCCATTCTTAAACACACATGCCAAGACACACAGTAACAGCCACTCAAAATAACCCCACTTTCTTTAATGGGGCCTTGGCTGGTCTTTCGCAGGTCGCATACAATTAATTTTTACACATCAATATTTGTACCAAAATATTCTTTCTGTCCATGATTTGTGGACATTAACATCTGAAGAGAAGAGTTATAACTTGGTCATAACCTGTAATTCAGTGAAAGGGTAGAGTCAGAGTAAAAGTAATATGCAAGAGGGGGCCTCTCCATTGGCTTGAAGTTGCAGGGATGTGGGCTGCTATTCAGCAAGCTTTTGACTGGGAAGGGCCATTATGAATTGCTGCTACTGTAAAGGCTATAGTCACAAAGTCACTGAGATCTGAGTTTGCTTCTTGAAGTGACTTGGATTAAACTTTATTAAGTTGCTGAAATTTGTAAAAACAGCTATAGCTCTTCTGTTTACGAGTTAATTTGTCCTGTCTGCGTTTGCATGCATGGTCAAACAGAAAGGAAGGGCTTGTCCGGGATTTGAACCCGGGACCTCTCGCACCCTAAGCGAGAATCATACGCCTAGACCAACAAGCCCTTGGTCAATTCTCAGCTAGGTGGCGCTCTCGAGTCCAACAGATTCAACAGAAATTGCACTTTCCTACAGCCTTCGAACGATGGCTGCTAGTTTTAGGCAATTCACTCTTTTGTTTCTCCATGGGGCTCGTTGCTCTAGAATTATGTTTCAGGGCCTTGTTGTGAGTGGTCCTGATAGAAATCCTGGACAAATCATTGTATTTATTTTAAGGAAATTGTGGAATTTATTTCAAAAAGTGAGATGTCTTGGTTTTGTCTTAGCCTTCATATTTGTTGAATTTATAATCCATTCTTAAACACACATGCCAAGACACACAGTAACAGCCACTCAAAATAACCCCACTTTCTTTAATGGGGCCTTGGCTGGTCTTTCGCAGGTCGCATACAATTCATTTTTACACATCAATATTTGTACCAAAATATTCTTTCTGTCCATGATTTGTGGACATTAACATCTGAAGAGAAGAGTTATAACTTGGTCATAACCTGTAATTCAGTGAAAGGGTAGAGTCAGAGTAAAAGTAAAATGCAAGAGGGGGCCTCTCCATTGGCTTGAAGTTGCAGGGATGTGGGCTGCTATTCAGCCAGCTTTTGACTGGGAAGGGCCATTATGAATTGCTGCTACTGTAAAGGCTGTAGTCACAAAAGGACTGAGATCTGAGATTGCTTCTTGAAGTGACTTGGATTAAACTTTATTAAGTTGCTGAAATTTGTAAAACCAGCTATAGCTCTTCTGTTTACGAGTTAATTTGTCCTGTCTGCGTTTGCATGCATGGTCAAACAGAAAGGAAGGGCTTGTCCGGGATTTGAACCCGGGACCTCTCGCACCCTAAGCGAGAATCATACGCCTAGACCAACAAGCCCTTGGTCAATTCTCAGCTAGGTGGCGCTCTCGAGTCCAACAGATTCAACAGAAATTGCACTTTCCTACAACCTTCGAACGATGGCTGCTAGTTTTAGGCAATTCACTCTTTTGTTTCTCCATGGGGCTCATTGCTCTAGAATTATGTTTCAGGGCCTTGTTGTGAGTGGTCCTGATAGAAATCCTGGACAAATCATTGTATTTATTTTAAGGAAATTGTGGAATTTATTTCAAAAAGTGAGATGTCTTGGTTTTGTCTTAGCCTTCATATTTGTTGAATTTATAATCCATTCTTAAACACACATGCCAAGACACACAGTAACAGCCACTCAAAATAACCCCACTTTCTTTAATGGGGCCTTGGCTGGTCTTTCGCAGGTCGCATACAATTAATTTTTACACATCAATATTTGTACCAAAATATTCTTTCTGTCCATGATTTGTGGACATTAACATCTGAAGAGAAGAGTTATAACTTGGTCATAACCTGTAATTCAGTGAAAGGGTAGAGTCAGAGTAAAAGTAAAATGCAAGAGGGGGCCTCTCAATTGGCTTGAAGTTGCAGGGATGGTGGCTGCTATTCAGCCAGCTTTTGACTGGGAAGGGCCATTATGAATTGCTGCTACTGTAAAGGCTGTAGTCACAAAGTGACTGAGATCTGAGTTTGCTTCTTGAAGTGACTTGGATTAAACTTTATTAAGTTGCTGAAATTTGTAAAACCAGCTATAGCTCTTCTGTTTACGAGTTAATTTGTCCTGTCTGCGTTTGCATGCATGGTCAAACAGAAAGGAAGGGCTTGTCCGGGATTTGAACCCGGGACCTCTCGCACCCTAAGCGAGAATCATACGCCTAGACCAACAAGCCCTTGGTCAATTCTCAGCTAGGTGGCGCTCTCGAGTCCAACAGATTCAACAGAAATTGCACTTTCCTACAACCTTCGAACGATGGCTGCTAGTTTTAGGCAATTCACTCTTTTGTTTCTCCATGGGGCTCGTTGCTCTAGAATTATGTTTCAGGGCCTTGTTGTGAGTGGTCCTGATAGAAATCCTGAACAAATCATTGTATTTATTTTAAGGAAATTGTGGAATTTATTTCAAAAAGTGAGATGTCTTGGTTTTGTCTTAGCCTTCATATTTGTTGAATTTATAATCCATTCTTAAACACACATGCCAAGACACACAGTAACAGCCACTCAAAATAAACCCACTTTCTTTAATGGGGCCTTGGCTGGTCTTTCGCAGGTCGCATACAATTAATTTTTACACATCAATATTTGTACCAAAATATTCTTTCTGTCCATGATTTGTGGACATTAACATCTGAAGAGAAGAGTTATAACTTGGTCATAACCTGTAATTCAGTGAAAGGGTAGAGTCAGAGTAAAAGTAAAATGCAAGAGGGGGCCTCTCCATTGGCTTGAAGTTGCAGGGATGTGGGCTGCTATTCAGCCAGCTTTTGACTGGGAAGGGCCATTATGAATTGCTGCTACTGTAAAGGCTGTAGTCACAAAGTGACTGAGATCTGAGATTGCTTCTTGAAGTGACTTGGATTAAACTTTATTAAGTTGCTGAAATTTGTAAAACCAGCTATAGCTCTTCTGTTTACGAGTTAATTTGTCCTGTCTGCGTTTGCATGCATGGTCAAACAGAAAGGAAGGGCTTGTCCGGGATTTGAACCCGGGACCTCTCGCACCCTAAGCGAGAATCATACGCCTAGACCAATAAGCCCTTGGTCAATTCTCAGCTAGGTGGCGCTCTCGAGTCCAACAGATTCAACAGAAATTGCACTTTCCTACAGCCTTCGAACGATGGCTGCTAGTTTTAGGCAATTCACTCTTTTGTTTCTCCATGGGGCTCGTTGCTCTAGAATTATGTTTCAGGGCCTTGTTGTGAGTTGTCCTGATAGAAATCCTGGACAAATCATTGTATTTATTTTAAGGAAAATGTGGAATTTATTTCAAAAATGAGATGTCTTGGTTTTGTCTTAGCCTTCATATTTGTTGAATTTATAATCCATTCTTAAACACACATGCCAAGACACACAGTAACAGCCACTCAAAATAACCCCACTTTCTTTAATGGGGCCTTGGCTGGTCTTTCGCAGGTCACATACAATTAATTTTTACACATCAATATTTGTACCAAAATATTCTTTCTGTCCATGATTTGTGGACATTAACATCTGAAGAGAAGAGTTATAACTTGGTCATAACCTGTAATTCAGTGAAAGGGTAGAGTCAGAGTAAAAGTAATATGCAAGAGGGGGCCTCTCCATTGGCTTGAAGTTGCAGGGATGTGGGCTGCTATTCAGCAAACTTTTGACTGGGACAGGCCATTATGAATTGCTGCTACTGTAAAGGCTATAGTCACAAAGTGACTGAGATCTGAGTTTGCTTCTTGAAGTGACTTGGATTAAACTTTATTAAGTTGCTGAAATTTGTAAAACCAGCTATAGCTCTTCTGTTTACGAGTTAATTTGTCCTGTCTGCGTTTGCATGCATGGTCAAACAGAAAGGAAGGGCTTGTCCGGGATTTGAACCCGGGACCTCTCGCACCCTAAGCGAGAATCATACGCCTAGACCAACAAGCCCTTGGTCAATTCTCAGCTAGGTGGCGCTCTCGAGTCCAACAGATTCAACAGAAATTGCACTTTCCTACAGCCTTCGAACGATGGCTGCTAGTTTTAGGCAATTCACTCTTTTGTTTCTCCATGGGGCTCGTTGCTCTAGAATTATGTTTCAGGGCCTTGTTGTGAGTGGTCCTGATAGAAATCCTGGACAAATCATTGTATTTATTTTAAGGAAATTGTGGAATTTATTTCAAAAAGTGAGATGTCTTGGTTTTGTCTTAGCCTTCATATTTGTTGAATTTATAATCCATTCTAAAACACACATGCCAAGACACACAGTAACAGCCACTCAAAATAACCCCACTTTCTTTAATGGGGCCTTGGCTGGTCTTTCGCAGGTCGCATACAATTAATTTTTACACATCAATATTTGTACCAAAATATTCTTTCTGTCCATGATTTGTGGACATTAACATCTGAAGAGAAGAGTTATAACTTGGTCATAACCTGTAATTCAGTGAAAGGGTAGAGTCAGAGTAAAAGTAATATGCAAGAGGGGGCCTCTCCATTGGCTTGAAGTTGCAGGGATGTGGGCTGCTATTCAGCAAACTTTTGACTGGGACAGGCCATTATGAATTGCTGCTACTGTAAAGGCTATAGTCACAAAGTGACTGAGATCTGAGTTTGCTTCTTGAAGTGACTTGGATTAAACTTTATTAAGTTGCTGAAATTTGTAAAACCAGCTATAGCTCTTCTGTTTACGAGTTAATTTGTCCTGTCTGCGTTTGCATGCATGGTCAAACAGAAAGGAAGGGCTTGTCCGGGATTTGAACCCGGGACCTCTCGCACCCTAAGCGAGAATCATACGCCTAGACCAACAAGCCCTTGGTCAATTCTCAGCTAGGTGGCGCTCTCGAGTCCAACAGATTCAACAGAAATTGCACTTTCCTACAGCCTTCGAACGATGGCTGCTAGTTTTAGGCAATTCACTCTTTTGTTTCTCCATGGGGCTCGTTGCTCTAGAATTATGTTTCAGGGCCTTGTTGTGAGTGGTCCTGATAGAAATCCTGGACAAATCATTGTATTTATTTTAAGGAAATTGTGGAATTTATTTCAAAAAGTGAGATGTCTTGGTTTTGTCTTAGCCTTCATATTTGTTGAATTTATAATCCATTCTAAAACACACATGCCAAGACACACAGTAACAGCCACTCAAAATAACCCCACTTTCTTTAATGGGGCCTTGGCTGGTCTTTCGCAGGTCGCATACAATTAATTTTTACACATCAATATTTGTACCAAAATATTCTTTCTGTCCATGATTTGTGGACATTAACATCTGAAGAGAAGAGTTATAACTTGGTCATAACCTGTAATTCAGTGAAAGGGTAGAGTCAGAGTAAAAGTAATATGCAAGAGGGGGCCTCTCCATTGGCTTGAAGTTGCAGGGATGTGGGCTGCTATTCAGCAAGCTTTTGACTGGGACAGGCCATTATGAATTGCTGCTACTGTAAAGGCTATAGTCACAAAGTGACTGAGATCTGAGTTTGCTTCTTGAAGTGACTTGGATTAAACTTTATTAAGTTGCTGAAATTTGTAAAACCAGCTATAGCTCTTCTGTTTACGAGTTAATTTGTCCTGTCTGTGTTTGCATGCATGGTCAAACAGAAAGGAAGGGCTTGTCCGGGATTTGAACCCGGGACCTCTCGCACCCTAAGCGAGAATCATACGCCTAGACCAACAAGCCCTTGGTCAATTCTCAGCTAGGTGGCGCTCTCGAGTCCAACAGATTCAACAGAAATTGCACTTTCCTACAGCCTTCGAACGATGGCTGCTAGTTTTAGGCAATTCACTCTTTTGTTTCTCCATGGGGCTCGTTGCTCTAGAATTATGTTTCAGGGCCTTGTTGTGAGTGGTCCTGATAGAAATCCTGGACAAATCATTGTATTTATTTTAAGGAAATTGTGGAATTTATTTCAAAAAGTGAGATGTCTTGGTTTTGTCTTAGCCTTCATATTTGTTGAATTTATAATCCATTCTTAAACACACATGCCAAGACACACAGTAACAGCCACTCAAAATAACCCCACTTTCTTTAATGGGGCCTTGGCTGGTCTTTCGCAGGTCGCATACAATTAATTTTTACACATCAATATTTGTACCAAAATATTCTTTCTGTCCATGATTTGTGGACATTAACATCTGAAGAGAAGAGTTATAACTTGGTCATAACCTGTAATTCAGTGAAAGGGTAGAGTCAGAGTAAAAGTAATATGCAAGAGGGGGCCTCTCCATTGGCTTGAAGTTGCAGGGATGTGGGCTGCTATTCAGCAAGCTTTTGACTGGGAAGGGCCATTATGAATTGCTGCTACATTAAAGGCTGTAGTCACAAAGTGACTGAGATCTGAGTTTGCTTCTTGAAGTGACTTGGATTAAACTTTATTAAGTTGCTGAAATTTGTAAAACCAGCTATAGCTCTTCTGTTTACGAGTTAATTTGTCCTGTCTGCGTTTGCATGCATGGTCAAACAGAAAGGAAGGGCTTGTCCGGGATTTGAACCCGGGACCTCTCGCACCCTAAGCAAGAATCATACGCCTAGACCAACAAGCCCTTGGTCAATTCTCAGCTAGGTGGCGCTCTCGAGTCCAACAGATTCAACAGAAATTGCACTTTCCTACAACCTTCGAACGATGGCTGCTAGTTTTAGGCAATTCACTCTTTTGTTTCTCCATGAGGCTCGTTGCTCTAGAATTATGTTTCAGGGCCTTGTTGTGAGTGGTCCTGATAGAAATCCTGGACAAATCATTGTATTTATTTTAAGGAAATTGTGGAATTTATTTCAAAAAGTGAGATGTCTTGGTTTTGTCTTAGCCTTCATATTTGTTGAATTTATAATCCATTCTTAAACACACATGCCAAGACACACAGTAACAGCCACTCAAAATAAACCCACTTTCTTTAATGGGGCCTTGGCTGGTCTTTCGCAGGTCGCATACAATTAATTTTTACACATCAATATTTGTACCAAAATATTCTTTCTGTCCATGATTTGTGGACATTAACATCTGAAGAGAAGAGTTATAACTTGGTCATAACCTGTAATTCAGTGAAAGGGTAGAGTCAGAGTAAAAGTAAAATGCAAGAGGGGGCCTCTCCATTGGCTTGAAGTTGCAGGGATGTGGGCTGCTATTCAGCCAGCTTTTGACTGGGAAGGGCCATTATGAATTGCTGCTACTGTAAAGGCTGTAGTCACAAAGTGACTGAGATCTGAGATTGCTTCTTGAAGTGACTTGGATTAAACTTTATTAAGTTGCTGAAATTTGTAAAACCAGCTATAGCTCTTCTGTTTACGAGTTAATTTGTCCTGTCTGCGTTTGCATGCATGGTCAAACAGAAAGGAAGGGCTTGTCCGGGATTTGAACCCGGGACCTCTCGCACCCTAAGCGAGAATCATACGCCTAGACCAACAAGCCCTTGGTCAATTCTCAGCTAGGTGGCGCTCTCGAGTCCAACAGATTCAACAGAAATTGCACTTTCCTACAACCTTCGAACGATGGCTGCTAGTTTTAGGCAATTCACTCTTTTGTTTCTCCATGGGGCTCGTTGCTCTAGAATTATGTTTCAGGGCCTTGTTGTGAGTGGTCCTGATAGAAATCCTGAACAAATCATTGTATTTATTTTAAGGAAATTGTGGAATTTATTTCAAAAAGTGAGATGTCTTGGTTTTGTCTTAGCCTTCATATTTGTTGAATTTATAATCCATTCTTAAACACACATGCCAAGACACACAGTAACAGCCACTCAAAATAAACCCACTTTCTTTAATGGGGCCTTGGCTGGTCTTTCGCAGGTCGCATACAATTAATTTTTACACATCAATATTTGTACCAAAATATTCTTTCTGTCCATGATTTGTGGACATTAACATCTGAAGAGAAGAGTTATAACTTGGTCATAACCTGTAATTCAGTGAAAGGGTAGAGTCAGAGTAAAAGTAAAATGCAAGAGGGGGCCTCTCCATTGGCTTGAAGTTGCAGGGATGTGGGCTGCTATTCAGCCAGCTTTTGACTGGGAAGGGCCATTATGAATTGCTGCTACTGTAAAGGCTGTAGTCACAAAGTGACTGAGATCTGAGATTGCTTCTTGAAGTGACTTGGATTAAACTTTATTAAGTTGCTGAAATTTGTAAAACCAGCTATAGCTCTTCTGTTTACGAGTTAATTTGTCCTGTCTGCGTTTGCATGCATGGTCAAACAGAAAGGAAGGGCTTGTCCGGGATTTGAACCCGGGACCTCTCGCACCCTAAGCGAGAATCATACGCCTAGACCAATAAGCCCTTGGTCAATTCTCAGCTAGGTGGCGCTCTCGAGTCCAACAGATTCAACAGAAATTGCACTTTCCTACAGCCTTCGAACGATGGCTGCTAGTTTTAGGCAATTCACTCTTTTGTTTCTCCATGGGGCTCGTTGCTCTAGAATTATGTTTCAGGGCCTTGTTGTGAGTGGTCCTGATAGAAATCCTGGACAAATCATTGTATTTATTTTAAGGAAAATGTGGAATTTATTTCAAAAATGAGATGTCTTGGTTTTGTCTTAGCCTTCATATTTGTTGAATTTATAATCCATTCTTAAACACACATGCCAAGACACACAGTAACAGCCACTCAAAATAACCCCACTTTCTTTAATGGGGCCTTGGCTGGTCTTTCGCAGGTCACATACAATTAATTTTTACACATCAATATTTGTACCAAAATATTCTTTCTGTCCATGATTTGTGGACATTAACATCTGAAGAGAAGAGTTATAACTTGGTCATAACCTGTAATTCAGTGAAAGGGTAGAGTCAGAGTAAAAGTAATATGCAAGAGGGGGCCTCTCCATTGGCTTGAAGTTGCAGGGATGTGGGCTGCTATTCAGCAAGCTTTTGACTGGGAAGGGCCATTATGAATTGCTGCTACTGTAAAGGCTGTAGTCACAAAGTGACTGAGATCTGAGATTGCTTCTTGAAGTGACTTGGATTAAACTTTATTAAGTTGCTGAAATTTGTAAAACCAGCTATAGCTCTTCTGTTTACGAGTTAATTTGTCCTGTCTGCGTTTGCATGCATGGTCAAACAGAAAGGAAGGGCTTGTCCGGGATTTGAACCCGGGACCTCTCGCACCCTAAGCGAGAATCATACGCCTAGACCAACAAGCCCTTGGTCAATTCTCAGCTAGGTGGCGCTCTCGAGTCCAACAGATTCAACAGAAATTGCACTTTCCTACAGCCTTCGAACGATGGCTGCTAGTTTTAGGCAATTCACTCTTTTGTTTCTCCATGGGGCTCGTTGCTCTAGAATTATGTTTCAGGGCCTTGTTGTGAGTGGTCCTGATAGAAATCCTGGACAAATCATTGTATTTATTTTCAGGAAATTGTGGAATTTATTTCAAAAAGTGAGATGTCTTGGTTTTGTCTTAGCCTTCATATTTGTTGAATTTATAATCCATTCTAAAACACACATGCCAAGACACACAGTAACAGCCACTCAAAATAACCCCACTTTCTTTAATGGGGCCTTGGCTGGTCTTTCGCAGGTCGCATACAATTAATTTTTACACATCAATATTTGTACCAAAATATTCTTTCTGTCCATGATTTGTGGACATTAACATCTGAAGAGAAGAGTTATAACTTGGTCATAACCTGTAATTCAGTGAAAGGGTAGAGTCAGAGTAAAAGTAATATGCAAGAGGGGGCCTCTCCATTGGCTTGAAGTTGCAGGGATGTGGGCTGCTATTCAGCAAGCTTTTGACTGGGAAGGGCCATTATGAATTGCTGCTACTGTAAAGGCTGTAGTCACAAAGTGACTGAGATCTGAGATTGCTTCTTGAAGTGACTTGGATTAAACTTCATTAAGTTGCTGAAATTTGTAAAACCAGCTATAGCTCTTCTGTTTACGAGTTAATTTGTCCTGTCTGCGTTTGCATGCATGGTCAAACAGAAAGGAAGGGCTTGTCCGGGATTTGAACCCGGGACCTCTCGCACCCTAAGCGAGAATCATACGCCTAGACCAACAAGCCCTTGGTCAATTCTCAGCTAGGTGGCGCTCTCGAGTCCAACAGATTCAACAGAAATTGCACTTTCCTACAGCCTTCGAACGATGGCTGCTAGTTTTAGGCAATTCACTCTTTTGTTTCTCCATGGGGCTCGTTGCTCTAGAATTATGTTTCAGGGCCTTGTTGTGAGTGGTCCTGATAGAAATCCTGGACAAATCATTGTATTTATTTTCAGGAAATTGTGGAATTTATTTCAAAAAGTGAGATGTCTTGGTTTTGTCTTAGCCTTCATATTTGTTGAATTTATAATCCATTCTAAAACACACATGCCAAGACACACAGTAACAGCCACTCAAAATAACCCCACTTTCTTTAATGGGGCCTTGGCTGGTCTTTCGCAGGTCGCATACAATTAATTTTTACACATCAATATTTGTACCAAAATATTCTTTCTGTCCATGATTTGTGGACATTAACATCTGAAGAGAAGAGTTATAACTTGGTCATAACCTGTAATTCAGTGAAAGGGTAGAGTCAGAGTAAAAGTAATATGCAAGAGGGGGCCTCTCCATTGGCTTGAAGTTGCAGGGATGTGGGCTGCTATTCAGCAAGCTTTTGACTGGGACAGGCCATTATGAATTGCTGCTACTGTAAAGGCTATAGTCACAAAGTGACTGAGATCTGAGTTTGCTTCTTGAAGTGACTTGGATTAAACTTTATTAAGTTGCTGAAATTTGTAAAAACAGCTATAGCTCTTCTGTTTACGAGTTAATTTGTCCTGTCTGCGTTTGCATGCATGGTCAAACAGAAAGGAAGGGCTTGTCCGGGATTTGAACCCGGGACCTCTCGCACCCTAAGCGAGAATCATACGCCTAGACCAACAAGCCCTTGGTCAATTCTCAGCTAGGTGGCGCTCTCGAGTCCAACAGATTCAACAGAAATTGCACTTTCCTACAGCCTTCGAACGATGGCTGCTAGTTTTAGGCAATTCACTCTTTTGTTTCTCCATGGGGCTCGTTGCTCTAGAATTATGTTTCAGGGCCTTGTTGTGAGTGGTCCTGATAGAAATCCTGGACAAATCATTGTATTTATTTTAAGGAAATTGTGGAATTTATTTCAAAAAGTGAGATGTCTTGGTTTTGTCTTAGCCTTCATATTTGTTGAATTTATAATCCATTCTTAAACACACATGCCAAGACACACAGTAACAGCCACTCAAAATAACCCCACTTTCTTTAATGGGGCCTTGGCTGGTCTTTCGCAGGTCGCATACAATTAATTTTTACACATCAATATTTGTACCAAAATATTCTTTCTGTCCATGATTTGTGGACATTAACATCTGAAGAGAAGAGTTATAACTTGGTCATAACCTGTAATTCAGTGAAAGGGTAGAGTCAGAGTAAAAGTAATATGCAAGAGGGGGCCTCTCCATTGGCTTGAAGTTGCAGGGATGTGGGCTGCTATTCAGCAAGCTTTTGACTGGGAAGGGCCATTATGAATTGCTGCTACATTAAAGGCTGTAGTCACAAAGTGACTGAGATCTGAGTTTGCTTCTTGAAGTGACTTGGATTAAACTTTATTAAGTTGCTGAAATTTGTAAAACCAGCTATAGCTCTTCTGTTTACGAGTTAATTTGTCCTGTCTGCGTTTGCATGCATGGTCAAACAGAAAGGAAGGGCTTGTCCGGGATTTGAACCCGGGACCTCTCGCACCCTAAGCAAGAATCATACGCCTAGACCAACAAGCCCTTGGTCAATTCTCAGCTAGGTGGCGCTCTCGAGTCCAACAGATTCAACAGAAATTGCACTTTCCTACAACCTTCGAACGATGGCTGCTAGTTTTAGGCAATTCACTCTTTTGTTTCTCCATGAGGCTCGTTGCTCTAGAATTATGTTTCAGGGCCTTGTTGTGAGTGGTCCTGATAGAAATCCTGGACAAATCATTGTATTTATTTTAAGGAAATTGTGGAATTTATTTCAAATAGTGAGATGTCTTGGTTTTGTCTTAGCCTTCATATTTGTTGAATTTATAATCCATTCTTAAACACACATGCCAAGACACACAGTAACAGCCACTCAAAATAAACCCACTTTCTTTAATGGGGCCTTGGCTGGTCTTTCGCAGGTCGCATACAATTAATTTTTACACATCAATATTTGTACCAAAATATTCTTTCTGTCCATGATTTGTGGACATTAACATCTGAAGAGAAGAGTTATAACTTGGTCATAACCTGTAATTCAGTGAAAGGGTAGAGTCATAGTAAAAGTAAAATGCAAGAGGGGGCCTCTCCATTGGCTTGAAGTTGCAGGGATGTGGGCTGCTATTCAGCAAGCTTTTGACTGGGAAGGGCCATTATGAATTGCTGCTACATTAAAGGCTGTAGTCACAAAGTGACTGAGATCTGAGATTGCTTCTTGAAGTGACTTGGATTAAACTTTATTAAGTTGCTGAAATTTGTAAAACCAGCTATAGCTCTTCTGTTTACGAGTTAATTTGTCCTGTCTGCGTTTGCATGCATGGTCAAACAGAAAGGAAGGGCTTGTCCGGGATTTGAACCCGGGACCTCTCGCACCCTAAGCGAGAATCATACGCCTAGACCAACAAGCCCTTGGTCAATTCTCAGCTAGGTGGCGCTCTCGAGTCCAACAGATTCAACAGAAATTGCACTTTCCTACAGCCTTCGAACGATGGCTGCTAGTTTTAGGCAATTCACTCTTTTGTTTCTCCATGGGGCTCGTTGCTCTAGAATTATGTTTCAGGGCCTTGTTGTGAGTGGTCCTGATAGAAATCCTGGACAAATCATTGTATTTATTTTAAGGAAATTGTGGAATTTATTTCAAAAAGTGAGATGTCTTGGTTTTGTCTTAGCCTTCATATTTGTTGAATTTATAATCCATTCTTAAACACACATGCCAAGACACACAGTAACAGCCACTCAAAATAACCCGACTTTCTTTAATGGGGCCTTGGCTTGTCTTTCGCAGGTCGCATACAATTAATTTTTACACATCAATATTTGTACCAAAATATTCTTTCTGTCCATGATTTGTGGACATTAACATCTGAAGAGAAGAGTTATAACTTGGTCATAACTTGTAATTCAGTGAAAGGGTAGAGTCAGAGTAAAAGTAATATGCAAGAGGGGGCCTCTCCATTGGCTTGAAGTTGCAGGGATGTGGGCTGCTATTCAGCAAGCTTTTGACTGGGAAGGGCCATTATGAATTGCTGCTACTGTAAAGGCTGTAGTCACAAAGTGACTGAGATCTGAGATTGCTTCTTGAAGTGACTTGGATTAAACTTTATTAAGTTGCTGAAATTTGTAAAAACAGCTTTAGCTCTTCTGTTTACAAGTTAATTTGTCCTGTCTGCGTTTGCATGCATGGTCAAACAGAAAGGAAGGGCTTGTCCGGGATTTGAACCCGGGACCTCTCGCACCCTAAGCGAGAATCATACGCCTAGACCAACAAGCCCTTGGTCAATTCTCAGCTAGGTGGCGCTCTCGAGTCCAACAGATTCAACAGAAATTGCACTTTCCTACAGCCTTCGAACGATGGCTGCTAGTTTTAGGCAATTCACTCTTTTGTTTCTCCATGGGGCTCGTTGCTCTAGAATTATGTTTCAGGGCCTTGTTGTGAGTGGTCCTGATAGAAATCCTGGACAAATCATTGTATTTATTTTAAGGAAATTGTGGAATTTATTTCAAAAAGTGAGATGTCTTGGTTTTGTCTTAGCCTTCATATTTGTTGAATTTATAATCCATTCTTAAACACACATGCCAAGACACACAGTAACAGCCACTCAAAATAACCCGACTTTCTTTAATGGGGCCTTGGCTTGTCTTTCGCAGGTCGCATACAATTAATTTTTACACATCAATATTTGTACCAAAATATTCTTTCTGTCCATGATTTGTGGACATTAACATCTGAAGAGAAGAGTTATAACTTGGTCATAACTTGTAATTCAGTGAAAGGGTAGAGTCAGAGTAAAAGTAATATGCAAGAGGGGGCCTCTCCATTGGCTTGAAGTTGCAGGGATGTGGGCTGCTATTCAGCAAGCTTTTGACTGGGAAGGGCCATTATGAATTGCTGCTACTGTAAAGGCTGTAGTCACAAAGTGACTGAGATCTGAGATTGCTTCTTGAAGTGACTTGGATTAAACTTTATTAAGTTGCTGAAATTTGTAAAAACAGCTTTAGCTCTTCTGTTTACAAGTTAATTTGTCCTGTCTGCGTTTGCATGCATGGTCAAACAGAAAGGAAGGGCTTGTCCGGGATTTGAACCCAGGACCTCTCGCACCCTAAGCGAGAATCATACGCCTAGACCAACAAGCCCTTGGTCAATTCTCAGCTAGGTGGCGCTCTCGAGTCCAACAGATTCAACAGAAATTGCACTTTCCTACAGCCTTCGAACGATGGCTGCTAGTTTTAGGCAATTCACTCTTTTGTTTCTCCATGGGGCTCGTTGCTCTAGAATTATGTTTCAGGGCCTTGTTGTGAGTGGTCCTGATAGAAATCCTGGACAAATCATTGTATTTATTTTAAGGAAATTGTGGAATTTATTTCAAAAAGTGAGATGTCTTGGTTTTGTCTTAGCCTTCATATTTGTTGAATTTATAATCCATTCTAAAACACACATGCCAAGACACACAGTAACAGCCACTCAAAATAACCCCACTTTCTTTAATGGGGCCTTGGCTGGTCTTTCGCAGGTCGCATACAATTAATTTTTACACATCAATATTTGTACCAAAATATTCTTTCTGTCCATGATTTGTGGACATTAACATCTGAAGAGAAGAGTTATAACTTGGCCATAACCTGTAATTCAGTGAAAGGGTAGAGTCAGAGTAAAAGTAATATGCAAGAGGGGGCCTCTCCATTGGCTTGAAGTTGCAGGGATGTGGGCTGCTATTCAGCAAGCTTTTGACTGGGAAGGGCCATTATGAATTGCTGCTACTGTAAAGGCTGTAGTCACAAAGTGACTGAGATCTGAGTTTGCTTCTTGAAGTGACTTGGATTAAACTTTATTAAGTTGCTGAAATTTGTAAAACCAGCTATAGCTCTTCTGTTTACGAGTTAATTTGTCCTGTCTGCGTTTGCATGCATGGTCAAACAGAAAGGAAGGGCTTGTCCGGGATTTGAACCCGGGACCTCTCGCACCCTAAGCAAGAATCATACGCCTAGACCAACAAGCCCTTGGTCAATTCTCAGCTAGGTGGCGCTCTCGAGTCCAACAGATTCAACAGAAATTGCACTTTCCTACAACCTTCGAACGATGGCTGCTAGTTTTAGGCAATTCACTCTTTTGTTTCTCCATGAGGCTCGTTGCTCTAGAATTATGTTTCAGGGCCTTGTTGTGAGTGGTCCTGATAGAAATCCTGGACAAATCATTGTATTTATTTTAAGGAAATTGTGGAATTTATTTCAAATAGTGAGATGTCTTGGTTTTGTCTTAGCCTTCATATTTGTTGAATTTATAATCCATTCTTAAACACACATGCCAAGACACACAGTAACAGCCACTCAAAATAAACCCACTTTCTTTAATGGGGCCTTGGCTGGTCTTTCGCAGGTCGCATACAATTAATTTTTACACATCAATATTTGTACCAAAATATTCTTTCTGTCCATGATTTGTGGACATTAACATCTGAAGAGAAGAGTTATAACTTGGTCATAACCTGTAATTCAGTGAAAGGGTAGAGTCATAGTAAAAGTAAAATGCAAGAGGGGGCCTCTCCATTGGCTTGAAGTTGCAGGGATGTGGGCTGCTATTCAGCAAGCTTTTGACTGGGAAGGGCCATTATGAATTGCTGCTACATTAAAGGCTGTAGTCACAAAGTGACTGAGATCTGAGATTGCTTCTTGAAGTGACTTGGATTAAACTTTATTAAGTTGCTGAAATTTGTAAAACCAGCTATAGCTCTTCTGTTTACGAGTTAATTTGTCCTGTCTGCGTTTGCATGCATGGTCAAACAGAAAGGAAGGGCTTGTCCGGGATTTGAACCCGGGACCTCTCGCACCCTAAGCGAGAATCATACGCCTAGACCAACAAGCCCTTGGTCAATTCTCAGCTAGGTGGCGCTCTCGAGTCCAACAGATTCAACAGAAATTGCACTTTCCTACAGCCTTCGAACGATGGCTGCTAGTTTTAGGCAATTCACTCTTTTGTTTCTCCATGGGGCTCGTTGCTCTAGAATTATGTTTCAGGGCCTTGTTGTGAGTGGTCCTGATAGAAATCCTGGACAAATCATTGTATTTATTTTAAGGAAATTGTGGAATTTATTTCAAAAAGTGAGATGTCTTGGTTTTGTCTTAGCCTTCATATTTGTTGAATTTATAATCCATTCTTAAACACACATGCCAAGACACACAGTAACAGCCACTCAAAATAACCCGACTTTCTTTAATGGGGCCTTGGCTTGTCTTTCGCAGGTCGCATACAATTAATTTTTACACATCAATATTTGTACCAAAATATTCTTTCTGTCCATGATTTGTGGACATTAACATCTGAAGAGAAGAGTTATAACTTGGTCATAATTTGTAATTCAGTGAAAGGGTAGAGTCAGAGTAAAAGTAATATGCAAGAGGGGGCCTCTCCATTGGCTTGAAGTTGCAGGGATGTGGGCTGCTATTCAGCAAGCTTTTGACTGGGAAGGGCCATTATGAATTGCTGCTACTGTAAAGGCTGTAGTCACAAAGTGACTGAGATCTGAGATTGCTTCTTGAAGTGACTTGGATTAAACTTTATTAAGTTGCTGAAATTTGTAAAAACAGCTTTAGCTCTTCTGTTTACAAGTTAATTTGTCCTGTCTGCGTTTGCATGCATGGTCAAACAGAAAGGAAGGGCTTGTCCGGGATTTGAACCCGGGACCTCTCGCACCCTAAGCGAGAATCATACGCCTAGACCAACAAGCCCTTGGTCAATTCTCAGCTAGGTGGCGCTCTCGAGTCCAACAGATTCAACAGAAATTGCACTTTCCTACAGCCTTCGAACGATGGCTGCTAGTTTTAGGCAATTCACTCTTTTGTTTCTCCATGGGGCTCGTTGCTCTAGAATTATGTTTCAGGGCCTTGTTGTGAGTGGTCCTGATAGAAATCCTGGACAAATCATTGTATTTATTTTAAGGAAATTGTGGAATTTATTTCAAAAAGTGAGATGTCTTGGTTTTGTCTTAGCCTTCATATTTGTTGAATTTATAATCCATTCTTAAACACACATGCCAAGACACACAGTAACAGCCACTCAAAATAACCCGACTTTCTTTAATGGGGCCTTGGCTTGTCTTTCGCAGGTCGCATACAATTAATTTTTACACATCAATATTTGTACCAAAATATTCTTTCTGTCCATGATTTGTGGACATTAACATCTGAAGAGAAGAGTTATAACTTGGTCATAACTTGTAATTCAGTGAAAGGGTAGAGTCAGAGTAAAAGTAATATGCAAGAGGGGGCCTCTCCATTGGCTTGAAGTTGCAGGGATGTGGGCTGCTATTCAGCAAGCTTTTGACTGGGAAGGGCCATTATGAATTGCTGCTACTGTAAAGGCTGTAGTCACAAAGTGACTGAGATCTGAGATTGCTTCTTGAAGTGACTTGGATTAAACTTTATTAAGTTGCTGAAATTTGTAAAAACAGCTTTAGCTCTTCTGTTTACAAGTTAATTTGTCCTGTCTGCGTTTGCATGCATGGTCAAACAGAAAGGAAGGGCTTGTCCGGGATTTGAACCCAGGACCTCTCGCACCCTAAGCGAGAATCATACGCCTAGACCAACAAGCCCTTGGTCAATTCTCAGCTAGGTGGCGCTCTCGAGTCCAACAGATTCAACAGAAATTGCACTTTCCTACAGCCTTCGAACGATGGCTGCTAGTTTTAGGCAATTCACTCTTTTGTTTCTCCATGGGGCTCGTTGCTCTAGAATTATGTTTCAGGGCCTTGTTGTGAGTGGTCCTGATAGAAATCCTGGACAAATCATTGTATTTATTTTAAGGAAATTGTGGAATTTATTTCAAAAAGTGAGATGTCTTGGTTTTGTCTTAGCCTTCATATTTGTTGAATTTATAATCCATTCTAAAACACACATGCCAAGACACACAGTAACAGCCACTCAAAATAACCCCACTTTCTTTAATGGGGCCTTGGCTGGTCTTTCGCAGGTCGCATACAATTAATTTTTACACATCAATATTTGTACCAAAATATTCTTTCTGTCCATGATTTGTGGACATTAACATCTGAAGAGAAGAGTTATAACTTGGCCATAACCTGTAATTCAGTGAAAGGGTAGAGTCAGAGTAAAAGTAATATGCAAGAGGGGGCCTCTCCATTGGCTTGAAGTTGCAGGGATGTGGGCTGCTATTCAGCAAGCTTTTGACTGGGAAGGGCCATTATGAATTGCTGCTACTGTAAAGGCTGTAGTCACAAAGTGACTGAGATCTGAGATTGCTTCTTGAAGTGACTTGGATTAAACTTTATTAAGTTGCTGAAATTTGTAAAAACAGCTATAGCTCTTCTGTTTACGAGTTAATTTGTCCTGTCTGCGTTTGCATGCATGGTCAAACAGAAAGGAAGGGCTTGTCCGGGATTTGAACCCGGGACCTCTCGCACCCTAAGCGAGAATCATACGCCTAGACCAACAAGCCCTTGGTCAATTCTCAGCTAGGTGGCGCTCTCGAGTCCAACAGATTCAACAGAAATTGCACTTTCCTACAGCCTTCGAACGATGGCTGCTAGTTTTAGGCAATTCACTCTTTTGTTTCTCCATGGGGCTCGTTGCTCTAGAATTATGTTTCAGGGCCTTGTTGTGAGTGGTCCTGATAGAAATCCTGGACAAATCATTGTATTTATTTTAAGGAAATTGTGGAATTTATTTCAAAAAGTGAGATGTCTTGGTTTTGTCTTAGCCTTCATATTTTTTGAATTTATAATCCATTCTTAAACACACATGCCAAGACACACAGTAACAGCCACTCAAAATAACCCGACTTTCTTTAATGGGGCCTTGGCTTGTCTTTCGCAGGTCGCATACAATTAATTTTTACACATCAATATTTGTACCAAAATATTCTTTCTGTCCATGATTTGTGGACATTAACATCTGAAGAGAAGAGTTATAACTTGGTCATAACTTGTAATTCAGTGAAAGGGTAGAGTCAGAGTAAAAGTAATATGCAAGAGGGGGCCTCTCCATTGGCTTGAAGTTGCAGGGATGTGGGCTGCTATTCAGCAAGCTTTTGACTGGGAAGGGCCATTATGAATTGCTGCTACTGTAAAGGCTGTAGTCACAAAGTGACTGAGATCTGAGATTGCTTCTTGAAGTGACTTGGATTAAACTTTATTAAGTTGCTGAAATTTGTAAAAACAGCTATAGCTCTTCTGTTTACGAGTTAATTTGTCCTGTCTGCGTTTGCATGCATGGTCAAACAGAAAGGAAGGGCTTGTCCGGGATTTGAACCCGGGACCTCTCGCACCCTAAGCGAGAATCATACGCCTAGACCAACAAGCCCTTGGTCAATTCTCAGCTAGGTGGCGCTCTCGAGTCCAACAGATTCAACAGAAATTGCACTTTCCTACAGCCTTCGAACGATGGCTGCTAGTTTTAGGCAATTCACTCTTTTGTTTCTCCATGGGGCTCGTTGCTCTAGAATTATGTTTCAGGGCCTTGTTGTGAGTGGTCCTGATAGAAATCCTGGACAAATCATTGTATTTATTTTAAGGAAATTGTGGAATTTATTTCAAAAAGTGAGATGTCTTGGTTTTGTCTTAGCCTTCTTATTTGTTGAATTTATAATCCATTCTAAAACACACATGCCAAGACACACAGTAACAGCCACTCAAAATAACCCACTTTCTTTAATGGGGCCTTGGCTGGTCTTTCGCAGGTCGCATACAATTAATTTTTACACATCAATATTTGTACCAAAATATTCTTTAT
This sequence comes from Cyprinodon diabolis, assembly GCA_030533445.1. Taxonomy (NCBI): domain Eukaryota; kingdom Metazoa; phylum Chordata; class Actinopteri; order Cyprinodontiformes; family Cyprinodontidae; genus Cyprinodon; species Cyprinodon diabolis. The sequence continues at coordinate 9,443,415 of CM060063.1, read as the reverse complement.
GTCCATGATTTGTGGACATTAACATCTGAAGAGAAGAGTTATAACTTGGTCATAACTTGTAATTCAGTGAAAGGGTAGAGTCAGAGTAAAAGTAATATGCAAGAGGGGGCCTCTCCATTGGCTTGAAGTTGCAGAGATGTGGGCTGCTATTCAGCAAGCTTTTGACTGGGAAGGGCCATTATGAATTGCTGCTACTGTAAAGACTGTAGTCACAAAGTGACTGAGATCTGAGATTGCTTCTTGAAGTGACTTGGATTAAACTTTATTAACTTGCTGAAATTTGTAAAACCAGCTATAGCTCTTCTGTTTACGAGTTAATTTGTCCTGTCTGCGTTTGCATGCATGGTCAAACAGAAAGGAAGGGCTTGTCCGGGATTTGAACCCGGGACCTCTCGCACCCTAAGCGAGAATCATACGCCTAGACCAACAAGCCCTTGGTCAATTCTCAGCTAGGTGGCGCTCTCGAGTCCAACAGATTCAACAGAAATTGCACTTTCCTACAGCCTTCGAACGATGGCTGCTAGTTTTAGGCAATTCACTCTTTTGTTTCTCCATGGGGCTCGTTGCTCTAGAATTATGTTTCAGGGCCTTGTTGTGAGTGGTCCTGATAGAAATCCTGGACAAATCATTGTATTTATTTTAAGGAAATTGTGGAATTTATTTCAAAAAGTGAGATGTCTTGGTTTTGTCTTAGCCTTCATATTTGTTGAATTTATAATCCATTCTTAAACACACATGCCAAGACACACAGTAACAGCCACTCAAAATAACCCGACTTTCTTTAATGGGGCCTTGGCTTGTCTTTCGCAGGTCGCATACAATTAATTTTTACACATCAATATTTGTACCAAAATATTCTTTCTGTCCATGATTTGTGGACATTAACATCTGAAGAGAAGAGTTATAACTTGGTCATAACTTGTAATTCAGTGAAAGGGTAGAGTCAGAGTAAAAGTAATATGCAAGAGGGGGCCTCTCCATTGGCTTGAAGTTGCAGGGATGTGGGCTGCTATTCAGCAAGCTTTTGACTGGGAAGGGCCATTATGAATTGCTGCTACTGTAAAGGCTGTAGTCACAAAGTGACTGAGATCTGAGATTGCTTCTTGAAGTGACTTGGATTAAACTTTATTAAGTTGCTGAAATTTGTAAAAACAGCTATAGCTCTTCTGTTTACGAGTTAATTTGTCCTGTCTGCGTTTGCATGCATGGTCAAACAGAAAGGAAGGGCTTGTCCGGGATTTGAACCCGGGACCTCTCGCACCCTAAGCGAGAATCATACGCCTAGACCAACAAGCCCTTGGTCAATTCTCAGCTAGGTGGCGCTCTCCAGTCCAACAGATTCAACAGAAATTGCACTTTCCTACAGCCTTCGAACGATGGCTGCTAGTTTTAGGCAATTCACTCTTTTGTTTCTCCATGGGGCTCGTTGCTCTAGAATTATGTTTCAGGGCCTTGTTGTGAGTGGTCCTGATAGAAATCCTGGACAAATCATTGTATTTATTTTAAGGAAATTGTGGAATTTATTTCAAAAATTGAGATGTCTTGGTTTTGTCTTAGCCTTCATATTTTTTGAATTTATAATCCATTCTTAAACACACATGCCAAGACACACAGTAACAGCCACTCAAAATAACCCGACTTTCTTTAATGGGGCCTTGGCTTGTCTTTCGCAGGTCGCATACAATTAATTTTTACACATCAATATTTGTACCAAAATATTCTTTCTGTCCATGATTTGTGGACATTAACATCTGAAGAGAAGAGTTATAACTTGGTCATAACTTGTAATTCAGTGAAAGGGTAGAGTCAGAGTAAAAGTAATATGCAAGAGGGGGCCTCTCCATTGGCTTGAAGTTGCAGGGATGTGGGCTGCTATTCAGCAAGCTTTTGACTGGGAAGGGCCATTATGAATTGCTGCTACTGTAAAGGCTGTAGTCACAAAGTGACTGAGATCTGAGATTGCTTCTTGAAGTGACTTGGATTAAACTTTATTAAGTTGCTGAAATTTGTAAAACCAGCTATAGCTCTTCTGTTTACGAGTTAATTTGTCCTGTCTGCGTTTGCATGCATGGTCAAACAGAAAGGAAGGGCTTGTCCGGGATTTGAACCCGGGACCTCTCGCACCCTAAGCGAGAATCATACGCCTAGACCAACAAGCCCTTGGTCAATTCTCAGCTAGGTGGCGCTCTCGAGTCCAACAGATTCAACAGAAATTGCACTTTCCTACAGCCTTCGAACGATGGCTGCTAGTTTTAGGCAATTCACTCTTTTGTTTCTCCATGGGGCTCGTTGCTCTAGAATTATGTTTCAGGGCCTTGTTGTGAGTGGTCCTGATAGAAATCCTGGACAAATCATTGTATTTATTTTAAGGAAATTGTGGAATTTATTTCAAAAAGTGAGATGTCTTGGTTTTGTCTTAGCCTTCATATTTGTTGAATTTATAATCCATTCTAAAACACACATGCCAAGACACACAGTAACAGCCACTCAAAATAACCCCACTTTCTTTAATGGGGCCTTGGCTGGTCTTTCGCAGGTCGCATACAATTAATTTTTACACATCAATATTTGTACCAAAATATTCTTTCTGTCCATGATTTGTGGACATTAACATCTGAAGAGAAGAGTTATAACTTGGTCATAACCTGTAATTCAGTGAAAGGGTAGAGTCAGAGTAAAAGTAATATGCAAGAGGGGGCCTCTCCATTGACTTGAAGTTGCAGGGATGTGGGCTGCTATTCAGCAAGCTTTTGACTGGGACAGGCCATTATGAATTGCTGCTACTGTAAAGGCTGTAGTCACAAAGTGACTGAGATCTGAGTTTGCTTCTTGAAGTGACTTGGATTAAACTTTATTAAGTTGCTGAAATTTGTAAAACCAGCTATAGCTCTTCTGTTTACGAGTTAATTTGTCCTGTCTGCGTTTGCATGCATGGTCAAACAGAAAGGAAGGGCTTGTCCGGGATTTGAACCCGGGACCTCTCGCACCCTAAGCGAGAATCATACGCCTAGACCAACAAGCCCTTGGTCAATTCTCAGCTAGGTGGCGCTCTCGAGTCCAACAGATTCAACAGAAATTGCACTTTCCTACAGCCTTCGAACGATGGCTGCTAGTTTTAGGCAATTCACTCTTTTGTTTCTCCATGGGGCTCGTTGCTCTAGAATTATGTTTCAGGGCCTTGTTGTGAGTGGTCCTGATAGAAATCCTGGACAAATCATTTTATTTATTTTAAGGAAAATGTGGAATTTATTTCAAAAATGAGATGTCTTGGTTTTGTCTTAGCCTTCATATTTGTTGAATTTATAATCCATTCTTAAACACACATGCCAAGACACACAGTAACAGCCACTCAAAATAACCCCACTTTCTTTAATGGGGTCTTGGCTGGTCTTTCGCAGGTCGCATACAATTAATTTTTACACATCAATATTTGTACCAAAATATTCTTTTTGTCCATGATTTGTGGACATTAACATCTGAAGAGAAGAGTTATAACTTGGTCATAACCTGTAATTCAGTGAAAGGGTAGATTCAGAGTAAAAGTAATATGCAAGAGGGGGCCTCTCCATTGGCTTGAAGTTGCAGGGATGTGGGCTGCTATTCAGCAAGCTTTTGACTGGGAAGGGCCATTATGAATTGCTGCTACTGTAAAGGCTGTAGTCACAAAGTGACTGAGATCTGAGATTGCTTCTTGAAGTGACTTGGATTAAACTTTATTAAGTTGCTGAAATTTGTAAAACCAGCTATAGCTCTTCTGTTTACGAGTTAATTTGTCCTGTCTGCGTTTGCATGCATGGTCAAACAGAAAGGAAGGGCTTGTCCGGGATTTGAACCCGGGACCTCTCGCACCCTAAGCGAGAATCATACGCCTAGACCAACAAGCCCTTGGTCAATTCTCAGCTAGGTGGCGCTCTCGAGTCCAACAGATTCAACAGAAATTGCACTTTCCTACAGCCTTCGAACGATGGCTGCTAGTTTTAGGCAATTCACTCTTTTGTTTCTCCATGGGGCTCGTTGCTCTAGAATTATGTTTCAGGGCCTTGTTGTGAGTGGTCCTGATAGAAATCCTGGACAAATCATTGTATTTATTTTAAGGAAAATGTGGAATTTATTTCAAAAATGAGATGTCTTGGTTTTGTCTTAGCCTTCATATTTGTTGAATTTATAATCCATTCTTAAACACACATGCCAAGACACACAGTGACAGCCACTCAAAATAACCCCACTTTCTTTAATGGGGTCTTGGCTGGTCTTTCGCAGGTCGCATACAATTAATTTTTACACATCAATATTTGTACCAAAATATTCTTTTTGTCCATGATTTGTGGACATTAACATCTGAAGAGAAGAGTTATAACTTGGTCATAACCTGTAATTCAGTGAAAGGGTAGATTCAGAGTAAAAGTAATATGCAAGAGGGGGCCTCTCCATTGGCTTGAAGTTGCAGGGATGTGGGCTGCTATTCAGCAAGCTTTTGACTGGGAAGGGCCATTATGAATTGCTGCTACTGTAAAGGCTGTAGTCACAAAGTGACTGAGATCTGAGATTGCTTCTTGAAGTGACTTGGATTAAACTTTATTAAGTTGCTGAAATTTGTAAAACCAGCTATAGCTCTTCTGTTTACGAGTTAATTTGTCCTGTCTGCGTTTGCATGCATGGTCAAACAGAAAGGAAGGGCTTGTCCGGGATTTGAACCCGGGACCTCTCGCACCCTAAGCGAGAATCATACGCCTAGACCAACAAGCCCTTGGTCAATTCTCAGCTAGGTGGCGCTCTCGAGTCCAACAGATTCAACAGAAATTGCACTTTCCTACAGCCTTCGAACGATGGCTGCTAGTTTTAGGCAATTCACTCTTTTGTTTCTCCATGGGGCTCGTTGCTCTAGAATTATGTTTCAGGGCCTTGTTGTGAGTGGTCCTGATAGAAATCCTGGACAAATCATTGTATTTATTTTAAGGAAATTGTGGAATTTATTTCAAAAAGTGAGATGTCTTGGTTTTGTCTTAGCCTTCATATTTGTTGAATTTATAATCCATTCTTAAACACACATGCCAAGACACACAGTAACAGCCACTCAAAATAAACCCACTTTCTTTAATGGGGACTTGGCTGGTCTTTCGCAGGTCGCATACAATTAATTTTTACACATCAATATTTGTACCAAAATATTCTTTCTGTCCATGATTTGTGGACATTAACATCTGAAGAGAAGAGTTATAACTTGGTCATAACCTGTAATTCAGTGAAAGGGTAGAGTCAGAGTAAAAGTAAAATGCAAGAGGGGGCCTCTCCATTGGCTTGAAGTTGCAGGGATGTGGGCTGCTATTCAGCCAGCTTTTGACTGGGAAGGGCCATTATGAATTGCTGCTACTGTAAAGGCTGTAGTCACAAAGTGACTGAGATCTGAGATTGCTTCTTGAAGTGACTTGGATTAAACTTTATTAAGTTGCTGAAATTTGTAAAACCAGCTATAGCTCTTCTGTTTACGAGTTAATTTGTCCTGTCTGCGTTTGCATGCATGGTCAAACAGAAAGGAAGGGCTTGTCCGGGATTTGAACCCGGGACCTCTCGCACCCTAAGCGAGAATCATACGCCTAGACCAACAAGCCCTTGGTCAATTCTCAGCTAGGTGGCGCTCTCGAGTCCAACAGATTCAACAGAAATTGCACTTTCCTACAGCCTTCGAACGATGGCTGCTAGTTTTAGGCAATTCACTCTTTTGTTTCTCCATGGGGCTCGTTGCTCTAGAATTATGTTTCAGGGCCTTGTTGTGAGTGGTCCTGATAGAAATCCTGGACAAATCATTGTATTTATTTTAAGGAAATTGTGGAATTTATTTCAAAAAGTGAGATGTCTTGGTTTTGTCTTAGCCTTCATATTTGTTGAATTTATAATCCATTCTAAAACACACATGCCAAGACACACAGTAACAGCCACTCAAAATAACCCCACTTTCTTTAATGGGGCCTTGGCTGGTCTTTCGCAGGTCGCATACAATTAATTTTTACACATCAATATTTGTACCAAAATATTCTTTCTGTCCATGATTTGTGGACATTAACATCTGAAGAGAAGAGTTATAACTTGGTCATAACCTGTAATTCAGTGAAAGGGTAGAGTCAGAGTAAAAGTAATATGCAAGAGGGGGCCTCTCCATTGACTTGAAGTTGCAGGGATGTGGGCTGCTATTCAGCAAGCTTTTGACTGGGACAGGCCATTATGAATTGCTGCTACTGTAAAGGCTGTAGTCACAAAGTGACTGAGATCTGAGTTTGCTTCTTGAAGTGACTTGGATTAAACTTTATTAAGTTGCTGAAATTTGTAAAACCAGCTATAGCTCTTCTGTTTACGAGTTAATTTGTCCTGTCTGCGTTTGCATGCATGGTCAAACAGAAAGGAAGGGCTTGTCCGGGATTTGAACCCGGGACCTCTCGCACCCTAAGCGAGAATCATACGCCTAGACCAACAAGCCCTTGGTCAATTCTCAGCTAGGTGGCGCTCTCGAGTCCAACAGATTCAACAGAAATTGCACTTTCCTACAGCCTTCGAACGATGGCTGCTAGTTTTAGGCAATTCACTCTTTTGTTTCTCCATGGGGCTCGTTGCTCTAGAATTATGTTTCAGGGCCTTGTTGTGAGTGGTCCTGATAGAAATCCTGGACAAATCATTTTATTTATTTTAAGGAAAATGTGGAATTTATTTCAAAAATGAGATGTCTTGGTTTTGTCTTAGCCTTCATATTTGTTGAATTTATAATCCATTCTTAAACACACATGCCAAGACACACAGTAACAGCCACTCAAAATAACCCCACTTTCTTTAATGGGGTCTTGGCTGGTCTTTCGCAGGTCGCATACAATTAATTTTTACACATCAATATTTGTACCAAAATATTCTTTTTGTCCATGATTTGTGGACATTAACATCTGAAGAGAAGAGTTATAACTTGGTCATAACCTGTAATTCAGTGAAAGGGTAGATTCAGAGTAAAAGTAATATGCAAGAGGGGGCCTCTCCATTGGCTTGAAGTTGCAGGGATGTGGGCTGCTATTCAGCAAGCTTTTGACTGGGAAGGGCCATTATGAATTGCTGCTACTGTAAAGGCTGTAGTCACAAAGTGACTGAGATCTGAGATTGCTTCTTGAAGTGACTTGGATTAAACTTTATTAAGTTGCTGAAATTTGTAAAACCAGCTATAGCTCTTCTGTTTACGAGTTAATTTGTCCTGTCTGCGTTTGCATGCATGGTCAAACAGAAAGGAAGGGCTTGTCCGGGATTTGAACCCGGGACCTCTCGCACCCTAAGCGAGAATCATACGCCTAGACCAACAAGCCCTTGGTCAATTCTCAGCTAGGTGGCGCTCTCGAGTCCAACAGATTCAACAGAAATTGCACTTTCCTACAGCCTTCGAACGATGGCTGCTAGTTTTAGGCAATTCACTCTTTTGTTTCTCCATGGGGCTCGTTGCTCTAGAATTATGTTTCAGGGCCTTGTTGTGAGTGGTCCTGATAGAAATCCTGGACAAATCATTGTATTTATTTTAAGGAAAATGTGGAATTTATTTCAAAAATGAGATGTCTTGGTTTTGTCTTAGCCTTCATATTTGTTGAATTTATAATCCATTCTTAAACACACATGCCAAGACACACAGTGACAGCCACTCAAAATAACCCCACTTTCTTTAATGGGGTCTTGGCTGGTCTTTCGCAGGTCGCATACAATTAATTTTTACACATCAATATTTGTACCAAAATATTCTTTTTGTCCATGATTTGTGGACATTAACATCTGAAGAGAAGAGTTATAACTTGGTCATAACCTGTAATTCAGTGAAAGGGTAGATTCAGAGTAAAAGTAATATGCAAGAGGGGGCCTCTCCATTGGCTTGAAGTTGCAGGGATGTGGGCTGCTATTCAGCAAGCTTTTGACTGGGAAGGGCCATTATGAATTGCTGCTACTGTAAAGGCTGTAGTCACAAAGTGACTGAGATCTGAGATTGCTTCTTGAAGTGACTTGGATTAAACTTTATTAAGTTGCTGAAATTTGTAAAACCAGCTATAGCTCTTCTGTTTACGAGTTAATTTGTCCTGTCTGCGTTTGCATGCATGGTCAAACAGAAAGGAAGGGCTTGTCCGGGATTTGAACCCGGGACCTCTCGCACCCTAAGCGAGAATCATACGCCTAGACCAACAAGCCCTTGGTCAATTCTCAGCTAGGTGGCGCTCTCGAGTCCAACAGATTCAACAGAAATTGCACTTTCCTACAGCCTTCGAACGATGGCTGCTAGTTTTAGGCAATTCACTCTTTTGTTTCTCCATGGGGCTCGTTGCTCTAGAATTATGTTTCAGGGCCTTGTTGTGAGTGGTCCTGATAGAAATCCTGGACAAATCATTGTATTTATTTTAAGGAAATTGTGGAATTTATTTCAAAAAGTGAGATGTCTTGGTTTTGTCTTAGCCTTCATATTTGTTGAATTTATAATCCATTCTTAAACACACATGCCAAGACACACAGTAACAGCCACTCAAAATAAACCCACTTTCTTTAATGGGGACTTGGCTGGTCTTTCGCAGGTCGCATACAATTAATTTTTACACATCAATATTTGTACCAAAATATTCTTTCTGTCCATGATTTGTGGACATTAACATCTGAAGAGAAGAGTTATAACTTGGTCATAACCTGTAATTCAGTGAAAGGGTAGAGTCAGAGTAAAAGTAAAATGCAAGAGGGGGCCTCTCCATTGGCTTGAAGTTGCAGGGATGTGGGCTGCTATTCAGCCAGCTTTTGACTGGGAAGGGCCATTATGAATTGCTGCTACTGTAAAGGCTGTAGTCACAAAGTGACTGAGATCTCAGATTGCTTCTTGAAGTGACTTGGATTAAACTTTATTAAGTTGCTGAAATTTGTAAAACCAGCTATAGCTCTTCTGTTTACGAGTTAATTTGTCCTGTCTGCGTTTGCATGCATGGTCAAACAGAAAGGAAGGGCTTGTCCGGGATTTGAACCCGGGACCTCTCGCACCCTAAGCGAGAATCATACGCCTAGACCAACAAGCCCTTGGTCAATTCTCAGCTAGGTGGCGCTCTCGAGTCCAACAGATTCAACAGAAATTGCACTTTCCTACAGCCTTCGAACGATGGCTGCTAGTTTTAGGCAATTCACTCTTTTGTTTCTCCATGGGGCTCGTTGCTCTAGAATTATGTTTCAGGGCCTTGTTGTGAGTGGTCCTGATAGAAATCCTGGACAAATCATTGTATTTATTTTAAGGAAAATGTGGAATTTATTTCAAAAATGAGATGTCTTGGTTTTGTCTTAGCCTTCATATTTGTTGAATTTATAATCCATTCTTAAACACACATGCCAAGACACACAGTAACAGCCACTCAAAATAACCCCACTTTCTTTAATGGGGCCTTGGCTGGTCTTTCGCAGGTCGCATACAATTAATTTTTACACATCAATATTTGTACCAAAATATTCTTTTTGTCCATGATTTGTGGACATTAACATCTGAAGAGAAGAGTTATAACTTGGTCATAACCTGTAATTCAGTGAAAAGGTAGAGTCAGAGTAAAAGTAATATGCAAGAGGGGGCCTCTCCATTGGCTTGAAGTTGCAGGGATGTGGGCTGCTATTCAGCAAGCTTTTGACTGGGAAGGGCCATTATGAATTGCTGCTACATTAAAGGCTGTAGTCACAAAGTGACTGAGATCTGAGATTGCTTCTTGAAGTGACTTGGATTAAACTTTATTAAGTTGCTGAAATTTGTAAAACCAGCTATAGCTCTTCTGTTTACAAGTTAATTTGTCCTGTCTGCGTTTGCATGCATGGTCAAACAGAAAGGAAGGGCTTGTCCGGGATTTGAACCCGGGACCTCTCGCACCCTAAGCGAGAATCATACGCCTAGACCAACAAGCCCTTGGTCAATTCTCAGCTAGGTGGCGCTCTCGAGTCCAACAGATTCAACAGAAATTGCACTTTCCTACAGCCTTCGAACGATGGCTGCTAGTTTTAGGCAATTCACTCTTTTGTTTCTCCATGGGGCTCGTTGCTCTAGAATTATGTTTCAGGGCCTTGTTGTGAGTGGTCCTGATAGAAATCCTGGACAAATCATTGTATTTATTTTAAGGAAATTGTGGAATTGATTTCAAAAAGTGAGATGTCTTGGTTTTGTCTTAGCCTTCATATTTGTTGAATTTATAATCCATTCTAAAACACACATGCCAAGACACACAGTAACAGCCACTCAAAATAACCCCACTTTCTTTAATGGGGCCTTGGCTGGTCTTTCGCAGGTCGCATACAATTAATTTTTACACATCAATATTTGTACCAAAATATTCTTTCTGTCCATGATTTGTGGACATTAACATCTGAAGAGAAGAGTTATAACTTGGTCATAACCTGTAATTCAGTGAAAGGGTAGAGTCAGAGTAAAAGTAATATGCAAGAGGGGGCCTCTCCATTGGCTTGAAGTTGCAGGGATGTGGGCTGCTATTCAGCAAGCTTTTGACTGGGACAGGCCATTATGAATTGCTGCTACTGTAAAGGCTATAGTCACAAAGTGACTGAGATCTGAGTTTGCTTCTTGAAGTGACTTGGATTAAACTTTATTAAGTTGCTGAAATTTGTAAAACCAGCTATAGCTCTTCTGTTTACGAGTTAATTTGTCCTGTCTGCGTTTGCATGCATGGTCAAACAGAAAGGAAGGGCTTGTCCGGGATTTGAACCCGGGACCTCTCGCACCCTAAGCGAGAATCATACGCCTAGACCAACCAGCCCTTGGTCAATTCTCAGCTAGGTGGCGCTCTCGAGTCCAACAGATTCAACAGAAATTGCACTTTCCTACAGCCTTCGAACGATGGCTGCTAGTTTTAGGCAATTCACTCTTTTGTTTCTCCATGGGGCTCGTTGCTCTAGAATTATGTTTCAGGGCCTTGTTGTGAGTGGTCCTGATAGAAATCCTGGACAAATCATTGTATTTATTTTAAGGAAATTGTGGAATTTATTTCAAAAAGTGAGATGTCTTGGTTTTGTCTTAGCCTTCATATTTGTTGAATTTATAATCCATTCTAAAACACACATGCCAAGACACACAGTAACAGCCACTCAAAATAACCCCACTTTCTTTAATGGGGCCTTGGCTGGTCTTTCGCAGGTCGCATACAATTAATTTTTACACATCAATATTTGTACCAAAATATTCTTTCTGTCCATGATTTGTGGACATTAACATCTGAAGAGAAGAGTTATAACTTGGCCATAACCTGTAATTCAGTGAAAGGGTAGAGTCAGAGTAAAAGTAATATGCAAGAGGGGGCCTCTCCATTGGCTTGAAGTTGCAGGGATGTGGGCTGCTATTCAGCAAGCTTTTGACTGGGAAGGGCCATTATGAATTGCTGCTACTGTAAAGGCTGTAGTCACAAAGTGACTGAGATCTGAGATTGCTTCTTGAAGTGACTTGGATTAAACTTTATTAAGTTGCTGAAATTTGTAAAAACAGCTATAGCTCTTCTGTTTACGAGTTAATTTGTCCTGTCTGCGTTTGCATGCATGGTCAAACAGAAAGGAAGGGCTTGTCCGGGATTTGAACCCGGGACCTCTCGCACCCTAAGCGAGAATCATACGCCTAGACCAACAAGCCCTTGGTCAATTCTCAGCTAGGTGGCGCTCTCGAGTCCAACAGATTCAACAGAAATTGCACTTTCCTACAGCCTTCGAACGATGGCTGCTAGTTTTAGGCAATTCACTCTTTTGTTTCTCCATGGGGCTCGTTGCTCTAGAATTATGTTTCAGGGCCTTGTTGTGAGTGGTCCTGATAGAAATCCTGGACAAATCATTGTATTTATTTTAAGGAAATTGTGGAATTTATTTCAAAAAGTGAGATGTCTTGGTTTTGTCTTAGCCTTCATATTTGTTGAATTTATAATCCATTCTTAAACACACATGCCAAGACACACAGTAACAGCCACTCAAAATAAACCCACTTTCTTTAATGGGGACTTGGCTGGTCTTTCGCAGGTCGCATACAATTAATTTTTACACATCAATATTTGTACCAAAATATTCTTTCTGTCCATGATTTGTGGACATTAACATCTGAAGAGAAGAGTTATAACTTGGTCATAACCTGTAATTCAGTGAAAGGGTAGAGTCAGAGTAAAAGTAAAATGCAAGAGGGGGCCTCTCCATTGGCTTGAAATTGCAGGGATGTGGGCTGCTATTCAGCCAGCTTTTGACTGGGAAGGGCCATTATGAATTGCTGCTACTGTAAAGGCTGTAGTCACAAAGTGACTGAGATCTGAGATTGCTTCTTGAAGTGACTTGGATTAAACTTTATTAAGTTGCTGAAATTTGTAAAACCAGCTATAGCTCTTCTGTTTACGAGTTAATTTGTCCTGTCTGCGTTTGCATGCATGGTCAAACAGAAAGGAAGGGCTTGTCCGGGATTTGAACCCGGGACCTCTCGCACCCTAAGCGAGAATCATACGCCTAGACCAACAAGCCCTTGGTCAATTCTCAGCTAGGTGGCGCTCTCGAGTCCAACAGATTCAACAGAAATTGCACTTTCCTACAGCCTTCGAACGATGGCTGCTAGTTTTAGGCAATTCACTCTTTTGTTTCTCCATGGGGCTCGTTGCTCTAGAATTATGTTTCAGGGCCTTGTTGTGAGTGGTCCTGATAGAAATCCTGGACAAATCATTGTATTTATTTTAAGGAAAATGTGGAATTTATTTCAAAAATGAGATGTCTTGGTTTTGTCTTAGCCTTCATATTTGTTGAATTTATAATCCATTCTTAAACACACATGCCAAGACACACAGTAACAGCCACTCAAAATAACCCCACTTTCTTTAATGGGGCCTTGGCTGGTCTTTCGCAGGTCGCATACAATTAATTTTTACACATCAATATTTGTACCAAAATATTCTTTTTGTCCATGATTTGTGGACATTAACATCTGAAGAGAAGAGTTATAACTTGGTCATAACCTGTAATTCAGTGAAAAGGTAGAGTCAGAGTAAAAGTAATATGCAAGAGGGGGCCTCTCCATTGGCTTGAAGTTGCAGGGATGTGGGCTGCTATTCAGCAAGCTTTTGACTGGGAAGGGCCATTATGAATTGCTGCTACATTAAAGGCTGTAGTCACAAAGTGACTGAGATCTGAGATTGCTTCTTGAAGTGACTTGGATTAAACTTTATTAAGTTGCTGAAATTTGTAAAACCAGCTATAGCTCTTCTGTTTACAAGTTAATTTGTCCTGTCTGCGTTTGCATGCATGGTCAAACAGAAAGGAAGGGCTTGTCCGGGATTTGAACCCGGGACCTCTCGCACCCTAAGCGAGAATCATACGCCTAGACCAACAAGCCCTTGGTCAATTCTCAGCTAGGTGGCGCTCTCGAGTCCAACAGATTCAACAGAAATTGCACTTTCCTACAGCCTTCGAACGATGGCTGCTAGTTTTAGGCAATTCACTCTTTTGTTTCTCCATGGGGCTCGTTGCTCTAGAATTATGTTTCAGGGCCTTGTTGTGAGTGGTCCTGATAGAAATCCTGGACAAATCATTGTATTTATTTTAAGGAAATTGTGGAATTGATTTCAAAAAGTGAGATGTCTTGGTTTTGTCTTAGCCTTCATATTTGTTGAATTTATAATCCATTCTAAAACACACATGCCAAGACACACAGTAACAGCCACTCAAAATAACCCGACTTTCTTTAATGGGGCCTTGGCTTGTCTTTCGCAGGTCGCATACAATTAATTTTTACACATCAATATTTGTACCAAAATATTCTTTCTGTCCATGATTTGTGGACATTAACATCTGAAGAGAAGAGTTATAACTTGGTCATAACCTGTAATTCAGTGAAAGGGTAGAGTCAGAGTAAAAGTAATATGCAAGAGGGGGCCTCTCCATTGGCTTGAAGTTGCAGGGATGTGGGCTGCTATTCAGCAAGCTTTTGACTGGGACAGGCCATTATGAATTGCTGCTACTGTAAAGGCTATAGTCACAAAGTGACTGAGATCTGAGTTTGCTTCTTGAAGTGACTTGGATTAAACTTTATTAAGTTGCTGAAATTTGTAAAACCAGCTATAGCTCTTCTGTTTACGAGTTAATTTGTCCTGTCTGCGTTTGCATGCATGGTCAAACAGAAAGGAAGGGCTTGTCCGGGATTTGAACCCGGGACCTCTCGCACCCTAAGCGAGAATCATACGCCTAGACCAACCAGCCCTTGGTCAATTCTCAGCTAGGTGGCGCTCTCGAGTCCAACAGATTCAACAGAAATTGCACTTTCCTACAGCCTTCGAACGATGGCTGCTAGTTTTAGGCAATTCACTCTTTTGTTTCTCCATGGGGCTCGTTGCTCTAGAATTATGTTTCAGGGCCTTGTTGTGAGTGGTCCTGATAGAAATCCTGGACAAATCATTGTATTTATTTTAAGGAAATTGTGGAATTTATTTCAAAAAGTGAGATGTCTTGGTTTTGTCTTAGCCTTCATATTTGTTGAATTTATAATCCATTCTAAAACACACATGCCAAGACACACAGTAACAGCCACTCAAAATAACCCCACTTTCTTTAATGGGGCCTTGGCTGGTCTTTCGCAGGTCGCATACAATTAATTTTTACACATCAATATTTGTACCAAAATATTCTTTCTGTCCATGATTTGTGGACATTAACATCTGAAGAGAAGAGTTATAACTTGGCCATAACCTGTAATTCAGTGAAAGGGTAGAGTCAGAGTAAAAGTAATATGCAAGAGGGGGCCTCTCCATTGGCTTGAAGTTGCAGGGATGTGGGCTGCTATTCAGCAAGCTTTTGACTGGGAAGGGCCATTATGAATTGCTGCTACTGTAAAGGCTGTAGTCACAAAGTGACTGAGATCTGAGATTGCTTCTTGAAGTGACTTGGATTAAACTTTATTAAGTTGCTGAAATTTGTAAAAATAGCTATAGCTCTTCTGTTTACGAGTTAATTTGTCCTGTCTGCGTTTGCATGCATGGTCAAACAGAAAGGAAGGGCTTGTCCGGGATTTGAACCCGGGACCTCTCGCACCCTAAGCGAGAATCATACGCCTAGACCAACAAGCCCTTGGTCAATTCTCAGCTAGGTGGCGCTCTCGAGTCCAACAGATTCAACAGAAATTGCACTTTCCTACAGCCTTCGAACGATGGCTGCTAGTTTTAGGCAATTCACTCTTTTGTTTCTCCATGGGGCTCGTTGCTCTAGAATTATGTTTCAGGGCCTTGTTGTGAGTGGTCCTGATAGAAATCCTGGACAAATCATTGTATTTATTTTAAGGAAATTGTGGAATTTATTTCAAAAAGTGAGATGTCTTGGTTTTGTCTTAGCCTTCATATTTTTTGAATTTATAATCCATTCTTAAACACACATGCCAAGACACACAGTAACAGCCACTCAAAATAACCCGACTTTCTTTAATGGGGCCTTGGCTTGTCTTTCGCAGGTCGCATACAATTAATTTTTACACATCAATATTTGTACCAAAATATTCTTTCTGTCCATGATTTGTGGACATTAACATCTGAAGAGAAGAGTTATAACTTGGCCATAACCTGTAATTCAGTGAAAGGGTAGAGTCAGAGTAAAAGTAATATGCAAGAGGGGGCCTCTCCATTGGCTTGAAGTTGCAGGGATGTGGGCTGCTATTCAGCAAGCTTTTGACTGGGAAGGGCCATTATGAATTGCTGCTACTGTAAAGGCTGTAGTCACAAAGTGACTGAGATCTGAGATTGCTTCTTGAAGTGACTTGGATTAAACTTTATTAAGTTGCTGAAATTTGTAAAAACAGCTATAGCTCTTCTGTTTACGAGTTAATTTGTCCTGTCTGCGTTTGCATGCATGGTCAAACAGAAAGGAAGGGCTTGTCCGGGATTTGAACCCGGGACCTCTCGCACCCTAAGCGAGAATCATACGCCTAGACCAACAAGCCCTTGGTCAATTCTCAGCTAGGTGGCGCTCTCGAGTCCAACAGATTCAACAGAAATTGCACTTTCCTACAGCCTTCGAACGATGGCTGCTAGTTTTAGGCAATTCACTCTTTTGTTTCTCCATGGGGCTCGTTGCTCTAGAATTATGTTTCAGGGCCTTGTTGTGAGTGGTCCTGATAGAAATCCTGGACAAATCATTGTATTTATTTTAAGGAAATTGTGGAATTTATTTCAAAAAGTGAGATGTCTTGGTTTTGTCTTAGCCTTCATATTTTTTGAATTTATAATCCATTCTTAAACACACATGCCAAGACACACAGTAACAGCCACTCAAAATAACCCGACTTTCTTTAATGGGGCCTTGGCTTGTCTTTCGCAGGTCGCATACAATTAATTTTTACACATCAATATTTGTACCAAAATATTCTTTCTGTCCATGATTTGTGGACATTAACATCTGAAGAGAAGAGTTATAACTTGGTCATAACTTGTAATTCAGTGAAAGGGTAGAGTCAGAGTAAAAGTAATATGCAAGAGGGGGCCTCTCCATTGGCTTGAAGTTGCAGGGATGTGGGCTGCTATTCAGCAAGCTTTTGACTGGGAAGGGCCATTATGAATTGCTGCTACTGTAAAGGCTGTAGTCACAAAGTGACTGAGATCTGAGATTGCTTCTTGAAGTGACTTGGATTAAACTTTATTAAGTTGCTGAAATTTGTAAAAACAGCTATAGCTCTTCTGTTTACGAGTTAATTTGTCCTGTCTGCGTTTGCATGCATGGTCAAACAGAAAGGAAGGGCTTGTCCGGGATTTGAACCCGGGACCTCTCGCACCCTAAGCGAGAATCATACGCCTAGACCAACAAGCCCTTGGTCAATTCTCAGCTAGGTGGCGCTCTCGAGTCCAACAGATTCAACAGAAATTGCACTTTCCTACAGCCTTCGAACGATGGCTGCTAGTTTTAGGCAATTCACTCTTTTGTTTCTCCATGGGGCTCGTTGCTCTAGAATTATGTTTCAGGGCCTTGTTGTGAGTGGTCCTGATAGAAATCCTGGACAAATCATTGTATTTATTTTAAGGAAATTGTGGAATTTATTTCAAAAAGTGAGATGTCTTGGTTTTGTCTTAGCCTTCTTATTTGTTGAATTTATAATCCATTCTAAAACACACATGCCAAGACACACAGTAACAGCCACTCAAAATAACCCACTTTCTTTAATGGGGCCTTGGCTGGTCTTTCGCAGGTCGCATACAATTAATTTTTACACATCAATATTTGTACCAAAATATTCTTTATGTCCATGATTTGTGGACATTAACATCTGAAGAGAAGAGTTATAACTTGGTCATAACTTGTAATTCAGTGAAAGGGTAGAGTCAGAGTAAAAGTAATATGCAAGAGGGGGCCTCTCCATTGGCTTGAAGTTGCAGGGATGTGGGCTGCTATTCAGCAAGCTTTTGACTGGGAAGGGCCATTATGAATTGCTGCTACTGTAAAGACTGTAGTCACAAAGTGACTGAGATCTGAGATTGCTTCTTGAAGTGACTTGGATTAAACTTTATTAACTTGCTGAAATTTGTAAAACCAGCTATAGCTCTTCTGTTTACGAGTTAATTTGTCCTGTCTGCGTTTGCATGCATGGTCAAACAGAAAGGAAGGGCTTGTCCGGGATTTGAACCCGGGACCTCTCGCACCCTAAGCGAGAATCATACGCCTAGACCAACAAGCCCTTGGTCAATTCTCAGCTAGGTGGCGCTCTCGAGTCCAACAGATTCAACAGAAATTGCACTTTCCTACAGCCTTCGAACGATGGCTGCTAGTTTTAGGCAATTCACTCTTTTGTTTCTCCATGGGGCTCGTTGCTCTAGAATTATGTTTCAGGGCCTTGTTGTGAGTGGTCCTGATAGAAATCCTGGACAAATCATTGTATTTATTTTAAGGAAATTGTGGAATTTATTTCAAAAAGTGAGATGTCTTGGTTTTGTCTTAGCCTTCATATTTGTTGAATTTATAATCCATTCTTAAACACACATGCCAAGACACACAGTAACAGCCACTCAAAATAACCCGACTTTCTTTAATGGGGCCTTGGCTTGTCTTTCGCAGGTCGCATACAATTAATTTTTACACATCAATATTTGTACCAAAATATTCTTTCTGTCCATGATTTGTGGACATTAACATCTGAAGAGAAGAGTTATAACTTGGTCATAACTTGTAATTCAGTGAAAGGGTAGAGTCAGAGTAAAAGTAATATGCAAGAGGGGGCCTCTCCATTGGCTTGAAGTTGCAGGGATGTGGGCTGCTATTCAGCAAGCTTTTGACTGGGAAGGGCCATTATGAATTGCTGCTACTGTAAAGGCTGTAGTCACAAAGTGACTGAGATCTGAGATTGCTTCTTGAAGTGACTTGGATTAAACTTTATTAAGTTGCTGAAATTTGTAAAAACAGCTATAGCTCTTCTGTTTACGAGTTAATTTGTCCTGTCTGCGTTTGCATGCATGGTCAAACAGAAAGGAAGGGCTTGTCCGGGATTTGAACCCGGGACCTCTCGCACCCTAAGCGAGAATCATACGCCTAGACCAACAAGCCCTTGGTCAATTCTCAGCTAGGTGGCGCTCTCGAGTCCAACAGATTCAACAGAAATTGCACTTTCCTACAGCCTTCGAACGATGGCTGCTAGTTTTAGGCAATTCACTCTTTTGTTTCTCCATGGGGCTCGTTGCTCTAGAATTATGTTTCAGGGCCTTGTTGTGAGTGGTCCTGATAGAAATCCTGGACAAATCATTGTATTTATTTTAAGGAAATTGTGGAATTTATTTCAAAAAGTGAGATGTCTTGGTTTTGTCTTAGCCTTCTTATTTGTTGAATTTATAATCCATTCTAAAACACACATGCCAAGACACACAGTAACAGCCACTCAAAATAACCCACTTTCTTTAATGGGGCCTTGGCTGGTCTTTCGCAGGTCGCATACAATTAATTTTTACACATCAATATTTGTACCAAAATATTCTTTATGTCCATGATTTGTGGACATTAACATCTGAAGAGAAGAGTTATAACTTGGTCATAACTTGTAATTCAGTGAAAGGGTAGAGTCAGAGTAAAAGTAATATGCAAGAGGGGGCCTCTCCATTGGCTTGAAGTTGCAGGGATGTGGGCTGCTATTCAGCAAGCTTTTGACTGGGAAGGGCCATTATGAATTGCTGCTACTGTAAAGACTGTAGTCACAAAGTGACTGAGATCTGAGATTGCTTCTTGAAGTGACTTGGATTAAACTTTATTAACTTGCTGAAATTTGTAAAACCAGCTATAGCTCTTCTGTTTACGAGTTAATTTGTCCTGTCTGCGTTTGCATGCATGGTCAAACAGAAAGGAAGGGCTTGTCCGGGATTTGAACCCGGGACCTCTCGCACCCTAAGCGAGAATCATACGCCTAGACCAACAAGCCCTTGGTCAATTCTCAGCTAGGTGGCGCTCTCGAGTCCAACAGATTCAACAGAAATTGCACTTTCCTACAGCCTTCGAACGATGGCTGCTAGTTTTAGGCAATTCACTCTTTTGTTTCTCCATGGGGCTCGTTGCTCTAGAATTATGTTTCAGGGCCTTGTTGTGAGTGGTCCTGATAGAAATCCTGGACAAATCATTGTATTTATTTTAAGGAAATTGTGGAATTTATTTCAAAAAGTGAGATGTCTTGGTTTTGTCTTAGCCTTCATATTTGTTGAATTTATAATCCATTCTTAAACACACATGCCAAGACACACAGTAACAGCCACTCAAAATAACCCGACTTTCTTTAATGGGGCCTTGGCTTGTCTTTCGCAGGTCGCATACAATTAATTTTTACACATCAATATTTGTACCAAAATATTCTTTCTGTCCATGATTTGTGGACATTAACATCTGAAGAGAAGAGTTATAACTTGGTCATAACTTGTAATTCAGTGAAAGGGTAGAGTCAGAGTAAAAGTAATATGCAAGAGGGGGCCTCTCCATTGGCTTGAAGTTGCAGGGATGTGGGCTGCTATTCAGCAAGCTTTTGACTGGGAAGGGCCATTATGAATTGCTGCTACTGTAAAGGCTGTAGTCACAAAGTGACTGAGATCTGAGATTGCTTCTTGAAGTGACTTGGATTAAACTTTATTAAGTTGCTGAAATTTGTAAAACCAGCTATAGCTCTTCTGTTTACGAGTTAATTTGTCCTGTCTGCGTTTGCATGCATGGTCAAACAGAAAGGAAGGGCTTGTCCGGGATTTGAACCCGGGACCTCTCGCACCCTAAGCGAGAATCATACGCCTAGACCAACAAGCCCTTGGTCAATTCTCAGCTAGGTGGCGCTCTCGAGTCCAACAGATTCAACAGAAATTGCACTTTCCTACAGCCTTCGAACGATGGCTGCTAGTTTTAGGCAATTCACTCTTTTGTTTCTCCATGGGGCTCGTTGCTCTAGAATTATGTTTCAGGGCCTTGTTGTGAGTGGTCCTGATAGAAATCCTGGACAAATCATTGTATTTATTTTAAGGAAATTGTGGAATTTATTTCAAAAAGTGAGATGTCTTGGTTTTGTCTTAGCCTTCATATTTGTTGAATTTATAATCCATTCTAAAACACACATGCCAAGACACACAGTAACAGCCACTCAAAATAACCCCACTTTCTTTAATGGGGCCTTGGCTGGTCTTTCGCAGGTCGCATACAATTAATTTTTACACATCAATATTTGTACCAAAATATTCTTTCTGTCCATGATTTGTGGACATTAACATCTGAAGAGAAGAGTTATAACTTGGTCATAACCTGTAATTCAGTGAAAGGGTAGAGTCAGAGTAAAAGTAATATGCAAGAGGGGGCCTCTCCATTGGCTTGAAGTTGCAGGGATGTGGGCTGCTATTCAGCAAGCTTTTGACTGGGACAGGCCATTATGAATTGCTGCTACTGTAAAGGCTATAGTCACAAAGTGACTGAGATCTGAGTTTGCTTCTTGAAGTGACTTGGATTAAACTTTATTAAGTTGCTGAAATTTGTAAAACCAGCTATAGCTCTTCTGTTTACGAGTTAATTTGTCCTGTCTGCGTTTGCATGCATGGTCAAACAGAAAGGAAGGGCTTGTCCGGGATTTGAACCCGGGACCTCTCGCACCCTAAGCGAGAATCATACGCCTAGACCAACAAGCCCTTGGTCAATTCTCAGCTAGGTGGCGCTCTCGAGTCCAACAGATTCAACAGAAATTGCACTTTCCTACAGCCTTCGAACGATGGCTGCTAGTTTTAGGCAATTCACTCTTTTGTTTCTCCATGGGGCTCGTTGCTCTAGAATTATGTTTCAGGGCCTTGTTGTGAGTGGTCCTGATAGAAATCCTGGACAAATCATTGTATTTATTTTAAGGAAATTGTGGAATTTATTTCAAAAAGTGAGATGTCTTGGTTTTGTCTTAGCCTTCATATTTGTTGAATTTATAATCCATTCTAAAACACACATGCCAAGACACACAGTAACAGCCACTCAAAATAACCCCACTTTCTTTAATGGGGCCTTGGCTGGTCTTTCGCAGGTCGCATACAATTAATTTTTACACATCAATATTTGTACCAAAATATTCTTTCTGTCCATGATTTGTGGACATTAACATCTGAAGAGAAGAGTTATAACTTGGTCATAACCTGTAATTCAGTGAAAGGGTAGAGTCAGAGTAAAAGTAATATGCAAGAGGGGGCCTCTCCATTGGCTTGAAGTTGCAGGGATGTGGGCTGCTATTCAGCAAGCTTTTGACTGGGACAGGCCATTATGAATTGCTGCTACTGTAAAGGCTATAGTCACAAAGTGACTGAGATCTGAGTTTGCTTCTTGAAGTGACTTGGATTAAACTTTATTAAGTTGCTGAAATTTGTAAAACCAGCTATAGCTCTTCTGTTTACGAGTTAATTTGTCCTGTCTGCGTTTGCATGCATGGTCAAACAGAAAGGAAGGGCTTGTCCGGGATTTGAACCCGGGACCTCTCGCACCCTAAGCGAGAATCATACGCCTAGACCAACAAGCCCTTGGTCAATTCTCAGCTAGGTGGCGCTCTCGAGTCCAACAGATTCAACAGAAATTGCACTTTCCTACAGCCTTCGAACGATGGCTGCTAGTTTTAGGCAATTCACTCTTTTGTTTCTCCATGGGGCTCGTTGCTCTAGAATTATGTTTCAGGGCCTTGTTGTGAGTGGTCCTGATAGAAATCCTGGACAAATCATTGTATTTATTTTAAGGAAAATGTGGAATTTATTTCAAAAATGAGATGTCTTGGTTTTGTCTTAGCCTTCATATTTGTTGAATTTATAATCCATTCTTAAACACACATGCCAAGACACACAGTAACAGCCACTCAAAATAACCCCACTTTCTTTAATGGGGCCTTGGCTGGTCTTTCGCAGGTCGCATACAATTAATTTTTACACATCAATATTTGTACCAAAATATTCTTTTTGTCCATGATTTGTGGACATTAACATCTGAAGAGAAGAGTTATAACTTGGTCATAACCTGTAATTCAGTGAAAGGGTAGAGTCAGAGTAAAAGTAATATGCAAGAGGGGGCCTCTCCATTGGCTTGAAGTTGCAGGGATGTGGGCTGCTATTCAGCAAGCTTTTGACTGGGAAGGGCCATTATGAATTGCTGCTACATTAAAGGCTGTAGTCACAAAGTGACTGAGATCTGAGATTGCTTCTTGAAGTGACTTGGATTAAACTTTATTAAGTTGCTGAAATTTGTAAAACCAGCTATAGCTCTTCTGTTTACAAGTTAATTTGTCCTGTCTGCGTTTGCATGCATGGTCAAACAGAAAGGAAGGGCTTGTCCGGGATTTGAACCCGGGACCTCTCGCACCCTAAGCGAGAATCATACGCCTAGACCAACAAGCCCTTGGTCAACTCTCAGCTAGGTGGTGCTCTCGAGTCCAACAGATTCAACAGAAATTGCACTTTCCTACAGCCTTCGAACGATGGCTGCTAGTTTTAGGCAATTCACTCTTTTGTTTCTCCATGGGGCTCGTTGCTCTAGAATTATGTTTCAGGGCCTTGTTGTGAGTGGTCCTGATAGAAATCCTGGACAAATCATTGGTATTAATTTTAAGGAAATTTGTAGATTTTTTTTCAAAAAGTGAGATGTCTTGGTTTTGTCTTAGCCTTTATATTTGTTGAATTTATATTCCATTCTTAAATACACATGCCAAGACACACAGTAAAAGCGACTGAGATCTGAGATTGCTTCTTAAAGTGACTTGGATTAAACTTTATTAAGTTGCTGAAATTTGTAAAACCAGCTGTAGTTCTTCTGATTACGAGTTAATTTATCCTATCTGTGGTTGCATGCATGGTCAAACAGAAAGGAAGGGCTTGTCCAGGATTTGAACCTGGGACAAGCCTGCGTTTGCATGCATGGTCAAACAGAAAGGAAGGGCTTGTCCGGGATTTGAACCCGGGACCTCTCGCACCCTAAGCGAGAATCATACGCCTAGACCAACAAGCCCTTGGTGAACTCTCAGCTAGGTGGCGCTCTCGAGTCCAACAGATTCAACAGAAATTGCGCTTTACTACAGCCTTCGAACAATGGCTGCTAGTTTTAGGCAATTCACTCTTTTTTATCTCCATGGGGCTCGTTGCTCTAGAATTATGTTTCAGGGCCTTGTTGTGAGTTGTCCTGATAGAAATCCTGGACAAATCATTGGTTTTAATTTTAAGGAAATTTGTGGAATTTTTTTCAAAAAGTGAGATGTCTTGGTTTTGTCTTAGCCTTCATGTTTGTTGAATTTATTTTCCATTCTTAGACACACATACCAAGACACACAGTAACAGCCACTCAAAATATCCCCGCCTTCTTTAATGGGGCGTTGGCTGGTCTTTCGCAGGTCCCATACAATTAGTTTTTAAACATCAATATTTGTACCAAAATATTCTTTCTGTCCATGATTTGTGGACATTAACATCTGAAGAGATGAGTTATAACTTGGTCATAACCTGTAATTCAGTGAAAGGATAGAGTCAGAGTAAAAGGAGTATGCAAGAGGGGGCCTCTCCATTGGCTCGAAGTTGCAGGGACGTGGGTTGCTATTCAGCCAACATTTGACTGGGAAGGGCCATTATGATTTGCTTCTAATGTAAAGGCTGTAGTCACAAAGTGACTGAGATCTGAGATTGCTTCTTGAAGTGACTTGGATTAAACTTTATTAAGTTGCTGAAATTTGTAAAACCAGTTACAGTTCTTCTGTTTACGAGTTAATTTGTCCTGTCTGTGTTTGCATGCATGGTCAAACAGAAAGGAAGGGCTTGTCCGGGATTTGACCCCGGGACCTTTCGCACACTAAGCGAGAATCATACGCCTAGACCAACAAGCCCTTGGTCAATTCTCAGCTAGGTGGCGCTCTCAAGTCCAACAGATTCAACAGAAATTGCGCTTTCCTACAGTATTCGAACGATGGCTACTAGTTTTAGGCAATTCACTCTTTTGTATCTCCATGGGGCTCGTTGCTCTAGAATTATGTTTCAGGGCCTTGTTGTGAGTGGTCCTGATAGAAATCCTGGACAAATCATTGGTATTAATTTTAAGGAAATTTGTAGAATTTTTTTCAAAAAGTGAGATGTCTTGGTTTTGTCTTAGCCTTTATATTTGTTGAATTTATATTCCATTCTTAAATACACATGCCAAGACACACAGTAACAGCCACTCAAAATATCCCCACTTTCTTTAATGGGGCATTGGCTGGTCTTTCGCAGGTACCATACAATAAATTTTTAAACATCAATATTTGTACCAAAATTTTCTTTCTGTCCATGATTTGTGGACATTAACATCTGAAGAGAAGAGTTATAACTTGGTCATAACCTGTAATTCAGTTAAAGGGTAGAGTCAGAGTAAAAGGAATATGCAAGAGGGGGCCTCTCCATTGGCTCAAAGTTGCAGGGAAGTGGGCTGCTATTCAGACAGCATTTGACTGGGAAGGGCCACTATGAATTGCTTCTAATGTAAAGGCTGTAGTTACAAAGTGACTGAGATCTGAGATTGCTTCTTGAAGTGACTTGGATTAAACTTTATTAAGTTGCTGAAATTTGTAAAACCAGCTATAGTTCTTCTGATTACGAGTTAATTTATCCTATCTGCGGTTGCATGCATGGTCAAACAGAAAGGAAGGGCTTGTCCAGGATTTGAACCTGGGACAAGTTTGCGTTTGCATGCATGGTCAAACAGAAAGGAAGGGCTTGTCCGGGATTTGAACCCGGGACCTCTCGCACCCTAAGCGAGAATCATACGCCTAGACCAACAAGCCCTTGGTGAACTCTCAGCTAGGTGGCGCTCTCGAGTCCAACAGATTCAACAGAAATTGCGCTTTACTACAGCCTTCGAACAATGGCTGCTAGTTTTAGGCAATTCACTCTTTTTTATCTCCATGGGGCTCGTTGCTCTAGAATTATGTTTCAGGGCCTTGTTGTGAGTTGTCCTGATAGAAATCCTGGACAAATCATTGGTTTTAATTTTAAGGAAATTTGTGGAATTTTTTTCAAAAAGTGAGATGTCTTGGTTTTGTCTTAGCCTTCATGTTTGTTGAATTTATTTTCCATTCTTAGACACACATACCAAGACACACAGTAACAGCCACTCAAAATATCCCCGCCTTCTTTAATGGGGCGTTGGCTGGTCTTTCGCAGGTCCCATACAATTAGTTTTTAAACATCAATATTTGTACCAAAATATTCTTTCTGTCCATGATTTGTGGACATTAACATCTGAAGAGATGAGTTATAACTTGGTCATAACCTGTAATTCAGTGAAAGGATAGAGTCAGAGTAAAAGGAGTATGCAAGAGGGGGCCTCTCCATTGGCTCGAAGTTGCAGGGACGTGGGTTGCTATTCAGCCAACATTTGACTGGGAAGGGCCATTATGATTTGCTTCTAATGTAAAGGCTGTAGTCACAAAGTGACTGAGATCTGAGATTGCTTCTTGAAGTGACTTGGATTAAACTTTATTAAGTTGCTGAAATTTGTAAAACCAGTTACAGTTCTTCTGTTTACGAGTTAATTTGTCCTGTCTGTGTTTGCATGCATGGTCAAACAGAAAGGAAGGGCTTGTCCGGGATTTGACCCCGGGACCTTTCGCACACTAAGCGAGAATCATACGCCTAGACCAACAAGCCCTTGGTCAATTCTCAGCTAGGTGGCGCTCTCAAGTCCAACAGATTCAACAGAAATTGCGCTTTCCTACAGTATTCGAACGATGGCTACTAGTTTTAGGCAATTCACTCTTTTGTATCTCCATGGGGCTCGTTGCTCTAGAATTATGTTTCAGGGCCTTGTTGTGAGTGGTCCTGATAGAAATCCTGGACAAATCATTGGTATTAATTTTAAGGAAATTTGTAGAATTTTTTTCAAAAAGTGAGATGTCTTGGTTTTGTCTTAGCCTTTATATTTGTTGAATTTATATTCCATTCTTAAATACACATGCCAAGACACACAGTAACAGCCACTCAAAATATCCCCACTTTCTTTAATGGGGCATTGGCTGGTCTTTCGCAGGTACCATACAATAAATTTTTAAACATCAATATTTGTACCAAAATTTTCTTTCTGTCCATGATTTGTGGACATTAACATCTGAAGAGAAGAGTTATAACTTGGTCATAACCTGTAATTCAGTTAAAGGGTAGAGTCAGAGTAAAAGGAATATGCAAGAGGGGGCCTCTCCATTGGCTCGAAGTTGCAGGGAAGTGGGCTGCTATTCAGACAGCATTTGACTGGGAAGGGCCATTATGAATTGCTTCTAATGTAAAGGCTGTAGTCACAAAGTGACTGAGATCTGAGATTACTTCTTGAAGTGACTAGGATTAAACTTTATTAAGTTGCTGAAATTTGTAAAACCAGCTATAGTTCTTCTCTTTACAAGTTAATTTGTCCTGTCTGCGTTTGCATGCATGGTCAAACAGAAAGGAAGTGCTTGTCTGGGATTTGACCCCGTGACCTCTCGCACCCTAAGCGAGAATCATACGCCTAGACCAACAAGCCCTTGGTCAATTCTCAGCTAGGTGGCGCTCTCAAGTCCAACAGATTCAACAGAAATTGCGCTTTCCTACAGCCTTCGAACGATGGCTGCTAGTTTTAGGCATTTCACTCTTTTGTTTCTCCATGGGGCTCGTTGCTCTAGAATTATGTTTCAGGGCCTTGTTGTGAGTGGTAGAAATCCTGGACAAATCATTGGTTTTAATTTTAAGGAAATTTGTGGAATTTTTTTCAAAAAGTGAGATGTCTTGGTTTTGTCTTAGCCTTCATATTTGTTGAATTTATATTCTATTCTTAAACACACATGCCAAGACACAAAGTAACAGTCACTCAAAATATCCCCGCTTTCTTTAATGGGGCGTTGGCTGGTCTTTCGCAGGTCCCATACAATTAATTTTTAAACATCAATATTTGTACCAAAATATTCTTTCTGTCCATGATTTGTGGACATTAACATCTGAAGAGAAGAGTTATGACTTGGTCATAACCTGTAATTCAGTGAAAGGGTAGAGTCAGAGTAAAAGGAATATGCAAGAGGGGGCCTCTCCATTGGCTCGAAGTTGCAGGGACGTGGGTTGCTATTCAGCCAACATTTGACTGGGAAGGGCCATTATGATTTGCTTCTAATGTAAAGGCTGTAGTCACAAAGTGACTGAGATCTGAGATTGCTTCTTGAAGTGACTTGGATTAAACTTTATTAAGTTGCTGAAATTTGTAAAACCAGTTACAGTTCTTCTGTTTACGAGTTAATTTGTCCTGTCTGTGTTTGCATGCATGGTCAAACAGAAAGGAAGGGCTTGTCCGGGATTTGACCCCGGGACCTTTCGCACACTAAGCGAGAATCATACGCCTAGACCAACAAGCCCTTGGTCAATTCTCAGCTAGGTGGCGCTCTCAAGTCCAACAGATTCAACAGAAATTGCGCTTTCCTACAGTATTCGAACGATGGCTACTAGTTTTAGGCAATTCACTCTTTTGTATCTCCATGGGGCTCGTTGCTCTAGAATTATGTTTCAGGGCCTTGTTGTGAGTGGTCCTGATAGAAATCCTGGACAAATCATTGGTATTAATTTTAAGGAAATTTGTAGAATTTTTTTCAAAAAGTGAGATGTCTTGATTTTGTCTTAGCCTTCATATTTGTTGAATTTATATTCCATTCTTAAATACACATGCCAAGACACACAGTAACAGCCACTCAAAATAACCCCACTTTCTTTAATGGGGCGTTGGCTGGTCTTTCGCAGGTACCATACAATACATTTTTAAACATCAATATTTGTACCAAAATATTCTTTCTGTCCATGATTTGTGGACATTAACATCTGAAGAGAAGAGTTATAACTTGGTCATAACCTGTAATTCAGTGAAAGGGTAGAGTCAGAGTAAAAGGAATATGCAAGAGGGGGCCTCTCCATTGGCTAGAAGTTGCAGGGAAGTGGGCTGCTATTCAGAAAGCATTTGACTGGGAAGGGCCATTATGAATTGCTTCTAATGTAAAGGCTGTAGTTACAAAGTGACTGAGATCTGAGATTGCTTCTTAAAGTGACTTGGATTAAACTTTATTAAGTTGCTGAAATTTGTAAAACCAGCTGTAGTTCTTCTGATTACGAGTTAATTTATCCTATCTGTGGTTGCATGCATGGTCAAACAGAAAGGAAGGGCTTGTCCAGGATTTGAACCTGGGACAAGCCTGCGTTTGCATGCATGGTCAAACAGAAAGGAAGGGCTTGTCCGGGATTTGAACCCGGGACCTCTCGCACCCTAAGCGAGAATCATACGCCTAGACCAACAAGCCCTTGGTGAACTCTCAGCTAGGTGGCGCTCTCGAGTCCAACAGATTCAACAGAAATTGCGCTTTACTACAGCCTTCGAACAATGGCTGCTAGTTTTAGGCAATTCACTCTTTTTTATCTCCATGGGGCTCGTTGCTCTAGAATTATGTTTCAGGGCCTTGTTGTGAGTTGTCCTGATAGAAATCCTGGACAAATCATTGGTTTTAATTTTAAGGAAATTTGTGGAATTTTTTTCAAAAAGTGAGATGTCTTGGTTTTGTCTTAGCCTTCATGTTTGTTGAATTTATTTTCCATTCTTAGACACACATACCAAGACACACAGTAACAGCCACTCAAAATATCCCCGCCTTCTTTAATGGGGCGTTGGCTGGTCTTTCGCAGGTCCCATACAATTAGTTTTTAAACATCAATATTTGTACCAAAATATTCTTTCTGTCCATGATTTGTGGACATTAACATCTGAAGAGATGAGTTATAACTTGGTCATAACCTGTAATTCAGTGAAAGGATAGAGTCAGAGTAAAAGGAGTATGCAAGAGGGGGCCTCTCCATTGGCTCGAAGTTGCAGGGACGTGGGTTGCTATTCAGCCAACATTTGACTGGGAAGGGCCATTATGATTTGCTTCTAATGTAAAGGCTGTAGTCACAAAGTGACTGAGATCTGAGATTGCTTCTTGAAGTGACTTGGATTAAACTTTATTAAGTTGCTGAAATTTGTAAAACCAGTTACAGTTCTTCTGTTTACGAGTTAATTTGTCCTGTCTGTGTTTGCATGCATGGTCAAACAGAAAGGAAGGGCTTGTCCGGGATTTGACCCCGGGACCTTTCGCACACTAAGCGAGAATCATACGCCTAGACCAACAAGCCCTTGGTCAATTCTCAGCTAGGTGGCGCTCTCAAGTCCAACAGATTCAACAGAAATTGCGCTTTCCTACAGTATTCGAACGATGGCTACTAGTTTTAGGCAATTCACTCTTTTGTATCTCCATGGGGCTCGTTGCTCTAGAATTATGTTTCAGGGCCTTGTTGTGAGTGGTCCTGATAGAAATCCTGGACAAATCATTGGTATTAATTTTAAGGAAATTTGTAGAATTTTTTTCAAAAAGTGAGATGTCTTGGTTTTGTCTTAGCCTTTATATTTGTTGAATTTATATTCCATTCTTAAATACACATGCCAAGACACACAGTAACAGCCACTCAAAATATCCCCACTTTCTTTAATGGGGCGTTGGCTGGTCTTTCGCAGGTACCATACAATAAATTTTTAAACATCAATATTTGTACCAAAATTTTCTTTCTGTCCATGATTTGTGGACATTAACATCTGAAGAGAAGAGTTATAACTTGGTCATAACCTGTAATTCAGTTAAAGGGTAGAGTCAGAGTAAAAGGAATATGCAAGAGGGGGCCTCTCCATTGGCTCGAAGTTGCAGGGAAGTGGGCTGCTATTCAGACAGCATTTGACTGGGAAGGGCCACTATGAATTGCTTCTAATGTAAAGGCTGTAGTTACAAAGTGACTGAGATCTGAGATTGCTTCTTGAAGTGACTTGGATTAAACTTTATTAAGTTGCTGAAATTTGTAAAACCAGCTATAGTTCTTCTGATTACGAGTTAATTTATCCTATCTGCGGTTGCATGCATGGTCAAACAGAAAGGAAGGGCTTGTCCAGGATTTGAACCTGGGACAAGCCTGCGTTTGCATGCATGGTCAAACAGAAAGGAAGGGCTTGTCCGGGATTTGAACCCGGGACCTCTCGCACCCTAAGCGAGAATCATACGCCTAGACCAACAAGCCCCTTGGTGAACTCTCAGCTAGGTGGCGCTCTCGAGTCCAACAGATTCAACAGAAATTGCACTTTCCTACAGCCTTCGAACGATGGCTGCTAGTTTTAGGCATTTCACTCTTTTGTTTCTCCATGGGGCTCGTTGCTCTAGAATTATGTTTCAGGGCCTTGTCGTGAGTGGTAGAAATCCTGGACAAATCATTGGTTTTAATTTTAAGAAAATTTGTGGAATTTTTTTCAAAAAGTGAGATGTCTTGGTTTTGTCTTAGCCTTCATATTTGTTGAATTTATATTCTATTCTTAAACACACATGCCAAGACACACAGTAACAGCCACTCAAAATATCCCCGCTTTCTTTAATGGGGCGTTGGCTGGTCTTTCGCAGGTCCCATACAATTAATTTTTAAACATCAATATTTGTACCAAAATATTATTTCTGTCCATGATTTGTGGACATTAACATCTGAAGAGACGAGTTATAACTTGGTCATAACCTGTAATTCAGTGAAAGGATAGAGTCAGAGTAAAAGTAATATGCAAGAGGGGGCCTCTCCATTGGCTCGAAGTTGGCTGCTATTCAGACAGCATTTGACTGGGAAGGGCCATTATGAATTGCTTCTAATGTAAAGGCTGTAGTCACAAAGTGACTGAGATCTGAGATTACTTCTTGAAGTGACTAGGATTAAACTTTATTAAGTTGCTGAAATTTGTAAAACCAGCTATAGTTCTTCTGTTTACGAGTTAATTTGTCCTGTCTGCGTTTGCATGCATGGTCAAACAGAAAGGAAGTGCTTGTCTGGGATTTGACCCCGTGACCTCTCGCACCCTAAGCGAGAATCATACGCCTAGACCAACAAGCCCTTGGTCAATTCTCAGCTAGGTGGCGCTCTCAAGTCCAACAGATTCAACAGAAATTGCGCTTTCCTACAGCCTTCGAACGATGGCTGCTAGTTTTAGGCATTTCACTCTTTTGTTTCTCCATGGGGCTCGTTGCTCTAGAATTATGTTTCAGGGCCTTGTTGTGAGTGGTAGAAATCCTGGACAAATCATTGGTTTTAATTTTAAGGAAATTTGTGGAATTTTTTTCAAAAAGTGAGATGTCTTGGTTTTGTCTTAGCCTTCATATTTGTTGAATTTATATTCTATTCTTAAACACACATGCCAAGACACAAAGTAACAGCCACTCAAAATATCCCCGCTTTCTTTAATGGGGCGTTGGCTGGTCTTTCGCAGGTCCCATACAATTAATTTTTAAACATCAATATTTGTACCAAAATATTCTTTCTGCCCATGATTTGTGGACATTAACATCTGAAGAGAAGAGTTATGACTTGGTCATAACCTGTAATTCAGTGAAAGGGTAGAGTCAGAGTAAAAGGAATATGCAAGAGGGGGCCTCTCCATTGGCTCGAAGTTGCAGGGACGTGGGTTGCTATTCAGCCAACATTTGACTGGGAAGGGCCATTATGATTTGCTTCTAATGTAAAGGCTGTAGTCACAAAGTGACTGAGATCTGAGATTGCTTCTTGAAGTGACTTGGATTAAACTTTATTAAGTTGCTGAAATTTGTAAAACCAGTTACAGTTCTTCTGTTTACGAGTTAATTTGTCCTGTCTGTGTTTGCATGCATGGTCAAACAGAAAGGAAGGGATTGTCCGGGATTTGACCCCGGGACCTTTCGCACACTAAGCGAGAATCATACGCCTAGACCAACAAGCCCTTGGTCAATTCTCAGCTAGGTGGCGCTCTCAAGTCCAACAGATTCAACAGAAATTGCGCTTTCCTACAGTATTCGAACGATGGCTACTAGTTTTAGGCAATTCACTCTTTTGTATCTCCATGGGGCTCGTTGCTCTAGAATTATGTTTCAGGGCCTTGTTGTGAGTGGTCCTGATAGAAATCCTGGACAAATCATTGGTATTAATTTTAAGGAAATTTGTAGAATTTTTTTTCAAAAAGTGAGATGTCTTGGTTTTGTCTTAGCCTTCATATTTGTTGAATTTATATTCCATTCTTAAATACACATGCCAAGACACACAGTAACAGCCACTCAAAATAACCCCACTTTCTTTCATGGGGCGTTGGATGGTCTTTCGCAGGTACCATACAATACATTTTTAAACATCAATATTTGTACCAAAATATTCTTTCTGTCCATGATTTGTGGACATTAACATCTGAAGAGAAGAGTTATAACTTGGTCATAACCTGTAATTCAGTGAAAGGGTAGAGTCAGAGTAAAAGGAATATGCAAGAGGGGGCCTCTCCATTGGCTAGAAGTTGCAGGGAAGTGGGCTGCTATTCAGAAAGCATTTGACTGGGAAGGGCCATTATGAATTGCTTCTAATGTAAAGGCTGTAGTTACAAAGTGACTGAGATCTGAGATTGCTTCTTAAAGTGACTTAGATTAAACTTTATTAAGTTGCTGAAATTTGTAAAACCAGCTGTAGTTCTTCTGATTACGAGGTAATTTATCCTATCTGTGGTTGCATGCATGGTCAAACAGAAAGGAAGGGCTTGTCCAGGATTTGAACCTGGGACAAGCCTGCGTTTGCATGCATGGTCAAACAGAAAGGAAGGGCTGTCCGGGATTTGAACCCAGGACCTCTCGCACCCTAAGCGAGAATCATACGCCTAGACCAACAAGCCCTTGGTGAACTCTCAGCTAGGTGGCGCTCTCGAGTCCAACAGATTCAACAGAAATTGCGCTTTCCTACAGCCTTCGAACAATGGCTGCTAGTTTTAGGCAATTCACTCTTTTTTATCTCCATGGGGCTCGTTGCTCTAGAATTATGTTTCAGGGCCTTGTTGTGAGTGGTCCTGATAGAAATCCTGGACAAATCATTGGTTTTAATTTTAAGGAAATTTGTGGAATTTTTTTCAAAAAGTGAGATGTCTTGATTTTGTCTTAGCCTTCATGTTTGTTGAATTTATTTTCCATTCTTAGACACACATACCAAGACACACAGTAACAGCCACTCAAAATATCCCCGCCTTCTTTAATGGGGCGTTGGCTGGTCTTTCGCAGGTCCCATACAATTAGTTTTTAAACATCAATATTTGTACCAAAATATTCTTTCTGTCAATGATTTGTGGACATTAACATCTGAAGAGAAGAGTTATAACTTGGTCATAACCTGTAATTCAGTGAAAGGGTAGAGTCAGAGTAAAAGGAATATGCAAGAGGGGGCCTCTCCATTGGCTAGAAGTTGCAGGGAAGTGGGCTGCTATTCAGAAAGCATTTGACTGGGAAGGGCCATTATGATTTGCTTCTAATGTAAAGGCTGTAGTCACAAAGTGACTGAGATCTGAGATTGCTTCTTGAAGTGACTTGGATTAAACTTTATTAAGTTGCTGAAATTTGTAAAACCAGCTATAGTTCTTCTGATTACGAGTTAATTTATCCTATCTGCGGTTGCATGCATGGTCAAACAGAAAGGAAGGGCTTGTCCAGGATTTGAACCTGGGACAAGCCTGCGTTTGCATGCATGGTCAAACAGAAAGGAAGGGCTTGTCCGGGATTTGAACCCGGGACCTCTCGCACCCTAAGCGAGAATCATACGCCTAGACCAACAAGCCCCTTGGTGAACTCTCAGCTAGGTGGCGCTCTCGAGTCCAACAGATTCAACAGAAATTGCACTTTCCTACAGCCTTCGAACGATGGCTGCTAGTTTTAGGCATTTCACTCTTTTGTTTCTCCATGGGGCTCGTTGCTCTAGAATTATGTTTCAGGGCCTTGTCGTGAGTGGTAGAAATCCTGGACAAATCATTGGTTTTAATTTTAAGAAAATTTGTGGAATTTTTTTCAAAAAGTGAGATGTCTTGGTTTTGTCTTAGCCTTCATATTTGTTGAATTTATATTCTATTCTTAAACACACATGCCAAGACACACAGTAACAGCCACTCAAAATATCCCCGCTTTCTTTAATGGGGCGTTGGCTGGTCTTTCGCAGGTCCCATACAATTAATTTTTAAACATCAATATTTGTACCAAAATATTATTTCTGTCCATGATTTGTGGACATTAACATCTGAAGAGACGAGTTATAACTTGGTCATAACCTGTAATTCAGTGAAAGGATAGAGTCAGAGTAAAAGTAATATGCAAGAGGGGGCCTCTCCATTGGCTCGAAGTTGGCTGCTATTCAGACAGCATTTGACTGGGAAGGGCCATTATGAATTGCTTCTAATGTAAAGGCTGTAGTCACAAAGTGACTGAGATCTGAGATTACTTCTTGAAGTGACTAGGATTAAACTTTATTAAGTTGCTGAAATTTGTAAAACCAGCTATAGTTCTTCTGTTTACGAGTTAATTTGTCCTGTCTGCGTTTGCATGCATGGTCAAACAGAAAGGAAGTGCTTGTCTGGGATTTGACCCCGTGACCTCTCGCACCCTAAGCGAGAATCATACGCCTAGACCAACAAGCCCTTGGTCAATTCTCAGCTAGGTGGCGCTCTCAAGTCCAACAGATTCAACAGAAATTGCGCTTTCCTACAGCCTTCGAACGATGGCTGCTAGTTTTAGGCATTTCACTCTTTTGTTTCTCCATGGGGCTCGTTGCTCTAGAATTATGTTTCAGGGCCTTGTTGTGAGTGGTAGAAATCCTGGACAAATCATTGGTTTTAATTTTAAGGAAATTTGTGGAATTTTTTTCAAAAAGTGAGATGTCTTGGTTTTGTCTTAGCCTTCATATTTGTTGAATTTATATTCTATTCTTAAACACACATGCCAAGACACAAAGTAACAGCCACTCAAAATATCCCCGCTTTCTTTAATGGGGCGTTGGCTGGTCTTTCGCAGGTCCCATACAATTAATTTTTAAACATCAATATTTGTACCAAAATATTCTTTCTGCCCATGATTTGTGGACATTAACATCTGAAGAGAAGAGTTATGACTTGGTCATAACCTGTAATTCAGTGAAAGGGTAGAGTCAGAGTAAAAGGAATATGCAAGAGGGGGCCTCTCCATTGGCTCGAAGTTGCAGGGACGTGGGTTGCTATTCAGCCAACATTTGACTGGGAAGGGCCATTATGATTTGCTTCTAATGTAAAGGCTGTAGTCACAAAGTGACTGAGATCTGAGATTGCTTCTTGAAGTGACTTGGATTAAACTTTATTAAGTTGCTGAAATTTGTAAAACCAGTTACAGTTCTTCTGTTTACGAGTTAATTTGTCCTGTCTGTGTTTGCATGCATGGTCAAACAGAAAGGAAGGGATTGTCCGGGATTTGACCCCGGGACCTTTCGCACACTAAGCGAGAATCATACGCCTAGACCAACAAGCCCTTGGTCAATTCTCAGCTAGGTGGCGCTCTCAAGTCCAACAGATTCAACAGAAATTGCGCTTTCCTACAGTATTCGAACGATGGCTACTAGTTTTAGGCAATTCACTCTTTTGTATCTCCATGGGGCTCGTTGCTCTAGAATTATGTTTCAGGGCCTTGTTGTGAGTGGTCCTGATAGAAATCCTGGACAAATCATTGGTATTAATTTTAAGGAAATTTGTAGAATTTTTTTTCAAAAAGTGAGATGTCTTGGTTTTGTCTTAGCCTTCATATTTGTTGAATTTATATTCCATTCTTAAATACACATGCCAAGACACACAGTAACAGCCACTCAAAATAACCCCACTTTCTTTCATGGGGCGTTGGATGGTCTTTCGCAGGTACCATACAATACATTTTTAAACATCAATATTTGTACCAAAATATTCTTTCTGTCCATGATTTGTGGACATTAACATCTGAAGAGAAGAGTTATAACTTGGTCATAACCTGTAATTCAGTGAAAGGGTAGAGTCAGAGTAAAAGGAATATGCAAGAGGGGGCCTCTCCATTGGCTAGAAGTTGCAGGGAAGTGGGCTGCTATTCAGAAAGCATTTGACTGGGAAGGGCCATTATGAATTGCTTCTAATGTAAAGGCTGTAGTTACAAAGTGACTGAGATCTGAGATTGCTTCTTAAAGTGACTTAGATTAAACTTTATTAAGTTGCTGAAATTTGTAAAACCAGCTGTAGTTCTTCTGATTACGAGGTAATTTATCCTATCTGTGGTTGCATGCATGGTCAAACAGAAAGGAAGGGCTTGTCCAGGATTTGAACCTGGGACAAGCCTGCGTTTGCATGCATGGTCAAACAGAAAGGAAGGGCTGTCCGGGATTTGAACCCAGGACCTCTCGCACCCTAAGCGAGAATCATACGCCTAGACCAACAAGCCCTTGGTGAACTCTCAGCTAGGTGGCGCTCTCGAGTCCAACAGATTCAACAGAAATTGCGCTTTCCTACAGCCTTCGAACAATGGCTGCTAGTTTTAGGCAATTCACTCTTTTTTATCTCCATGGGGCTCGTTGCTCTAGAATTATGTTTCAGGGCCTTGTTGTGAGTGGTCCTGATAGAAATCCTGGACAAATCATTGGTTTTAATTTTAAGGAAATTTGTGGAATTTTTTTCAAAAAGTGAGATGTCTTGATTTTGTCTTAGCCTTCATGTTTGTTGAATTTATTTTCCATTCTTAGACACACATACCAAGACACACAGTAACAGCCACTCAAAATATCCCCGCCTTCTTTAATGGGGCGTTGGCTGGTCTTTCGCAGGTCCCATACAATTAGTTTTTAAACATCAATATTTGTACCAAAATATTCTTTCTGTCAATGATTTGTGGACATTAACATCTGAAGAGAAGAGTTATAACTTGGTCATAACCTGTAATTCAGTGAAAGGGTAGAGTCAGAGTAAAAGGAATATGCAAGAGGGGGCCTCTCCATTGGCTAGAAGTTGCAGGGAAGTGGGCTGCTATTCAGAAAGCATTTGACTGGGAAGGGCCATTATGATTTGCTTCTAATGTAAAGGCTGTAGTCACAAAGTGACTGAGATCTGAGATTGCTTCTTGAAGTGACTTGGATTAAACTTTATTAAGTTGCTGAAATTTGTAAAACCAGTTACAGTTCTTCTGTTTACGAGTTAATTTGTCCTGTCTGTGTTTGCATGCATGGTCAAACAGAAAGGAAGGGCTTGTCCGGGATTTGACCCCGGGACCTTTCGCACACTAAGCGAGAATCATACGCCTAGACCAACAAGCCCTTGGTTAATTCTCAGCTAGGTGGCGCTCTCAAGTCCAAAAGATTCAACAGAAATTGCGCTTTCCTACAGTATTCGAACGATGGCTACTAGTTTTAGGCAATTCACTCTTTTGTATCTCCATGGGGCTCGTTGCTCTAGAATTATGTTTCAGGGCCTTGTTGTGAGTGGTCCTGATAGAAATCCTGGACAAATCATTGGTATTAATTTTAAGGAAATTTGTAGATTTTTTTTCAAAAAGTGAGATGTCTTGGTTTTGTCTTAGCCTTTATATTTGTTGAATTTATATTCCATTCTTAAATACACATGCCAAGACACACAGTAAAAGCCACTCAAAATATCCCCACTTTCTTTAATGGGGCGTTGGCTGGTCTTTCGCAGGTACCATACAATAAATTTTTAAACATCAATATTTGTACCAAAATTTTCTTTCTGTCCATGATTTGTGGACATTAACATCTGAAGAGAAGAGTTATAACTTGGTCATAACCTGTAATTCAGTTAAAGGGTAGAGTCAGAGTAAAAGGAATATGCAAGAGGGGGCCTCTCCATTGGCTCGAAGTTGCAGGGAAGTGGGCTGCTATTCAGACAGCATTTGACTGGGAAGGGCCACTATGAATTGCTTCTAATGTAAAGGCTGTAGTTACAAAGTGACTGAGATCTGAGATTGCTTCTTGAAGTGACTTGGATTAAACTTTATTAAGTTGCTGAAATTTGTAAAACCAGCTGTAGTTCTTCTGATTACGAGTTAATTTATCCTATCTGCGGTTGCATGCATGGTCAAACAGAAAGGAAGGGCTTGTCCAGGATTTGAACCTGGGACAAGCCTGCGTTTGCATGCATGGTCAAACAGAAAGGAAGGGCTTGTCCGGGATTTGAACCCGGGACCTCTCGCACCCTAAGCGAGAATCATACGCCTAGACCAACAAGCCCTTGGTGAACTCTCAGCTAGGTGGCGCTCTCGAGTCCAACAGATTCAACAGAAATTGCACTTTCCTACAGCCTTCGAACGATGGCTGCTAGTTTTAGGCATTTCACTCTTTTGTTTCTCCATGGGGCTCGTTGCTCTAGAATTATGTTTCAGGGCCTTGTCGTGAGTGGTAGAAATCCTGGACAAATCATTGGTTTTAATTTTAAGAAAATTTGCGGAATTTTTTTCAAAAAGTGAGATGTCTTGGTTTTGTCTTAGCCTTCATATTTGTTGAATTTATATTCTATTCTTAAACACACATGCCAAGACACACAGTAACAGCCACTCAAAATATCCCCGCTTTCTTTAATGGGGCGTTGGCTGGTCTTTCGCAGGTCCCATACAATTAATTTTTAAACATCAATATTTGTACCAAAATATTATTTCTGTCCATGATTTGTGGACATTAACATCTGAAGAGACGAGTTATAACTTGGTCATAACCTGTAATTCAGTGAAAGGATAGAGTCAGAGTAAAAGTAATATGCAAGAGGGGGCCTCTCCATTGGCTCGAAGTTGGCTGCTATTCAGACAGCATTTGACTGGGAAGGGCCATTATGAATTGCTTCTAATGTAAAGGCTGTAGTCACAAAGTGACTGAGATCTGAGATTACTTCTTGAAGTGACTAGGATTAAACTTTATTAAGTTGCTGAAATTTGTAAAACCAGCTATAGTTCTTCTCTTTACAAGTTAATTTGTCCTGTCTGCGTTTGCATGCATGGTCAAACAGAAAGGAAGTGCTTGTCTGGGATTTGACCCCGTGACCTCTTGCACCCTAAGCGAGAATCATACGCCTAGACCAACAAGCCCTTGGTCAATTCTCAGCTAGGTGGCGCTCTCAAGTCCAACAGATTCAACAGAAATTGCGCTTTCCTACAGCCTTCGAACGATGGCTGCTAGTTTTAGGCATTTCACTCTTTTGTTTCTCCATGGGGCTCGTTGCTCTAGAATTATGTTTCAGGGCCTTGTTGTGAGTGGTAGAAATCCTGGACAAATCATTGGTTTTAATTTTAAGGAAATTTGTGGAATTTTTTTCAAAAAGTGAGATGTCTTGGTTTTGTCTTAGCCTTCATATTTGTTGAATTTATATTCTATTCTTAAACACACATGCCAAGACACAAAGTAACAGTCACTCAAAATATCCCCGCTTTCTTTAATGGGGCGTTGGCTGGTCTTTCGCAGGTCCCATACAATTAATTTTTAAACATCAATATTTGTACCAAAATATTCTTTCTGTCCATGATTTGTGGACATTAACATCTGAAGAGAAGAGTTATGACTTGGTCATAACCTGTAATTCAGTGAAAGGGTAGAGTCAGAGTAAAAGGAATATGCAAGAGGGGGCCTCTCCATTGGCTCGAAGTTGCAGGGACGTGGGTTGCTATTCAGCCAACATTTGACTGGGAAGGGCCATTATGATTTGCTTCTAATGTAAAGGCTGTAGTCACAAAGTGACTGAGATCTGAGATTGCTTCTTGAAGTGACTTGGATTAAACTTTATTAAGTTGCTGAAATTTGTAAAACCAGTTACAGTTCTTCTGTTTACGAGTTAATTTGTCCTGTCTGTGTTTGCATGCATGGTCAAACAGAAAGGAAGGGCTTGTCCGGGATTTGACCCCGGGACCTTTCGCACACTAAGCGAGAATCATACGCCTAGACCAACAAGCCCTTGGTCAATTCTCAGCTAGGTGGCGCTCTCAAGTCCAACAGATTCAACAGAAATTGCGCTTTCCTACAGTATTCGAACGATGGCTACTAGTTTTAGGCAATTCACTCTTTTGTATCTCCATGGGGCTCGTTGCTCTAGAATTATGTTTCAGGGCCTTGTTGTGAGTGGTCCTGATAGAAATCCTGGACAAATCATTGGTATTAATTTTAAGGAAATTTGTAGAATTTTTTTCAAAAAGTGAGATGTCTTGGTTTTGTCTTAGCCTTCATATTTGTTGATTATATTCCATTCTTAAATACACATGCCAAGACACACAGTAACAACCACTCAAAATAACCCCACTTTCTTTAATGGGGCGTTGGCTGGTCTTTCGCAGGTACCATACAATACATTTTTAAACATCAATATTTGTACCAAAATATTCTTTCTGTCCATGATTTGTGGATATTAACATCTGAAGAGAAGAGTTATAACTTGGTCATAACCTGTAATTCAGTGAAAGGGTAGAGTCAGAGTAAAAGGAATATGCAAGAGGGGGCCTCTCCATTGGCTAGAAGTTGCAGGGAAGTGGGCTGCTATTCAGAAAGCATTTGACTGGGAAGGGCCATTATGAATTGCTTCTAATGTAAAGGCTGTAGTTACAAAGTGACTGAGATCTGAGATTGCTTCTTAAAGTGACTTGGATTAAACTTTATTAAGTTGCTGAAATTTGTAAAACCAGCTGTAGTTCTTCTGATTACGAGTTAATTTATCCTATCTGTGGTTGCATGCATGGTCAAACAGAAAGGAAGGGCTTGTCCAGGATTTGAACCTGGGACAAGCCTGCGTTTGCATGCATGGTCAAACAGAAAGGAAGGGCTTGTCCGGGATTTGAACCCGGGACCTCTCGCACCCTAAGCGAGAATCATACGCCTAGACCAACAAGCCCTTGGTGAACTCTCAGCTAGGTGGCGCTCTCGAGTCCAACAGATTCAACAGAAATTGCGCTTTACTACAGCCTTCGAACAATGGCTGCTAGTTTTAGGCAATTCACTCTTTTTTATCTCCATGGGGCTCGTTGCTCTAGAATTATGTTTCAGGGCCTTGTTGTGAGTGGTCCTGATAGAAATCCTGGACAAATCATTGGTTTTAATTTTAAGGAAATTTGTGGAATTTTTTTCAAAAAGTGAGATGTCTTGGTTTTGTCTTAGCCTTCATGTTTGTTGAATTTATTTTCCATTCTTAGACACACATACCAAGACACACAGTAACAGCCACTCAAAATATCCCCGCCTTCTTTAATGGGGCGTTGGCTGGTCTTTCGCAGGTCCCATACAATTAGTTTTTAAACATCAATATTTGTACCAAAATATTCTTTCTGTCCATGATTTGTGGACATTAACATCTGAAGAGAAGAGTTATAACTTGGTCATAACCTGTAATTCAGTGAAAGGGTAGAGTCAGAGTAAAAGGAATATGCAAGAGGGGGCCTCTCCATTGGCTAGAAGTTGCAGGGAAGTGGGCTGCTAATCAGAAAGCATTTGACTGGGAAGGGCCATTATGAATTGCTTCTAATGTAAAGGCTGTAGTTACAAAGTGACTGAGATCTGAGATTGCTTCTTAAAGTGACTTGGATTAAACTTTATTAAGTTGCTGAAATTTGTAAAACCAGCTATAGTTCTTCTGATTACGAGTTAATTTATCCTATCTGTGGTTGCATGCATGGTCAAACAGAAAGGAAGGGCTTGTCCAGGATTTGAACCTGGGACAAGCCTGCGTTTGCATGCATGGTCAAACAGAAAGGAAGGGCTTGTCCGGGATTTGAACCCGGGACCTCTCGCACCCTAAGCGACAATCATACGCCTAGACCAACAAGCCCTTGGTGAACTCTCAGCTAGGTGGCGCTCTCGAGTCCAACAGATTCAACAGAAATTGTGCTTTCCTACAGCCTTCGAACAATGGCTGCTAGTTTTAGGCAATTCACTCTTTTTTATCTCCATGGGGCTCGTTGCTCTAGAATTATGTTTCAGGGCCTTGTTGTGAGTGGTCCTGATAGAAATCCTGGACAATCATTGGTATTAATTTTAAGGAAATTTGTAGAATTTTTTTCAAAAAGTGAGATGTCTTGGTTTTGTCTTAGCCTTCATATTTGTTGAATTTATATTCTATTCTTAAACACACATGCCAAGGCACACACTAACAGCCACTCAAAATATCCCCACTTTCTTTAATGGGGCGTTGGCTGGTCTTTCGCAGGTCCCATACAAATAATTATTATACATCAATATTTGTACCAAAATATTATTTCTGTCCATGATTTGTGGACATTAACATC
Organism: Cyprinodon diabolis; assembly: GCA_030533445.1. Taxonomy (NCBI): domain Eukaryota; kingdom Metazoa; phylum Chordata; class Actinopteri; order Cyprinodontiformes; family Cyprinodontidae; genus Cyprinodon; species Cyprinodon diabolis. The sequence goes on along the minus strand of CM060063.1, from coordinate 9,400,814 downwards.
TGAAGAGAAGAGTTATAACTTGGTCATAACCTGTAATTCAGTGAAAGGATAGAGTCAGAGTAAAAGTAATATGCAAGAGGGGGCCTCTCCATTGGCTCGAAGTTGGCTGCTATTCAGACAGCATTTGACTGGGAAGGGCCATTATGAATTGCTTCTAATGTAAAGGCTGTAGTTACAAAGTGACTGAGATCTGAGATTGCTTCTTGAAGTGACTAGGATTAAACTTTATTAAGTTGCTGAAATTTGTAAAACCAGCTATAGTTCTTCTCTTTACAAGTTAATTTGTCCTGTCTGCGTTTGCATGCATGGTCAAACAGAAAGGAAGTGCTTGTCTGGGATTTGACCCCGTGACCTCTCGCACCCTAAGCGAGAATCATACGCCTAGACCAACAAGCCCTTGGTCAATTCTCAGCTAGGTGGCGCTCTCAAGTCCAACAGATTCAACAGAAATTGCGCTTTCCTACAGCCTTCGAACGATGGCTGCTAGTTTTAGGCATTTCACTCTTTTGTTTCTCTATGGGGCTCGTTGCTCTAGAATTATGTTTCAGGGCCTTGTTGTGAGTGGTAGAAATCCTGGACAAATCATTGGTTTTAATTTTAAGGAAATTTGTGGAATTTTTTTCAAAAAGTGAGATGTCTTGGTTTTGTCTTAGCCTTCATATTTGTTGAATTTATATTCTATTCTTAAACACACATGCCAAGACACAAAGTAACAGCCACTCAAAATATCCCCGCTTTCTTTAATGGGGCGTTGGCTGGTCTTTCGCAGGTCCCATACAATTAATTTTTAAACATCAATATTTGTACCAAAATATTCTTTCTGTCCATGATTTGTGGACATTAACATCTGAAGAGAAGAGTTATGACTTGGTCATAACCTGTAATTCAGTGAAAGGGTAGAGTCAGAGTAAAAGGAATATGCAAGAGGGGGCCTCTCCATTGGCTCGAAGTTGCAGGGACGTGGGTTGCTATTCAGCCAACATTTGACTGGGAAGGGCCATTATGATTTGCTTCTAATGTAAAGGCTGTAGTCACAAAGTGACTGAGATCTGAGATTGCTTCTTGAAGTGACTTGGATTAAACTTTATTAAGTTGCTGAAATTTGTAAAACCAGTTACAGTTCTTCTGTTTACGAGTTAATTTGTCCTGTCTGTGTTTGCATGCATGGTCAAACAGAAAGGAAGGGCTTGTCCGGGATTTGACCCCGGGACCTTTCGCACACTAAGCGAGAATCATACGCCTAGACCAACAAGCCCCTGGTCAATTCTCAGCTAGGTGGCGCTCTCAAGTCCAACAGATTCAACAGAAATTGCGCTTTCCTACAGTATTCGAACGATGGCTACTAGTTTTAGGCAATTCACTCTTTTGTATCTCCATGGGGCTCGTTGCTCTAGAATTATGTTTCAGGGCCTTGTTGTGAGTGGTCCTGATAGAAATCCTGGACAAATCATTGGTATTAATTTTAAGGAAATTTGTAGAATTTTTTTCAAAAAGTGAGATGTCTTGGTTTTGTCTTAGCCTTCATATTTGTTGAATTTATATTCCATTCTTAAATACACATGCCAAGACACACAGTAACAGCCACTCAAAATAACCCCACTTTCTTTAATGGGGCGTTGGCTGGTCTTTCGCAGGTACCATACAATACATTTTTAAACATCAATATTTGTACCAAAATTTTCTTTCTGTCCATGATTTGTGGACATTAACATCTGAAGAGAAGATTTATAACTTGGTCATAACGTGTAATTCAGTTAAAGGGTAGAGTCAGAGTAAAAGGAATATGCAAGAGGGGGCCTCTCCATTGGCTCGAAGTTGCAGGGACTTGGGCTGCTATTCAGCCAGCATTTGACTGGGAAGGGCCATTATGAATTGCTTCTAATGTAAAGGCTGTAGTCACAAAGTGACTGAGTTCTGAGATTACTTCTTGAGTTGACTAGGATTAAACTTTATTAAGTTGCTGAAATTTGTAAAACCAGCTGTAGTTCTTCTCCTTACAAGTTAATTTGTCCTGTTTGCGTTTGCATGCATGGTCAAACAGAAAGGAAGTGTTTGTCCGGGATTTGACCCCGGGACCTCTCGCACCCTAAGCGAGAATCATACGCCTAGACCAACAAGCCCTTGGTCAATTCTGAGCTAGGTGGCGCTCTTGAGTCCAACAGATTCAACAGAAATTGCACTTTCCTACAGCCTTCGAACGATGGCTGCTAGTTTTAGGCATTTCACTCTTTTGTTTCTCCATGGGGCTCGTTGCTCTAGAATTATGTTTCAGGGCCTTGTCGTGAGTGGTAGAAATCCTGGACAAATCATTGGTTTTAATTTTAAGAAAATTTGTGGAATTTTTTTCAAAAAGTGAGATGTCTTGGTTTTGTCTTAGCCTTCATATTTGTTGAATTTATATTCTATTCTTAAACACAAATGCCAAGACACACAGGAACAGCCACTCAAAATATCCCCGCTTTCTTTAATGGGGCGTTGGCTGGTCTTTCGCAGGTCCCATACAATTAATCTTTAAACATCAATATTTGTACCAAAATATTATTTCTGTCCATGATTTGTGGACATTAACATCTGAAGAGATGAGTTATAACTTGGTCATAACCTGTAATTCAGTGAAAGGATAGAGTCAGAGTAAAAGGAATATGCAAGAGGGGGCCTCTCCATTGGCTCGAAGTTGGCTGCTATTCAGACAGCATTTGACTGGGAAGGGCCATTATGAATTGCTTCTAATGTAAAGGCTATAGTTACAAAGTGACTGAGATCTGAGATTGCTTCTTGAAGTGACTTGGATTAAACTTTATTAAGTTGCTGAAATTTGTTAAACCAGCTATAGTTCTTCTGATTACGAGTTAATGTATCCTATCTGCGTTTGCATGCATGGTCAAACAGAAAGGAAGGGCTTGTCCGGGATTTGAACCCGGGACCTCTCACACCCTAAGTGAGAATCATACGCCTAGACCAACAAGCCCTTTGTGAACTCTCAGCTAGGTGGCGCTCTCGAGTCCAACAGATTCAACAGAAATTGCGCTTTCCTACAGCCTTCGAACGATGGCTACTAGTTTTAGGCAATTCACTCTTTTGTATCTCCATGGGGCTCGTTGCTCTAGAATTATGTTTCAGGGCCTTGTTGTGAGTGGTCCTGATAGAAATCCTGGACAAATCATTGGTATTAATTTTAAGGAAATTTGTAGAATTTTTTTCAAAAAGTGAGATGTCTTGGTTTTGTCTTAGCCTTCATATTTGTTGAATTTATATTCCATTCTTAAACACACATGCCAAGACACACAGTAACAGCCACTCAGAATATCCCCACTTTCTTTAATGGGGTGTTGGCTGGTCTTTCGCAGGTCCCATACAATTAATTTTTATACATCAATATTTGTACCAAAAAATTCTTTCTGTCCATGATTTGTGGACATTAACATCTGAAGAGAAGATTTATAACTTGGTCATAACCTGTAATTCAGTGAAAGGGTAGAGTCAGAGTAAAAGGAATATGAAAGAGGGGGCCTCTCCATTGGCTCGAAGTTGCAGGGACGTGGGTTGCTATTCAGCAAACATTTGACTGGGAAGGGCCATTATGAATTGCTTCTAATGTAAAGGCTGTAGTCACAAAGTGACTGAGATCAGAGATTGCTTCTTGAAGTGACTTGGATTAAACTTTATTAAGTTGCTGAAATTTGTAAAACCAGTTACAGTTCTTCTGTTTACGAGTTAATTTATCCTGTCTGTGTTTGCATGCATGGTCAAACAGAAAGGAAGGGCTTGTCCGGGATTTGACCCCGGGACCTCTCGCACCCTAAGCGAGAATCATACGCCTAGACCAACAAGCCCTTGGTCAATTCTCAGCTAGGTGGCGCTCTCAAGTCCAACAGATTCAACAGAAATTGCGCTTTCCTACAGTCTTCGAACGATGGCTACTAGTTTTAGGCAATTCACTCTTTTGTTTCTCCATGGGGCTCGTTGCTCTAGAATTATGTTTCAGGGCCTTGTTGTGAGTGGTCCTGTTAGAAATCCTGGACAAATCATTGGTATTAATTTTAAGGAAATTTGAAGATTTTTTTTCAAAAAGTGAGATGTCTTGGTTTTGTCTTAGCCTTCATATTTGTTGAATTTATATTCCATTCTTAAATACACATGCCAAGACACACAGTAACAGCCACTCAAAATATCCCCACTTTCTTTAATGGGGCGTTGGCTGGTCTTTCGCAGGTACCATACAATAAATTTTTAAACATCAATATTTGTACCAAAATATTCTTTCTGTCCATGATTTGTGGACATTAACATCTGAAGAGAAGAGTTATGACTTGGTCATAACCTGTAATTCAGTGAAAGGGTAGAGTCAGAGTAAAAGGAATATGCAAGAGGGGGTCTCTCCATTGGCTCGAAGTTGCAGGGATGTGGGCTGCTATTCAGCCAGCATTTGACTGGGAAGGGCCATTATGAATTGCTGCTACTGTAAAGGCTGTAGTCACAAAGTGACTGAGATCTGTTATATTAACACCAAGGTTTGCGATTGCTTCTGGAAGTGACTTGGATTAAACTTTATTAAGTTGCTGAACCTCGCTATCTTTGGATATCCCAGGATTCATTGCGAGACCAAGCCAGCCGGCTGCTCCGTGATCAGAGGAAAGGTTACTTGGCGCTGAACAGTGGTAAATATTGGAAGTTGAGTTTAATATACCGTATTTTCCAGACTATAAGGCGTACATAAACGTCTTTTTTTTCCCTCAAAATGTGCGGTGCGCCCTTTGGTGCGGTACGCCCTATGTGTGTTGTACCTGCGACTTTTGAGACCACCTCATTGAGGAGATGATGAAAGAGTGGCTGAGGGAGGTGAATGTAAGGAGACTAGGTGGGATTTTTTCCACTCATCACCATCGCTGTTAATCTCTAACTCCAACATGGTTAAACAAATGAATGCTGTGCTCGCTGTTATTCAACCACTTGACATCGGTGTGAACCGGACGCAGCAGAAGCAGCGAGTTAACATGCAAAGTATAGGCGCAGCAAAAGGTCCCGCAGCGCATTTTGAGCAGCAGGCTCAGCGCGTCGGGAGCGTTTATCTGACGCGCCGCCAACGCGCTGCTGCTGCTCGAGACGGAAGAATTGAAGTTTTGCTGCTGGAAGCGCCGCATCAACCAATCAGAGAAGCTGATCTGGGAGCTGACAGCGAGACAGACACATCGCTCTGATGACAAATGATATTAAGGCAAATGAAAAGGGCTGGATGGATGAGGAGATGATGAAAGCGTGGCTGAGGCAGGTGTATGTGAGGAGACCAGGTGTTTTTTTTCCACGCATCACCACCTCTGTTAATCTGTGACTCCATGCGTGCCCATCTCACAGCCGATGTGAAAAACATGGTGAATCAAATGAACGCTGTGCTCGCCGTTATCCCGGGAGGTCTATCAAAGGAACTTCAACCGCTCGACATCGGTGTGAACCGGCCGTTCAAAGTAAGGCTGCGAGCGGCATGGGAGCGATGGATCACCGACCGAGACCACAGTTTAATGAAAAGTGGAAGGCAGCGCCGGGCAAGTTACGCCACCGTTTGCGGATGGATTGTAGATGCTTGGACTAACGTGTCTGCTGGCACTGTTGTTCAAGTTTTCGCAAAAGCCTGCATCATTTCCGAGGAACCGCACGGCACGGAAAGTGACTCTGACAGCGAAGAAGGGGATATTGGCATGTCTGATTTAGCTGAGCTGTTTAATTCAGAAACAGAGGATGATGACTTTGATGGGTTTGATTAATACTTTGTAATTAATACATGAATAAAGCACAATCATACTCACTTTTGCTCCCGCTCTATTTTTCTACCTGAAAACTTAATTCAACAGCAGCCTCTGGGCCGGGCCACCTCCGGTTTCACCGCGGCGGCTGGCAGGTGTTTTTTCATCTAAATAATCTAAATCTTGCAGCTATATTTGCTGTGATCAGTGGGAATAAAGTCGTTTTAATATGTTTTAAGTGAGAAAGTCCACCTGAAAACGTAATCATTGCAGTCAGTTCATCCAGATTATCTATTTCTGTTGGAGGCGCTCAGACCCCCACATACCAGCGGTGCCCCGACAGTAGGAATCCCTTCAACAGCAGCCTCTGGCCGGGTAGCCTCCGGGTTCACCGCGGTGGCTTGCAGGTGTTTTTCATCTAAATAATTTAAACTGCAGGCACCAGGATATTGGTAATAAAAGCGAACATATTCTGTCGGCAGGTTTCAGGATTTTAAGTTAATTTAGGAGTGATCACAGCGCTTTGTCATCTGCGATGTGTCTGTCTCACGGCCAGCTCCCAGGTTTGATTAATACTTTGTAATAAATACATGAATAAAGCACAGTCATACTCAGTTTTGCTCCCGCTGTATTTTTAAATACGCAGTACAGGTATTTAAACGTAGTAGAGGACATGTACCTGTATATAAAAAAATGCGCCCTATAGTCCGGTGTGCCTTATGTGTTAAATACAGAAATGGCACAGATAACTGGGACTGCGCCTTTTAGTACGGTGCGCCTTATGGTCGTGAAAATACGGTAATACAAGTCTGTGAATAGCTCCATTTGAAATGAATAAAAATAGTTGTTTTAATGGTTATTGAGTCAGATATGTGGTGGTAATGTTTGGTTTATCTAATGAGTTTGGCTGTAATTTAAGGACAGATTCTAATATATCTGCAGTGTGGGAACTATAAATCTGATAGGATTTTTTTATTTATTCCTGTTTTGCACAATATGCTTAACTAAGTATTTTTGTTGCTGAATATTTGAGATTTTGCAGATATATTTTTATGCATACATTGTTTAAATTTAATTATATCCTTCTACCCCTTTTATAGAATAGAATAGAATAGAATAGAATAGAGTAGAATAGAAAATCTCTTTATTGTCCCACAATAGGCAAATTTACAACAGCAGAAATATTATTGAAAATGGTCACATAAAAGAGGTCCTTGGAAAAATGTCTTAGGATAACATAATAGGGAAGAGTTAAAATATAAACAATAAAATCCTGTAAAGTGTTTTAAAAATATAAACTGTGTACCTGGAGAATAAATAACCAATATCCAGCTATGGATATTTTTACAGTAATGGATATATGAAAATAGCAGCAACATCAGAGATGTGCTAAATGACAGCAGCATGTTATTTAACTGACTAAGGTTTATATCATTAATTTTGCTGTTATTTGTTAATGCTTCCGGTGGTTTGGCACTTTTATTCCACTCTGGATTGTCATCATTAAAAATAAATAAATAAATAAATATATAAATAAACAGTTTTGAAAATTTCGGTATTCATTCTTTTCCTGCTTTGTGTGTCAACTGTCACAGTTGCTAAGCAACATAGTCTACGGCGGTAAAACCCACCGAAGGGTAGACCTCTTTGAATTCACAGCCAAAACTCTTCCGGTCTCCTTATTTTCACAGACTTCGAAGGATTCAGTCTAGATAGACCACGTCCTTGGAGGATGCAGCCCATGAATTCGAACAGAGCCCATAAGTCTTGCTTTTACCAAAAAATGGTAAGGAGACCCAGCTAACGAAGGTGATTTATGGCAGCATATCACATGGAAAATGCAAACCTAATTCAAGCCAACCCCAAAATTAAACCCATGATCTCCTTGATGTAGGTTTAACTGCCAACAGCAGCACCAGAAGCAGAATTCATTCTTCAGTTATTGTGGAAATTGTTTATGAGGTGAGAAAAATGCAGGGAAATGTGGAACTGAAGCAAAATACAACAATAAAAAAGTCTGAAGACCAGGAGATGATGGGAAGGTAATTGCAAGCAAAGCGGATGTTAATGACAGCAGAATCTAAAAATCAACTTAAAACCAGATGGTGTCATACAGAGTGAATAGATAGCAGGTGTATTGTTACTTAACAGGTGGGAGATGAAAAGCAAGGTGCTCTGATAGAAAACAGCAACAGAGGAGGCAGTGAAATACTTATAGTATTGTATTAACATGCCATCTATTATTCAGAAAAAAATCTATACCTATGACGGAGAAATATACAAAAAAAAAGCACTTTAAAAAAACATCAACTTAGTACCTCATTGGCTTAAATTATGGCTTAAACAACTATTAAATACACCCTTTCCCCACAGCAATAAATGCAATGACTGAAAAAAGAAAACATAAAAGCTGAAAGCTATCTTTGGACATGGCTGATCAAAGGACGCCCTGGTGACTGCATCCAGTTTTGAACTTTTCAAGATATGCTTCTTCTGGATGAGCATGTGGGGAGAGTAGATATGTAGATTGTAGATACAGAAATCCCCCACGCTGAGCATGTATGCAGTGGCAGTGGAGAGGGAAAACTCTCTTTTAACAGGAGGAAACCTCCAGCATAACTAGACTCCGTGTTAGCGACCCTCTACTGAGGATGACTGGGGGTCAGAGATTGAAGCACTGGAGAAACATAGTAGAGTTTATCCAAAAATATCTTTTGTGTTAGAGAAGGTAAACTCACTTCTCAGGAGGCTCTGTCTAGGAAATAAACAGTTAAGCAGATGAGTCTGAATCAGTTTGACTGTCAAAGTGATGAAAGGGCACACATCCAGTTAGTCATAGTAGAAGCTTAGCCCATTGCTATGTCTAGGAGAGAAACAGGAATAAACACTGAAAAAAGTCTGAAAGTTTAATCAGGGTAGACAAAAAAAAATTTATTAATAAAGCCCAATATGGTGAAATCTGGTTTAATACCATTTTGTATGATGTGGAGATATTTATGGTTTTATTTGCATCCATCAGAATAAAAGTTCCGCCTCCAATGAGGACAGACAAATTTTGATCATTCAATCTTCTCTCCACATAATTGGAGATTGTTACTCCTTACGGGATTGTACCATTCTGAAAAAAGATAAAACTTTGTTTTATTGCTTTTTCTTTAGCTTTGTAATACATCTCTAAATGATTACACAGAATTATTTTCAAAGTTCCGCATGCATAGATGATTAAAGAGTGCTTTAATCTTGTGTGTGTATGTGGGAGCTGCTCTAATTGCCATTGATCTGACATGTCTCTGTCTCTGCTCTCTCCTGTGCCACATGTTCCCCCTCCCACCACAAACAGCCATAAAACAATGTGATAATGTCACTGATATTGATGTGCTCTCCCTGGGAAGGCTCTGAAGATTAACTAGACGGCGAGACAAGGGAGAAAGACACGTAAGGGAGGTGGGAGTGGAGCTACAAAGTGAATTACAGAAAGTGGCTCAGACTGAGAGGCCAACCAAGAAGAACACCAGAGGCAGAGATGGAAATGGAGGGACAGAGTTCATGTGGTTGAGGGGAGAAATCAGAACCACCAGAATTTAATACCCTCTGCTGTCTCTGGAAGAATCCATTGATTTCCTTCCTGCAATTACTGGGTCTCTTTTCCTCTCTTAATCCATCTGAATGTTTGTTTGTTTCTGCTTATTAGTGTGCACTCATAAATAACATAAAAAAACACAACCAAACTATAAAAAAGAAAAAATCCCTCATTACTGGCAGGAGGTTTTTGTTTTTCTTCATTGCTGGCAGTTGAAGTCCTCTTTCATTGTTCAGTATGATTAACTTTGCAATGTGGAAAACACAAAATGGAGACTTGCCCAACTCATAAAACAGAGCTGGATAAAAGAGGAGCACCACTTTAATTAGGAAGAAACCGCTCACGCATTTATAATTTCCAATGAACAATTTCAGCTGCTGTTTTAAGAGACACCTACTTGTTTGCTGGATCATACAGCAGTCTGGGTAAAAAAATAATGTTCTGTTTTGACAAAGATACAATATACAGAGCTTTACTTTCCTGAAGTGTAAAATATTTCAGCATCATTTTATGTTATAGGTCATTAAAAGGTGGTACATGATTGTGAAGTGGAGGAAAATAGTGCATTTAAAGTTTTCAAAAGAGGAAAATGAAAGACTTTTGGGGTTTTTAGTTTGTCTGAGTCTATTTTCAGAAACCCTTGAATTATTTCAGTATAAGTCTTTACCTGTTTTAGGTATCAACTACATTACCTTGAAATGCTCAGAATCAGACTTGAAAGCGGCCACGTTTAAATTTGGCAACAGATATTTTTGATCCAGACCTGGACCAGAGCAAAATCATTCTAATACATGAAACGGGTCGGGTCAGTCTTTTTTTTTTTTTTTTATAATTTTTGCATCCAATTACGATTAGAGACGATTAGATTCACATTGATGCACACATATGTATAAATGATAGACAACAGATCTATCTGCTGTATCTCTGCTTCCTTCTCCTTCAACCCCAGGCAAGGCAAGGCAAGGCAAATTTATTTGTATAGCACAATTCAGTACAAAGACAATGCAAAGTACTTTACATGATTAAAATACAGGAAGATAAAACAGAATCAAAGCAAGTAGGAAAAAATAAAAAAATAAATAAAATAAAATAAAAAATGCAGATACAAAAAAAGAATATTAAAAACAGTTGGATTAAAGAAAATATGTTTTAGTTGAACTGTTTAACTAGAACAGTCGAAGGCAATCCTAAACAAATGTGTTTTTAGTCTTGATTTAATGGAACTCAGGCTTTCCGCACTTTTACAGTTTTCTGGAAGTTTGTTCCAGATAAGTGGAGCATAGGAACTAAATGCTGCTTCTCCATGTTTAGTTCTGGTTCTAGGTATGCAGAGCACGCTGGAGCCAGAAGACCTGAGTGGTCTGGAGGGTTGATACACTGATAGCAAGTCTGTGATGTATTTAGGTGCTAAGCCATTCAGAGATTTATAGACTAACAGAAGTATTTTAAAGTCTATTCTCTGAGATACAGGGAGCCAGTGTAAGGACTTTAGAACCGGGGTGATGTGCTCTACTTTCTTGGTCTTAGTGAGGACACGGGCAGCAGCGTTCTGGATCAGCTGCAGCTGTCTGATCCACTTTTTAGGCAGACCTGTGAAAACACCGTTGCAGTAATCAATTCGACTAAAAATAAACGCATGGATTAGTTTTTCCAGATAATGCTGAGACATTAGTCCTTTAATCCTGGAAATGTTCTTCAGGTGATAGAAAGCCGACCTTGTAATTGTCTTTAAATGCTTTTGGAGGTTCAAGTCTGAATCCAGTACTACACCTAGATTTCGGGCCTGATCAGTGGTAACTAGCTGAAGTGACTGAAGCTGTGTGCTAACTTTAGATCTCTCCTCTATTGGTCCAAAGATTATTACTTCAGTTTTGTTTTTATTCAGTTGAAGAAAATTATGGCAGACTCATAAGATGGACGACTGGGGCTCACGCTGGTTCTGCTGGAGGTTTCTTCCTGTTAAAAGGGAGTTTTTCCTCTCCAGAGTCGCTACAACCATGCTTAGTGTGAGGGATTGCCGAAGAGTCAATCAGTCGATGCAATCAACTGGTTTTCCTAAGATGGAAAACTTTGAATCAGATTGACTGTATGATCTGGTGAACTGTAAAGTGCCTTGAGAGAATGTGTTGTGAATTGGTGCTTTATAAATAAACTGAACTGAATTGAACAAATGCACACGAAGCAATAATGTGCTTCTTTGTATTGCAGGTGGAAGAAGCAGTGCAAGTGGAAGTGAATTTAGTCTGCTGTGACTAATTCATAAAATGTCTTTTTTTAATATTCTGTACCATTTTCTGTCATCCTATAAAGGAGCAATATGCAGATTACAGGATCTGAAACAAATTCAACACGGACGAACAGACAGACAGTTAAAGAACTGTTTATAAGCAAAGAGGGGACCAATAATGTTTACAATACATGGTGAGTCTGAAAACTAAGACTGGATTTTACAACTTTAAGCTGATATTGATGTAAAGAACAACTGTATAAATAAAAAAAAAGATGTGACATCTTTAGTTATAGATGTGCTAAATGGGACAGTTGTCGGCTAGCATATTACTACTTTTCACTGTGTGAAATAACTGTTATTCTTATACTGCAGTTAAACTGTTTTGCTCATTTAAGCTGAAATTGCAACTGATAAGATAGGATGCATTAAGAAATGAATCTGTTTGTGAATGGGCGATATAAATAGGCCCTGCCTTGCCTTGCTAGAAAAACATTGTTATGAGCTTATTTCAGCTCAGAAACCAGGTCCTTTATGAAATCTGGTTGTTCGGCAGGTTTGCCTAAGTAAAAGATTTAGATATATATCTTATCAACAAATCATAATAAATAATTTTATAATCATATATTATATTATAAAATAATAAAAATTATGATTTTTCAGGGGTAGGTAATGAAGAAAACTGATTGGAACATGCTCTTTTCATGATGCTTGTTTGTTTCAGCCTTTCTCCATTCACATGTGCAGGGGTTGGTAATATCAGAGGTTATTTGCATTACTATTGTAACAGTTGGCAGGGTGAATACACAAGCTTGCAGAGGGGAGAGGGGCTTGAAGGAAAACCTAAAATTCCTAGGACTAACATTGTTAAACTCAAATGTTTGCCTGCTTTCACTAATTTAAAGGAGAGCCAAAGACCTAATAAGTTTACTCCTAAAACCTAACAACTTCACATTTATTTCCCAAGACTTGATAATTTATTTTTCCTGAGACCAGAGGATGTACTAATGTACACCGTAATGTACAATTACAGAACCCCCAATTAACCCCCCAGGTGACGTCCATGGCCAATCCAGTGGGAGGGATCCAAGACACCTTTTGTCCCCTCTAATTCTTTGTTAGACCTACAGTAGTGCTCCCCACCACTAGATAGAACTAAAGAAGCCTCTTGGATGGGAGGAGAAACATTTCCTTGAAAACTTCATGGCCTAAATTTAACTTGTGTAGGTTGACCATGATTGATAAGAAGAATTTAACTTTATTGTCATTACACTGTCACAAGTACAAAGCAGCGATATTAACTGTCTGTATATAACCCATCCCCTTGGGGAGCAGTGGGCTGCCATTGTGCAGCACCCATGCAGCAGTGTGGGGTTATTGATCTTGCTCAGGGAGGCAGAGTGGGGAGCTTGAACCCCAAACCTTCCAAGCACAATGCCCTAACCAATGCCACTACTCCCCTAAAACAACACAAGATTGCCCATTTCAATAACTTGGATTTGCCCTGCTTAAATTGCTGAAGTTTAAAACTCAGCTGTACTTTTTCTGTTTAGGTTTTTATGTCTGCACTTCCATACATAGTCAAGCAGATAAAAGGGCTTCTTTAGGATTTGAACCTGGGACCTCTGACACCCTAAACAAGAATCATAGCCCTATACTAACAAGGCCTTGAATGACAGAGTTCTATTATTCTCATACTGGAGAAATTAACTCTCTGCATTCAACCCATCCCCTTGGGGAGCAGTGGGCTGCCTCTAACCCTTAACATGTAAGCTTTGGACAGACTAAGATCAGGATCAGCTGTGGTTTCCTGGAGTACTGCTCTGTAACCCTCTAAGCCACTTTAAATTCACAAGTAGATGGTGCTGTGTGATGCACTTGGATAAACATTAATGTACAGCAGGGGTAACCAATAAAAAATCTGTGGGGTCCGAATAATGAAAATCAACATGCAGAAAAGGTCCTGAGACATTTTTAATTATAATCTGTTACTTTAAAAGGCATTTAAAACTGAAATAAAATGCAGGTGTTTATGCATCCATGTTATACATTTAATCTTTAAATAAAAAATAGAATGTTTTTCCATTGTAAAAAAAAAAAATCTAAATTGTTTTTGAAGTAGAAAACAACAATCTTTCAGTTTGGTATATAGATAAATTCTTGATTCACTTTTTTTTAATTACACACCTGAACTCACTGTTTTGTTTTTTCTTCATTTTTTATGGCTTAATGAGAGCAGTGGGCTTTATGCTGCCCTGCAAGGCTTTTAAAACTGGGTTTGATTTGCAACAAAGCCCTTCTAAAGCACATATCAATGTGCTCATTCATGATCCTGGATCAATATTTATTTTTGATTCTGTTCATGGTGGAGAATCCTGCTTCACAGCAGCAGGTTGAGCCAAACATACTCAAAATGTGCAGGGTCATCTTTGAGCACAGAATTTCACTTTTCTTTCATTAGTTCACCAGGTACTTCTTCCAGCAGTCCCCATAATCCCTGCTTTCTTTTTCTCTTCATCTTCTCCTTCTTTCCCATCGCCCGGCTTGCCACAGGTTTGCCTGCTGTGTCTAAAAGTAGCAGCAGCAGCAACCCAGACTGACAGCAGCTCATTGGCTGATTTGTGTCACGTGTAGCCTGGTCCTGGACGCTCTGGAGGGCTTTACCATATTAACAGGAGAAGTGGCACAAGTGAAGTTAGACAATGTCGTTGGACAACATGCAGTAAAATTAAAACATTTTTAGATCTAGTTGATTCTGGATCAGCCAGCAGGTGAGTCCGGATCCGGACCCTGGTCCCCTAATCTGTGACCTCTGATATACAGCATGCAGTGGTTGACTGAGGATTGATTAATATCAAAAGTTTATTCTAAAAATAGTCTGTAATAAAGATCAGTTTGTCTAAAGTGTGACAGCATTGCCTGGCCTTAAAAAAGAAGTCATCATTTTACTGACTTTTGTAATGTCACATCTACTGACTGAGTTGTTGTGTAGATCAGTAGTCCTAAGAGTTTCCAGTCACTGACAGATACCATCTGCATCAAGTTCCATCTAACTAAATAGATGTCTTCTATCTCCATTTGGGAGAAATATGAGGCAGATTTTGCAGGAGTTCAGTTGAACTTTTCCACCTGACTTCATTAACTTTTGAATAGAACTTTGAATTTGGGTGAATTTATGAAGAAAAGCCGTAGTTCTGTTCACACCCATCACTCAGCACACCCTGCTTGCCTGTCTCTGTTATTACTAATCTATCCGCTCCTGACAGCACCATATAAAACAGGCATATTTTCCCATGATGTCCTCAAGGCTCTGCCTCTCTCCTCTCTCCATGCTCATGCATTCTGTTTTCATTCATCATTCTTCTTTTCCTGCACCTCTCTTTCCATGTATTAACACTTTATTTCCTTCTTCTATGCTCGTGCAGTGTTCTGACACCAAGTAGGCAGTGTTATCAGGGTAATTGGTCTCAGATTAATGCTTCTTGTTACTTCACACATCTACATCATTTTAAAGGCTCAAAGAAGTATGAGAATTGAATAACTAGCAGATCAGTGACACCAGTAGTCAGTCTTATAATAGTGGAAAATAAGGCTATAATTTGAAATCCATTTAAAGGATAAAAAGGGTTATTTGGTTATTGAAAAAAATTTTTTTAAGCCTCTGTTGAAGAAAATCAGGCAGCTGAAACAAACACAAAATTATGTATTCCACCTGAGTAGCAAATATTTACATTGAATATTAGTTTGCACAATTATAAAGACATAGCAACAGCATTGTTTAAAGGCAAAATATTTTTTTTATGTTACAAACTTTAAGCTGATAGTAGAGGCGCTGTTTTCCACATCTGCATTACATTTTCTGTTGCAGCACTAATTAGTCAGGAGTAAAGTGCAGAAAAAAAAAATGTCAGAGCGCAGAAGGAATTCTTGCCGTCTAAATGACAAAGCATCAGACATCTCTCTTCAGCAGATCTGTGTTTTGGAGGTAAAGAAACTGAAATTTTTATGAAGGAAAATCAAAAAAGGTTTTTCATCTCATTATCAGAACAGGAGGATAAGCTACAGTCTGAGCTTCTTTTATTTCATCTGGGGCTTTTTTTAGTCTAACTTAAAACCAGAGAGAAATTAATTAGGTAAATAGAAAATATTCTTTAATGATTGCACTTGTTAAATGGAAAGACACTAACTAAAGTGGTTATATATCGGCCATCAGTTGTTCTTTGAAGCTACTAGTACCTTTTTTTTTGATTGTTTTAAGAGCAATAGAATTGGAAATGGATTTAAGTCCAGACTTTGGCGATTAAAGGACCTTACTTTACTCTAGAAAATGCTGGGTTACGTTATCTACCCAAATGCTGGGTTACAAAATTCTTTGCCCGTCATGAGTCCTATTTAGGGTAGTTAGGTTATTTTTATTTTTGTTGCACTTCCTGGTGGTTTGTGGAAAGACAAGCTCCACCTGGAAACACACCACACCCATGACCGTGCCGATCTGCGTGCTCTTACCACCATTTGCTCAAATATTTGGATTACCCGACTGACCAGAGCAGATAAGTGTGTGAGTGTGTGAATGAATGTAGTGTAAAGCGCTTTGGTCATGTCTCCTGACTTGAAAAAAGGCGCTATATAAGTACATGCCATTTACCAGATAAGGCTGTATGTTGAGTCGAACTTGAACTTTTGTAAATTAATTAGGCTAGAGCATGTAACTGTGTAGATTCAGAATTTTTTTTTATTTCAGATCAATGGAAATCTTTCATCAACACTCTGGCTGCTGTGGCAGCTAACAGACCTTTTAGACCAGGCATCCCCAAACTCGGTCCTCGAGGGCCGCTGTCCGCTGTTTTAGATGTTTCTCTACTCCAGCACAGCTGATTTTAATTGATAGTTGATTAACAGGCTTTTGCTCTACTGCAATCATCATATTCAGCTGTGCTAAAGCAGGGAAACCTCTAAAACCTGCAGGACAGCGGCCCTCGAGGACCGAGTTTGGGGATGCCTGTTTTAGACAGATTTAAAGGGGTCATAGAATGTAAAACCGAGTTTACATTGTCATAGATGAATAACGATAGTTCAGTGGTTGAAATGGACTTACAGAGAAGTTCAAACCCCTCGATACCTCCTTTCTCTGCAAATCTCATAATTCTAAACTTCCACCATAAAACGGGTGAATCCAAACGAAGCCCCAAATTGACGTAAACTCTGGGATTATGCCTTATTTGGTTCTGATCTGTACTTTTGTCACACCCTGAAATTGACATACAGACCAGCCCACTGGTTCACTGGCTCTTGAACAAGAATAGAGGTAGATGTAAGGCACCAGTTTAGCTGTTTAGTCTACAGTTGGGTTTACTACTACAACAATTACAAAGCAGACAGTTTCTCTATTGAAAATGAGCCAGAACCACGGGCATAAATGCAGTGTTCCATGCTGCACGCAGAAAGGGGAAAATTTTCACAGTCTTCCCAAGGATCCCAAGACTCCACAGGCATGGATTATTTTTGTCTATCAGAAGATCCCTGCTACTACTCCATCAGAAAGGCACATTGGTCACAAGGTGTCTGGCCAAGATCAACAAGCCGTTGGATGCTATCTTGGTCTATCTTGGTCCATCGATGGGCAGAAATTTAAAAACTCTTCATCCAGACAAACAAAAACCTTTGGAAGAATTTTTACAGTGTTCCCGAGTCTGGTTCCTGGTGTGGATAACACCAATGGGTGAAGCCATCTTGGACCTTAAAATGGGACCAGAGAACTGTTCCCTGGCTTAGTTTCAACTGGATTTGTAGAAGAATTAGTTTGAAATGTCAGAGGAGTAAAGAACCCCAGTATAGTGGCAAAAAAACAAGCTCTGCCAAAAGCTTGTGTTGTTCCATTTGTTTGCTGTGAATGGGATGGCAAAAAAGAAAAGATGATCTGTTTTTTCTCCTGACAGACTGATGGCTGGGACTTTTTTTCTCATTGGTTCAATACTCTACCTAAAACCATCATCTGCACCTTTGTGACATTGTTTGGCTCAGACAGCAAACCAGACCAAATGAAGGTGGGAATTTCTCACTATCCATGGTCTGATTTCTAGACCAGACCAGCAGTGTGATTTCATTCTTATTTGAGCAGGGATAAGTAATTTCCTTTAGGGCAGTACACAGAGTTGCTCAAGTATTCTCCGAGGGTCATTACAGGACATTTAGACTATTCTCTGCTGAATAAATCTCCTTGTGAGGGTTTGGCTAGAGGAAGGAGGGTGTTGCATCAAAAGTTTGAGCTGTTCACTGTAGAGAGCCTTTATAAAGCAGAACTATTGACAGAACAGCCCATACAGGCTTAAAGTGAGGAGGAGTGAGGAGGTTTGAAGCTGAAAAAAATCCAAATCTGAGGTGGCTGCTTTGAATTTGACAGCTTTATTTCAGGAGCTGTTTTCTGATGGATCAATGAGTCCGTCATCTTGGAAAGTAAAAACATTTCAAAGTTTTCCTTATCCACAAAAACACTCAATATGTTATGGTCTGTTACTACCGTTAAAACACATTTTTATTCGAAGAAATTTGATTGTCTTGTGTTATTTATTTTAATAAAGCTTCTAGCTGTTGTTGCAACCTTGGTGTTGGTTACAATCTAACCTAAATCTTTCACCTTCGTTCAATTTATCTGCACAAATTCTCTCCATCGTCATCAGTTGTGGCAAAAGTCAAACAGGCTTAAAGTGGAGGCACTCACACTTTAGCTAATTTTTTTGGAAGCATTTTGGCACTTATCAAAGAGTCTTTCTAATATCTGGAGGTTTGCAGAGAAACTTTTGGTCAGGCCACTGATGTTTTTAAGCACAGTGAACGATCAGCCTCCATGTGCTTAAAAACAGTAGCAGCCTGCATGCTTAGTTGACTCGTCCTATACAGCCATCCTTACCTATACATTGTTGAATAAATACCTTTTTGTTTTTGTGATGTACCATAAAGGGCTGATATGCCTTTCTAAAAGATAAGAAAATTCTGTAGACTTGATAATCATGGTCATGGTAATCTTGTTCTAATTGGTTCAGCAGAGCAGTTACTTCCTGGAACATGTTCACACTGTGATCACTAAAAACCTTGGGACAATTTTTTTCCTATTATTATGATACATTTGCTATTATTGACAAAAAGTTAACCCATTCTAATCCAGTTAAATTTCTATGATGCTAAGCTATGGCACAACAAGATAATGTGAGGTAAGCTAGCATAAGCGAAGGTTTGCCAAACCTGATAAAATAGTTTACTTAGATATGAGAATGCCACTCTATGCGTCAAAGCACTGTGTCATTTATTTTGGGTTTCATTGAAAGCTGAGGCTCACACCTGTAGCAATATCCGAAGAAGGCGCTTCCTATCTGAACAGTGGCTTGCACTGTTGTACTTATACTCGTGTACTCACAGGTCAGGGGGCAGCAGCAGACATACTGTAGCACCTCCAGAATGTCCTGGGTCGTTCCATGGACCTCCTCTCCAGGAATCATCCAGTGGAGCCATATATAAATAAACTGAATTGAATTGAATTGGAGCTCAGATGATTCCTGCAGACCCTTACTACTCACTTGGGACTGCCAGTTCTGTTAGACTTCCCCCCTTTTTAGTGTATCCAGCTCACCATCTAAAACTTACTTATAAACCCCAACCCAGTCCTGGCTATACATTGCCCAAAGCCTGCCTTGGGAGACCCTATCAGGGTCATTTGGGCCCCCGACAGCATAGCCTCTGGGATCGTCCAGGCAATGTAGTTACACTAACTACATTGCTTTTCCTGCAACAAGCACTGTAACTGATTACTTTTAAAGGACAGTAAGCTGCTACTCATTACTATGGTTTAAACATTTGTTATTTGTTACCATGTATTAATAAGGATTACAGTTTCCTGGTGGAAGCTCATGTGTCCATGTAACACCTACAGGTATGTGCTACTTCAGCATGAACACAGAGGAGAGAGGATGTAGAGCCCATGATTCAATGACAGTGTTCCTACAGTAAAGAACTCACTGAAGGCTAAATATTACAGTGATTTGCTCGTTATATCTGGAAACAAAGACTATCAGCGTCAGTTAGAAGCTTTAATTCAAAGAAACTCTTCACATCATCTTAGCACTTAGAGCTGCTGCATTTAATCGAAACATGTTTGTTACTTTCTTTGGGTTAAAATGATTTTACTTTCATGGTTTACATTTTCTCTCGCAAATATCCTTGGATCATTCAGTCCTGCTAGGGTTTTGTTTTCTCTCAAATAGTGTAAACTCTGTTTAATTCTATTGCAAAGTATAAATTATATTTTAGTTAAACTGCTTGGAAAGCATTATTTTTAAGGTTAATTCATATTTTATTGTCAATTGAAGACTGCTAATGTTCAAAAAAAATTTGTATTAATAAACAAAAACATCCGAGTGTGAAGCGGCCAGTATGAGGATTAGCACCTCCAAATCTAAGACCATGGCTCTTCACCGGAGAAAGGTGGACTGCCCTCTTCAAGATGGTGTAGAGTCCTTGTCTCAAGTGGAGGAGTTAAAGTATCTTTAGGTCTTGTTCACGAGTAAGGGACGGATGGAGCATGAGACTGTTGTGTTGTGGAAGGAGGGCGCTGAGTCGGGGGGCAAAGCTCTCAATTTACCAATCGATCTACGTTCCCACCGTTACCAATGGTCATGAGATGAGTAATGACCGAAAGGACAGGATCGCAGATAAAAGCTGCCGAAATGAGTTTCCTTTGCAGGTTGGCTGGGCACACCCTTCGAGATCGGGTGAGGAGCTCAGTTACCTGGGAAGAGCTCGGAGTAGAGTCGTTGTTCCTCCACGTTGAAAGGAGCCAGCTGAGGTGGCTCGGCCGTCTGTTCCCGATGGCTGGTGGTCGCCTCCCTCAGGAGGTGTTCCAGGCATGTCCCATTGGGAGGAGGCCTCGTGGAAGGCCCAAGAAATGCCGTAGGGTCTCTGAGCTGGCCTGGTGTCTCCCCCTCGGGGTCCCCCCAGAACAGCTGGTGGAGGTGTGCTTAGATCGGGAAGTCTGAGCATCTCTGCCGAGACTGCTGCCTAAGCGACCCGGCCCTGGATAAGCGGAAGAAAAAGGATGGATGGATCATCACATCTACATAATTATATTTCATTTCACTTGCCACACCACACACTTCAATATAGACTGGTTTTCATCGTTTTCAGATGGGTTGACTTCTAAATTAATTATTTAATGTATAAATTATTAGCACATACCTTATATTTAATAGTTTAACCACTAGTTGTATTTAAAACTCCAATAACAGGAACATTTTCCAAGTTCTTATACACTATAGATCATAAGAAGTAACTACATAGTTAATTTGTGTAGTAATGAATTACTTTCACTGAGCAGTACCTGAGTTACACAGTCAGTTATTCTTTTTGGGTGAAGTAACCAGTAACTATAATTAGTTACCTTTTTAAGTAACTTGCCCAACACTGCATGCAGACAATGAAACCTCTCCAAGGTAATGAGGTGGATTCAGTGATTTGAGGAGGGGTAGTTAATATTGTTGTATTCAACACAGAAATCTAAAAACTGTTACTAGAACTATCTAAAAATATACAGTATGCCTTCACATCAAAAACAAAACTCTCTTAGACGAAGAGTATGAACAGTTCCCTGGAGCATACAGAGAGCTCAGCTGTTCTGATTGCATTTTGTTGATGTTGAGGTTATTGTGGACGTTTGGGAGATTAAGAAGAACAAGGGGTCTATTGACCATCAAGGTAAAGGAACTAGAATCTGACATGTTCAATAAAGACCTCTAACACTAGGAATAAAAAAGCTCTGCAAAGATTCCCCCAATAATACATAGACAGGCTGATCAGGAACCTTAACTGCTCAGGAACTTTTATTTAAGCTCTATCTTCCACTGCTACACTAGGTAGTATTAGAGATTTCCAGGGGAGAATAGCAGGGATCTTATCTGGGAAATAAAAATAGCTAAGGGTCACTTGGGTTACATTGCCACCCCTGGATACAGTATATATGTATTTATAACTCTACCACACCAAGGAACAGCTTCCTTCTCATAGCAGTATCTCCTAATCATCCACCTTATTGGCCATATATGACAATAGATCTGCAATATTCTCATGCAGCTTATTTTTATCAGTAACTGTTTTCATTGTGTTGTTACATGCCTTTTTTCTCAGGAACAAGAGCAGCGAATGATTTCATTGCTTCCTGCACCATCCTTTCCTGCTCAAAAAGCAATAATTACAGTGTCTCCTTTATTATTAGCAGATAAGACTCCCATAAACGGCTCCCCCGAGAGCCTATCCAAACTTAAATAGACTATTTTTTCCTTCTGCTGCTTCTGGTCTCTGTTCACTGTTGTCCCGCCTCCACTTCTTCATTGACAAAAGGAGCAGCAAAAACAAAGAGCTCCATAATCAGTAAGACAGGGCCCTGAAAAGAAAAAAGAAAAGCTGGATGTGACACAGGCTTGACCGAGAAAAAACAGAGGAAGCTCTTTGACAGTTATCAGTGCACTAATTTGACTCTCAAAACTCCACAATGTGTGCGAGCAGCTAATTACTCTGATCCATGTAAAACCATGAAATCATGTTCTGATCTCCAGCAGAGTATCATGCTCATCTGATTCCCATTTGTTTGACTTACAGGGATTAAGCATTAATTACAGGCAAGATGAGTCAAGCACACATATAAATAGTGATGTGTAAGGTTTTTAATGTTGCAGCCATTACAGCAGCAGTAAGGTCAGAGAGCTGAGACAGCATTGCTTAATAGGGCTCTTTTTCACACAGAAACACACATACACACACGTGCTGGATTTAAATGTTGGATAAAAGCTGCTTTTGCCGGTGACATTAATCAGGTTTTAGTTGATTTTAACATCAACCTCCCTTATGAGAACAGAGAGGATTAGCAATAAGTAAACAATCTGACCAAAGCTAAGATTAAATGCATTTCACAAACAGTATGCACCTGAGGATGTGCCCCAGGAAACATGTTAACTCTATTGAAAATGATCAGGGGTGCTTTCAGGGCTTTGAACTACATCTAAAGGTCCATAGTCACATTACATGCCTCCACCAAAAGAATCAAAATTCAGTTGAGTATGATAAAATAAGGCTACATACTCCAAGCCTGTCTTGATGGGGTTTATAGTGTGCCTTTGGTTCTAAATAAAACCCCAGCTGACATAAAGAGCTTGCCTAAACAGAAGTGGTGCCATCTACTGGCAGTACCACTGAACCACAGAATACCGGATTGTTTTCACTGATGCAACTAAGTCTCAGAGGATAGATAGGATATTAGCATTAACTAAATATGAAAACTTGACTTTATAAAACATTTTTCAAAAAAGACAGTGAACTTAAACTGTGAAAAGAGTTTACAAAACAAACTAAACTAAATTTAATTTTGTTTTGTTTTTTGTGTGTGCGTATCATAATGCATTTATTTGAGGTCTAGTTTCCAGGTGCAGTTTTCACTGTCTGTATTAAACTAGATAATAGCAGGTATGGGATTGCTTTTTACCATTATTTTTTGTTTTGCTTTTTATTTTTGTCTTTCCCCCTTTAGGTTATATTTGCATGTTTTCTAATGCCAAAACAAGACTTTGATGGGCTATTCTATAAAGCTTGGAACTCAAAGCCAATTCAGACATTTTGAATTGAAAAAGTTTCCTGAATGGGAAGCAAAAAAATGTTCGGTGGGTTGTGTTTTTTTTAGTTTTTAACTTTAACTAATGACCTGGATGACTGGGAATCTTAACCAGCATACAGGAATAAGCACTAAAAGATTGGCCAAACTCTATCATCTTAATCAAAGGTGTTGATGGCAGCAGCACAGTGGATATTTCTCTCCAGGAAGGTGTCACAGCCAAACAGGGACAGACCAGATGAAGCCGCTATGAGGAGAAAAGCAAAGAGAGGATAAAGTTAGAGGTTGAACTAAAAAATACAGCAGAATGGGAGGATACAGAAAGAAGGCATCATAATGATGAAAATGGGTACCTATGTCCTCCAGAAGTCTAATTCTATAGCAGCATAACTATAGAGATAGCTCAGGATATCCTAAACCCTTCTAAGTATAAGCTCTATCAAAAAGCCTACGGTAGTCTTAAAAGTACACAAGGTGTCTGCCTTATGTACTGAAGTTGTAGTTGGTTTATTGTTAACACCAGCAGTATTCACATTTTAACAACTTCACGGCAATATCAGAATTATTTTTGAGCTCCAGCTTTAGTGTACTTAAGTGGTTATACTGTACAGTTTTCACAGCACAACATGAGCTTTATCTCTTTTAGAATCAAACATCCTTTTGCACCTTTTTACCTTTGATCTTGAACTTTTTTTACAACTATGCCATGAGGTCACTCAGTTGCCTCCATTGCTTCAGCTTGTTTACCAATTAAACGCACAGTGATGTAATCGCGGGCACATGATGTTGTCAAGATGAATATAAACAAAAAGGCTATATTTACTTACGAATCAATCAGAAACAAAGCATAATAGGCAAAGAGAGCAAATGCTACACCAGTAAGATGGTGTAATTTGTCATAAAGAAAATCAGAAAATTTTATTACATAGTAAAATAGTTTAATGGATTTTTTAGAGAATTGCCCATTTCTTAACTCAAATAAAACACAAATAAAAAAAAGTATTTTGCCTATAAAAGTGTGACTTCACAGTGGGTGAGTGTTTGCCTCCCTCTGGTGGTCTTAAAAAGCAATGTTTGGTACTGTACTGAGATCATCACCATAACTACAGGATCACCTCTATACATAAATAATTTTTGAAAAGTAAATTGATTTCATAAATTTTGTTCAAAAAGGAAGACATACATTTAATAGATCCCTTACATACATATGAAGAGCCTTCAATATTATTGCCTTAAGTTCAATTTTTTGTCGTGTAAATCTTCTCAACAAACTATGGCCAGATACTCATCCAGGGAATTAAGTATGACAGAGTTTGAGAGCCTACCACAGTGGCCTTTATAACACTTTCTCAAACCAACATGGGGGTTATCTCCAGACACAAGAGAGATCGACACAGGTTTTGGAGAGTCCTCACAACATGCGTCCTTGTGGTCATTTTACCTTTTTACCACATATGGACCTGCAAATTGGGCTGAGAGGGATTGGCCAGGTGTAGGCACCAGCATGAGCACCTTATCACCTGGTTCGAACGACCGCTTTACACTCTTTGTGTCATACAGTTGTTTCATTTTCCCTTGGGCAGCCGACAAAGACTTTCTTGGTATTGAACAAGCATGGTATAGATGTTCCCAACATTGTGTGACAAACTTAAGGACATTAGATTGTTTCTGAGTGTTGGTTGACAGGAGTTGCTATTTCAAAACCTTTTGAGGTCCCCTTACACAATGAGCAAAAACCAGCTCAGCAGGGCTAAAACCAAGAGACTCCTGTTTAGCTTAACGGGCTGCAAACAACAGAAAAGGGAGTCCTTCATCCCAGTTTTTGTCTGTCTCATGACAATATTTGCGCATCATGGCCTTGACAGTCTGTTGTCATCTTTCTAGAGCCCCTTGTGACCGAGGATGGTAAGGACTGGAGGGAATGTGTTTAATGCCAAAAGACTGTAGTGTCTGCTTTAAGAGTTTGGACTGAAAATTGCTGCCTTGATCAGTTTCTATAACTCTAGGCAGACCAAAAGTTGCAAAAAAAAAACTTCAGAAGAGCTTTAGTCATAGTGGACGCTGTAATTTTTCTTAGCGGAATGGCTTCAGGGAAGCGAGTTATTTGCCAGTAAATATAGCTCTACATAAAAAGAAAAAAAAAAAATCATATTTTTATAGTAAATTAAGATATCAGACTTGACCATAAAACTTTTTGATAAATACAATATCAGCCTACTAAAACATATGATCATGTACCCTTCTTTATAAGTACTAAGTACTTTATTTAACTCTATTTTACTAATTGAGTGACTTATTGCAAAAAAATTAAATTTCTTATCCAGGGGTGATGCTGAGAAACTAGTCCTTGCATTTGTTATTTAAGGCTGGACTATTGTAATTCTTTACTATTAGGAAGTCCACAAACTGTAGTTAAAAGCTTTCAGCTGATGCAAAATGCTGCAGCCAGAGTTCTGATGAAAACTAAAAGTTAAATCATATGTCTTGTACCTTAGCTTATCTTCATTGGCTTCCTGTTGAATCCAGAACAGAATTTAAAATCCTCCTTCTCTCATATAAAGCCTTAAATGGCCAAGTTCAATCTTATGTCAGAGATCTGATTGTTCCTTATGTTTCAAACAAAGCACTTTGCTCTCAATCTGCAGGTTTACTAGTGGTTCCTAGAATTTCTAAAAGTAGAATGTGAGGCAGATCTTTTAGTTATCAGGCTCCTCTGCTGTGGAATCAAATACCAGTTTTAGTCTGTGAGGCAGACACTCTGTCTACTTTTAAGGCAAGTTTAACTGTTTCTTATTGATAAGGCTTATAGTTAGAGTGGCTCAGGTTATCCTGAGCTATCTCTATAGTTATGTTGCTATAGCCTTAGACTGCTGGATGACATAGGGACTTCTTTTCATCATTCTGCTTCACTCTACCTACAAATGTAAACTATTTCCATTTTCAAGAACCAAATTTGGTTTTTCATTTCAAATTCAATCATTAAATCAACAGATATAAATGCTTAAATCATATCGTTCCATGTTCAATGAAACTGAATTATATTTGTAAAGGAAATGTAAAAACACACCAAATGAGGAAAAGAAAACACCCACATTTATTTGAATTATCATTTGATTTATTGTTTAAATTCAAGGTTTTCAGCTTAACTACATCCAAGAGCTTTCAAATCGCCATTGTGAGCTCATCAACACCAAAGTGACAACAGTGTGACATCATCGGCACCATCATGACATCACAGCATCATGATGGGGTTCAAATTAATACACAGTCCATCGTGAAGCCTGTCAACAATAAAAGCATCTCGCCATCAACCCTTTACAGTGGAAACATTGTACATAAACTTTGAGTCCAGCTTCAAATTTCTTTTAAACGGCTGCTTTAAAAACTAGCCAATCTAGAAAAAAAAACATCAACCGCTTTACTACGGGATCTTTGAATAAGAAATAAGGATTTTTTTTTCTCTCTCCATTTTGGCTTAAGTTACATGACTCTGTACAGTGAGGATGATTTTAAAAATACAATGGCAGTTCTAAATGTCCTGATATGACATGGTAACAGTACTGTGCGTGCTCAAACTAATGTTCTCCTGCCTCATTCTTTTGCTTTCTCTCCATATTTGTTACACCCACTGCAGGAAAGAAGAGAAAAGCAACTTTCTTCAAAACAAATTCTTACAGTAACACTACTTTTAAATTTAAAACATACTGTATTTGTTTCAAAAAAGAAATATCTACAGCAAAGAATCAGTGCATTTTAAATTAAAAACTTAAAATTACTTTAAAGTATTTGTCTTTTACGTCCCCCGTTTCAGAGGGTTCAGTGCAGGTTTAGAAGCTGTAAAAAATTCAGAATTTAACATTCAATAAAAGTAATTGTTGTTCTCATCCTTCAGTGCAAGGAGTTCCCAAATATTGGAGCCCGTGACCCCCCGGACAAGTGATCCCAAAAATACAGATCATTATTTTAGCTCTTTATCCATATAAAGTGACCTAGTTATTTGAAGGTTTAAATAATTTTTAAAAAGACATTTCATTATTTAATGCATCATTTTAAATGCAGTTGTACATTTTATGTAATTTATATTTAACTATGGTACATTTCTGTATTTTTTGGAACATTAATATGTATGTACTTTATATATATTTTGCCCTCTGTATACCTCTGCCATCACATCACAGTGATTGTGAAGACCATGACCCACACTTAGGGTTCTTACCCCCAAATTTGGGAACCCCTGCTTTACAATAGGGCTGTTTTTAGATCAGGAGCAAATGGAAAAACAATCTAGAAAATAATTCAACATTTCTTAATTTAAGTGTATTTCCCCTAATTTAGGTAGGTAAACAAGATGTTTTGCCAATAACAAAATAAGATAATTAGATAATATGCACTTGATAAAAGACAATGCATTTTTTTTTACTTATTTTAAATGTAAATTGTCTTGTTCCATTGGCAAAGAGTCTCACCTCAATTTAAGAGCACATGCACTTATTTTAAGAAAATAATTATTTAGATTTCTATTTTTTCCAGTAAAGGAAGACTCTCTTGTTCCAGTTTTAACATAGGTGTGTACATTTACAAGGACAGAGTGCTTTTTCCAGCCTTATAATAGGAGCCAAAGATTTTTCCAAAGAATAGATCTCTCTTTGTGTCCTTCTGAATAAATAAACCTTATTGCACGTCAACATACTTTACAGTTTAGGAGTCTGAGCAGCTTAGTACATCATATAAGGTATCAGTTTTGCACTGATTAGTCTCCTTTTTGCCTTTCAATGCATGTAAGCCAATCATTTCTAGTTTATCTAAAATCTACACTAATTGAAATTCTCAACTGTTATTTTTGACACCATGCTGTTTTCATGGTCACTAACTGGTGTTTATTGTATGGCTATAACCTCCTTTACTAACATCTAAATGATGAGAAGCCGTAAATACAGAGCACTCAGAATTTCTCTTCTTCATTGAAAAATAATACATTTTAGATATTCTTGCTAAGAAAAATATTGCATTAATCCCACTATTTTATGGCTATTAGTGTTTATGATGTGCCACAGAGATCTGTAATTGTGTTGGTTTTGTTCAACATGATGTAGGACTGTACTACGGAGCAGGATTACTGGTTAAACCTAATTTTCTGGTAAGGTTTAACACAATTAGACCAAATTTAAATGACAAATATGTTCATACTCTGAAAACGAATATTAAAGCTCTATAGTAAGTTGCATTTTGCCCTAACACCCTGAACCCACCAACCTGGAAAAATTCTGTGAATATATTTAAACACCATTCTTGGCAGACATTTTAAAATTGATTTATATTACTGGATTATCAGCTTGTAAGCCTACTTTTTGTACAGTCTTAATTGTGGCCATTACATGAGCTTAAACGTAGTTGTGCTATAAACATTTTTTTTTTTCTGTGTTTGGAATCTTTACCATTTAATTGCATCTAGCTGTTGATTTGAAGCTCTGCTGACAGGCTGCCTCTTCCTGAATTCCATTAACTCCACACATTGCTAATGTGATCAATTAGATTAGACTTACTCCAATAATAAATCTGTTCTGTCAGAGGAATTTTATGGACTTAATCTTGTTCCATTATTGTTTCGATTGACAAGTTTTTAAATGGTAAAAAATGTAATAAAATGCAATCCTGAAATGAAACATCGTAATAAAAAAAATGTTTGAGAGTTTGTTTTTTTCTCTGATTTCATTTTTACAATATATTTTTTTCAGATTTTGTTAACTGATCTGTAAAAAAAACAATTTGAAAATCACGCAATTTGTAAAAATTATTCTGAAAAAGGGAAATTAAAAAAGAAAAAAAAAATAAAGAAATTAAATCTGATAAAACAGCAAAGTTACTCTGAAAACTTTTTTTAATAAAGTTTTTCAAAGTTTAATTTCTGAATTAAAGTTTTTTGTTTCTATTTACAATACATGCTCTGCTTACAACAATAATGGAACAAAGTTCAATCAAGCTTGTTAGTGTGAGCAGCTTTTTAATCGCAGTCATTACTTATCTAAAAACAGTCAACATGGACAATGCGTTGGTGTTGCTGCAGCTTATTGTTTATGACATGCTGCAGTACAGCTGGCTGTGGAACTCACTCACAGGAAGATGCTTCCTCTACTGTGCTTGACAGCTGATGCAGAGTGATTTCCTTTGTAAACTTCGCTTTTACTTTGAACCAAATAGCTCGAGGTTTCTAGTTCAAGTCTCTTCCAAGAAATTCTATTCATCTAAATGGGAGAGTTTGGTTCTTTTTCCAGATCATGGCGCAGTGGTGTTATATCTGAATATCTGAAACATGCTCAAAGCTGTTTAATGATGCTGAATGCTCAAGTTAATCCTTCCCTTCATATAGATCTTCCATTAGACTGTCAGACTTTCACATTTTTCAAAGTAATGTTCAATCCAATTATTTCTGTAAAATCCAAGAAAAACTACCTGCCTATATAAATTACAGCCAGATTCCATTAGGCCTTAGTTGAGCTCTGAGCTCTACCAGTTAAAGACTTTAGGTGTATTTATCATGTTTAGCCTTTTAGTAGAGACCTTTTAACATACGGTTTTACTTGTGCACCATATTTTTGTTTTCAGAATTCGATGAAGCTCTATAACTTAAAACTAAAATACAACAAATAAACAACAGATTATCATTAGATTTATCTTCATTAGAAATGATGGCATTACTGCCAGAGAAAACCTGCTTCGTAGTACAGATGATGCTGAAATATGTGAAACCTTCAGAAAGTCAGAGTTATAAAAACAGTCCGACTATTCCTTAACCTAAAAATGAAGAAACTAAGGAGGGAAATGGCATTCGAATAATGTCCAGCACTTTTTTCCCCACGCTGCTTGCATAAATCTCTTCATTAAATCATCTTTTATTTACAACAATTCATGAGATCCTTATCAAGTCTGGCTCCTCAGAGCCCAACAAGTCTTTTGGACACTCCTTAATAAGAGTCCAAACATTAAACTCCAGGTTAAGAATACAAAAAAAAGTCTGAGATTGTTATACAGTAGAATACGGTAGACAGCTTTCAAGTAAAACAGCTTAACACTGATGTAATCACACGATAAAGGAAAATCGGGTCAAACTACAGCTGAAAATCATTCTAACGAAGCATTATTAGTGGTTGCATGTTTTCAGTTCGACCCCGGGGATGAAAAACGGACAGAAACTGCATCATCAGATGATCAACAGAATTTCGTGAGAGATTCTTCTTTTTGTTACTGAATCTACTGAAGCAAAAATGTTTAATTATTTTGAAAGTTTAGAAAAAGCCATCATAACCACAAACGACTAAGCCGCCGATTTCTCTGCCTCAAAAAAACAAAAAATGGAACACATCTTTTTGCTTGAAAATATTTGAATAAGCGAGTGACTAAGCGACACCCACAGTTTGTTTTGAACAGTAATCCATTGATAATTATCAATGCACAAAAAGATAAGACGAAAGCACACAAATATCCAAAAACTAAAAGTAAGACAGCTCAGGATCAGAGAGATTTTTTTTTTTTGTCATGGTCGTTCTTTTTTCCTTTTTTTCCTCACCTAATTTCAAAATACACATATTAACCAGCTGTATAAGATTTACAGAGGGATTTGGATTCATCAAAAAAGCACAGTTTTATGTCAGTTCAGCTTTCCTGGCTTTATGGTGGACCTTAAGTCCAGGACAGTTCAGGTCCAGTCCAGACCAGCCTGGTTCAATGCTGAGGAGTAGAGACGGCCTTTGCTGGGGCAGTAATACTAATAACTGTGTGCCATCATGTGCTGGGAAGATGGCAAGTAATGCTGGAGTTTTTTCACACCGTGCCGTATTCCCTCTGTTTGTTCACCCTGCCGGAAGCTCCGCTCAACTTCACCAACCGGTATGAGGAGCCTCTGGTTGTAGAGCTGTGGGAGATCCAGAGGGGCCAGGACGTACTACAGAGGCCAGAGGCAGCTCAGAATACAGACAGAGAAAAATATGGCTGAGGTGGTCATTGGTAAAGAGATTAAAGAGGAGAAAGTGAAAGAGTTCCTGGGGCAGAGGAGCTGTGGAGCACCTAGCCGTGTTCTCAGGTACTTTGGTGAGGTGGAGGTCAGGGAGGATGAGGGAGAGGAATCTAAAGAATGCCTTCAGAGGGGAAGAAGTCATCTAGCCTTAAAGATGCCTGCAGGGAGGAAAAGGATGAAACGAAGCCGTGAAAAGAAGAACATCAGAATGAAGATAAGGATGTAAAAAAATTAGTAAATATATTTTCAACAGTTTCAATAATCAAAGAATTCAGGAGTGCTGTGCAGAGATTTTAAACCCCATTTTGCTTTTTGTTTTTCATTTTGCTTCTCCTGAGCAGGGTCTACAGAAATGAATAAAAGATGTAATTTAAGGAAAACTACAACTATCTAAAACTGTACTGTGCATAAATAAAACTGACAAAAATGTCCTTAAATATTCAAAATACAACTTTTGTTTTCATGCTTATCAATTTCTCTTATAAGTTTTGCAAAGTGGTGTTTTTTTCCCTCACAGTATTCAGTCAGCTGTAAGCTGACCGTTTAAAAAAAGTAGTGTCTGTTGTTGAGTTTGTATTACATACATTGTTTCATAAATATACAATAGACTGACCTTTTTAAATCCTGCAAGTAAAATTTCACAAAGTACAAAAAAAAAAAATAAAAGCGGTACAAGAGCTGATCAAAATAGTCCAAAACTAAGCCTTATTAAAAATTAATAATAAAAATTAGGACAATTATTTTAGAAATGATTAAAACCAACTGAATAACAGAGGAAAATAGTTACAACTAAATCAAAATAAAATAGAGTGAAAAGTCCCAAACTATTAGAACCTGGCAAATGAGTTTAACTTTTTTTAACTTTAATAAAATGGTCGTAAACAATCAAGAGTTTCTAAAGACCTCTTACAGGTTTCATTCAGACTTGATAAACTGTCCCCATCCCTGTAAAGAGCTGCTTAATCTGTGAAATGAAATACATTTTTGGCCATATTTCCCAAATTATATTTTACACAAACACATCACTGCACTGCATTTAAAGCTAGAGCCCAGGTTGAAGCAAGGGGGTGGAGATGCCATGATGTGGGGTTACTTTCTTCATTTGGAAGAAGAACTTTAAACAGAAGTGATCAAAAGCTGCAACACATAAATATCAAAGTTGCAACATCAAATGAGCAGGTGCTTAATTGTTTAACTATACCTACAGGCTTAAAACAATATATTTACTACCAAAGATAAATACAAAATCTATACAATTTTAAAGCTTTGAAATAAGTAAATAAATAAAATAAGAATTGGAAATCTGACCCACCCAATCACAGATTTATTCTGCTCTGTCACCGCAGCCATCTTCAGCAGATGGTCTCAAGATGACGCGAGTTCTGCAGAGTTCAGGAGAATAACAAGAAAATTAAGGAAAACATCCCATTTTAAAAGCCTTCAAGAGCACACTGGACTTTGACTTTATGGCATTACAGATATTTACAATACCATGAAAAAGAATTTACCACTAAGGTGTTTTTATTTTTACTCTTTTTTTAAATAATTAAACATTTTTATATCAGATGATGAAAATCTGATTTAGAAATTAGGTTATGACTTACACAGAAATGTCTGACTTAATAAACTTGCTCTAGATGGGAAAATGTTAAAATGTAACTACATTACCACAATGTGCAGAAGTTTAAAGTACAACTCATGTAATGAAAAAAAAGTAATTTCAGAGAACCTACTTCCACCTACATTGCCTTAAATACAGGCAACAACACAAACATGGTAAGTGGATCAATCACAGAAATAATAGTTTTGCGAGGATTTGTAGAGGATTTCTCACCACACTCTTCACTAGAGACAGAAGAAATTTACAGTGGAGAACATTGGCATACACATTACTACACATGACATTATTTTCCTTGAATGCTGCAATATTTAAGATGAACCACAAAGTAAAAGTTTTACTTTTCTCTTTTTGGTCTACAGAATATTTCACCAACAGTCATGAGAAATTTTTTTAAATGTAAGACAGGTTTGTGTTTTTGGTAATAAGGAATAGTTTTAGTCTTTGGGCTCTCTAACTGATGGAATTTAGTCTCTTGCTTATTGTTGAAATAATGCTTTCTTGAGCCTATTTTTGTAGACAAGCGACTCCTGAGAAGTTTGCTACTAATCAGACCAATAGATATCAGTGACTCTGTTTATAATCTCTTCATTACCACCTATTGATAGGGGCATGCTGTCTCAAGGGATCTTTAAGCCTATTTCATGTTGCCAGAAAGGCCTACATAAGTAGTTTCTTTAATTTAATGGTTTGCTAGTCGTTAAATCTGAATGCAGCAAATTAAAAAAATACATTTCTTAATCACAGTCATTTTATGATTTCAGAAGTTTTTGTTCTCCTGTGGTCTGGCTGCTTTGGATAGCTTAGTGCCTTAAATAGCAGAAATTTTTATTTAAAATGCCTTTTATAATTTTAGGGAATCTTTTTCATATTTTTATATATGTTTATATTCATTACCTGACATTTTCACGTGTGATCATAAAAAGGCAGAAACATTTTCAGATCATTTTCTGTGTCTTACAGGAGTGTCGTTCCATTGCCGTGGTAAATCTTCAGGTTCGGGTGGGTAGGACATCCAGGAGGGGCTCCTGTACGAGGACGGAGGAGACATGACGAAGTAATCCGAATAACCCGGTCGGTTGGCTGATATAGCGTAGACTGCCGTGATTGGGTTTCCTGTCATGATAAAATTTGTACTATAAATAAACGTGACATTTATTCTTCTCTCTCCAGAGTTTTGATCATGGTAACATTGTGTCTTGCCTGAGTAGTTGCTGATGGACTGATCCACAGTGACAGCAGGGAAAGGTGTCCTGGCCAGCGGCAGGTAGGGGGCACCGTTGTGTTGCTGGGCCTGCAGATCTGATGCTTCAGATGCACGGGGCTTCAGGCTCACGTCAGGGGTGGAGCTGTTACTGCAGAAGAGAGACTAATATCAGCTCTAAACAAAAAACCATAAACAACCATTGGAGAAAAAAAACGCTTCATCTGACGATGACAGCTTTATTTATTAACAGCAGGAGATTGTTACACTGCATTGTCACAAGGACTATACAGATGATATATTAACATACATATAGATACATACAACAATGTGGACAACATAAAAGGTGAAGTATCCTAGCATTGTTAAAGTGCTTAATCATATTGTGGTGGTCCCAAAGTATCCATCTTAGTGTCCCTCCTATTCAGTACCTTCATGCTCCCCCTAACCCAGATCCCATCCACCCTTTTTCTTCCTTTGGCACCTTCTTCTTCTCCTTTTACAACTTGGGCTGATGTAATGAGTAAATTTCTCCACAATGAGATCAAGAAAGTCAATCAATTAACAAACAACATAAGTTACCATAGTGATGCAGACAACACCCAGCTGTACTATACTACGAACCCATCCCAGCTCTGTGTGGTAAGAAGGAATCAAAGTCACAGGAGGAGCGTTTAAAAGTTATCACGCAGCTTCAGTTGCTGCGTCTTCACAGGTCTGCCTAGAAAGTGGATCGGACAGCTGCAGCTGATCCAGAATTGTACTATCTGCATCCTCACTAGAACTAAGAAAATGGAGAACATCAGCCAAGTTCTAAAGACCTTCTTCCTGTTTCTCAGAGAATAGACTTTAAAATCCTTCTGTTGGTCTACAAATCACTGAATGTCTTTGCTCCAAAATACATTATAGACCGTTTGGCAGTGGATAGACAGACCTCTAAGGTCAACTGAATCAGATCTACTGTGCAGAACCAGAACCAAACATGGAGAAGCAGTTTTTAGAAGCACCCCCTACTGGCGAGCGGGAGATTTCTAAAAATGTATTAAAAATACTTTGCACAATTTAGACATTTCTTGTGAATATTTCATGTAATGATTTTGACTTTTTTTATTTTACTATTATGAGTATTTGGATTTTAATTAAATAACTTTGAGGCCTAATCAACACAAGTTCATGGAAGCTATGTTGTTATGGCAACGTCAAGCAAGCTAGGGCGTGGTATCCTGCTCGCGGCAGCAGACTAGCAAATTCACTTAGTCTAATGACAGGAATGAGGAGTAAATATGGCACAGAAACGCATTTCGGATTTGTGTGCTTATGAGAGACTTTATCTCCACGACCTCAGAACGTAGCTCAAAGTAAGAGCACGGTGCCGCCGGGAACTTTCATATCTATTCATGCAGTTTAGCGTAACCATAATATGTTGGAGTTTTTTTTTTTTATCATGGGGTTCTTTGTGTAATAGAGATGTGTTCAATAATGTTTAAATAGCATAATAATATAATTATTTCCTTGTGGTTTGTGTAAA
The DNA here is from genome assembly GCA_030533445.1 of Cyprinodon diabolis. Taxonomy (NCBI): domain Eukaryota; kingdom Metazoa; phylum Chordata; class Actinopteri; order Cyprinodontiformes; family Cyprinodontidae; genus Cyprinodon; species Cyprinodon diabolis. The sequence goes on along the minus strand of CM060063.1, from coordinate 9,365,261 downwards.
AGTATTTTTTAATCTAATATAGACAAGTGTAACATAAACACACTGACTCAGGGTTATGCCAGCAGATCAAATCGACGTTGTTATAGTGTTATTGTGAACTTTAATTAAAAAAGAATATTTACACCTGAGAACTGATGATGTCTGTGTGTTACAGACCCCAATGGCATACACTGAAATGTATATAAAAAATAAAGTGAATCTCAATTGAATCTCAATCTATTTATTTATTTATTTTTATTGTATTTTAAATAGGGCTATAGGCTCATAGGTCTTTTGTCAAAAAAAAAAAAAAAAAACACTCCCTGTTCATAATTGCTTGCGGCAACCCAGCACTAATCTTAAACAAAAATGCCATAAAACTGTAAAAGTGGAGAAAACCTGAGTTGCTTGAAAGCCAGATTAAGGAGTTTTTTTTTTTCAGAGAATCCTTCACTCAGATATCTAAACATTAGACTCCTGTTTTAGTATAACTTTCATTTTATGTTTTCTTCATCCTTTTCTTAAATATATTTTACATATGCATTTTTATTCTCTTTGAGTATTTGTTCTGCCTTTACTGTATGCTACTGCGATATACTGTTATTTGTCTTCTCATGTACAGCACTAAATTGCCATCCTGCTATAGAAATAAACTTGCCTTTCCTTGCTTGCAGCACGATGGAAAACTTCCAACTGTTTCTTGAGTGTAGAGGCAGACAGTACATTTGGCCCAAAGGGAGCAGCTTAAATAAAGCCCTTAGGGGATGTTTTTTTTTTGTTTTTTTTAAACAGTGTCCTGTCTGGCAAGGTGGCAATAAGAATAATTGTCTTGACGCCAAAAGGAGCCTAACAGATTTTACTTTCACAAGTGTAGCGGTATGGCAATTGCCCTACTGCTCCACTTGTTTCATGCATATAAATTGCTTTATTATAATTATGCAGGGAGTTTTACAGTTCATATGGACACTGCAATGTAAGTAGAGCAGAAAAACAGAAGAAGAAAAAGGAAAAAGAAAAAAAAAAAGGACAAAAGATGAAAGAAAGAGGAGATAGGAAGGAGACAATGACAAAACATTTTCAGTCTGCTTCATCACCTGTAACGAGATGAAAAAAGAACAGCACAACCAAAAGACACGGTACGAGATATACAATAAAGCAACACCTTGAAACTATCGCTAAAGTAATATTATTTAGTCTGACATGTACTCTGTGTTACCTGAAGATATGAATGTGGGGTTTCTGTTTGGAAGTGAATCTCTAAGTACCTGAAGCCTAGCACCTGTAATTGTTTGTGAGGGTGAACTTGTGCATGTAAAGTTTTAACCATAGAAAAAATACTCAATAGTGGTTGTGGAGAGCCGGAGAGGCACACCCCCCAGAGCACTGAGTCCAGTGCCGGGAGACCCAAAGCCCCAGGCGCCCAAAGGGACCCCAGAAGCGAAGGCACCAAGGCGGGGCCAGCCCCGGAAATCAGACCCCCACCAAGGGAGGAGGAGAGACAGCCACGAAGAAGCCCCCCAGCCACCGCCATGCCGGCGCCCCGGGGACGCGCGGGGACGAGTCCGCGGGCCCCGCCGGCAGCCGGCCACCCTGATGTAGGGCCGGGCACCGAACACCAGCCCCCCCACGGCACCGACCGAAACGCCCCAGCCCCACAGAGCACCGAAACACGTCCCGCCCCCCGGCATCAAGCCCCGGCGACCGGCCGCAACACCCACCGCGACCGCACCACCAAGGAAAAACACACAGGTGGCTCCGCCTGCGGCCGGGGCCCACGCGCGAACCGGCCGCGAGCGCCGCGGGACCTCCCCAAAACGCCCCCCCGGCCAAAAGCGCAGCCCCACCCCAACCAAGACCGACGCCAACAGCGCGCAACGCAACACACCGCGCACAGAATCAACCCAAGAGCAGAAAAGCCGCCCGGCGCAAAACCGCAAGAAGAGCAGACCGCAGCCGGCGCAACCACCCCCCCCCAGCAGCCCGAGGGGCAGCACAAAGCCAGAGCGGAGCGAACCACGCCACTCCCCCACCGGACGAAGCCAAAGCAGCACAGCCACGTCCGCCGCCCCCCCCCCCCCCCCCCCCCCCCCCCCCCCCCCCGCAGCCCGCACCTGCCGCCCGCACCAGGCCCTGACACGCGGCCAGAGCAGCTCCGCCGCCCCAGCCCCCCAACGCGCGCCGGCCAGAGCCACTCCAACCCCCCACCCGCCCCGCAGCCTCACCCGCCGATCAGCGGGAACAGAGCAGCTCCGCCATGCCTCCAAGAGGGAAAACCCACCCGAATACCCAGTCAGCGCAGCCAGCCCGCCCACACCGGCCCCCCAACACCACCCCCGCCGGAGCCGCCCGGACCCCCACACACCCGCGGCGCGCCGCCAGCAGGACCCCCACCCAGCAGGCCCGCCTGCCCCCCGAGAAAACAGACATGCCAAACCCCCCCCCAAAAAAAAAAAAAAGGGAGCCCCCACAATGCGACAGTGGACACCAGACACCCCCCCGCAACCGCTCCCCCCCACCGAGGAAGAAAAAAAAAAGAAAGATAAATAAATAAAAAATAAATATGTAAATAAATAAATAAATTAATAAATTAATAATTACAATTAAAATAAATATGCAAGAGGAGAAGTGCGAGCGGAAAAACCGGAGCCCAAAACAGGACCCAAGACCCGCACCCCACCATGCCGTGCAACAACACACCATCTCAATCATGCCTTAATAAAAATAATAATAAATAAAGAAAATAACAACACGGACACACATTCACACATAACACTCACATCCAAAAATACCAGGACCAAAAACCCGGTGACACCGGTGGTTGGTCCCGGGACTATCGGATGACCCCATAAGTGAACCTAAAATCCGGATGTGGGGGTAGGGAGGCGGCGACACCGCCACACCAACCCATCTCATTCCTGCTTCAAGCCCGGCCCCCCACCCCGCACACGGACCGGACCACCCCCAGCAAGAGCCCCCCCCGGGACCGGGCCCACCCATCCCGCGCCGGCCACCCAACCAGAACCGCCCCCCGGAAAAAGAAAAAAAAAAAACGCTTCAACCAGGCACTTCATGCCCCTCCATCCAACCTTCTTTGGGTAGAGCAGAGGTGACAGCCCCGCCACCGGCAGGCCACCTAGGCCCTGCAGCCGGCCCCAGCCAAAACCACGGACCAGGTGGCTTGCTCTTCCTCCAGGCCCCAGACTCCGGGCGGCAGCCGGAGAACAGGGGTGTGAGAAGACCCCGATCCTCACTGCGCCCGCTCGAATGTGGTGTTGTTGCGTGTTGCTCTCAGATGCAATTAAAACTGGGAGTACCAAGAGGGGGTGTCCAGCACAGTCCACCCCCCCTCCAGGAGATAGACGGTGCCAGCACACCCCCCCTTCGACAACCCTGAACCCTCAATGTCTAGATGCGAGAGGGGATGGAGGAGGCCGACCATGGTGAGGCCCATAAAATAGGCCCCCCCCGGTGGCCCTGACCCCCACCCCCCGAAAATGCCCTACATAGATGTGTGTTGTGAAAATGATGTAGATGGAAGTGTCTAAAATGCAAAATAAAATTGGGGTGGGGGACGTCATCAGAACGTGTGGCCCTCCAGTAACGACCCCCTCCCCGAAAACCTACATGTGTGGCAGAGTGATGGAGCAGGCAGAGGGAGGATTTCGGGGATGGGGAGCAAAGGACTGGGGTGCTTGCTGCACTCCCAGGGAGCCAGCTCCCCCGCTGACTCCAATAGGCACCCCCGTTCCCCGAGAGCCCCTCCAGAGAGGGGGGCCCCACCAGTTTCACCACCGTAGCCCGGGGGCATGGGACCGGCAGCAGGACCCATCAGCCAGCCGGGCACGGAGCCGACACCACCACCCTCCCCCCGTCCTGTCCATCCAAAAAAAAAAAAAATAAATAAATAACAAAACAAATAAATAAATAAATAAATAATAATAATAATTAAAAGCAAAAAAAAAGAGGAAAAAAAAATAAAATAATAATAATAAGTAAATAAATAAGGGGGGGGGACAACCCCAGCCGGCCAGCCCACGCGCAACACGCAGAGCCCCCACCCCGGACGAAGCCCCACCAGGGGGCAGCACGGACCAGGACCAAGACAGGGAGCCAGACCCGAAGCCCTTCCAAGATCTTCTTCCCCCTATCACCACCCACCACCCCCCCTCCGGAGATCTAATCCCTCCCCTACAATAACAATCAAGCTACTCACCACACAAGCGACAGAAGACATCCAGGCCGAGATCATACCTACTCCCCCTCCCTCCCCTTCCCCAACTTACAGAGTGCAAACCCGTGAGGGGGTAAGCATTTGCCATAGGTGTTAATGTCCATGCCCCCCCCAGCCCAGCAGGCCCCGAGGCACCCCGGCACACCAGAGGCCGGGGATGTTTGAAGTCTGCTGCAATCTCTTTTGGACTTCCTTATCACTCTGTCCATATATAATGTTTCCAGGCACTCCACTTTCCTCTGAACCTCTGTGGCAATGCCAAAACAACATAAACAACAAAAAAACTCACATCTTCTCGATAAGGCAGAATAAAATAATTAAAGCATTAATTAACTTGATTAAATTCTAAATAAGCTAAAAAATCATCAAGGGAAATAAAAGGACACAAAATGAAAAAAAAAAGTTGTTTACGTAACATTTCCCAGTCATAATCTCAGCTATTTAAAAAAAAAAGTTTTGCTGTAAAAGCAAACCAGCTCAATACTTGAAGCACTCCAGTCAGTACAGCATAGATTGTTAGCATATGGTCTTCACTTAACTCAAGGCCAAGACCTAATATTTGCTTTTAATCAATTATTTAAATCAAATTCACCAACATGTAGGTATTACCTGAATCAACTGGAGGAACAAAAACTGACCCTCCGAGGAATATTAGCTTTAATCTTTGCAGACAGTTTAGCTGTCAGCTCACATGGTGCAGCAAAATTTTTTAAAGATTTATGTTTTGATTCAGATTTATATCTATTTGATTTAGATTTAATTTTAATGATTAAATGGGTGGTTTACATAATTTAGAAATATATATATATATATATATAATGCATTTTTAAAATAAGATATTCTTTAACTTATAATTTTAAATTTCTTTTTCATTATTTAATTGAAATTTGAATCATACAGTTTTAAATATTTTGATATCATGGTATAGCTAATAACCGTGTTTTAAATAAATACATGTTACATCTATTAACTTCATGGTGCATTTATTCATCATCTGAACATCACATTTATGTATTTCTAAGGACCCTACCTTCTCAAGTTACATGGTTAAGTTTTTGAGAAAGGCAGCCATGATGAAGCACGGTAGCGCCGAGTGCTGAATATTAACCTGAAATATAAATTTTATTTCTCAGGAAAAGCTAATTAGTGGGTCAAAACTTACAAAGTGTTGCTTTAATAAAAACAATCTTTAACTTTTAGAAATCTTTTAGAAAAAGATTACATTCCTTGATTATATAGCATGTTTAGGTTATTCTCTTTCCAATCATTATAAATAACAAGAAAATGCATGTTTTATAAAGAAAAATGACCAGAAGATCAGAAACATCAAGTCCTGTTGATGCACATGGTGTAGGAAAAGGTAAATATTACTACTGGAAAAATCTAAATCTAGACAAGTCCTTTTTTTCTTGTATTTGTGAGACACTTTGCCAATTGAACAAGACAATTTACATTTAAAATAAAAACAATTGCATTGTCTTATTTCAAATGCATATTATCTTACTACCTTATTTAAAGAGTAAAAATACTCTCTAAATTGGCATAACATTCTATTTACCTACTCAAATTAAGGGTAATTTCATTTAATTTAAGAAATGTTGACTTATTTCTAGATAATTTTTGTAGTGAAGAAAAATCCCTTCAGCTAACATATTTTGATATTTACTTTGCTTGACATTTGAAGGAATTTAGCATCTACCTTCTTAGCATCACTTTTGAATAGTCTTGCTATTGATCTTGAATTTTGTACCTGCTCTGTTTGCAGAGCACAGTTCCTGCTGTCAGACAGAGACTATAAATCATCCCATACATCACAGCACAGTTCCCTGCACTGTAGAAGCACTGGTGATGCTGCACCACTGTGAAGGACCAGAGGACAGATGAGGTCACTGACGGATCTCTGAGCCATAATGCACAGGGAACATTAATGCCGCACAGTGCATAATAAAGAGGAATTAACATGCTGCTCCCCTCCTCCCAGAGTGACACAGAGGAGCTGGAGTGTGCAAAGCTAATTGATTATCCACTAAAACTGACATATAAATCAGTAAACTAACCAGGATTTTGGTTAACATTATAAAACACTCTTATTTCCTCAGTATGAATGAAAATCTTAAAATCACTTTTTAACTTAAAAAAAAGACAAAACAATGATATCATTCTCACAAACACTCATCTCCCCGTCACTCCTGTGAGCAGGAGCTTTGCTCTCTCTGTGATTTTATCCAAACATACAGTACCCCACTAGATGGTGCAGCTGTTCCTTCTAGGAAACCTGAGCCTCTGAGCAGTCAGTCACTCTCTGCAGTGGTAAAGTGCCCAGCAACACAGAGCACTCAGCAACAGCATTGAAATGAAGAGCATGCTTGGATCACGTGTAGGGGACAAACAGATGGACCTGAAGTTAGCTTCAAACGATGCTGATTACAATTCTGATGTTTCCTGTCTGGTTAACGTGCATCAGCTTGACTCATGGTTTCAGACAGAGAGCTATACATTCACCTAGAGATGTTATCAGTCATGATGTCCTCTAGGCTTAATGAGGAAGCATCTTTTCAAACTAAACATTCCAATAATGAAGTAATCGGTCTTATATATTTTACTGAAGGAAAAGAATATGGAGTGAATTTTGTTCCATTATTGTTGCAAGTAAAGAAAATGTTTTATAAATTAAGTATTTTTTTTGAATTTTTTTATTTGAAAGTACTTTTGATGTATTTCTAAGTTTGTTTTTTTTCAAGAGATTTCTTGGTTTTTAGAGTTTTTTTTAAATATTTCATATTTATTCAAATTTTTAGATTTTACATTTTCATTTTTAAATTTATCTGATTTTCAGATTTCATTCTCTTCACTTCTGGGGGCGGGCTTCCTCTGGAGTGAGGAGAGAAGACGCACTTCTATTGGTCTGCTGGATGTTAACAACAGTATTGCTTTGGTCAATGTGAGTGCTTGTGCTGAAGTGGAGAGAAAGTGAACAATAAATTAAAAAGAGAAAAATTTGTATTGAATATAAATTGTATTAAAAATGAAAATTGTAAAAAAAAAAAAAAATCCCCTTCTAAATTAAGACGTTTTTGGTTTTTCCTGTCTTGATTGCATGCTTTAATTTCCATCAGCAAAGCATGTTATTTTTCAGATTTTCTTTTAGTTCTATTCTTTGTTAGCAAAAACAATTCAACAAAAAAAAAAAAAAAATCACAAAATAAAAGAGTGCTGTCTTCCATCTCTTTCTGCAGCATATGCTACATCAGAGGAGATATCTTTATTTGACTTTATTTGATCATCTGTATTTGAGTTATTGTGTGTTACCATCGTATTGAGGTCCCAGGTGGCGGTCCTGGTCTGGAGGGGATTAGAGGCGGGGGAGAACCGATGCCCATATCAGGAAGCTGGGTGAACCGGAAACCCTAAATAGAGCATAAATAGGTTATTACAGAGACAAAAAAAAATACAATATTACAATACACATTATTATTCCTATTCATTTCTAAAGCTCATGCTTTTAGCTGCTGCCATAAAAAAACTACCCATCTAAAAAATGTCTGGATGTTTCTTATTAGTGTTGGGCCGATGCCATTTTTTTGCCCCAATACCGATACCTGGCTTTGCAGTATTGGCCGATACCGATACCATCTGTTTGAAATTGATGTGTGTGAATATATGAAGAACTGCATACTACTTGGATGTAAAATAATTAACATCATGGCTTTGTCCAGCTGCTGCCTACCTTTGTGAAGCAGGAGACTAAAACAAAGTGAATCCACCTGGAATGGGTGATAATAGTTGAATAACCTTTTGGCTCTCAAACACTGATGCAACACTAGTTCTTACACAGCTTGCAGACCTGGTACCGAAAATAAATGTGATTTCCATCATATAATCTCTGATCATTTAGATTCTGCCGAAGAAATAAGAACCAAAGTTGGTCAAATCTTTTTTCAGTCTGTATGTTGTAAAGAGTAACTCCACCATTAGCACACTGCCAGTCAAGTGGCTAAAAAGGGGCTTCAATTTGATCCCACTGAAAGGACTAGAAGGGATTTTATAGTTAAAATGTTTAAAATTAAGTTTTATATCAGCAGCGATAAGCTTCATGATTTCTTTCTGTACTAAATAAAATCCATTGAAAGTATATTAAAATTTTGCTGTAAAACCAAAGCTTATTTTAGCCCCGTTTTCTCTGACTTTCATAATTAATTTTAGCTGATATGTCAAGGGTAATTAAGTAGCCTCTGTCCTCCTGGTAGAGACGGCTAGTTTGTTTGTAAGCCACCACTGGATGAGCTCCGATGCAGCTGCTGTTATTCTTCATACAGCTAATGACCATAGGCCTCTTTCAATCCTGCTTTCAGAGAAATATTTCATGTTTCATCATTTAGCGGATTTGAAAGGAGTAACGGAGGTTAATGTGTCCCCTTCATTCAGAAAAGAATAGAATGTCCCTCCGTGGCCTCCGTAGTACTGTAGGTTTCACACGCTTGATGTGGGAGAACAGTCTGTTGTATCTCATTCATTAAATGCACCACTAGACGGAAGTATGTGTTACTCAATGCAGCTTTAAAACATTTTTCTCTTTTTCACTGCTTTTTGTCAAACTATCTAATAAAGTCAAGTTTGCAGCTGTAAACATAATACAAAGTTGACATAGGCTGTGTCCGAATGTCCACCCTAATCACTACATATAGGGCCACTATATATTGGTAACGCCATTTTAAATGAGTGTCCGAGCGTTTAGTGGATGAAAAAGTAGTGGACTTGAAATTTCCCACAATGAACCTTGAAAAGTAGTGATCATCCATGGTCACTAGACAAGCAGATATATCCCATAATGTTTTGCAAGAGGTCTCCTTGCAAAGCATTATGGGATTTGCTGTCATAGCGGCCCGCTGTCGCCGAAGGCTGTCGCTACCAGACAGTGGTCAGTAATAACAAAGATGGCACAGGCACTGTGTGGTGGAGGCGGAGTAACATGACCAATGGGGAACGAAAAGTAGTGATTATCTGTCCAAACGACTAGTTAACTGAGTTCACTATAAAGTCCACTATATAGTCCCCGCTCTTTATAGTGATTGAGGGATCTAGAGGTTCGCACACAGCCAATATCTCCTCTTTTTTTGCTGGGAATATTTTATTTTGGTAGTTTTATTATCTGCATAGAGTTTTAAAAGTAACTTCCCATCTGTTTATTGTAAACCTCCATATTTTAGTTTTGTTCTTACTGGTTTAGGCAGGCTACACTGGTGCATGTCCTCGTAACCTGCGTTCCTTTGCCTACCCCCACAGGGGTGGTTCATGGTCCCTGGGGCACTGGTCACACCATCATTGTAGTGACTACTGTGGGTAGGGTTGTAGACACTGTGGGCATGGTGGTGGTGGTGATGGTGGCTGGAAATGAAAAAAAGGGAAATAAAACATGAAAAGCAGAGTAGATTCTGTATCTCTCCAGTATGCTTTGAAAAACTGAACAAATATGTTCAGGCTTTAAATGTATTCTGCTTTTTGTGAAACAGCTTGAGAGTGGGATGTTATCTCTTCAAAAGTTCAAACTGTGCACCAGGGGACCTCTTGCTTTTCCACACAGTACAGTTAGAGATGCAGATGTGCTGGGAGATAAAGTATCAGCGAGAAAAATAAAATTACTTAGTTGGAGGGGAGGGAGGGTCATGATCCGGAGGCGCCAGGCTGAAAGCGTTGCCAAGCAACATGTGCATCTGAGTGCGGACCTCGTCAATGGAAGGCTGCGAGCTGAGTGTGGAGGAGTCGGAGCCACGGTGAGCTTTCACCCCCAAACTGCTGTTCCCGGTTCCAGTAGATCCTCCTCCGTAACCCAGTGAGCTCATCAGACGGTCCACATTGGTCTCCTGAAACGGTTCCGGTTCACCCTGGCAACGGAGCACAACTCAGCACACTCAGAAAAAAGCCGAAAAACGAAAACTAACTTTAAACAACATTGACAACAAACTGAAATTGTAAGCACCATTTGTGCGCTGCTTTCATGATGGATTTCTTTAACGGTGCATCAGGAAATAATTATGTAGGTTGGTTTAGAACGATTCAAGCCAAAAGGCACAAACAAGATAAGAAAGTAGGGATGCACTGGAAAAAAGCTTTCCTGGATGGATTTTTTTCAGTTCCTGGCTCATTTTGACTAATACATTTTTTTTCTAAGAAATATTATAAGAAAAAAAGTTATTTAAATCAAAACAAGGTCAATTTAAACTTGATTTTGAAGGTAAACTGCACATAGGAGGACTACTTTTCTACACATAAGCTACAAAATCTATTAAAAAAGATGTTTGTTGGAGATTATAGACAGCAAAGGACAGATTATTGTTAGGTTAAGGTTTGGTTATTGGTAGGTTATTAATAATACGAGACACACAGATGCATCAAACCTACTTTTTTCTAAAGCAAAAGTTGTGAAAATTTTCCATTTTAAGAGATTTTAAAATTCTTCAGTCTTTGCGTAAAGCCAATAAATAGATATTGGCAGACATGCAATCCAGACATTAAACTTTAAAAAGTTTTAATTTATAAAAAAGTTTAGAGAATAACTTTGTTGTTTTGTTTTTTTATTATTTTAGATTTAAAATTTTAGATATATAAATGCCATTTGTTCAAATATTTTTTGGGCAACTTTTTTTTTACAACAAAGTTCTCAGCAAATTGCATTCTTGTCAAATTCTCTTCACTGGGGATAAGTTTTGCTTTGGAGTGAGGAGGTAAGTTACATGTCTATTGTTCTACATGTAAGTTAGCAACAAGAATTCTTATTGGTCTAAACCAAAAAGCTGAAGTAAAATATAAAATATGCTTCTGTATTGTTTTCATCTTTGCTTTTTTTCTTTCTATTTTACAGTTTAGTTAATGTAAGGCATTTTGAATAGTCTTTGTACTGAATTGTAATATTTATACAAACTTGCCTTGCCAAAATGTAATCTCTGGATTGCATTTCTCTTTTAAACTTCCATTTACAAACCATGTTCTTTGCTTTTACCAATAATGTAATAAAGTTCATAGAATCTCTCTTGGTTCTCTCAGTTGGTCCCTCTATAGTGCTCAGTGTGTGAGCACTATTTAACAATATGTGTGCATGGTTCTGTGTCTTGTGTGACTCGACTCTCCAGGGAGTTAGCTGTCTTTCACCCAATGACTGTTGGCGATAGAGACCAGGCATATATGGTGAATGAAAATACCGTAAATTCTCTAATATTGGCCTGTATTCCATTAGCAGCCGGGTCTCTAATAATGGCCTGTCTGGCTGTCGGCGGAGGTAAATAGTGGCCGGACTCTTATACAGGCCGGGGCTATAATTAAAACCAACGATGTTCCTGGGCAGTCCTTAACAACTTGTGATAGTAACATACAAGTACCACAGGGGGGCAATGTTGGCTAACAAATCCAAGCCATTAGCATGGGAAGTCCCATCCTTACACAGAGATCGTAGTGGCCTTTCACAATCGTTTTGATCTGAAAGACAAATGTGATTACGGGTAGGTCTGGAGGTAACCAGGCAGCGTTAAAATGACAGATTTTCGTTGGTCTTCGTTGTTCTAAATTTACCTTGAAATATACGATACTGGTAGCCAACTTCCACTTAGCCTGTCTCAAATAAAATTTCGCTATGATGGCAGAGCAGTTTCCATTAATTTTTTTTTTTAACTTTGTTTCGCAAGTCAGTTTGCCCAAGATTCCACTCTGTCTTTTTTTTTCTGGTTCAGAAAATTGCAGCTGCTGGAAGATGTCTGAATAATGTTCTGTATACCGTTATGGTAACTGTACTTTTTCAATAAATGAACCTAGTATTTTATAGGTTCAAAGAGACACAAAATCTGTTTTTTATTCATTCCACTGGTCGTCTGTTTTGATCAAATAGAAATAGAGGCCTGCCTCTAATTCTGGCCTCCTTCCAATAATGGCCTGGACCAAGATGTACCTGAGTGAAATAAAAGCCCCGGCCTATATTACAGGATTTACGGTAGATAGATGGAGTTAAGATTATTTACACTTCTGAGCTGTGCACATACAAACACACTGTTTTCCTTGTCCTGCTTCCGACCTCTCGGTGCATTCAGGGGTATTAACGGCTATCAAGCCTCCCATCTGAATCCATGAATAGGCTATAATCATATTGAAAGTCATTGACATTCAGCTAGGTGGCACGGTCGCATGTGTCATTATGTTGTATCAGAGTGGCAGCAGAGGGAGATTTCACTTATCCTTCATTCTCTTCTCAGAATTTTACTCCAAATAAAATTATCACTCCATCTGTTCTTTTTGTCATCACTTCCATTTTTCATTTTCATGTCTTTATCTTCATTTTGTGGAGGTTTATACAGTTCATGTAAGGGTAATTTTGTTAATCCTCTTGGTCTGAGCTGAAGGCTTCACAGAGAGAATGAGTAAAGGAAAGACAGGAAGTGCAGGAAAGGATTAAAGTTATAAGTACTTAGAGGGAGATTATTTTAACAGATTGACAAAGTGGCAGTGGTTCACTTGGCCACGGTGATTAGTTGACTCACTGGGTCAGATGACCTGAGCTACAGCGTCAGAGAGAATCTGATTTAAAAGCTTTGTTTGATGTTGCTGCTTCTACAATTCAGTTAAAGCAAATAGTTTAGCCCATGTATTAAGTATATGTAAGAGAATGTAAGAGTTTTCTGGCCTTTTCCACAAACTCATTTTTTACTGTTTTTTTTAATACGTTGGTTATACAGCAACCAACATTGATAACTTTCAAAACAAGGATAAAGTGAAAAAGAAAACATTTTTAAGAAATCATGGGGCTTAAACTTTTACCTCTTCAGGACGGCAGTCACAAGTGGTCTGTGACATTTGTCAATGAAAAAGGCTGAATTATAATCTATAAACCCACATTTGGAAGTAATGACCTCGTGGTTAGAGAGCAGGAAGTTTGGGTCCTGTGGCCACTGCCACAGGCACCACATTGAAACTCATGACTGTTGCTCTGACTCTTTGAGCAAGACGCTCCGCACAGATTGCTCTCCATGTGCTCAAAAATGTGTCTGTAAACTGGAATGGACAAAATGCAGAGAGAGACTGAAAGCAATCCCTGCCTTTTCCTTTTGGGGTACTTTGTTGACAGCTAATGTGCTATGTCAGCAAATCTTTTCAAAACCCACATAAAATATGAAGAACTTAATCTCTTAATTCTCATTTACTCATAATTTTGTAGGCACTGACCAGCTTCTGCCTAAACTCTGGCTGATTATTGACCAACAGAAAAAGGTGGCCCGCTTTTTTCAGGTCGGAGTATCTAGGTCAAGTATCTTGGGGTCCTTTTTACTCGCAAAGTGGACACTGCACCGGCAACTTTACTCGTAGCTGAGCCAAAAGGTAAAGCTCTTGATTTACTGTTTGGTCTACGTTCCTACCATCACTTATAGTGATCTGGATCTGGATCATTACCAAAAGTACGAGATCCTGGATCAAAGCAGCTGAAATTAGCTCTCTCCTCAGGGTGGCAGGGCTCTCCCGTAGAGGTAGGGTCATTCATGGGAGGCTCAGACTAGATGTCTTTCTTAGATGTCCCCATGACATCTCCCTCTGGCGGGGTTCCAGGCATGTCCCACCAAGACGAGGCCTTGGGGGCAACCCAGCACACAATGGAGGAATTCAATTCAATTCAGTTTATTTATATAGCGCCAAATTCACAACACATGTCATCTCAAGGCACTTTACAGTTCAACCAGATCATACAGTCAAATTGATACAAAGTTTTCTATCTAAGGAAAACCAGTTGATTGCATTGACTCATTGACTCAAATACAATCCCTCACACTAAGCATGCTTGCAGCGACAGTGGAGAGGAAAAACTCCCTTTTAACAGGAAGAAACCTCCAGCAGAACCAGGCTCAGTGTGAGGAACTATTGCTGAGTTCAAATTCAACAGCTGCATCATCCAAAGTCCAGATTTGTCAGCCAATTACGTCATAGCCCGGAGCTGTGGCCTGTTCTTTATGTGGCTGACAAGTGCAGCCCTCATTTTTGCCTGTTTTGAAGAACAGGTCCAGTGTATCCTTCGCAGCCTTGGGTATCCCATGATTCATTGTGAGTACAGGCAAGCCGGCTGCCCCGTGCTCAGAGGAAAAAGGGAAAGGGTGCTGAAGAGTGGTAAATATTGTAAGTGTAGTTTAATATAATACGAGTATGTGAATAGTTCCGTCTGAAATTAATAAAAATAGCAGTTTTAATTGTTAGGGAGTCAGATACGTGGCAAGTAATGTTTGGTTTCTGTGTAGATAAAACTTTTATTTTAATGGGAGGGTATGTACACTTTCAAGCACAAATGTAAATACATTGAAAGTTTATGAATTGATAGATTTTAGCATTTTAAAAGAAATGTATAATTCACAAAAGAATTTCTACCATACAATATTCAAAATATATTTTCTTTTAAAAAAAGTATGGTGGATATCCATACTTAACTTAGACTTAAAAGGAACAGATTTAAAAAAAAAAAATCCAGGTGTAGAAAAACAATGATGGAAATATGTATTTATGATAAAGGTGTTTATCTGTGGAACAAGCTTATCAGTGTTTAAAATCAATCAGAAACTTATTTTAAATTGTGTTTAAAAGAAACTTGATATGATATGACCAGTGATGGAACTAACGGCGTTGAAAGTAACGGCGTTACTAACGCCGTTACTTTGTTTTAGTAACGAGTAATCTAACTAATTACTTTGACTGTAACTATAACGCAGTTACCATTGCAGACACCCCGTTACTGCGCGTTACTCAGGTCGCACAATGAACCTTTTTTCATGATAGGACTCGTGCGCAGCTGCGTGAAGCTGACACCCCACCCACGTCAAAAAACTCTGCAAATAGACTGAATGGTTAGTGCAACGTTAGTGCAGATTTGTGCAGAAAAAAATATTGTTTGTGCTACTTTTGTTTAAGAGATATTAAAGATTATTTTTTAGGTCATCCAGAGGTGCGCGCCTTGTCATGAGAGAGGGGAGGATGAGAATGGCTGATGTATAGTGAGATTCCGTCTGTCAGTAGGGTAGGTGGGTGTTTCTGCTGGCGGGTGTTAACGTACAGCACACACAGAGAGATGGAGAGTGAGGAGGATCCAGCACCAAAACAGCGTTTTCCACATGGAAATACAGGTGTTACGTCGAGCTGCGTTTCCCCATCACATACAGTTTCCTCTGCATCTTCGCACAGCGCAGGCGGCACGAGTCACCGCGCAAGCGACAGGAAACGCGCATGCTCGCTAAAGGCGCGCAACAGTCGCCCTGTGCTCGCGCCACAGGAGAACTATGGAGAGCGTGAACGATCGAATGAAAGGGAGAAATCTGGATGGATGGATGGATGGATGGATGGATGGATGGATGGATGGATGGATGGATGGATGGATGGATGGATGGATGGATGCTCTGCCTTTTCAACCTACTGTATTTTTTATTTTAAACATTATTTGATGGCCTTTGTGGCAGGGATGAAGATCCATATTTTATGTCACACGCAGAGTATACATCTAGATAGATAGATGATAGATAGATGTTGCAGTATCTATAACAACCCAAACACACAGGATTTCAGAATTAGACATCCCCAGTTATTAATTTCACCAGATCTGAATGCCCTGTTAAAAAACTTCACATCGCGTTCCCCCCTGATGTCATTTACGTTGAGTTGCAATAAATGCAAAACTCTCTGCAGGTTCTTGTCTTTGTCGTCCGCTCTATTCAGCTGGCTTTGGAAACACACGGCGAGAAGGTGGGGGCTGGGTGGTGAGGTTTACGGGGGCGAGAAACGCAAAAGTAACGTAATAGTTACTTTTACTAGTAACTAGTTACTTTTATTGTGGAGTAACTCCGTTAGTAACTCAGTTACTTTTTGGGAGAAGTAACTAGTAACTATAACTAATTACTTTTTCAAAGTAACGTGCCCAACACTGGATATGACAGAGGATAGGCTGATGTATTGTTGGTTTTTATTACTGTTTTCTGTGTATTTGTGGACGTGTTTTTTTTTTTTTCTAATTATCTGTATCCAGAGTTGAATAATTAAAACTATTAAAAACTGGGGCAGATAGTATAAGTTTTTAATTATTTTTGCTCTTTTCTGTCCTTGATTTCAGTTGTCACCTGTACAGGTTTTGATTATGCTGTATTTTCTTTCAATGAATAAATGAATTAAAAGAAAGAATAACCACCCATGTAAAAAAAAAAAAAAACCTAACAAAAAAAAAACAGCTAAAACAATTACAATTAAAAAAAAATATGACGTTAAATTTTATAATTACAGAATGAAAAGTCCTCACCAGAACTGAATGTGTGCAGAGCTGCTACACAGGATAGACCCTGTCCCTATACTTACATCATAGCCGTTATTCCGGATGCCCCTCCTGGATCTCTCCCTCAGAACCAGCAGGTCCATTTCAGTCTCTACTGGGCTGGGGCTGCTCAGAGACTGACGGCTCCAGTATGTTGGCTCTCGTGGATGAGAGTACCTGTTTACAGATATTTACAGATGACAGGATCACAGCTCTGAACCACTTTTTGGTAGAAACGAAAAAGCCCTAAAACTTATATTTTCAGTTATGCAAACCAAAAGTGACAGTGAAAATTCTAATTTCAACAAGCTTATATTAATAATTAACCTGCTGTTAACACATAGACTAATGTTAGCGAGAGCAAAATATAATAAGCAAGTATGTTCTTGTGCATTTATATATATTTAACTGTTGGAAAGTAGCCTACTGCTGGCAGCTTTATAGATAAACTAGCATTATAATAAATGTGTGCGTAATGCCTTTGTTTAGCATGATAAATCATGTTTGCTAATGTAGCATACTGGACGAATCCTAGTTATTTTGTTCCCTCCCGCAGCTGCCATGATCCATCTGTGGTCATGCAGATGTACTGTACACGACTGCACGCCAGCTGTTGATTGTGACCAAACAAGATGTAGCAGCATGGCTGATACTACTTAACTTGTCAAACAGATTACAGCATAATGATGCATTTTAAAAGTCTGACAGACTGCCCACTAACATTTTTTTTTAGTCTCGTCGATGAAAACTCACACCCATCAGTCGTTAGCTTTTCATCATCAAAGATCCATCTTTAGCTTGTCAGTTTTCGTTATCATCATGAAAAAAAGGAGAGTTGAAATAATTTCGTCATCGTTGACGAAAACAACACAGGCTGGAGTATAGAAACTAAAACATACCTTTAGCTAACAGAGCAACCCACTCAGGGAAGTAATTATAAGAAAACTTTAAAAATATATATCAATATTTTGGATTTAAGAAAAATATTTTTCGTGTGTCTATCCTGAACTCCACAAGTGGAAAAGTTTCTGTCAATTGGTTTCATTCTGTAAAAAATCTTCTTTAAGAAACCTTTTGATATCCGATTATTAATTGATTAATCCTAAAAATAATCAACAGATTAATTGAGTTGCGAAATAATTGTTAGTTGAAGCCCTAATCATTTTATTGATAATAGTTTTCAACCATTTCCGTTTCATTTCTGTTAGTTAAATTTCACAATTTCAGTGAAAAGTTTTTACCTTGAATATGTTTGACTTGGAGTTGAACGATTTTTGGTAATAAATTATTATATTTTGAATGAAAGTTGTAAATGTATTCCATATGTGTACAGATTTGGCTGTTTGACCATTGATTTGAGCTCAGATCACACTTTTATTTATTATCCTAACACACAATCAGGTGGGCGTGTATTTGCAGAACAACGCATAGACAGTCTGAAATTAATTTGATTAAATAGCATGAAGTCACAACAGAATTTAAATGCATAACAGAGATGTTGTCAAGACAAATTTAGCTCATTACCTCTTATGACATCCAGCAAAAGAGGCCCTCTTCTCCTCAGCCGTCATGGGCTGCTTGATGGCTGCGTCGTGCCGGTTGTGCCTGCTGTCACGGTGACTGTAGCCGTGGTTGAGACTCTCCGACAGTGAAAACTCTCCGTACCCTTTCCTTCGAGCCTTCTGACGCAGTTTGTTTCTGTAGTGCTCAATGTCTGACTTCTGCTTCAGCCCAACATGATTTGCCTTCAAATGAACAAATAATAAGTGAAAACATCAGTTTATCATATTAGAGAGAATATTTTTTGATAAATTTAAAATGTTTTTTTTTGTCTCACACCACCAATATTCAGAGAGTATGTATGTCTTAAACATATTTTTTCCTCTTAGAATGGCACCTATAAATTGGTAGAGCAAAGAAACCCCTTGGGTTGTTCCTGGTATTATGTTATGTAGGTTAAGGAATAATTTATGGCAGTCTCTGCTTGAGAAATGCACAGAGACAGAGGCAGAATAAGAGTGAGCCTTGACAAATGGGCTGAGAGATTATCTGTTTACTCCAACAACAGCTAAATTCAGTAACTGCACAATATGTCCCAGAGGGGATGTGGTGATTACAAGGTGGGAGGATGGGATAATAAACTACTGAAGTGAAAATGTTTTATATTAGACACCGTTCCTGTAAATTTGAATGAATTTAATACTGGATGTGATCCAACATCAATGATTGTGTAACACACCCATATATTACAAGACTATATACTTCACCTTTGAAGAACGGCATGAGACTCAACATCCATATAAATCTATCAACCAAACTAGTTACCGCAGCCCTTCCCTTCAATATGTGTGGTTATGTTTAGCTTTACCTTTTCCAAACTCACCTCTCCGTTCACAACCACGGAGTCCTGGCTGTGTGAGGAGGAGGAGGGATACGAGTAGGTGGGCTGGGCTGTCATGGGTTTAATGGTGATGAGTCGCAGAGAGCCTGAATGGTCCTCATAGGGGTCTACGAAGAGAAAAAGTAAGGCAGTTATATTAAGGTATGGATAGCATAGTCATTACTAAAGTGGTATAGTGATGCACAGGGTATTCTCTCTGTTAAAAGCATGGCAGGTTACATGGTTAAAGGCACAGTGGCAACACCTTATCGTCAATAACAACTGCCCATCTCCACCTGTTGATAATAAGTTTTGAAAATAACATGACAAGTCAAAAACGAAGAGTTGCATTTTCCAACAGAGTTTCTTTTTCCAAAGTCATAGGAGCATTGGGGGATCAACCAGAAAGCATGAGCTAGCTGCATCTATATGAGGCACAGCGAGCTAGAATGTAGCATTGACAACAAAATATACTAAAATATACTAAAACACTATTGTTAGTTTTGAAAGTTTCCTATCTACTTTTACATTTTTTTAATAAAACCACTGTGGGCCACCCATGGGCTAAACCAATCACCGTTCACCCTAGTTCTCTGGGGAAACCCTGAATGCCAGTTTGTTTATATAGCGCTAAATTATCGTCTCTGGGCACTTTATAGAGACAGTTCAATCAGATCACAAAGGCAAATTAGTTCAAATGTTTTCTTTCTCAAGAAATCCAGCTTTATTCCATCACATGTCGACCCAACTATTTGCAGTTTTGCTTCATTCTATTTTCCCAGTCTGTACCATTTGCATCGCTGCAACATGTTCTTCCCATCTACAACCATTAATTCACTCATATTGTGCCATTATATAAGGATAACATGTAAATCTCTCGCTCCATATGTGTTGTTTGGTGTATTCAACTTAAAAAAAATGTGGAAAAAATTGTCGAGAAATGTCAACTGTTACTAGTCTCTTACAAAAAAATCAGACTTCTGTAAACTTAAATTGTCCACGTGAGACAATTAGGCAACAAGTGGAAATGAATGGCAATTAATAAGGAGTTGTTCTGCAGTTGGGCACCACAGACCACTTCTCAGTACATAGGCTTTCTGGCTGATGTTTTGGTCACTTTTGAATGATTATGTTGCTTTTACACTCATGGTAGCATGAGATTGAGTCTAGACAAGTGGTTCCCTAATGGTGTGCCGTGGAATTTTGTGACAACCATGTATGGTCATTACAATATAATAACAGAAAAATAAAAAGCCTATACGGTCATATCACTACTTTGTTTGCATTCAATTTCACAAAACAGAGGCAAACAACATTAAAATAATCTAAAAAGAAAAAAAAACTCAAGGAGAACTCCCTGACCACGGAGATGCGCAGGTAGGAATTATCATCCTGTGGCGCAAGGCTTTGGAACAGGGCACGATGGACATGTTCCCGCTGGCATCAGCTGCGCCGCAGGCAGCAAAGGAGCACGCATTATATGCCGAACACCTTCAAGAGTAGCCTGACGTAGTCCTACTCAATTCTAGTCAGAATATGAGTCTGATACTGCTCCATAGAGCTGTGATTATGGGGCGTGTTTTGAACGAACCAGGAAAAAAAATGCCTCTGCACTTAATTGGATAGACCTACAACCAATAAGAGCAACGGAGTGCGTGACGTATGTTGCGTGACGTGGTTGAATACGTTACTGTTGATCATCTGTCCATCATCGTATAAAGCCCGCCCTGACAATTTGATTGGATCGCCAGAGAGTGGGCGATCATACTCGCGCTACTATGGAGCAATGCCAGACCGAACTTCCCGACCTCAAACCTTGTGGGCGGGACTAAGTTCGGAATGGCACCCAGGCTACTTCAAGAGAGGTTTGAGCGCTACTTTCCACATGTTGCTGACGTTCAGGATTACGACTGGATCCGAGACCCATTCAACCAGGAATCTTCAACAGAAAAACTGACAATGAAAGAAAGAGAGGAGTGCGCAGAGCTCCGTGCGGACCGCACATTAAAACTCAAATTTAGTGAGCTCCCACTGGATCAGTTTTGGTTGGCTTCTGCATCAGAATACCAAAACACCTCACGCCACGCAATTAAGCAACTTCTTTTCCCCACTACTTATCTGTGTGAGCTGGCGTTCTCTACTCTGGTTTACATGAAGAACAACAGGAGGTCACGGCTCTCTGTTGAACAGGACTTGCGTGTGGCCCTCTCCTCAGTGCCACCAAGGATTAAAAAAATCGGTGCGCACTGACAGGCACACGTGTCTCACTAATTTGTAAGCAGACAACATATTTACAACAGCATACATTTCAATGCTGATAAAAAAAAATTTACATTTATTATTTGTAGTTCAGGACAATGGACAGTGCAGCTTCCTTGCATTGACAGTTCTTTGTGCTTAATTTCTGCTGAGTTTTCTTTGCTTCGTTTTTAATTTTGTGAAACATGATTTAAATAGGCGTGTGGCTGCTTTGATCAAGCCTATTTTGATGAAGTTTCAAATAAAATTTTGGAATATTTTGTTAATAAATATTTCATGAGTAATATAGTTGTCTTGTCACAATTTATTTTGAATTAGTACATAATTATAACAAATATTTTGCTAAACACGATGGATGACACAGGTTTTAAATGCTCTTTAGCACAATAAGTGTGCCTTGAGATTTTTACTTGTCCTTTGGTATGCCTTGGGCACAAAAAGTTTGGGAACCACTACTCTAGACCCATAGAGGTGGCTTAAGTAGTGCAGTTCATCCTGGATAGCACATCAATGTGAGCTGTGGCAAGAAGGTTTGCTGTGTCTGATAGCATAGTGTCCAGAGGCTGGAGGTGCTACCGGGAGACAGGCCAGTATATCAGGAGATGTGGAGGAGGCTGTATGAGGGCAAGAACCCAGCAGCAGGGCTGCTACCTCTGCTTTTGTGCAAGGAGGAACAGGAGGAGCACTGCCAGAGCCCTGCAAAATGACTTTACGAAGGCCACAAATGTGCATGTCTCCACACAAATGGGTAGAAACCGACTCCATGAGGTTGGTATGAGTGCCTGATGTCCACAGATTGGGGTTGTACAGGTGCTGGTCATAAAATTAGAATATCATGAAAAAGTAGATTGATTTCAGTAATTCCATTTAAAAAGTGAAACTTGTATATTATATTCATACATTACATACAAACTCATATATTTCAGATGTTTATTTTGTTTAATTTTGATGATTACAAATGACAACAAATGAAAATCTCAAATTCATCATATCAGAAAATTAGAATATTACTGAAGACCAATAAAAACAAAGGATTTATAGAAATGTTGGCCAACTGAAAAGTATGAACATGAAAAGTATGAGCATGTACAGCACTCAGTATTTAGTTGGGCCTCCTTTGGCCTGTATTACTGCAGCAATGCGGCGTGGCATGGAGTCGATCAGTCTGTGGCACTGCTCAGGTGTTATGATAGCCCAGGTTGCTCTAATAGTGGCTTTTAGCTCTTCTGAATTGTTGGGTCTGGTGTATTGCATCTTCTTCTTCACAATACCCCATAGATTTTCTATGGGGTTAAGGTCAGGAGAGTTTGCTGGCCAATTAAGAACAGGGATACCATGGTCCTTCAACCAGGTACTGGTAGCTTTGGCACTGTGTGCAGGTGCCAAGTCCTGTTGGAAAATGAAATCTGCATCTCCAAAAAGTTGGTCAGCTGCAGGAAGCATGAAGTGCTCTTAAACTTCCTGGTATGTGGCTGCGTTGACCCTGGACCTCAGAAAACACAATGGACCAACACCAGCAGATGACATGGCACCCCAAACCATCACTGACTGTGGAAACTTTACACTGGACTTCAAGCAACGTGGACGAAGTGCCTCTCTTCTTTTCCTCCAGACTCTGGGACCTTGATTTCCAAAGGAAATGCAAAATTTACTTTCATCAGAGAACATGACTTTGGACCACTCACCAGCAATCCAGTCCTGTTTCTCTTTAGCCCAGGCAAGACGCTTCTGACGCTGTCTGTGGTTCAAGAGTGGCTTGACACAAGGAATGCGACAGCAGAAACCCATGTCTTTCATACGTCTGTGTGTGGTGGTTCTTGAAGCACTCACTCCAGCTGCAGTCCACTCTTTGTGAATCTCCCCCACATTTTTGAATGGGTTTTGTTTCACAATCCTCTCCAGGGTGCGGTTATCTCTCTTGCTTGTACACTTTTTTCGACCACATCTTTTCCTTCCCTTCGCCTCTCTATTAATGTGCTTGGACACTGAGCTCTGTGAACAGCCAGCCTCTTTAGCGATGACCTTTTGTGTCTTGCCCTCCTTGTGCAAGGTGTCGATGGTCGTCTTTTGGACAACTGTCAAGTCAGCAGTCTTCCCCATGATTGTGTAGCCTATAGAACTAGACTGAAAGACCATTTAAAGGCTTTTGCAGGTGGTTTGAGTTAATTAGCTGATTAGAGTGTGGCACCAGGGGCCATCAATTTTGAACCTTTTCACAATATTCTAATTTTCTGATATGATGAATTTGAGATTTTCATTTGTTGTCATTTGTAATCATCAAAATTAAACAAAATAAACATCTGAAATATATGAGTTTGTATGTAATGTATGAATATAATATACAAGTTTCACTTTTTAAATGGAATTACTGAAATCAATCTACTTTTTCATGATATTCTAATTTTATGACCAGCACCTGTACTCACAGCTCAATACTGTGCAGGAGCCCTACTGGCACCACTGGGACCCTCTGCTTTTCACAGATGAAAGCAGGTTCACACTGAGCACAGAGTCTGGAGATCGTGGAGAGCGATCTACTGCCTGCAGCATCCTTCATTATGGCTGTTTGGCAGTGGGTCAGTAATGGTGTGGAGTAGCATTTCTTTGGAGGGCCGCACAGCCCTCCATGTGCTCGCCAGAGGTAGTATGAATGCCATTACAGGGCTTGATGTTAACCATCACCCGATCTCCCGGGGCTAGTAGTTTTTGATTGTTGGGAGAGTAAAAATTTCATTGCATTTGCCTGCCGGGCAATGATCGTAATTTGAAAAAGCCGGGTGATTTTCCACTTTCCGGTATAAACATATCGTGACTCTAAAATAAAAGTTATTCATTTGTGATATTGACCTCTGTCTTGTTATTTATCTTAAGTTTTTAACCTGTTTTTTTTTTAGATTTTTAACATTACAATTTATATTTTTCAGTTTAAAGCAAAGTTTAGTTTGAAAAGAATGTGCAGGAAGGATTGAAAAGCATGTTAACACGGTAATGTAGGCTTGAGTTCATTATCTGATGCATGCATATACACACCAGGAACCTGTAAACTTAAAAAATACTGAATTAAAAAAACATTTAAAAAACAAACATGTTTCATTGATATATATACAAAAAAGAATATTAGGAACTATATTTATCAAACATTATACTGGGCAAGTAAAAATTGTTTCAGGGCAAATTAAATGTAAAAGTCACTTGCCCAAAGGGCAAGTGGTAAAAATCCTTAACGTCAACCCCTGCATGAGACAATATGCTGGTGTGGTTGGCCCTGGGCTCCCCCTAATGCTCATAATGGGTCCTCATAGGGGTGGACTGTGTCAGTATTTCCTGCAAGATGAAGGCACTGAAGCTATGGACTGGGTGCCAATTTCCCAGACTAATCCGATTCAGCACATCTGGGAAATCATGTCTCGATCCATCCACCAAAGTCACTTTGCACCACAGACTGTCCAGGACTTTTTGGATGCTTTAGTCCAGGTTTGGGAGGAAATCCATCAGGTGACCATCCACCACCTCATCAGGTGGAAGCCACATACAATACTGAGACTCATTTTGACCTGTGTTAAGGACATATCATTAAAGCAGCCTGTAGTGTTTTTCCACTTTAATTCTGTGTGACTCAAGGCCTCCAGTGGTTAATATATCTAATTTCTATTAATGATTTTTGTGTGATTTTGTTGTCAGCACATTCAGATTTGTACAGAACAAAGAATGTTATTGGAGAGTTTCATTTATTTTTTGAGCAGTGTAAATCTCACAAAAGCGCTCCTGAGTTATTGATGCTTCACAGCATTCTAGACACTATTGGAACATGTGGCATCCACTGTAAAAAAAATGAAATAGAAGTAAATCAAATCTTCTTAAAATAAATTTACTTTACACTGTTTTGACTAGGTAAGACAATATGAAATGGTATAAAAAGATGTACTTGAAAATAAGAATAAAACAACACAATTTCATATTGAAGTGCTTAATATCTAATTACTTTATTTTCATGGCAAAAGGTAATTTTTTAGGTTGATCTATTTAAATGCATTGATTTTAAGGATTTATATATATACAATTTAGACACATTTAAACACAAATCTTTTCTAGTCTGTCTTTGTGCTGACCTCACAGAGTGATTAATTTGTTAAAGAAAGATTCTTGTTGCTTGTATCTATACATTTAAGGTTAGATAAATATAATTTTATAACCAGCTTATACTATTATCTCCTTTAGACAAACCCCTTTACTGGAACAAGGTTGTACTTTTTCACCATATGTGCACAGTCAGTTAAAATAACTAATCGGATGATGATTATTCAGGGTCTTTGTCCATGTTTATATGCGTCTGATGGATAAACTGTCAAGCACTACAAAAGAAAAAATAAAGATTGTCTCATTAGGCTCTTTAATTTAGATCCCTTGTTGTCATGGAAACAAGAAAAAGGATAAGTGAAGACAAAAAAATGTTTCAGTTTGTTTGGATAATAACAGCACACAGTCTCATGTTTATCTAGTTAAAACAACATTATCTCACTGTGCTGTACCCCAGAAACGTGAAACTCAGTATATTAAAAGCTATATAGTGAGCTATTGTAGAAGGCAACAGATGGGAATTGTTGTGTTGCACTGAATCCACTGTGACTCATTCCCAGACTGACATCATGATAACTCAGCTCGAAAACTCCTGGCGTCAACCAACCTTCATCTTGGCAGCAGCTCACACTATGTTATTTCTTACTGAAGCTGCACGGCATATCAAGCGTGTCAGTCAAGGTCGCGCATCAGGTGAGCGTCACAATAAAAAGGCATGGTAGACCAGATAGGACATTATAACAATGCATCAAGATATTACTAACCTTTGACACCAACGGGTAGTTTTAGAGGAAGTGTTTACTGTCATCA
Organism: Cyprinodon diabolis; assembly: GCA_030533445.1. Taxonomy (NCBI): domain Eukaryota; kingdom Metazoa; phylum Chordata; class Actinopteri; order Cyprinodontiformes; family Cyprinodontidae; genus Cyprinodon; species Cyprinodon diabolis. The sequence goes on along the minus strand of CM060063.1, from coordinate 9,339,215 downwards.
CACATACAATAGATTTTAAACCCAACGGACCACATGCAACAACATTTTTGTATTCTTGTCATATCTTTCCAAGACTCTTCTACCACTGGCTCCTGGGAGTTTGTAACATCAAATTCAAAAAACCTTCTTAATTTCAGTAAATTATGGTAAATGATCCTCGTAAACCTGATGCAATCCAATTGTGCAAAAGTGAGCGCAAGTTAATGAGAAATGTAAATCTGTATGATTACCACCCAAATAATGCCATGTTAAACTACGACTTCCAACGCTGTCAGAAGTCGTTCATTTACAGGAATGGCAAAGAAGAGGCGCTCAGTGAACTTTCTGAACTGCTGCCAACAGGCAAACAATAATCCAAGATTAAAAACAGGACCATGACGCTGCTACTGCACACAGTTTAGGGTGTCACATAATTTAAAGCTTCTTAAGAGAATGCCCTTTTTTTTATTGCAGCTATTTTAGGTTAAATTGATTTTGTGTATTATAAACTAACTAATCTGCTAGAAATGCCAAAAAAATATTAAAAACTGTGTTGTTGGGGATCTAATACCAGAAATTGAACAATTGTTGTTTTTTTTAAAACTTATATTAAATTAAACAGAAACACTACAGTTAATTCCTAAAACCCATAATATGAAACGTACGTAATTTGTTCAATAACTGCATGTTTCAGGTTTTTAGGGTCTAAAAAGTAAATTTACTAAATATGAAAGAAACATTTTCTGCTTTGATAAGAAAACCTAGACAGAGATTAACTTCTTAACAGAGACCCCAGGGACTGGAAAAGTATTTTTGTTAAATGTGTCATTTTTTCTTCCAAACATTCAATGTAGGAAAAAAAAGAATTTAAAAAAGTTTAAAAACTTGTTAAACTCTTCCTGCACCAAAGCAAACAATAACAATTTAGTTGTTCTTTTCCACAATCGCAACATCCTTGCTCAGGATGAGGAGTAAATTCAATTCGGTTTATTTATATAGCACCAACTCACCACACATGTCATCTCGAGGCACTTTACAGAGACAATTCAACCAGATCATAGTCAAACTTATACAAAGTTTTCCATCAAAGGAAAACCAGGTAATTGCATCGACTGATTGACATATTGAATATGTCTTAAAAATATTCAGAAGTTAAATGTTTTCTTATAAATCGTCTTCAGATATAAGTTGTATATGGGTGCTACTAGTGAATACTAATCTGAGCTGGGATAGATAAATCTCTTTTTAACATTTTCACTAATGCACCAGATTTTTCACTAATATTAGCATCAGTATTAGCATTAATAATAAAGTATGTTAATATTGTTGATGATGCCGAGAAAAAGTCAAAAAGTTTCTGACGAGTGTCAAAGTAACGCTTTCAGCAAAACTCTTTGTTCACTCTGCTTGTTTATTTTAATGAAAGCCCTATTTTGTACAGCCTGCAAACATCAGCAAAAGGCTGCGGCAAACAAATAATCTTGCTCTAGTCTAGTGTTATCCAATTGGCTAAAATAAAAACAAGTTACACACATTACTGCGAAAATGAGAATGCTTGTACAAAATAGAATGAAAAGCAGTTTCCTGAAATGTGGGGGAATTTATGCAACATATCCTGGGCATGCATCATAATAAAAAATATCTATCAATTACAAAATATTTCTGATGAAATGTAGAGAATTTTTCAACAAAAATGTTCATTTTTACTTTCAATATTTCTGTACTTAAAAAAGGAAAATGTCTTAAAAACAGCACCGCTCTTTGAAAATCATTAAAAAATGAACACAGTGCTAATTATCCATAAATGTCCAGAATCAATCCTCGTGGGTTTTTTTAATAAACCTGGTATGGTGGTTTTTTGCATACCAGCTAACAGTTTTCAGCAGAGACAAAGATATTTATTTTATCTTACCCCTTTACTTCTGGTTTAAGATGCAAGCTATTTTAGTTTTCTTTTTTTTCCCTATAGATTCTCTTGGAAAACTGCAATTTTAAAGTGTTATAAAGACACTTCCCAGACGGCTTCCTAGAAAAAAACAAAGTATGAAACTCAAACTCTTTTTGTCCATATTGAGCAAACCAACATAACACCCATCTACAGGGACAGTGTGTAACAAATTTGGCTTTTTTTTTTTTAGCAAAACTCAAGTATTTTTTTAAATAAATACATATTTATACAGTCCATCCTATTCTATAATGCAAGAATTCAGTTCTTGTGGTCATGTGATCCTGGCTCTGCAAAGACGACGATTGGCCAGATGAATTAGTCCACCTTCTACTCCAATACTATTGTTACCTATTGGATGTTACTCCAGGATATGGTGGAACTGTAGCATTCGTGCTATAGAATAGAATAGGTGGAGGTCTCACGATACTGAATTTTTTTTTATCATAGTAAAATTTAAAAAAATCTGTTTATAAATTTATTTAAAAAAAATTGTAACGCACATGGTTGACATGTTAGCAAGGTTTTGGATTGCCTGTGTTCTCCAACTCCAGTCCTCCAGACCCACCTCAATCAAATTACAGGATCTTTATCAGGCCTCCGCAGAACTCGATGACATGCTGAGGAGGTAATTAAGCCAATTTATTTAGATGGTTTGGGTTAGAGTGAATCTAAATGTTGCAGGATATTAGCTCTGGAGGACTGCTGTTGGAGAACAATGGTCTAGTAAAAGAAAAGATCTATGACATTTGTATTGACCCTGGTATACTAGCTTTGACCCTTCATTGACTTTTAAAAAACAAAATTTAGATAAGGAAGTAATAAGCTTCTAAGGTGCCAGCTCAGACCAAATAGAGACGTTAAACATTGAAGAATCCTCCACCACCTTTAAATGTTATGTTTGTATTGCATCACTGAAACTTTCTTGGTTTGAGACAGGCAATAAAATTGCAATGCTGCATAAAACTAACCACACTCTGATAAAACGTTTTTAAACCATATAATAAAACATTTATTTATTTTAAGAAAAAAAAAAAAGGCAGTTTTACTAAAATAAAGAAGATTGCTAAAATCCTACTGTACAAGCTATTCTTAGCTCAAGAGCTGAACTTATGGCATCTCCAGTTTGATGGTCTTTGGTATTGATTTTATACTTTTCGATAAATAATAATCAATTTTTCTGCCTGTGTAATTTTTTTAAGATAAAAATTTTTATTATTTTTGGGCTCACCCAACAAAAGCCCAAGGTCAATGTATAGCTGCAGGCTGTGTTTGTCTTTAAGCAAAGATTCCACAGCAGCATGTTAATAATACTAAATATAAGGAACTCATGATTGTTCTGTATGCTGTTTTCCCACTATGTTGTGTTGAGAAAGCATGCAGTGCAATACTTTAAAACAGGAAATCAGCCATCAGTTACGCTATCATTTAAACCATGGCTTTGCTGCTGTCACATATAAAAATGCCTGCTGCATGGATGCCGTTTCCACAGCCAGCAGATGTTAAAGGTAATGAACGCAGCACACTTAGCCCAATATGTGTCACCAGCTAAAGCTGAGGAGAAGAAATCGGATCTATTCACCCTTGTAAGCTTGTTTTACCACCTCCATCTATGTCTAAGGTTCAGTGGATCAAACATTTTCACAGCTTGCTCCTTTTCAACTGTAAACATTATTAGTTTTAGAAAATAATACCTGATAAAATATTTCATAGGAAAAAATGAAATATGAACAAAATTGAAAAAATAAAAGTTGAAAATATAAAACATAAAAACAACTGACTAAAAAAAACATGAAAGATGAATTCTTACAGAAGCCTTGAATGATCTCCCGTTCCAGCTGCCAGCCTGGCACTAAATAACTAGGCTAGTTTTTAATATTCTAACGGCTTTTGTCTAAAAAAAGAGACACACTGATGATGATAAACTGCATCATTTTGACAGTAATTCCATCAAATTCTGGCATTTAAGCTTCTGTGTCAGATCTGCTCTATTTTTGTGTATGTTTAACAAGATCAGGAAGCCATATGCTGTTCGCTAAGCACCGACTGCAGAGATTTAATTGCATAACAGCAACAGTAAAAAAACGAAATAAAATTCCTGCAGTGCTAATTTGCTCTTGATGCTCTCCTAAATGGTTCATTTAAGTTGTTTTTTTTTCACAGTTCAGGATAAAAATCCCCTATCTTTAACCATGACTCACACAAACCATAAAGGCTGGATGATTGTGAATAACTCTTAAAAGACAGCATGCTGTCATATTTTTCCCACCCACCTTCCTGACTGTTCTCATGTGGTTAAACTGAAAAAGAACTCAGAGAACAACCCAGATAACATTTTGAGAGGATCCACTGGATTTCTACTACCTTAACCTTTTAGAATTATTTTTTTATTTGCCCTGAAATGAGGTAAAGGAAATGGAGCCTAGGCGGAAGTTCAACTGATGAAACTAATTGCTCTCCTACATCCACCTGCGACACAGCCAATCAGCTTTTAACCAAGCCTCCACGAAAGCCAATCGGCATCCAAAGTTAATCTTAAAAGGCCTCCGATTCACTTGTGTGCTCCTGTGCGCAGGCTGTGGATGCGCTGTGTGACTTCATTTAGATGACACTGTTTCAACCCACCTCCAGCCCCTCCTCCACAATTGTAGCCAAAGCTTCATCATGGTGTAATTCCTCATGGACTCTAACTGCCTTTCCTGTCTCATCTCAACCAGTCCGGCAGAAGACCGCCATGTTGAGCCTGGTTCTGCCAGAGGTTTTGTTCCCAGTGGGGAGTTTTTCCTCTCTACTGTCGCTTCATGCTTGCTCATCATGGTCAGGTTCTCTCATCTTGTGTTATCCAACTGGACTTCCATCTTCCAGGTCCTTGAGTGAAGCTGTAGTATCAGCTCACGCAGTCTACTGGATCTCCCCATAAAGCTCAGCATACCATCTCACTAACCAGCAGTCTACAGACTGACCAACTTCATCTATCTCCACTCCACCACCAGTTTCAGGCCTGAGGGGGAAACAGCCCTGTTCTTTGCTCCTGTTCATGCATATCTTGCGAAATTAAGTGCTATGTTTGCTGCCGAGGTCTGAGCGCCAAAGACCAAGTAATTATATAAATACATTTCTCCTAATTGTCTTTTCTCTTCGTGTGAGTTTTTCAGATTAAAATAAAAACAAAAAGCAAAGGAAAGATAGAACCAATATGGGGTTGATGGTCTAACTTGGGGAATCGGAGTGAACGAGTTTTGAATCTTTGAAGCCATTCCAGGAGGCAATGTCTTGGCTCTCTAAACACAAACCATCAACCATATGATCTTTTTAAAACAGACTAGAAATTATGACATCATAGCTAGCGTTGCTCTCTGCAGACTAAACCAACAGCAGAGGTGCAGGATGTGAGTACTGGATGAGTATTTGGGGTTTTATATCAGTGTCAGTGTTCTCTATCACTCCAATAAATAGGATAATTATCATTAAACATACTAGAAAACATTTTACCCTACCACTGTGGACTGTTTTCTCTGCTTTTTAAAAAAATTTTCTTCATTTATTTCTTCTAGATTTGATATATATTATTTTTTGCTTCAAACTTAGATTTTTCATATTGAGATTTATAAATCGCATTCTTTTCTAATTATATTACAGATCAAATTCAATTCACTTCCGGGGGAAGGTTTCCCTCTGGAGTAGGGTGGCCAACCATCCCTTGAAAAATGGAATTGTTCTATATTTAGAAATAGAGGTACCTGTCCCGTATTTAGTGGAAAAGGAAGGCACTTTGTCCCGTATTACTGTGAGAGTATAAAATAGTAAAAAGCTAATGGAAAATGAAGAATAAGGGTCCATTAGATACAAAACTTACGGTAAACTTGTTCCCGGGCCCTGTCCTGCATTGTGACCAATGAGCTGACAACATTTTTTTTTTAGACTTAGACAGATTTACTTGTCATTTTGTTTACACAAGTTTAAAACTAAAAGAAATTTCATGTAGAACAGCTCTCTGGACAATTTCATCTTTTTTTTATAAGTGCATCCTCGAAAAATATTAAAATATATATATTAAAACAGTAATATAATAATAATAATAATAATAATAATAATAATAATAATAATAATAATAATAATAATAATAATAATAATAATAATACGGTAATAATAAAACATATATTGAACGATCCAGAATCCCCTCATCCCATTGGTCGAGCCAAGTGTTGCTCACGGATAAGATAGCGGGAGACAACAGAGCAGTATGGGGGACAAACGTGGTAATTTAAATGCTGATGCTGCTTTTGGGGGCGGTGCTCCTTCGCATAGCGATGCTCCTCGTCCAAAAAAAAAAGGATGAAGAAATATAGGGAGGAATGGGAAAAAACAAATACCTGGGTGGAAAAAGTCAGGTATAATGAATTTGAAGCAGACTGCAAATATGCATCTAATTCAATGTAGATTTGAGTCAAATAGTTGAAAATCATTTAACACACAAAGGGGGGCTAAAAAAAAAATATCACCATGCCTGGAGGGGTAAAGGCAATTGGGTCAGCTGGCACACACATGAGGGGTCCATTTCTTTTCTGGGAGTTGGCAACCCTACTCTGAAGTGAGGAGGAGATGCATTTCTATTGGTCTGCTGGGCGTTCGCAACTATTTTATTGGAATGAGCATTTGTACTAGAATCAAAGTGAAGAGAATATGATTTGTAAAACTCAATCTGGAAAACTGAAAAACAAAAAAAAAGAAAATCTGTCCAAAAAAAAATACGATGAATGGATTTCAAAATAATTTTCAAAAACTAAAGCTCAGAGATCAGCAAACGTTGTTTTGATTAAAACTTTTCAAACTTTTTTCAAAAGTTTCATTGCTTGTCACATTTTTATTTTTAAAAAAGATGTTAAAACGTTGCTGTTTTCATGTGACCCAAATTCACCCCATTTCTCCTTCTCACCGTTGTTGCTCCTCTTGTGCAGCTCCTCCTTGCCGTTCTTGCTGCTGTTGCCTGTCATGGTCCTTCGGGCCGAGGAGCTCTTGCTGGTGTTCAGCTTCCCTGAGCTGTTGCTCGACACCGAGCCGTCCTCGCTTGGCAACCGTCTGCAGTGGCCATAGCAACAGAGAGAAAATGGAGCGAGGGAGGAGAGGAGGGGAGAGTGTGAGTGTTTACACAGAACAGGCATCATTTCACAGTTATTACTGGCAGCAGACTATCAACTTTAATTACAAATGAGAAAACAATGTTAGTGGGTAATTAGCTACAAGAATAATTCAAAAGAGCTTCAGAGAGAAACTTGTTCAAAAAGTGGAGAAAGCAGGTAAGAGGATGCAGGTGGAAACTTTTTGGTAGATTTTTTTTTTATACTCAAAAGAAAAATCTTTAAACCCAACAGATCTGAATATGTTTCTTCAATATGAAAGGACTTCTATGTTTACATTTACTGCTATGCTCCTCAGAAACGTTCATAAACCTGGGAATAACAACCCAGCCCACAAAATCAAATTCATACTATCTGGATTAAACAATGTCATTTATCATTTTGTGGGTGGAAGTAGAAGGAAAATTATACCGTTTTGAAATATCATTTTGCAAATAAAAATCTTAAAAGTGAAATATTAAAGGTATAGTGGAGGATGTTCTTTTTCTGGGTCAATCATTAAAGTAAGCGGTCCTCCTAATTGTCAATCATGATGGTGATATGTTTACGTAAGGCCGTCCTACGTGCTCATCCCCATTTTCACTAACCGGCGGCGAATCTGACATAGTGGAAAAATTGCAAATCTTCTTCTGGAAAGTAAGCTTGTATGAACGATGCAAACAGCAACTTTTAAACAGAGCGTGCACGAGGAGAAATGGGCTCATGCACGCTCTCACACACGTTTAATTGGCGTTCCCTCTCAGGAGCGGATACAGGGTTGTGCATGTGCATATTTTTTTTTAAAGTGGAGAGGGCACCGTCTTTTCAAAAATTTGCGAAAATCCTACATTATACTTTTAACAAAATTTGGTGTCCATGAGTGAGAGTAAGAGCGTTGATTAAAAAGTCTAGTCAAGTACTGAGTTACTCAGCATAACATATTAAAAAAATTAAAATCATTCAATAAAGAATTAACTAAATTCTATTTCTTTAAAGACTATAAAAATATAATAAAATTAAACCAAAAATGAAATTAAGAAGGAACAAGTCCTGGCAAAAGAAAAAATATCCAAACATATTTTCTTATTAACGTGCACTTATGAAACCAGAGGCTCCAGTTACAGTATTTACTCCTTCAATTCAAGTCAGCTTGCATTACTTGAATATTTAGAAATTTTCTGCACCTCGGAAAAATAGTAAATATATGGAAAGCTCCATAGGAAAAAACATGGTGGAAAAACAGCTCCTACTGGTGGGGGATCTCAAAAATACATCTTAAAACAGCTTATTACCCCAAAAACACCACCAAGAGCTGGCTATAATATTAGGTACAAGAAGAAAAGCTGCGCTTCAGATAAAAGCAGCAGATGTTTCATCCACTCGTCTTATTTGCACCATTACTCAACAGTCAGCCAATGGTTCATGGTAAAGTACAAAAAGCTGCTCTAGCCATGAAATCTGGGCCCATAAAACTCACTCATTGTTACAGCTACACCATTTTTCCTGCTTCTAAAAAACTACAGTTACTTCTGAAAATATTACAGCCATCAATTAAGGGTCAAGAAGATCAGATCTGATGAATCCCTTATTTCATGTTTATCTATCAACACCACAACGGCCATAGAAACTTGGCATCATTTAACGGTAACATCCTCCTAAATATCAGTGCTAGACGATATCCATCAATTTATGACCACAGTTCAACCTCCAACAGGATAATGTACCCTGTGGAAAAACTCAGATCAAACTGGTTTAGGGGAGTGTTGGCCTAGTGGTTAGAGGAGTGCGCTTGTCCTCTGAGAAGGTGGCAAGTACCAAGTTCGATCACCAAGGTCTGCCCTTGAGGTCACTGAGCAAGAACCATAACCCGATACTGCTCCCAGAGCGCCGCACAGTGGCAGCCCACTGCTCCACTAGGCAATGGGTTAAGATACAGGAGTGAATTTATCCAATGTTAGATCAATAAAGTTCAATTATTAATATGTTTCTTAAAGATGAAAATGCACATGGTGCACATATCAAGCGACTTCTATGTTATTTGATGTCAATGTAACGAAGCACCAGTTTTGGATGTGGTCAAACATCATAGACAAACAGCTCGCTGAATGTCTGTTTCCAAAAATCAAGGCAGTTCTCACTGCAATACGAGGCACATAGATACTAGCAAGGTATCCCTCAAAAAGCAAACCACATAGTTTTTTTATGTTTCTTCTGATGTACTGATTATCTCAGACACACTCACGTATACACATAGCAGACAAACACATGAACACCCAGTGCTTTGTAAGCTAGAGTAGCTAAACAACATGACAGGCTTGTCTACAGGTGGTGTGAAAATCATGGATCACTGAGAACAGAAACAGAAAAACCACAGGCGAGGCAAATATGTGGCTTACATGTATGCACGCTCACACAACGACAACAAACACACTGCAGCCAGACCGTTAGTCTGTGATTGGCTGCTCTATGGTAAAAGTCATGTGGTATTCAGCAAAAGAGCTGCAGGGATGGAAAGCAACATGCAACGTGAGTTCCATGTAAATCTGTTTGTGAAGGGAGCAGCAGAATCGGTAATCACCCTGCTGGAATATCTGTCTCAAGTCTTTCCTGTGTGCCTCACAGACTGCAGCTCTCCAGAGGAGCCACTGAGCAGAATAAATGCACGCTGACTGAACCTGTCCATATATGCTGCACCATGGTTAACGTTTAGTCTGTCTCTGATTCCCTCCTCAACAAATCAACAGGTAAAACATGGCCACTGAAAAAAAAAAAGAGTTCCTAAAATAGGGGTCATTGCTTTGTCAATCGAAAGAATAGGTGCTTTCAGTTGTTCAGAGAGAAAGAAGACCACATCAAAACCAGTTCTGAAATAAAGAAAGTTTGTTTATTGCCCATTATGGATGTTCACTTCTAACCAACATATATTATAATACTTGGGGGCGTTTGTTTTCAAATGCATCAACATGCATTTACTTAGCAGTTATGTGGTTTTCAAGTGATTTTTAGATTCTATTCTAACTTGTATACATCTTATACATGTTATGCATCTCATGTTTTTCTTTTTTTAATAAATACAGTTTGACTCTCAGCCTCAGGTGATGGTAAAGTCCAACTTTAAAACCATATCTTTGTGTTTTGGTTCTTCATATTCTAAACCACCACAGCATTGTGTATCCAGCTAATGTATAGTCAGGTAGAGAAACAACAATTCTTCCTTATTTAATCCTCATTTCCCTATGAGGTTTGCGTTCCAGGTCGGGAAAGCTGATTATCACACTTCACTGGCGCCTGTGGCAGTGTAGCATTTCATCATCGTTATACAGAAAGGCTCCCTCTACCTCGCATACAGCTGGGGTTATAAATATACATGTATTTATCATCCTTGAGAAGCAAAGCACAACTAATCCCACCCCATTCATTTTCTGTTGAGCAGTGAGTAAATAAGAGGCCGTATCTTTACCTCATTCTTGGATTTTAATTTATGTAAAATTATGAGTGGAGACTTGATCATCTCATGTATGAAGGAACAATGTCATTACTCATGTGGGTGGATTCATGTGAGTGGTAGCATTTTAAAGTTTACAACAAACTGCTTACTAATTAGTTTGAATTTAGATTTGATGATCTAGCTCAGAAAGCAAACAGGACAGATTCAAGAGAAAAACAACAACTAACAGATGACTTCTATTTGTTTATGTTGTGTTTCTTTGCAGCTACTTGTGCCTAATCCTTTAAATTGTCCTCTAAACTGTCAGCATAATTCATGATCTGTTCAATTTGTTTTGATGCAATTGGTTTAACAACAGTTTTTTTGACTGAAGGTAAAATTTATGTTTATGCATTCAGCAGATGCTTTTATCCAAAGTGACTTACAAAGTAGGCATTAGTGTGAAGGGTCTTGCCTAAAGCCGGGCATGCACTGTGCGATATTTTCAATCGTTGCACGTAGCTACAGCTCACAATGTATGACCAAACTGCAGGGTTTAAAAGTTCAAAGCTCACGATGCATGTTCTCACACTGTGTGTCCCGACGTTCTGATGCGACGGCCGACTGAATTTCAAACACACTGAAAAATATAATGCAACCATTTTTGGCATTTACTTAGTCATATTTAAGTAACACAATTGTTTCATGTAGCAGGGTAGGACATAAAATAATTGTGTTAAAGTTACTAAATAGGATTAGGTAAATGCCAAAAGCGGTTGCATTATTTTTTCCAGCAGATTTTCTCCAGACCTTACGATTCCTGATCGGGAGGTAGTCGTGAGAGGCTGACCCCCCTTCGTTACCACCTTTATACTACAGGATGCACGATCAGGGTTGAAAGTCGGCCTGATCGAAAAATTCTCGCATAGCTAGAGAATAAGCCCAAAAATAAATTATCATACAGTGTATGCCCGGCTTAAGGACCCACACAGGCAGTTAATTCCCCCCCAGTGGGGATTCAATCCCATGATCTAAATCCAAATCCAAATTAGTTGAATAGAAAAATTAAATATCTAAATTTGCTTAATCTAATGCTGCAGGATAGTTTTATGTCAACAACACAGATGCAATATTAAAGAATTGTTCATTTCCAGTTTGTACCTTGAGATGTCAATGAATCCAAAACCCTAGACTTTCTGGCATGCTCAGGAGTTGGAAAAAACTCTCTAATGTCTTCATTGTATTAGCCAGGTTACAGTAACATGGAGTATCAATGACTTTAAGTAAAATAAAATAAAAGACATTACAGCATTGTCTGTTTACATATTTGATTCTCCATATAAACTATATATAGTGAAACCAAAAAATATTGGATTTGTTGAATGTTACCAATTGAGTTTTGATTTTAATGCAGCTGAGACGGTTATGAAGCCAGTATCCAGCACTTTGTAAGCTGGTGATGCAATCAACGCGTTTGATTATAGATGATAAGGCGGGGCTTTGTTTCAGTTTCAGCTTTTACTTTGACTCTTGACTGTGTTATCCCTCTGGACAAGAAAACTGGCTCATAGCTCATCTAAATTCTGTTTATGTTTACTAAATTCTCACTCTCAACTTGTCAAATATTGACACTTTCAGTCAAAGCTTTCTGTAAGTCACATACTGACATTAATGGGGCACCCCTCTCAACACATATTGACACCCAGTGTGAAAGGCAGGACATTGTATCACGTTACAAAAAAAAAAAGAAAAAAAAAGTAGACTATACAATTATCATTGCTAGATCTTTGGGAGTGTACAGTAACATATTCATGTATACTAGTATTTTTTTAGGCTGAAGATTTAGGGTAAGAAATGGGTTAGTGTTAGTTTTTCTACTTTGCAGTTCATAGAACATTTCAACAAGTTCCTGCCACTTGTCATGCATGCTGTGCCTCAGAGTGGGGCACCCCCATCGCGTCAGTATCTGTTGCAACAGATACTCGTCAATATTTGACAAGTTGGGAGTGACGATGCTTTGGATTAAATGTTTCTTTTCTAGACAGAGTCACATATGGAGCTATTTACTCTCAGCTTTTCCAAACTAAAAGTTTTTATAGATCAGTGCTTCTATACTCTTTTGGTGTTTCTGCTTCTGCCTCTTTGAACCCCAATCACACTGATGCTACGTTCACACCGGACGCAGCAAAAGCAGCAAAATCGCGTCTGCTGCTTCATTTTTGCTGCTTGTACCAGTTAGTTCTGACGCGCGGCTAAAGCAGCTTTGCTGCTCTGGCTGCGCAGTGCAAAAGTGTGTCTGACGCGCGTTGGGCGGAGCTTCAGTATCCTTTCTCTGCCTTGCAGCTATATTTGCTGTGATCAGTGGGAATAAAGTTGTTTTAATATGTTTTTAAGTGAGAAAATACACCTGAAAACGTAATCAGTGCAGTCAGTTCATTCAGATTATAATCCTGTCTTCCAATATTTTTTCTGTCGGAGACGCTCAGACCCCCACATACCGGCGGTGCGCCGACAGGAGGAATCCCTTCATCAGCAGCCTCTGGCCGGGTCGCCTCCTCGCGGTTCACCGCGGCAGCTGGTAGGTGTTTTTCATCTAAATAATCCAAACTGCAGGCAGCAGGATAATAAAAGCCAACATATTCTGCCGGCAGATTTCTGCATTTTAAGTTAATTTAGGCGTCAATAAACTGTTTAAGAGGAGTGATCATAGCGCTCTGATCATCAGCGCTGTGTCTCTCTCCCTGCCAGCTCCCAGATCAGCTTTTCTGATTGGTTGACGCGGCGCGTCGAGCAGCAAAAATTCAATTTTTCCATCTCGAGCAGCAGCTCGTTTGCGGCGCGTCAGATGCTTAAACGCGCCCAACGCGCTGCTTCAGCTGCTCAGACGCGCTGCGCCTGCTGCTCAAAACGCGCCGCGGGACCTTTTGCTGCGCCTTGGCACGCGTCAACCATTGACTTTGCATGTAAACTCGCTGCTTCTGTCGCGCCAGCTGCGTCCAGTGGGAACACAGCATGAGCCTGGTTCTGCTGCATGTTTCTTCCCATTATAAGGTGTTTTTCCTCTCTGTTGTTGCCTCATGCATGCTTAGTGTGATGTATTGCAGTAAGGCGACAACACAATGCAAGGGAATGTCTACTGTCGCCACCTGCTGCAAATCCTGAAAAGTCAACAACTTGATGCAATCAGCTGGGTTCCCTAAAATAGAAAACTTTTAACCAATCTGTGTAAACAATTTCATTGAATTGTCTCTGAAAAGTGCCTTGAGATGACAGGTATTGTAAATTGGCAACATAGAAATAAACTTAATTGAATTGAATTAAGGAGGTCACATGGGTGGTGCATTCTGTACAACTGTTGCTCTGCTGGAAGAAGGTCCTGGGTTCAATTCCTAGCCTAGGATCTTTCTGAATTGAGTTTGCATGTCCTCCATGTGCATTTTTAGGTTCTTTCTGGGTCTTTGGCCTCCTCCCACAGTCCAAAGACATGCATGCTAAGTTATATGGCATCCTTTAATTGCCCTAAGGTGTGTTTGGTTGTGTGTGTGCATGGTTGTATGTCTGTGTTGCTCTGCAATAGCCTGGCAAACCTGTCCAGTGGGTACCCCACGCTTTGCCCACAGACTGCTTGAGGCACCAGCCCCACCATGAGCCTGACAGGGAACCAGAGGATGGATGAATTTAACAGAATTTCTGTTGAAGGAAAAGAAGCTAAAAGCTACATTTTGCTTTATTCTGAATCAGAACAAAGACTGCCTTAATGGCCAGTACCATGCATGTTTTAGATGTGCTTCAGGACACCTGGATCCAAACATCATTTAACTATTAAAATCATCAGTGTTTGAGTATGAATAAATATCTATACAAGTACCAGAAATGAGCCCGAATAACTAATAAGGGTGGAGCTATTCATAAAAATTTGATGTAGAAACGAGAACAAAAATCCTCTGGTCTGAACAGGTCAAAAAACTATCTGCAAAAAATTATTAGGCCCAAGAAGTGAAAATTGGTTCCAGACAGAATTTTGAATGAGAAAAGTAGATAGTGAATGTTGAGAAAGGTTTGTGTATAGGTTCTGCAGCTGCTGAAGCATGAAAAACACAACATCATTCATGATTCTCCCTATGGACATCTCCCTGAGTTAATCGTCACATCACATGGGAGCTGATTTGAGACAAAGAACTAATTCTGTTGCAAAGCTCATGTGTGGCTGTGTTTTATTGTTTTTGAAACCACTCCCTCTGGTGACACTGTTTGAGGTTAATTGGCTTAATTGTCCACACCTCTGAATAAAAAGCATACCCTGTGAGGATAGCTGAGCTCCATCTCTCTTGTGTAACAGCAGTTTGTAGTACTTGTGAACAGCTTTACCCCTGGTACAACTCATTATTCTCTTTAGTTGCTTTTTCAGCAATGACTTGTTTTCAAAAGTCTTCCCACCTCTAGTCCAAGATGAAACTCAGGTATAAGAGCTCTATAACTGTGCCCCATGAGTTATCAGTGAAGCTAAGTAGAGCAGCTGACTGCTCTAAGTCACCCATAGGTTGTTTTAATGCCTTATTAAAAGATGAGGAAGCTCCTTTCTATGTCTTTGCAGGCGCTGAGGTTTGATGTCCACAATATTTAATCTCCAGCCCAACAAACATCATATTGTCTTAATGCCTCATTCAGCTGAAGGGGAATCTAATTACTATCAATTTCATTTCATTTTAATACAGTAGTTAATGTGACCTATATTTCTTCATTCTATCTCTATTTTCCCACTCTGCAGAATCTGTTTGTTCAATCTCTAACGTTCTGCTCTCTCTGCTTTTACTCATAGTAGCTTTATCTGGTCTGTTCCTGTTTGGTTGTGACTCCATCCTGGAGAGAAATATTAGCTGTGCTGCTGCCATCAACACCTTTGTTTATAGATGTTGGAGATTGGCCTTCTTTTCGGTGTAGTCCTGTTTCTCTAACTGTGACTGGCTGGATGTGCTGTCTTCGTCCTCTGACATGGGAGCTGGCTCGGAGCTCGTCTGCCTGGCTGTGCGTTTCCTGGAAGGGGCCGCCTTTCACAGCTGCTTTTTGTATCTCTGCTTCTGTCTCCTTGAACCCCAGTCGGCCTCAACAGATGGCCGCTCACACTGAGCCTGGTTCTGCTGGAGGTTTCTTACTGTAACAAGGGAGTTTTCCTCTCCACTGTCGCTACAAGCATGCTTGGTGTGAGGGATTGCATTCAAGTTAATGAGTCGATGCAATCAGCTGGTTTTCCTTAGAAAACTTTGAGTCAATTTGACTGTAAGATCTGGGGAACTGTAAAGTGCCTTGAGATGATATGAGATGCCTTGTGAATTGGCGCTATAGAAATAAACTGAATTGAACTGAATTGTGATTAAATAAATACAAGATGGCACCTGTGTGATGCTGTTTATTTGTATTCAATGTGGTGACTTAGTAAAAAAATCTTAGTCAATAAACAGACCCCCATTTACAGTGGAATTATCTTTACATCCCGTCAGTCTGTCTCTGCTTACTCTCGGCTTTTCTCTGGATTAACACTGTGATACACAAACAAACCCTAAAGTCGGGACTGTAGTGATGCAAAGCTCATGGTTTATAACAGTTTTTGTTCAGAGTCGAGAAGTCTGCTGCAGACAGCCTCTCTGATCACCTCATTATCTCAGCTATGTAACTGTGTACAAACTCAAAATGATAACTATAATATATAAAGAGCATCAGCACTGTAGAGAATGTGGAGCAATAAAGTCAAAAGTGGGACGTGGAAAATATTTCCCTTGTTCTGTCATGGAGTCAAGTTTGGATAGCCTTTTTTTATCATAAAGATAAGAAATGAATTCCGCCTTCATTTGAATAAATATTTTTTTTCAGAACAAGAAGGAGGATTACAGATTACATAAAGTAA
This sequence comes from Cyprinodon diabolis, assembly GCA_030533445.1. NCBI lineage: Eukaryota > Metazoa > Chordata > Actinopteri > Cyprinodontiformes > Cyprinodontidae > Cyprinodon > Cyprinodon diabolis. The sequence goes on along the minus strand of CM060063.1, from coordinate 9,322,845 downwards.
TAATACAAGTTCATCAGGCCCATAATTAAAGGGGAACACAGTTTTTTTTTTACATTGGGCCCTTGATTTTACGTTATTATGATCATGTTCTACTCACCCATATGAGTTTTGTGTCATTTGGAGCTGTTCTGAAGATATGGTGTTCCCCTTTAAGTCTGTTACTTCCAACCCATTCTGATAACTTAGCTTTGGATAAAATGTGAAATGGGGTCCTCAGCAAGAAAACACAATTTTATTTATTTATTTATTTTAATTAGTAAGAAAAGATTTTAATGGAATTTCTCCATATTCCAGAGTTTAAAAAGAGATCAGATGTTAAACTGTGAATATTTCTGTAGTGCCACAGCCATAGTATTAATTTTGTACATTGGTGGAACAGGATGCAGGATTATTTGGTCTCCAAGCTGCAGCCCCTCTGGAAAACTCTCCCATAAAGATGGGGTTTCAAAGGACCTGCCTGTCACTATGCGATCCGTCCCGGAAGCACGATCCGTTCTGCGCATTCGGCTCATTTGCGCATCCAGATATACATCCGGGTTGTCCTCGATTTTATTTAGTTAAAAATACCTAAATCATGTTTTTCCCTCCCCGAAAATTAGTAAACGTGCTAAAGCATAATGTGTTAAAGGTTAATAATATATTTCCTGAGAAAATAAATACCCTAAAATCCTTTCTGTTTTATCACTCGTTTCTGCCCGATCTGCACCGGAAATGGGATCTCACGCTACTTCTGGTGGCTAACTTTTTCGGCTTTGGATTTAAACATAAATCTAGTCTTTTTGAGTTTTATGGGGTTTTTTTCAACTAAACTGCAAGACTAAGATGCAGATAAACATGGTTTAATCATATTTTGCCGGACTGCTCTGAGCATGTCCCATGATGAGCATTTTAACGAAGAAAATGTAGAAAGCATAAAAATTGTCTCACAAAAGCCACAGAACATTTTTTAAAGATGTGTATTAGCATTCTTTAGTGAGTTGAGGATAGAAATAAGGAGTTTTAGTACCATAATTACTTTACTTATGGACACCTGCATGTATATCTGTTTGCGCATGCGCAGGACGGATCGTGCTTCCGGGATGGATTGGGTAATGACACTGCTGTTTGCTATAAAATCTGGACACCCCCACCTCTTTTCCTCTCTTTTTCCTGACTCCAATAGAGTTCCACGTTAGGGAGGATGTCACCTGCCGAGGGATCACATTCTCCACAACCTATTCAAAGTTTGTCTGATAGCTATATGATTTGTGTTTCCTGATCTGTTAATTGCGTTTGATTGATAAAGATTTACCAAAGACTCCCTTTTTTGAGTCCTGCTTGCTATCAGCTCATAAGCTAAATAAGCTAAAAAAGCTCAACCTTCTTTCAGAGTTCCCCTCCATTTTTAAAACCTCATTTTAAAAAAAAATCACAAAACATTTAAAGTCCGTTTTTTAAATGGGTATTGATTTCTGAATGGGAAAATCATTGAATAAAATATAATTTTAACTAAATAAAAGTTTTTATTATTTGGATATTAAATATTTTTGAACACATCACATAACTAAACTAGTTCAAAGGATCATTTGACCTCATTTCAAACTTTTCAGGGTAAACTTTGTTCCTCAAACCAAAAATGCAGGCTTAACTGTGATATCCTTGCATGCTTTTTTTTACTATGCTTTTCAACCATTTTTACCCATCTATCCCTATGTGATCATAGTAGCGTTTAGTTTTAGAGTTAGTTCCATTAGTTTAGCAAGAGATTTTCACTGAAATATGTTTGACTTGAGTTGAATCACTTTTGTTAATGAATTAATATTTTCAAAAGAAATTGCTGTGGATTTCTTCAATATGTCTGTTGAGTTAACTGCTTGACTTTCATTTGAGCCTGAATAACACTTTTATCCGTTGTCCTAACAAGGCATGACACACTGAAAGTTATGTTATTAAATATTACATGACATAAACCAGCAAATTGTATTTATAAAGAATCGAGGATTTATCTGTCACTTAAAATTTGCATAACCTGCAATGATCTATACATCACATATCCACTAATGAAAAGTTAATATTAAATCAAAGAACAAAAATGTTTTATTTATAAATATAAGGTCACTTTTTTCAATTATTTACCTATGTATTTTTAACAAACAATTAGAGACATATTAAAACAAAGTTATAATAAACATAAATCAATAGGTCTCTTACCCTCCTTTGTGTATATCTGCTGACGGAGGTCGTTTACTTGCTGTCCCATCCTGGTGAACCTTCTTATCCAATGACATTGATAGAGGTGCGTCTCGAACTGGCATCCCCAACACCAGCGTCTCCTTGGTAACAGAGACGGCCTCGTCACCAGTTCGACCTAGGTGCTTCTTGGCGTAGTCAAAGCCCTGTACAGGCTAGCAGAAAGAGGACAACAGAGCAGGTCAACTTTAACTCAGAAAGGCCTTTGAGGTCATTAAATGCATAAAAGTAAAACAAACTGGATAAAAAACAACAGCAAACATACATTAGCAGCAAAAAAAAAAAAAAAAAGAAAAGAAAATTTGCAGATTTAAAGAATCAGCCTTAAAAGCTCAGAGGTTTTTCATTCACACTGCAATAACCCATTGACAAAAAATCATCAAGCTAAATGGTTAATAAATGATGACAAAATCTGAGCAGTTTCCACCCTGCCACATTTCTGACTCAACAGAATAGCAAACTGATGCCAAAATGATTTAAAATTAATAAATATTAAGGTAGTAAATAACAATCAGTCCATGTTGCAATGATTGTAATTAAATAAAACATTTAATTTCTCTCCACAAACCAGGTAAATAGAAAGGGTTGGGAATAGAGCTGGTGGCTGTGGATCAGTGGCTCCCATCCTTACATATAGTTTCCCCTCAGGGTTCCTTCAGCCTGGGCTGCCTAATCAAAGTGAGGTGGTTGGGCTCAGGTCAGGTTCGGTTTTATGGTACAGGCTGGATTTTCTGGGCCCAGTCCGTACTCCATTGTGTGGTTGTCTTTCTCCACATTCCTGCTCACATCAAAGAGTAAACTGGGTTGGGGGCAACTTTGTTTTGTTGTTTCGCTTAATTTTGTCCCACATTAAGCTGCAGTTGCTGTATGAATAAGCTCTAAGGAGACTGCTGTTTCACTTTCTAATCATTTTCTGTCCAGCACAACAGAACAGAAATGCTGAGCTGTGTGTTTGTGGACAAACCTCTATGGGGACGTACCTGATGGGAAACCGCACACGGCTTATTCTGTGATTCAGAGATTTGACTCAGTTTTTTTCCCCAAAGTACATGCTTTTTGTATTTTCCCACCAAATTAATTTTCTTATCTGACTCATGACTTCCTGTGAAACTACTGCTGATTTCAGACCAAGAGACTCGAGAGTGGGCAGCCTGGTTTAATCACTTCGATCAGATATAATTCCTTCGATTTTCTGCAATTAAATTTTCAGTTTGATGACATGTTTAGTCACTCTGTGTGCGTAGGGCCTGAGGCTTGTTTGTACAACCATGCTATAAGTTGCACATTTGAAACATGTGGATTTTGATTACATTCCTTTAAGAAGAAAGAGAATCAATAGCAACCAGAATCAAGGAGGAATTGGAATCAGAACCAGAACTGTTCACATTTAAATGATGTACAACCTCATTCTATTCTACTCTCTGCTATTTGAATCTATTCTGTATCATCAGGAACTAAGGAAAACTGTGGGGGAAAAAGAATCAAAAGTTCAATCATCTAAAACATCTCCAGATTATATGTCTTTTAGCTATTTCAATTATGTTGTAATAGTTAGTCTAACATCCTCCTTATCCCTTTCTTTTTAAGCCATATTATACCATATTACTATAAATAACTGCACTGAGTCAGCCTGAACACCCACAGACAGCCTCCGTCAATTTAGGGCCACTGGAAAACAATAAAAAAAAAAAAATTATTTTAACTGGTTTATTTTATTTGAGTTTAATATGGGGAAAAACTATAAGAATTCTGAGAAACAAGTCATAATTCTTAATTTTTTCCCTATATTACTTATATACAAATAACTTCGTTTATTTTTTTTTTCAAGTGGCCCTAATCCGCTTCTGTAAGTTTTTGATGGTGTTTTTGCTGAGATTTTTTTCATTTCTCCACTGAAGATAATAGCATTTGCTTTTAATGCAAGTGGTTTATCTGTATTAAGGTAATTTTGAGAGGATTTGATGTGTTTGAGAAAGCAATGGGCTTTGAAATATAGAGAAATATAGAAATATATCAACTTAGCAGCAAATAACTGAGCATAAAATCATTTTATTGTATTTTCACTGCTTCCTTCACCAAGTAGGTGATAACGACAAACAAAAATCTCATAAAAATTGATAGTTTTACGTAAAACAGTTTCAAAATGATCCATGGAGAACCAGCAGGCTTTTAGCTAGGAACATTTCATAGGGTGTACACCTTGGTGTATCACATCTTTAGGCTTTGCAAGGCATAGGGGGGTACATTTTCAAATGTAGACTCTCTAAAACACTTTTTCCTGCATTTTGAGCTGGAATGCAGCTAACTTTTTGTCTTTGTTATAACACTACTTTTGTCCTGATTATGGGAAGTATGTGTGCTTGACTAGAGGTGAAAAATTCATAAGGACGAAATGAGATCATTTTTAGGTACAATATAATGTTTCATAAGCTAATTCAAATAATCAGAAATTATAATGGTATGTTCAGACCGCGAGTTGAGAAACAAAAAAGCTTCTGCTGCTTCATTTTTGATGCTTGAACACATCAAAGTCAGATGTGCATCAAGAACATCTTTGAAATTCCTGAAGCGAATCCAGTAACGTGTGTCTAGATGCGTCTGATGCTTCTGCTGCTCCTGTGTTCAATGGCAGAGAGCAGCTTTGCTCTTTGCTGCAATCAGTGGATAAAAAGTAGTTTTAATATATTTTTAAGTGAGTAAGTCCACCTCAAAACATCATCTGTACAGTCAGTTCAAGATTATGATCCTGCCTTAAAATATTATCAGAGACGCACAGGCCCCCATATACAGGCGGTGTACTGTCACTGGGAATCCCTAGCAGCAGCTGACTCAGGCCAGGTCGCAACTTGGGGGGGGATCCACTACTGTCTGTGGCGACTGGAAGTACTGTACATGTTAACGTTTTTCAGGAATGTGGTACAAGCTGCAAGTACCAGGATAATAAAAGGAAACATATTTTGCTGACAGGTTTTGACATTTTAAGTTAATTTAGGCGTTAATTCTCCCTGCCAGCTCGCAGATCAGCTTCTCTGATTGGTTGATTCGGTGCGTTGAGCAACAAAAATTTAATGTTTCCAACTCCAGCATCTGCTGCTTGTGAAATTTTGAACATCTGAGCTAAGTTTCCGAGGGGAAATTAGAGCGTACCAAGCCATACAGTTTCTAATATTTTTGGTAAATGGCATACAATGTACACTTGTACGCATGCTTGCTAAAAAACTGGGGACCAATAAAAAATGAAAATGAACCCCAAAATGCCCGGTGGTGCCAAAGATGAATCTCCGTACAGACAGGAGGCGAATCACAATAACCCTTAGAAGATAGTTTATCATGTTGGACTTCCAAATGAATCCTTTAGTTTCTTGCAGGTTTTTGATACAGGTTGTTATGAACCACATGCCTGGATTTCAAACTTCATGGCACAGAAGTTTGATTTCAGTTTACAAATGACTTAATTTATATGAAACTCAAAACCTGTCCATGAACATTTTTTAGATTTGGAAATTGGAAAAAATGCTCTCAATAATTCAAACTGCAGTAATTTGATGGCCTTCCTCTTTAAGCTATTTTTATCTGTCTCCAGCAGAGCTAGCATAACAAAAAGTAAAAAAAAAAAAAAAATCTGACATTGCAGCACCTTTGAAGTCAGGGTTTTTGTTATGAGGAGACAAAACACTAAAAAGGCATAAGAATATGTTTTTGACAGTAGTCTATAGCTGGGATACTGCATTACTTTATGGATAAATGTCTTAATTGTCAGAAACAGAGAAAAAAGGAACAAAAGACAGCTTACGAAAACCTGATTTGATCTGTTGCTCCTCTTGTATTTTTAGCAGCACCAGAATAGATGACGTCTAATGCATGTGACGATGCATGTTAAATTCTGAGTTTATGTAAGGTTAGGCAGAGCAGGCATCCAGCTGACGGCTTTGTTAATAATTTATCAGTCACACACATGGCTGTGCCTTCAGCTTATTTCAAACACATTATCATGAATGGTTCAGGAAGACCCAATATGCAGAACACCACGGAGACGGAAACTGGAGTAAAAGTTTAACAATGTTTATTGAACAATGGTAAAATGAAAGAGTCAAGTACTGGTTCACTTCTGGGGATCTGGTTCACAGGCAACTGGAAGGGAGACAGTTCAGTTAGCCACGTAGCTGGTGAATGTGGAAATGTTATCTTCAGAGATCTACCTTGAAGAATCCGGGTTTGGCTTTGAGAGAGGCACTGTTGGTTCCAGAGACTGTTTGATTCAGCAGAGTTCAGTTTCAGCTTCAGCGTCTTGCATCTAACGATAGGACAGACCTTGGTTTTCCAGCTCTTAGTCCAGAGCAGCATGGGAAATCCAGAGAAGGTTCTTCAGGTTTGGCTCTGAGGGCAGGCTCGACAGGTTAAGCTCATCCAGAGCTTACAGGACAAAAACAGGTTTCCTGTAGGCAGAGACAAAAGGTAATTAGTTTCCAGCTAGGAGACTAGAGGCAACAAAGATTTCACAGAGGAAGTGAGGCTCAGGTGCTAACCAAACTGGATAAACACTGCGGCGTTGATGCGAGGTCTGAGGGCTGCTTATATGGTAGAGGATCCTCCTGATGATGAGATGGGTTTCAGGTGTGTCGAAGGCTCAGCTCAGGAGGATCCACAGTGAACTCTGCTGGAGACAGGTGGTACAGCTCCAGATCCCAACAGTACCCCCCCTCAATGACCGCCTCTTGGCGGTCCAGAAGACGTCGATGGGAGGGATCGCTCGTACTCCTCGATGAGGGATGGGTCGAGGATGTAGGAACCAGGAACCCACTGACGATCCTCCGGACCATAGCCCTCCCAGTCGACGAGGTACTGCCAGCCACGACCTCGCCGACGGGAGTCCACGATCCGGCGGACGGTGAAAGCCGGATGTCCATCGACTTCCAGGGCGGGTGGAGGGGAGTCGGACGGAGGGCACAAAGGGCTGGAGATCACGGGCTTGATCTGAGAGACGTGGAATGTGGGATGAATTCGAAGAGTCGGAGGCAGTTGTAGTCGTACGACAGACTGGTTTATGACCTGGGAAATCCTGTAGGGGCCAATGAATCTGGGAGAGAGTTTACGGGACATCCCCTTGAGGGGAATGTCCCGAGTGGAGAGCCATACCTCCTTACCGACGGAGTAAACTGGTGCAGGGCGTCTTCTTGAGTCAGCGAAACGTTTAGTGGTCTCCATGGAACGGTTGAGGGTGGCTATGGTGTCTCTCCAGATGCGATGACTGCGGCGGATGTGGTGGTTGACTGATTTGACCGAAATCTCTCTCTCGTCTACGGGGAAAAGTGGAGGTTGATAACCAAGACTGACCTGGAAAGGAGACTGGCCGGTGGAAGCTGACTTTAGAGAGTTGTGAGCATATTCGATCCATGGAAGGTGTTGGCTCCAATCGGAGGGATTACTAGAGGTCAGACAACGAAGGGAGGATTCGAGCTCTTGATTCATTCTCTCGGTTTGGCCGTTGGACTGTGGGTGATAACCTGAGGTGAGAGAAGATTTGCAGTTGAGGGCTGAACAAAATGCCTTCCAAACCTGAGAGATGAATTGTGGACCACGATCGGAAAGAATCTCCTGAGGGATGCCATGTAGACGGAAAACATGTTTAATAAGGAGCTGGGCGGTCTGAAAAGCCGTAGGAAGCTTCCTGAGGGGTACAAGATGGCAGGACTTGGAAAATCGGTCAACAATGGTGAGAATTGTGGACATACCTCGAGAAATGGGAAGACCAGTAACAAAGTCGATTGCGATGTGAGACCAGGGACGAGAAGGAATAGGAAGTGGATGCAACAGGCCAGAGGGAGGTTGATGTGTGGACTTGTTTCTGGCGCAGGTAGAACGGGCCAGCACATACTCCTTAACATCTCTGTGTAGAGTGGGCCACCAGAAACGTCTTGAAATGAGGTTGATGGTTCTACTAACCCCCGGGTGAGCGGCAAATTTGGCATTGTGCATCCACTGAATTAGGCGAGACCTGACAGAAGAAGGTACATAAGTCTTGTTTGGGGAACCGTTACCTGGATCTGGTTCTGAAGCGAGGGCAGAGTTTATTAGATCGGTGATCTCCCAGGTAACCACCCCAACAGTGTAGGAAGCGGGTAGAACAGGCTCAGGAATCTCAGATTGATCAGTGGAATAAAGACGAGAGAGAGAAACGGGTTTGATGTTCTTGGATCCGGGTCTGTAAGAGATGATGAGATTGAATCGTGAGAAAAATAGTGACCACCTTGACTGTCGAGGATTGGCCTGTTTGGCGGACTGGATATAGGCAAGGTTCTTATGATCTGTCCAAACAAGAACCGGGTGTTCTGCTCCCTCAAGCCAGTGTCTCCATTCCTCTAATGCCAATTTGATGGCCAGTAATTCGCGGTCACCAACGTCATAGTTTTGCTCAGCAGAGGAGAGTCTACGGGAGAAAAAAGCACATGGGTGAACTCTTTGGTCTGAATCGAGTCTCTGAGATAAGACAGCACCAACTCCTGAGTCAGAAGCGTCGACTTCGAGGATAAATTGTTTCGATGAATCAGGCTGGATTAACACTGGAGCTCTGGAAAACAACATCTTTAATTTGTCAAAAGCAGTTTGAGCCTCGGGAGACCATTGGAAGGTTTTCTTGACTGATGTAAGAGAGGTTAGAGGTAGAGCTGTCTGACTATAATTCCTGATGAATCGTCGATAAAAATTAGCAAAACGCAGGAATCTCTGCAGCTGTTTGCGGTTTTCGGGAACCGGCCACTCCAAAACTGCCTTTATCTTATCCTCAGATGGCTTAACCTGTACTCCCTTGAGCACAAACTCCAAAAAGGTGACTGAAGGTTGGTGAAACTCGCATTTTTCGGCTTTGACGAAAAGTTTATTCTCAAGGAGTCTTTGTAAGACCAGGCGGACATGTTTCTTGTGTTCTGTGAGGTCTTTGGAGTAAATGAGTATGTCATCAATGTAGACAAAAACAAACACGTTCAAAAAATCTCTGAGAACGTCGTTGACTAGGGCTTGAAAACACGCAGGAGCGTTTGTTAGACCAAAAGGCATGACTAAATACTCGAATTGACCCAGAGGGGTCTTAAAGGCAGTCTTCCATTCATCGCCATCTCTGATTCTGAGAAGGTGATAGGCGTTCCTTAAGTCGAGCTTAGTAAAGACAGTGGCCCCTTGAACTGGTTCGAAGGCAGAAGCGAGTAGAGGAAGTGGGTACTTATTCTTAACAGTAATTTGGTTCAAACCTCTGTAGTCAATACATGGTCTGAGAGATCCATCCTTCTTACCCACAAAAAAGAAACCTGCTCCTAAAGGAGATGAAGAGGGGCGGATTATTCCAGCAGCTAGTGACTCATTTATGTATTTCTCCATTGTCTCCCGTTCGGGTTTGGAGATATTATAAAGTCTACTGCCGGGTAGAGGAGCTCCTGGTAAAAGCTCGATAGCACAGTCGTATGGTCTGTGAGGTGGAAGGGACGTAGCACTGACCTTACTGAAGACAGGGGCTAGATCATGGTACTCAGGAGGAACAGAAGTAAGGTCAGGAGAGTCCATCTCCCCCCCCCTCTAGGAGATCTTACAGCGGGGGCCGCTGAACGAAGGCACGTCTCATGGCATGATGTCGACCAAGACTCAATATGACGATCGGTCCAGTTTATGTGGGGGTTATGTCGTTCCAGCCACTCAAATCCCAAAACCAACGGAGAACATGCAGAGGGAAAAACAAAGAAAGATATGGTTTCTCGATGGTTACCTGAAACCAACAGTTCGAGGGGTTGTGTCTGGTGAGTCACTTGGTGAAGCTTCTTTCCATCAATCGCAGAGACACAGAGAGGCTGGGTTAGAGGAACAGTTTCAATCTGTAGTTGTTCAACTAAATTGGAGTCAATCAGGTTCCTTTCCCAGCCTGAATCAATGAATGCAGATAAAGTGAGGTTTTGGTCAGCAAAAATCAGCGTGGCTGGAAGTAATAGGCGAGGAGATTTTTTAGAAATAACATGGCCCGTCAGACTCCTCAGATCCTCTGACGGGCCCCGGCTTTTGATTTAGCTGGGCATGAGGCAATGAAATGGCCACTCTCACCACAGTAGATGCACAGCTTGCTCCTGACACGCCTTAACCTTTCCTCTGGAGTTAGCCTCGTATGTCCAACCTTCATGGGTTCGGCCTCCACTTCAACCGCATGAGAGGCCTGAACTGGCAACGGGAGAGATTGGATCTTAGTTCTTGGCTTAGAAAAAGGTTCTGTGGAAGAGGAGAAGGCAGGTCCAATGTTAGAGGCAGAAACAGAACTTAAAGGACCATGATTCCTTGGTTTAGAGCTATTTCTGGCTCGAATCCTATTATCCAGCCTGATTGTCAGGCGAATTAATTCCTCAAGAGTGGCGGGTTCGTCAAGGGTAGCAAGCTCATCCTTTATGTTTTCATTGAGAGCCTAAAAAAATGCTGTCTTAAGAGCACATTGGTTCCAACCGGAAGCTGCGGCTTTAACCCGGAAGTTAATGGAGAATTCAGCTACAGAAGAATTTCCTTGTCTTAGTTTCAAAAGAGCTCGAGAATCAACAGTTTGATCTGTTTCCTGGTTGAAAACTTGTGAAAACTCAGAGATAAAGTCAGAGTACTGGCAGCTAAGGCTTTCGTCGGAAGAAAACCTAGCCTGTGCCCATTCCAGGGCTCTTCCGGTCAATTGAGACAAAATAAATGATATCTTCTTATAATTGGTGGGAAAACTGCCAGGGGAATTTTTGAAGATTAATCGACATTGAAATAAAAATCCTTTACAGTCACTAATGTTACCTGAAAACTTTTCAGGGAGGCTTGGTCGGAACTCTGACGATGGTATTGGTCTGCTGGGCCTAGTGTTTGGCCGCAGTGTTCTGTCATGAATGGTTCAGGAAGACCCAATATGCAGAACACCACGGAGACGGAAACTGGAGTAAAAGTTTAACAATGTTTATTGAACAATGGTAAAATGAAAGAGTCAAGTACTGGTTCACTTCTGGGGATCTGGTTCACAGGCAACTGGAAGGGAGACAGTTCAGTTAGCCACGTAGCTGGTGAATGTGGAAATTTTATCTTCAGAGATCTACCTTGAAGAATCCGGGTTTGGCTTTGAGAGAGGCACTTTTGGTTCCAGAGACTGTTTTATTTAGCAGAGTTCAGTTTCAGCTGCAGCGTCTTGCATCTAACGATAGGACAGACCTTGGTTTTCCAGCTCTTAGTCCAGAGCAGCATGGGAAATCCAGAGAAGGTTCTTCAGGTTTGGCTCTGAGGGCAGGCTCGACAGGTTAAGCTCATCCAGAGCTTACAGAACAAAAACAGGTTTCCTGTAGGCAGAGACAAAAGGTAATTAGTTTCCAGCTAGGAGACTAGAGGCAACAAAGATTTCACAGAGGAAGTGAGGCTCAGGTGCTAACCAAACTGGATAAACACTGCGGCGTTGATGCGAGGTCTGAGGGCTGCTTATATGGTGGAGGATCCTCCTGATGATGAGATGGGTTTCAGGTGTGTCGAAGGCTCAGCTCAGGAGGATCCACAGTGAACTCTGCTGGAGACAGGTGGTACAGCTCCAGATCCCAACACACATGGCTGCAGTCATGTTTGGGATTAATGAATATAAACTTATGTAGATGAAACACAAGCCTGCCCACTGTGTTATGAATATATGGATTGTTTGTTCATGTCTGTGCAACTCTGTCCCCTCTGAAATAATAATGGCGACAAGATTTAGTTGCATGAACACTAAATAGACATTTTCCAGTGGCTTTATATTCATAATTTGAAGAAGAGGTCACGCCGTGGGATGAGTCATAGTCCAGCTAAGCTACAATCTGCAAAAAATCCTCCTCTCTCTTAATTCACAACACAGGAGGTTTGCCTGATTCTGCTTGCAGTTTCTTCCTGTTAAAAGGGAGTTTTTCCTCTCCACTGTCGCTAAAAGCATGCTTAGTGTGAGGGATTGCCTTAGAGTCAATGAGCCGTTGCAATCAACTGGTTTTCCTTAGATAGAAAACTTTGAATCAATTTGAATGGATGACCTGGCGAACTGTAAAGTGCCTTGAGATGACATGTATTGTGAATTGGCGCTATAGAAATAAACTGAATTGAATTACTACGCAGCCAGGTTTCCATTATGCCCATAACGTCTATCTGGCTGTTCACATCTCCCATTTTAATATAATCCATTTTCATAACCATTAATGGGATGTTGGAGAGAAAAACACTGAAAAGCAGCGGTTTACCTGGGGTCCGGGTTAGCCTGGCTTATTTGCCCTCCTTTAAAAGTGTCATGTATTCAGTCTGCTTTCTGTCAGGTGTAGGGTTAAAATAACACCTCTGATGAGTCATCCAGCCATTTCCAGTGTTGGAAAATGAGCTGACATGGTTATTGGATCCGATGAAAGTCAGCTCAGGTTTTACATCGGAGTAGATGAAGAAGGAGCTATTCCCTTAGCAGTGCAACAAAGTTCAGTTACAGATCAGTGAATAAATGACTCAATGCAGAGTAACAGCAGTAATCCATAAAGATGAGTCAGAAATGACGAGACCAAGGGATGTAACCTTGAAAAGTGTGGCTGACATTTGACTCCCAGTATTTTACCTCATTGGATTGAGATTAATCTTCATCTCTACAGTGCTTCCTAACAGACACATCCTTTTTGGGAGGTGATGGCCTAGTGGGTTAGATCAGTGCGCTTGTGCTCTGAGAAGGTTGAAAATCCCCGGTTTATCCCCACAGCCTGCACTCTGGGTAGCTTGAACCCACACTGCACTAGAAAAACAATCAAGAAATAAGTGAAAATTTTCTTAAATCAAGTGAATTTACCCTTAATTTGAGCAGGTAAATGAGATGATTTGCCAATGGAATCAGTATTTTTACTCTTACAATTAGACAATAATTTGGTAATATTCACCTGAAATAAGCAATTGAGTTTTCTTATTTTAAGTGTAAATTGTATTGTTCCATTGGCAAGATGTCTCTTTTACCTTCTCAATCCAAGAACAAATGCACTTATTTTAAGAAAAACTGACTTATCTAGTTTTATTTCCAGTTTGCTCCCCAGGAGCTGCAGAGTGGCAGCCCACTGTTCCCCATGGGGATGGGTTAAATGCAGAGGCAAGTTTCTCCAGTGTGAGATCAATAAAGTTCAATTATTATTATTCTACTTTTCTTTTGTACCAACATCATTCATTTCCCTGCTGTCTCTCCTTCCATTTCTATCTCTCTTCCTTTGCTCCCTAAGAGTATGTTGACTTAGCAAATGCCTGTCTTCCCTCTCATCTAAGCTGGCTTATTTAATGAAGACCTTGGCTGTAGAATGACATTGCTGCACTGCATGGCCCCCTGATCAGACTGTCAGAAAGGAAAGCTGTTTTTCTCCACATCCATCTGGAATACCGACAGAAGGCGAAGAGCAAAAGAGGAAGACGGAGAAAACCCCGGGTTCACCATTTACTTATAAACATGGTGTGAATGACAGTGAGCACTACCCCCCACTGCCAGCAAATCATCTGTCCTGTTAGTATCAAACAGACGCTGCTGCTCATCTAATTTTAGTTGGAGCATCAGCGCAACTTCATCATTTACAGCAGATGGACAAGATGTGCTCTATTCCCCTTGAGGGACCAGAGTGATTCAAATTCAGCTCTTGCAGGGTAGTGGGCACAAATGAACCAGAGTTTTTTTTTGTAAAAAGGGAGATCAGAAAAATGTAAAAAAGAGAGTCAAGATCACATCTGCTGAGCCACTGTGGTTAGACTAAATCCTTCAGGGACACAGCGAAGAATGATGCAGCAAAATGCTAAACACATTTGGTCTTTTAAACAACATCTGCTGCTTGGTAATTCCATTGAACTCCTTACAAATGAAAAATGGATTTCTAGTACTTTTGCTGATTCCACCTCCATTGCACCCTGAATGCAATGCGACAAGCTAAGCTCATTCAAGCTCACAGGAGGCAGCATAGAAGAAGGAAAAGCTATTTTGAACAACCTTCCAGCTGTGCAGCCAAGTGATGAAGTGAGTCAAGCGTTGCAGAATGACTCTTTAATGCTTAAATAAACATGCAAACATCACATATACTCCATTATTGATCGGCAGCTTCAGCTTGTCACACACATGGTGACTGATCATTAGGTGGATGGGAGCGTATTGCACACATGATAAACCTCACAGTAGATCAAACTAGTGGGAGTCTGTTACTGTGCTGGATGCACTGTACACGGTGCTCAGACAGCTGTGAGAAATCGCTTCACTCTTTGATATTAACTCCTGTTAACACTCTCCTGGGGCAAATGGAAAAATGATTAGCACACAATTTTTATCAGGACCAATCAAGATTGTAAATTAATGTGGGCTGCAAGACATGATCAGAGGAAAATGGAACTGCACAGCAGGGGATTAAGGAAAACACACAGGCTCATGCAAGCTGTTCATTTCTATTCATAACCATTTAAAGCAAAAAAAAAAGTTAATAAATACTGGGGGAAAATGTAATGCCTTTATTAACATTTCCATTTTTTGTTTTTATAAAGCTGTGGTCATGCCAGAGAATTTATATAAATATGAAGATTATCCTTTGCATCTTGCTCAATTAATTAATAATGAAAAGCCAAACTAATAAAATATCAACCTAAATTTGCTGATTTTAAAAAGGAAATATGATCAGAATACTTTCTAAAACATGAGAATATAGATAAATACACAATACACTGCCTTACTATGGTATTCCCTCTCATGCTGCTCTTTTCATTACTATATTTTTTGTGGTTTTTACAGAAATACAAAGTAGAAGGAAAACTAAGCAAACTGTTTACTAACATTTTCATCACTCACGCTGAACCTCCCAAAAAGAGACCAGGATGTTATTAGACAGAATCTTAATGTTTGCATCTGGAGCATCTTATAAATCCAGATGTTATTGAAGGTCCTCATATTTTCTTTAGAAAGAACTGCTTCCAGAAAAACAAGTCACACATAAAGCTATGGAAAGGTTTACTGTAAAGCAGAGTGAGATTAGAACACCCTATCAAAAAAACCCTCCAGATTTTATATACCTTTTTAATTAAACAGCATGACTAAATTGTAAACTAAAAATAGCATTGTAACTCTAAGGGAGCAATTTACAGCTCAGGTGGAAGAATCCGTTAATTATAATCCTGAGCTTTAAAGATAAATGGAAAGTAATAAATTATTGATTAAATAAAGCAAGAAAAAGACACCTGGAAACAGGAGAAAAACACTGATTCTTTAACATGAAGGTTTTCTGGTTATACCTAAATTCAACTTTGTGGAAAAACTTTGGATGTGAAGGAAAAAGTAAAATCTGAAAACTGAAGTCTACACAAAGTGACTGAGCTTAAAGTAATAAAGAGAATTTAAGGAAAAGTTGACATATTGAAATGCAGAAAGTTGGCAGAAAAGACTTTTAGCTGTAGCTGCACTGAAAGTATTGACTCAGGGGGCTAAATATGACACAATACTTTTAATTTCCTTATCAGTAAATTTTTTTATTCTCCTCAACAAAATACATTACTAGGTTTTGACCAACCAACAAAGAAATACCATTGATGTCTTGGGATTTTTTTTTTATTTAACACAATGGAAAATATTTAGAAGAAATGAGGCACCCTACTTTTGGAAGGGGATATAAAAGTGGGAAAGAGTTTAGATGTCAAGAATTCAAACAGTGAGTCTTAATTTTTACCAACAACTTTTTTTTAAAAATGGATTTCCAAAGCAGCAAGTATTTCTTTATGTTTAAAGATTATGTAATTAAAAAAAAGGTGTCTTTTTTGCCAATTCGTACAATCCACTCAAAATATAGAGGAAATGCAAATATTTTGTATGGATCATAAAGATTTACAGTGTAGAAACTTTCAATGCAGGCGAACTTCATCAGGTTCAGTTAAAGCTGAAATCACTTTTAACTCCATAACATTTTTGAAGTATGGAGGTGGTAGAATCATGCTATGGTCCTGTTTCACTGCCAGATACTGATATTCTGACCAAAATGATATAAAGAACAAGTAAGGAGCATCTGGAGTTTTGGCCTAGTGCTTAGAGCAGAGCGCTTGTGCTCTGGGAAGGTTGCAAGTACCCGGTACGAATCCCACTGCCTCTACTTCAGGTTCCTGAGGAAGAGTCTTAAGCCCTGATCGCTACCTGGGCCCTGCACAATGGCAGCCCACTGCGCCCCATGGGGATGGGTTAAATGCAGACGTAAATATCTCCAATGTGAGATCAATACAGTTCAATAATTTTTTGATTTTTTTTAAAGCCGTAAATTTATACAACAAGGTGTCACATGATAATGATCTCACAAATGAAGCCTTACATTAGGCTTCTGGATTGGTCATGATCAAAGTCTGATTGAGAATGGATTGTGTTCTTTTAGGGCAATTAAATATTCGGATAACAAATTATTTAAATAAAGTCTATGGAAGACCAACTCTGAGCTTCTGGAGATTAATTTTACAAAGATGAATTCTTAATGAAATGAAAAACATTACAGACAACCCTTAGCATTGTCTTCACTAGACTGTCTTCAGTCAGAGGCCTCTCCAGATCAACCGTATGACAGACAGCTGGAGGAGACCCTTCTTGCCAACAGTCACGAGCATCCACACCACCGCACTGAAGAACCTTCCATGAATATAACTTTTGGATACGAGCATTCTAATATCCAATATTAATGGTAAATAGTA
This sequence comes from Cyprinodon diabolis, assembly GCA_030533445.1. Lineage (NCBI taxonomy): Eukaryota > Metazoa > Chordata > Actinopteri > Cyprinodontiformes > Cyprinodontidae > Cyprinodon > Cyprinodon diabolis. The sequence continues at coordinate 9,305,910 of CM060063.1, read as the reverse complement.
TAAATGGATATTTCCCCAAATATTAGTGGATTAAAAAAAATCTAAACTAATTTAAACATTTACAGACATTTTTTTATTTTCTAAAATCCCTGCAGTGGTACGCCATGCCATAGTTTCCCCTTTGAGAATTTCAAATAAATAATTAAAGATCTAAACGATGACTGTGTAACTTCTGGCCATAATTTTATATCAACCTAGCTTTTTAATTTTACTTTTAATCTCTGCCATATCGCCACAAGCTAACCAGAACGTTGCAGTAAACATTTCCCTTGTTTACTTTAAGATGCCACTTTGAGGAGATGGGAAATGCTACGGTGGATAAAAATGTGTTGCAGCCTTCCGGCATCACTTTTACAGCCCCTTAGTTTTTCATATTTGATGCACTCGGTTGTAAAATCCAAAATGTTTACAATAACATGGGTTAGTTGAGCAAATAAACCTCCTGGCAAAATTATGCAAATATATCACTTTATGGGAGGAAAAAGAATGTATAAATCTATTTTCAGTGATTTTTACGTCCAGCTGAGCTCTGAAATTAGACCCATTATCCACTGGACTTTGCAAGGGGTGGGGGGGCTTATGGACTGGACCAAAATAGGCCACAAATACAGATGCTGACATCTTCAAGTGGAGCAACCAAATCCACACCGACGTTCCTGCTGAGCCGCTGAGGGACTGGTTATATTTGATAGGATTAATCATCTGATTTGAAAGAGTTCCTTTGCACAAAAATAATCTAAATATGTAAAGACCTTTTTGTATGTCGAGGATGTTTGCAAATATTCACATTTACAACCTTTTAGCCACTGGATCTGAGCTCATCCTTTCTCTGTTCCTAATTCAGTCTACTGACACCAAAACAGTTTAAATCATAAAAGGAAATTGCTTTTTCTCTTAAAAACATCCTCCCCCTCCGTTTATCGATCTCCCAGCGATGAGAAGAGCAGACTAAGCCACGCCACAGCAGCCACATGCAGGTTTTGCCCAGCAACAACAACTGGCACCACACAGAGGACAAGGCAGCCAAGTCCTCCGCTCATTGATTCACTCATTCACTTAATCAGCCAAACAATCCACCCGACGGTTGTTTTATTGAATACCTGGTGGTGGTAACTGCCCTCCCTTCGATATGACGTCTAAACAAAGAGAGAGTCAAAGGAGCAAGGTCAGGAAGGGCTTTATGCACAACAAGGAAGGTTGATGTAGAGGCACCGTTCATACACACAGTCAAAAAAACAACATAAATAAGCCACAAAAAAGGATGCCATAAAAATAAAATATCACTGTTGAAATCAGGCTTAAAATAAGATTTTTAAATCTTTATTTTTACTTCAGGTTAATTAGAGAACATGATATCTGGTGTCTAGAGCAGCAACATCCAGACATAATTTATATTTTTTTAGTTTTTCAATCAATCAAGGGTTTCATTTATCAGGATTAATGCACAACTAAAATCCATTCCTGTAATCATAGCAATATGAAGCAGTTTGAACAAGACCAGGGATTTTTCACAGCTAGATTCTGATACACAAATATTTCAAAGAAAAATGCAGCACTGAGGATTTAGTATGTGGAAAGGGGGCATGTTTTTGTTATCTGCAAAAAACAGCAGTTATTCTGTTTGGTTATCTTATTTTATATAAAGTTTCCTTTCTGGATGGTATTTTTTCAAATTTTCATTTACAAAATATGTTCTTTGCAACTAAAATGAAACAAAATCCACTCCATATTTTTAAAAGAACACAGCTCAATGTTCTACTGCATTTTGCACCGTATTTATTTATTTTACACTGCTAAGAACCTTCCCATATCAATGCCTTTTGCAACATGACTTTAAACTGGTTTTCCTTTTCTCCTACACTGTTTACATACTGATCACTGCTGTACTTTATAAATGGTAATGTTCATTCCACTGTTGTAAGCTGCTAATTCACTTTTGAAAAACTGTATGCATGTATACATGTATACATGTATACAAATGTATACACAGTGTATACAAAATGACAATAAATATTGTCTAAGTAAGTCCAAAGGCTTGTTTATACTCAGAAACCAGGTCGTCTGCGTGTGTGTCGCAGTTAATGCAGATATGCCCCCGTCCCTTCCACAGACACGCTGGTGCACCCCTCATAAATTGTAGGTGACCACAGAGAGGAGGCCTCTGATTGGTCAAATCTACATCCACTATATGTATTTCGTGTTTGGTACCTTACCGGCTCGTTTTGCTTGTATTGTGGAAAACGACTCGTGAAGATGGACCAGCTAGAAGATCTAGGGGCGCAAAAACGCTGGGACCCTTTTTTCCACGTTGATCCCTGCTGTTTTTCGCCCTCATGTCCCTCTGTTGTCTGACAAACCTTGCCCCACTTCCTTACCGCCTTGGTCGTATCTAGAACGACAGCTAGTTCCTGATTGTCCCTCTGGCGTTGAATAACATAGCTCAGACCACGCTTCAATATTGGGCATAAATCAAAAATATCTGTCATACCTGCGCAAGCTCACTGCGACACACTGCTGTGGGAGTATAACCAGCCCTTAACCGTACTCACTTAAATTATTATACTATTTATCTTCAAAAAGGTTCACATTAGTTTTTAGTTGTAGTTTAAATTCCATAGAGCAATGAAACCAAATCATCTAACGTCTCACTTTAAAGACTATAATAGTGGAACATATCAAATTAGGGCAATTAATATCTTTCTCCTGCTTTGAGAGAAATTAGCTCCACTGTGTTGAATAATAGCTGAGTAACCTTATTTGATCGCAGGACTTGATCCACTGATTCTCACCCAGATTTATTCAAGTTCTGGATCACTTTAGCTTTGAAAGACAGAACAGTTTTATGGAGAAAAAAGTTAACTTTCTTGTACTTCTATTAAAATGTTAGTCAGCAGCTCTGCAGATATTAAAAACATGCTGTTAGGCCACTTTTCCAACAGAGAGGGATTTGTTTTTCATCCCGTGAGGAAAATACTTAAACTGACTGGATTACTATTTCTTAATTAGAATAAATCCTAATTAGTTTATGTGACTGAAATGTTAAAATGACCAAGTGAAGTTATTGGGTGAAAGGAGGTCTAATCATGATAAGAGTTACTAAGCCCACTTTAGGGTTATTACGTTCAAGCTAATTTAGGAGGCGTTTTGGAACAAACATGGCTGGCAGGTCCACTGCTTGTTTCCCACTTCATTGCATGCAATGGCACAAGCAGCTGCTGTTCTGGCGTGACGCACCGCATCCAGGGCGACCATCTGACCGACTCAAACCATCTGCTGGCAATCTATTACCAGCATACTCGTTTAAAAGGATGGATTTTCAGTTCAAACTTCTGTGAAAACGATGTTTTGAGAACACTCTCGACAGAAGAGCCATCATTACCCGCAGGTTCCCTTCCGGTACAGCGAGCCCTGCCCATTGCTTTACAGCCGATTGGTCTTTGCAGCATGCATGATTAGTAACGACCATGGGCTACTGGGTAGTGAGAAAACAAATGAGTAAAGCCGGCAGAAATGAGATTCGTTTTTCTGTCCTGAAGCAACAGCTTGACACAGTCGGTTATCTGTCTGACGTGTCGCTCGCAATAAAGCTGTGTAATCTTGTTGGAGCCTTACAGAAGATTAAATCACAGAGATTTGTTGATGTGAGGAACTTTGAGCACCCCAGGATGACAGGAAGAAAGCAGCTAATTTACAGCAGTTACAGAAGGAGGGGAAATGTGAAAAAGAGGTTAAAATGCGTTACCTTGGATCGGGTCTTGAAGGTCCTGAATGCGCCTGATTTAAAAATGACTCGGTTCCTTTTACACAGGATGAAGGCCACCATTCCAATCACCACCATTAATAAGAAGAGAGGTGTGAGAACAGCCATGATCCACAGGTTGCCTGGTGGCGTCTTTACCACGGCTGCATGCACAGACAGGTGGAAAAAAACAAATTAAATCACGATTAAAAAGATCAAATCTGTAAAAAAAAATGTTGATTAATGAATACATTTTTTTAGGAATATCCCAAGCCTTAATTACTTAGTTTAATTAAGAAGTTTAGGTATTTCCCTTTTATATTTGTTACAACCAACAGTGTTAGGAATTCAGATAATGCAGCTGCTGGAAAAGAGGTTGGTTTAAAAATAAGTTTATACTTTTACCCACATACTTTTATACTTCACTGTTGAACTTCTTTTGATTGTTTTTTTCCATTGTGTTTATCTATGTATTTCCTTTTTTATATAATTTTTTTTTAGAATACATAAAAAAAACTAAAACAAAACCATTAGTTGACTGTAGATTTGCATGGAAATGGAAATTAAAATGTATGCATGCTGAACTTTATGAGCCAGATTCATGTTTTCCAGACAACCATGGTGTAAACACGTTGATAAAAGTGTGAACAAATATCACTTTTTTCTTTATCTCTCAAGTTTATCTTTTTGGAGTTTAAAGTTTTCATATCTGTAACTCAATGTTCATTTAAAAGACTCAGAACTTTGTGAACAAAAGGTTTTCAGGTATTTTAAGTCAAGGAAGAGTAAAACTCAGCTAAATTAAACATTTTTAAAAGTTTAGAAGCAACATTTACTTCAGCTGGCCTATAAGCCAATGTTTGGAGCAGGTGTTTTCACTGAAGACAGACATTTAGCTGGCTTCCTCACAGCCCATAAAGATAAACTAAATGACATTTACTGAGAACACTGTTCTCTCTTCTCAGCATAAACACTTTTCAGGAAGAGCTCTGTGAGCTCCAACAAATCCAATCAGCTCTTCCTTTCATAAAATGTTCTGAGGGGAGAGAACACTCTTTCCTCTGGAGCTACACAACATACTAATCCACAGATAGTGCAAGAGAATACTGTTAATATTAATGGGCTTAAAAAAGAATTTTGTTTAGATGAACTTACAGTATTTAAACAGTAAATCTTTCAGCTGTCTGCTGCCTGTAAAGTTCTGTCTGTAATAATTATAAAATATACCAAAAAATAAAAGTTTTTTATTACCATAATAAAAATCTTTACAAACAGACAATAGCAGTAGGTAGTGAATTCATGTGTCTGACCAGAACATAAATAAAAGACTGCGTCCGTTCCCCCTAGCAACAATTCATAAATAATGCTTTAATGAAGACCAAGTCTTTTTTTTTCCAGCTAACATAGATTCAAAATATTCACTGCTACTTTAATGCCTTTGTGTCACATGGCTTTTGAACCCAATATTCATTCAGAAGCCCTAGAGTAATATGTTTTGTTTTTCCCAAGAATTCAAGTAGATAGGCTTCAAGAGAAAAATGACATAAAAAAATTATCATTTATGATTACTTTAAGGCAAAAAAAAAAAAAAACTTTGGAGGACGTGATTTTTTTTCTCATTTAATGTTTTTTTCATGCTAAACATGAAACCCGGATCCTAGTTTTTGTGTTTTTTGTTTTTGTTTTTGCTGAAAATATGAAAATTATGAAAATAAATTAAAATCATAATTAAAAGCTTAAGCCACACCCCTTTTTCTCCACCATACAGGGCGAGTACACTTCATGTTTGTGTGTGTTTTTTATGATACCTTTCTGCTGTGAAAGAGGTATAAAAATGTTAGAATATAGTGAACTATATCCCTAGTTTTAAAAAGTTAATTAGAGAAAGGGAGCAGGTGTTAGTCAGTGGGCGGGGCTAACTTTGACCACAGAAGTCTGGAAGCTCCCACTTACACGCAGCTTACACCGGTTGTGTAACTTCTGATCTAATTTTTTGCCATTTCACACCAACTGCGTAAAGAGAAGCTCCGACTGCATAGGGTGAGCAGATCTGTGATTTCTTTTCACCTCTGACTGTGCCACACAAATTTCCCACAAATGACTTGGAAAAGATTATGAGACGTTATTAAAAGTAAATAAATCAAAATAAAAAAACAAAGGCTCAGATATGTCTGTTCAGCATCTATTTTAAACTAGAACAGCAAATTCTTATAGGTCTATATTGAGACATAATATCAACTACGTATAAAGAAAGGGAAAATTCAGCAGAAACGCTGTGGGATGTGGACTGAAGCCTCTCTCCCATTGAAAATTACGCATGTTTTTCAAACATGGGTCGACCCGCTACGATCGCCACTTGGCTCCCTTCCAATTGACAAAAAAGCTGGGTCTAACCCCCTGCTGGCAAGCTGTGTGGCCTCTACCCCTCCGCAGCTGCGTGTCTGGTGACGCTGGGTTAGGGTTGATGTCACCAGTACGACAAAAATTGGGAAAGTAAACAATGGAGAGCAAAATGTAAGGAAGCCAGGGCATAGTAAGAGTGCTTTATTGTTTCGCTCTTTTGTCCGTCAAAATCCCTCTCACCACTGCTGTATTATGTTATGAAATGTAAACAGAGTTGTTTTGGCTTGTTAGCTCAGACATGGGTGTGTTGACATACGTGCTTTGCATTTACTGGTGTCATGTAATTCATTGGGTCAACCCGGCTCTAGTGTGTTCCCACAAAATGCCGATCAGAGCCTAGGTGATTTTAATGCGGCATGCTTGCCGAATCGTTTCTGTCTGGGTAGACATGCGTCAGGGAGTTGTTGCCACTGTCACTAAAATCCAATTGTTGCCAGGTTAAAAGGAGTTTTTTCGTCAGTGGAAAAGGGGTATTAGGCATAGGTTATTGGGTGTTTTTTTCCATATAGAAGAGAGCGTGATAGCTGCGCTTTCGTCTACTGCCCCTCACTGTTTTCACAAGGCTCAAAAAGAATTACATTTTATGACTTCTGTCCTGAAGAACTTCATAGATTGTTTTAGGAAGCTGTTTTTCATACTCTTTTACCATGACTCCTGCGTTTTACCATCTCTGCCTTCCATATACATGAATAACAATCAAACATAACAGTGACGGTACAGTCAGAGGCTTACGTTCAGCTTGCACTTGCACAAAGTATCCCAGCGTCAGAGCCATGGTCTGCGAGTCCAGACTGCTGAGGGTCTTCGCCGCTGCGGTTCCTGTGATGGGTAAGCCATTCAGCTGGGCGTAGTAAGTCATCTCTGCCGGGTTTTTGGGACCTGGAAGCCGTCTCATGCTTACCATCTAAGGACACAGTTATATGCTATATTTAGAGAGATTTTATTCTTGTTAAGCACCAGGAAAACATAATCTGTAGGCAGTAAAAGACAGAATCCCTTATCTTGCCACAGCAAAAGATGGCTGAGTCTTTGGCCCAATCTCTCTAGCTTTGATCAAGTCCAGCATTGGCTGGGAGATGAATGCATTAACTGAATGCATTACTCCAGGATAAACGAGTCACATGAAATCTCAATTTCCTTTCATCATACATCAAAGATTTTTTTTCAAACATTACACAGCTTTAATTAAGTTGAACAGATGGAGTTCGTAGCAAAAGAAAAGAGATGTTTTATCTCTGAGAGACTGTCCCTTCTCCACTCTGCAGCCATAGAACCGGTCATCTGTGAAGACCATAAAGCCTCGGGGGTCTGCATTGCATGTGGGCCACGAGGAATGACACGTCATGTGAATTTGAACAATCTGGAGCGCTGAGTGAGAAGGCAACAATCAAAAAAAAAGAAAAAACTTGCCACGGATGTTTCTTAGCTAATTAGCATTTCCCATCTAGAGGAGATCCTTCCAACATCTTCCTCTGCTGCAACAATATCATTTTACAGCTGTAGAGTTAAATTAATTCAAATTAAATCGCTTTCAAACCATTTTTTATTAAAAGTAGTTGGCTACATTGTTGCATAAACATTGGTTGTAAAACACATCAGCTCTCTTTGGATAGAATTTCTTATAACACTGTGTTTCCTGGGAGCGACTGATCGCTTCCTTCATCTGGAGATCTGCATTCAAATCTTTTTAGAACTTGCTAACAACAGTTAGTGCCAAAGCAAAAAACTTTAGAAAAAGAAAAAGCATTTGCAAAATGACTGAGATGTGTGGATTTATCACCCTGATTTAACACCTAATTGCTTCTCTACATAAGGTGCTAAGCAGAGTTAGATCATCAAAAGACAGTGATGTCATAACGGCTTCCCTTCTTGTAGTTTTCCTTTATATTTGCTATTTTATAAGCTTTCAAATTTTTAGATCATCAAATGAATTTCAATAAAAAACAAAAATAGCCTTGATAAAATACTAAAATGAATTTTGAAGTAACGTTTTTCTCTATAAAGATAAAAGACTTCAGTTTCCTATTTTCTCCATATAGCTACAATACTCTTCAAAGATGCCTTTTAATCTAACAGTGAAGTTTTAGAAGATGCACCTCTACAAAACCTTTTACCCAAGTATTATCTTAATTACACGTACATAAAAATTATTTTTCAGGTCAATATTCAGCCCTTGATGCGTAGCGATGCTCCATGTGAGCTCGGCTATGTAACTTGAGAGTTCGGATCTGTCACTAAATGAGTCATGTCATGAAAATAAGGGACGATTCTTAATTTTGTTACAGGTAGTAACCCCTTGTGCAGTGTTGACAGCAGGGGCGGAGCTAGAAGGAAGCCAACTATTGAAGGCCCCTCGCCTGGGTGATTTGCTGTTCCCATAGGAACATAGTTCACCACATCAGCATCAAGCAGTTCCTCTCTAAACCAGAGGTTGGCAGCACTGATACTCTCAGGTGGAATGTCGTAACCAATTTGAATTTTTACTCTGTTCGTTAATTAACTATAAAGTGACAAATACATTTCATTAATTAAATAATCTGTCATATTAATATACTAACATTAAATAAGGCCAGAAGAAAACTAATGCTCTTTTTAGAACTATGTTTTTTTCTTTATGGGGATGAAGGGAAAGTTATGAGTCTCATCATCAAGTGGTCTTCTACTGTATGAATTTACAGATATTGAAACAACAGCTCAATCTGTTTAACATATATTTTGTTCAGAACCACAATTAATTTAGATAACACAAATCTTTAAATATGTGTGTAGATTTATTAGCCAGGGCTGCATGAAAATCTAGCCTTCAAGCAGCAGAAGCAGCTTTTTTTTTAATGCTTGTATAAGTTTAGTTCTGACGCGCGGCTGAAGCATCTTTGGTGCTCTAGCTACGTGGTCGAAAACTGGGTCTGATGGTGCGTTGGGCGGAGCAACCCAATCCTTTCTTTGCCTGCAACAATGGCAGCTATATTTTCTGTGATCAGTGGGTGAAAAGTAGTTTTAATATTTTTTTTAATATGTTCATGAGGTGCGAGGTCTGATGCGCTCACAATGTCAATTAAAAATGTTGGATTATAAAATTCGTAAAATAACATTTATTTGATTAAATGTAGTCTAGTAAAATAAATTAATAATAAAATAGGAAACGCGGGGCAACATGAATGGAGCGAGGTTTTACATTGAAAGCTGGGAAATTAAAATTTAACAGCCAGTGAAATAAGACAATACACATGTATCGGAAACATTAAATCAAACGCAGTGTGTCCCAGGCATAATTACATGAAGGAAAACTGTCAGAAAATTCCTTCTCCTAAAAATCTGAGCGAGCGTGGACCAATTTTGCCGGAGCGGCAGAAAAATTAAGTGAGCGCAGAGCGGATTTTCAGAGGAGCTTCCTCCTGAGTGGGGAGCGGGAATTGTGCAGCGCTCCGCTCAGTTTACAAGCTCTGGCCTTGATGTGCGTCAACCATTGACTTTGCATCTAAACTAGCTGCTTCTGCTGCCTCTGCTGCTTGTGGTATGAACGTAGCATTACAGTTCTGGCACCCCTAGTGGTTGAACATTACAGTTTTGCTTTAAAGGAATGAGAGCGATACCAAAGAAGAGGCGTTTGGGAAAACAAAACATATAAGAACTAATGAATCGTATCGACTTGCTGCTCACGGTGGTGAGGGGGCGATGAATTGGGTTTTCCTTTCACATTGTTGTAAAAGGATACAAAGCAGTTAGAAGCAAATAAAACATCATAATTACACAGATAATTACAATTACAGCTGAGGCAGATGGCAATATTTTAAAGCAGGGCATCATTTGATGAATGTTGGAAGTGAAACTTGAATTTACATGTAGAACTTTGACCAAACTGGTATAAATATAAAAAGTGGTGCAGATTAAATGAGATCTGAACAATAAAACTAACTTGGTTACAGTAAATATCCTTAATGCCGTCTTTACTTCTTGATGTTGGCATCTTCACAAACAGACATATCAATTTCCTCCAACCTGCACGGTGTAGCCGCCCACAGTAGTGGCCCGCCGAGACCTCATGGACCGAGAGCCCTGCCTGCCAGCCACCAGGAAAAGCTCAGCCAGGCGCTGCTCCATGAGGCTGGCGAAGCTCTGGTAGTTAGCCTCCAGGGAGGAGCTGTCCACATCCTGGATCACTGAGCAAGGAGACAGGAAACGACAGGCAGATTTATGGGAGAGAAGAGGTGTTCAGGCAGATAAAAAGAAGCCAAACAAGAGATGGACGAGGAGATGAATGAAGGGTTGGAAAAAAAATAAAGTGACAAAGCAAAAGAAAATGGGCCAAGAAGGAAAGTTTGAAGAAAGACAAAAAAAAGTCAGTGAAGTCAGAGATATGTAAGGAGTACGACAATAGAGATGATGGATGATCTTACTCCTGAGAGCCTTCTTTACAACGGGCCATAAGTGAGATGGATCAGTGGACAGACATCCCATACACATTCACTCACACACAGCAGCATCATTCACAGCCATCCCTGATGTGATGTGAAGTGATCTCTCCCTCTGCCCCAGTCAGGAAGCTGTGAATTATACATCAATAGGTTTATCCCAGGAACAGAGCAGCTAAAGTGACTCTGAGCAGAGAGACCAGGAAGAAAAATGGATGGAGGGACAGAAAAAGCTCATCATGCATAGAAACATCCTCAGCAGCATGAAAAAGGGCATCTTAGCAACTGCTGTTTCATCCAGTCACTGCTGAATCTGTGAGCATGTTGAGGAGAAGATTACCTGTGATCACCCAGTAGTTCCTGGTTGCTGTAGAGGTGTTGAGATTGTGGTATTCAAGAGCTGGTGACACACAGAGAGACAAACAAAGGAAAATCTTAGCTACTGTCCGACCCGCAGCCTAACCCACCTTCACTTGGTTTAGTTAATTTTTAGGTAGGGTTTTGGAAAAATTGAACTTTTGCTGCTCGACGCGCCACATCAACCAATCAGAGAAGCTGATCTGGGAGCTGGCAGGGAGACAGACACAGCACTGCTGAAGCAGGGCGCTATGATCACTCCTCTGAAACAGTTCATTAACACCTGAATTAACTTTTCAGCCGTTCATTTTATTATTCTGCCATTGTTACAAGCAAAGAAATGGTAGGTCCACCCAACGCGAACCCACTTTTCAACTGCGCAGCTAGAGTAGCAAAGATGCTTCAGCCACGCATCAGAACTAAACTTGTACAAGCATCAAAAATAATGCAGCACGCGCGTTTTTGCTGCTCCTGCTGCTTGCGGTGTGAACATAGCATTACTGTGCGGTGCAGCGCCATCTGTAGTTGAGGCAGTCACAGTGGAAGAAAAGAAATCAAATCCCAAACATGGATACCAAAAAAAGTAAAAGATCAGTATCTTCTGATGAACATAATCAGGACTTCTTTTTTTATCTATAGATTTCATTTAAATGGAAAAACTATAGAAATATATAGTGACATTGCAATATTATGATAATATCGTATTGTGACAAGTATACTTCCTATCCCTATTTTTAGGATTGATTTTTGAGGTCCTATACTGATCTAAAAAAAAAAGAGAAGTTTCATGTGAATCATTAGAAAAGTTTATAGGCAAGCAAAACCTTAAAATATATGTATTTTCAGAAAACAATTACTCAAGGAGGGTAAAATGACAGAATAACAGGTTTCTATAATGGAAAAAAAGAAAACCTTCAGTCCTGTACTTTGCTTTTCTTGGTTTAAAACCTATTAAATGAATGAAAGCATAACAAGAGAAGGGCGGGAACACAGAAAACCAAGAAACCAGCTGACAACATTTAAGAAGATGCCTGAAGATATTTAAATAATAACGTGGTTTAATTTAGAAAATTGTTTGTATGTATAAATCTGTAGAAAATTTAAAAAAAAAAGGCGAAAAATTAATATCTGCGTTTCTCAGATCGGATAAGGTCCCTTATTTCATCTATACAGTGAGAACCATTAATAAAAAACTGGCATGAATCAACTTTTCCATTCCTCCTAGGTGTATCCAGGGCTGTCTCTAAAATACAAGGCCAGCTAAAACAAGACCTGCTCCAATTCTTTTGCTTTATTACCAGAAAATAAAGCTGTAGAAAAAGTCTGCAGAAACTACCAGTTCACTGGGGAAGCTTCCTTCTTCACTAACAAGGGGAAACAGTTGACTCCTGGATTTATTAACTGCAATAAAGCTTTTCAGGGTTAAAAAAAAAAAAAAAAAAGGATAGAGTACTTTCAATCGTGTGGAGCATCCACAACATCCACTATGTCACCGCCTGCCTTACTAGAAGGGAAACTGGAGATATTTTCCCTATAATAATGTTTAAAATCTAAGAGAGATAAAAGAAAAGAAGAACTTCCTCAGTAATTATATTGTTGGTGTATGTTGTTATTTGATGACTGTTAGTATCATTTGCAGCTTAGTACACGAAAAAGGGACTTGGCTATAAACTGTTTTCTATAGAACACATTATCTCCATTTAAAACTTAGTTTAAAAGTTGCTTTTTATTCTATGATTCGTTTATAAGTATCAAAAAATTACAAGCTTGTGTGAAGCATCACCGGCTGCTTTTGACCTAAATTTTTTTTCTCCTGTCCACTTTTTATATTCAGCCTGTTTATTACCTAAAATACCTGTTCCCTCACATCCAATCATCCATCTCCTTGTGTGACACAAACCATCATAACCCCTGACTTTCAGCTTCATTCTGATTCTGTTTATCTTCTAACGTCGTCCTCTGTCTCCAGCCAACTATAAGTCAGTGGAAACGGCATGCAAGTTCCTTAACCAGCATATGCATTTATTTTTAATTGCCTTCCAGAGACAGGTAAACTATATGAGAGCACATTTACGTTCACTGGGCTCTCCACTTAACTTAATAGAGCTCATATAAGCACTAGAGACAAACGGCACTGGAGTGTGAAGGTTGAGAGCCCTTCGTTTTGCTCTTCAAAGAATCTGTGCAACGAGCAGATGAATCTGCTACATTCGTTTTATCCTTCGGTTGTTGGAAACTTAATTGCATTATGCAAAAAGGAAGAATGAAATGAAGAGGAGAGCAAAAGAAAATGCCCTGCTCAGTCAGAAAGTAAAATTAAAAACACAAGTTAAATCATTGTTTTATTTTTATTTTTAGTCGAGGTTTTAGATAAAATAATAATAATATAGTTATAATAATTAAGAAAGAATTTAGCACTAAAAAATGGCTGGACCTAAACACCAACAAATTATTTATTTGAGAATTTGACATCTATACTCTAGTTAATCATCCTGTTTCCACACAAAGTTTATCTAAAACATAACATCCTGTTGGTGGATTATTTTGTATTTTTGTGTTTTACGTTTTATTTGCTTAATTTTGAGCAAAGAAAGAGCCCTTGCTTTATGCATTATATATTTGCAAAAACAAAGGAGATACGATACATGTGCAATATCATACTGCACATGTGCACAAGATAAAAACAAGGAAGTAGCCGCACCAAGGCCATTAGCACCTCCCAGCACAGTATTAAAATATTGGAAAAAAGCAACAACAAAAAAACGCATATGAAATGATCTAATTCCAAGAGGGATGAGACGAGAACAATGCTTGGAATACAGTGGTGTTTGAAAACTTCAAACTCTTGTGAAATGTCAAAAAAGCTAGTTTTAATAACGTAGTATCTCAAAATAACATTTTTTTTCAAGACTGTTTCAGTTATCAAGATTTTCTAGTGGTATGGTCTTGAAACAAGTTAGTATATCCAACTTAAATATATCTCCCTAGAAGGTTCTGACTTTTTATTATTTTATTATTTCACTTTTTATTTTTTATTATGTGTGATGAGAGGTTTTGACTTGAAATGACTGAAATATACTTGATAAGATTTTGTGTTTTTCCAGTGTACTGAAGCAGAAGCTAAAGATGTGATCAGATGTAGCTGCTAAGTTGAGAGGTGTGTGGTTTTTCTCACATGGGTCGACCTGCTAACAATCGGCATTAGGCTCGGTTCCCATTCGGGAAAAAAAAGCTGGGTTTGACCCCCCGCTGGCAAGCTGCGTGACCTTCGTCCCCAAAAGCTGCATGTCTGGTGACGCCATCAGCCTGGGCTAGCGTGGATGAAGTCATCGGTACAACAGATATCAGGAAAGTAAGCAATGGAAGGGAATCAGGATGCAGTCAGTATTCTCTATAGTAGAGCTGCAACTAACAGTTATTTTTAAAATCGATTAATCTGTAGATATTTTTCTGATTAATAATCGGGCAGCAAAACTTTCCTTAAAGAAGACTTTTTGCGAAAACCAGGTGAAACTAAAACTTTTGCACTTGAGGAGTTCTGCATAGAGCATATTTACAAATGAACAAGTTTTTTATATTTTAAATGCAAAATGTTTATATATTTTTTACAATTTTGATATAATTACTGCTCTAATTGAGTTTCTCTGTCAGCTAAAGGCATGTTTCAGAGTCTCTATACCCCAGTTAATGATTAATCAATTACTAAATTAGATGACCATTACTTCAATAATCGATTAATCACGACTAATCTGATTAATTGTTTCAGTCTTACTTAATTGTATCACTTAAATTAGCGGGCTGACCCCAGCCTGAAGCTCCCACAATATATGCCAATCAGAGCCGAGCTGTTTAAGGGCAGATTTAACCTGGGTCACTTGTCGAGTCGGTAGATGTGGGATCAACTCTGGTCGGCGAGCCGTTCCAACTGCCAGCCTACAGTCTAAGTACAAACAACATTATGGATGGAAAGATAAATTCATTTGGTCGGTTGGTAAGTCAAAGACAGCAGATAGGTCAGAATGAAATTATTAAAGAAATGAAACAATTTCTGAAACTTTTAGGGTCACTTTAAAGGCCGGTTTATACTCAGAAACCAGTTCGTCTGCGTGTGTACCGCAGTTAACGTAGATATGACTCCGCCCCCTCCGCAGACACTCTGCTGCACCTCTCCAAAATTGTAGGAGAGCACAGACAGGAGGCCTCTGATTGGTCAAATCTACATCCTCTCTGCTCATGCGTATTCCCTGTTTGGTACCTTACTGGCTTGTTCTGTTTGTACGACCGCCATTGTGAAAAACAACTCGTAAAGATAGACCAGCTAGAAGAGCGAGGTGCACGAGAATGCTGGGACCCTTTTTCCACCTGGATCCCCGCTTTTTTTCGCCCTCATGTCCCTCCGTTGTCGCACAAACTTGCCCCTACTTCCTCACCGCCTTGGCCGTATCTAGACTGAACTAACAGCTAGTTCCTGATTGCTCCTCTTGCGTTGTGGCATGAATTATATAAATTCCACAAAATAATAAACTGGGCATAAATAAAAAATATCTGCGTCAAACCTACAAGAAGCTCACTACAACACACTGCTGCGGGAATAAAACCAGCCCTTAATGGTTAAGAAACAGGGTAAAAAAAGATTCGGGGACCAACAACTAAGTTTTTAGCCCAAATTAAAAAAGTTTTGATGCAGAACGTAAACGTAAACACGCAATGGTCACAGTAAAACATGGTGGTGGCTGCATCGTGGTGTGGGGAGGCCATTTTTCCAGAAAAGATGTGTCTATACTGAGGTCATTACAAAACCAGGAAAAAACATAATAATGTAATTTGTTTTGTATGAGAAAGCCCAGGCCTACATCTACAGACATGCCAGTCCCTCTGAGAGCTAATTAAACTTATGTAATGAGTTTATGTAATGAGGCTTCCCCTGGAAAATCCTGCCTGAAAGGACAGGACAGTGTTCTATACTTCATTATGTAATCCCCCCAAAAGTTAGATTTTCATGAAAATATAAAACACTCTAAAACAACTCCTAGAGTTAATTTTGGGACAATTAACTTAAAACAGTTCTGTGCTCAAACAACTGAGATATCATCAGCATGCTAACACAGATTTAAGGTTTTTGCCAACCTTTGTCCATTTAAATATTTACCATGAGATATACACCTGAACTATGAGCTGTTTTTACTGATGTGATTATTAACAGGAAACCTTAGGCCTTTCATTCAATAAGCCACTAACCTCTTGGTTTCTGATGGAAACATTCATCAGATTTTAAGGAAAGAAGAATGTTCTGTAGGTTTGTGAGTGTGATGTTTGCGCCCTGTGGGTGTTGCAAGCACACACCAACAGATTCTAATCTAATCTTACTTTGCTAAAATTAGCTCATCCAGGGAACACGGACAACAGATTGCCCAAGGCAGGGCTGAGATGATAGGAGCCCTGCAGCTGTTTGCCCTTTACAAAAAAAAAAAAAAAAAATATCTCCCAGATGGCACAAAAACAAGCGATGGAATATAAACAGAGATCATTTGGTCCAACCATGAAGGTGGGCCCATTTTCTTTGGATTGCTGCAATGAAATAAAACAGATCCAGCACCTGAGAAAAGGGGCAGAGCAAATCATTACACCGATGTGCTTAGAAAAAAAATGAAATAAAAGACAAAATAACATAATTTTGTTTATTCCTCCAACCCTTCCTGATAGTAAGCATATCATAAACCTCAACGCATTCTTAAACTTGAAGTACTAATCTGATTGTTTTTTCCCCTTTGAGGATTAAATCTATAACAAGCTGAACATCCCACCCCCGTTTGACACATCAAACACTGTTTTAGCTTTGATGCTACAGCCTCTATTGCTCCCATGTGACCTGCTACTTGTGTTTTCTAATTCTGGGAAGCCAATAAGCACTAATGCAAAAGATTTTTTGCTACTTTTTAAGTTATGCTTTAGTAACACAAGAATTTCCTCCCAGGTGACCTTCATGTCCTGTAATGACAGACTGAAAACTACTGATTTCAAATCAGTTTGACTGTGATTTTATGATTATATTCTAACAAGATATTGGAAAAAATGTTAAAAACAGATATGTTTTACCTTATAATGGTTACTGCATTATAAGGAACATGTTTCCATAATTATTGATTATAACTTCCTTATTCTTAATTTTCTTAGTTTTATAAAAAAAAAAAGGGGTAACAGTATCAGATTTCATTTTGCATCATCTTAAAAAATTATTTATTTTGTTCAGTAGCAAACAACCAGTTGGTGCAGCACCAAGTCAATCCACAAAGAAATACATTTTCTGGATGAAAAAAAATATTTTGATGTTTTTTATTTTTTAATAATACCAACAGGCCATAATGTAAATGAGCTTAAATAAAACTAAAGAGTCTATTTTTAAAATGTAAGTATAAAGTAAAGATAATTGCAAAATAATTACTCGAATAAAGCATAGATAACCAAAATTTCTATTCAAGTAAGGTAACAAATTATTTGTTAATTGACAACTCTTCCATAATTTCAACTATCTCACATGGGAAGCAGGTTTAACTGGTTCTGAATCATTAATCTTGCATTCTTCTGCCATTGGCTCTTTGATATACTTTAAAATTCTGTCTCAGCAAGAAGCAAAAGACCAAAAGAAAAATAATGTTTGGTTAACTATATATATGTTAGGATAGAGGGTGAATTGTTTCTGATTATCTTAATAGAGTAGAAGCAAATTAGAGTCTTTTTAAAAGTCGTACCAACAGATTTAGTACTCTTTTCTAGGAACGCTTCAGGTAAACCTTCCTCTAGATTTAATGCTGATGACTTGGTCTCCTGGTGGCCGTCTTCCTTCTGAGCCTTTTAAGACTAAAACTCCAGGGGATAAAACTCCATATTAGTGATGCTCATTATTCTTACTGCTAAAAAAATAGAAATAAAACACCATAGGTTATAGGTGATGACTCAGTGTTTATACTTTTTTTATCCTGATGGTAAAACTGTGTCAAGTTAGCTACTTAACATGGTTGATTGTAGGGGATAAAAATACATTCCTTTTTATGTCTGATTGGTTTATAATTATTTCCACTTAAACGGTTTAACAAAAAGCTCCAGAAATGCTGGCAAGTACTTCAGTATCAAGTAAAATTAAAAGAGGGATTTTTGTTTCAAATGAGAAAATAAGGCGATGAAAACAACTTTGGATGTTATTTATTTATTTTATAGAAATTAGATTAAATAGAAAATTTGGGGATAAAATAATATTGAGTCAGTATGATAGGATATTTAAATATGCTTTCTTAATGTCACTATTTAGTCGTGACGTTATGAGATGAGCCAAGGCTTTCGAGGCGTGTGTCGAGTAATGGAGGGGGCTTCGACATGTGATTCAGGGCCTAAAATTGATGACGTCCGAAGCCTAGGTACAGTGATACCATGAGACGGCTTCGGCAAGTGCTTCAGAAAGCATAACTAGTCAGTCAAGATGTGGGAGTTTGTAGGACGGTTGCTGTCAATTGGATAGAGTTTGGATATACTGTATTCTAAGAATAGATTGGTTGGAAAAACAAACTATCAAGTTGGTTAAAACTATTTTAGTTAGAATAAACAATGTAATTATCAAAATCTGAGCAGGCCGCTGGACACAGTTGTAACTTTAATGTTTACTTCTATTGCCATCTGTTACCAATAGTTACCAATGTTGGTGGCGTCAGCTGTAAGACATTGACTTTCACTCCTGAGGTTGATGGTTCAACACCTACTGTAGACTTTTGAATGTTGGGATTATACTTAAGGTTTTGAGGACCCAAATGCAGAGGTGAGTTCTTGAAGATTTACTGAAAGTACTCACAGGCAACTGAGGCAGGAATCCAAAAATTCAGCATAAAAACTACACCAAAACCAGAAAGAAGGACACCTCAGGGAAAACATGCATGAGGAGCCAGGGAAAGACGGGGAACCAGCACTGAGGAACTGCACAGGGAGAGTATATAAGAGAGACTGAACAAAGACAGGACTAATGAGCTGATTGGGAACAGGTGTGAAGAGAGGATTCAAGAAGGGAGCTAGGGAAAAGGAGACCAACACAAAAGGGCAACAAAGAAAAACCTAACAACTCAAATAAATCCAGAAAACACAACAAAATAGGAATTAAACTAATAAAACTAGAAAACATGGATCAAAATAAAACTGAATACTCAAAAGAAAACTTAACAGCAAGACTGTGACAACTAATTTAAACTTCCACTGACATGTTTGTTAAGAATGAAAAATACATTCATATAATCCAGCAAAGGCTTCAAATGTTAGCTTTATCTGAGACATATTTATTTTCTATCTAAAAAATACAGTAGAAATACTTAAATCTGTTTAGTTTTTATACATTTAAATAAAATCTTGTCACATGGATGCCATTGTGCTCTTTACACAGTAATGCACTGTGGGTAAATGATGTATCCAATTTCTTGTAGCGCTAGCTTTGCCCAATCAAAACAACCAGTAACATTAAACATTTTCACTTTGAAATGAAGCGCAATGAAATCGATGAGAAAACAGAAATAAGAGGTAATGAAGATGAGGAAGATACCCATAATGCGGCGTGGAGTACTTACGGTTCCAATATTGATCCAATACAAAATCAGGCTTATTCTATGGTTTATTTTGAAGTGTAAAATGTTAGAAAAGGCTAGATCAAATGATATTATTCAAACAATAAAATTGGAATACTACTGATACTAATATTGCAGATTTTAGATGCAGGCTGATACATATTCCAATATTAGCGGTTTGAGGAAATGATATCAATATCAGATCAGGACATCCTTGGTTTGAATAAAGACAAAGCATAAGAGAACAGAAAACTTTGTTTTCAAATGACAATTTCATTTATAAGTTAAAAAAGGCTATCCGTGACTCACAAGCAAACAAAACGAAAGGGTTCCTCTAATATTTTTCAGAAAAACTTCCTCGATGATGTACAAGATTTTTGGGAACATTTTCTGAATTAGTCTGTGTACTAAAAGATTTATAATGTGTGCATCATCTTAAGTTCAAATCGAAACACAACATATATGACATCAAACTATTAATAGATAGACGTGGTGTAGCCAGACGTTTTGATAGACCTTATAAATAATCTTCTACAGGCTGTTCATGTGTTATTATAGGGAACCTTTGATGGTTTTACTTCCTAGGAGAGAGTTCGTTCGTATGTTTTTTGGGATTATGCTTTTTTTCTTTGGTTGAATTGCAAAAACCGAAGAAATTAGTGAAACGCTTAAAAAAATAAGAAATGGCAAAACCCCACACCCCATTAAGAGAAAGTAAATCTGCGCTTACGTTCAGCGATCATCAGCGGCGGGTAGAACAGGAAGTATCCCACCAGCTCAGCCGTCAGCTGGTTGAGGAGCCCGCTGGATATTGTCCCGTTCAGAACAGCATCCTGGTTTTTAACCACATACACCAGTGTAACGGATGGGGAGCCAGACTCCTGAGAAACACTCTGGATCTGAGGATAAACATACCAACCTGAATTAATTAGGCTGCATCTGTCCTGCAGATAAAAATCCTGAGAGATTTCCGAATTTTTTTATGCATTTGTAGAAAAAAAACCTAAACAAAAACATGGCATCATAATTTAAACATCTTTTCAAAAATATCTACAGCCATCATGCCAAATGTCCAAGAATGCTTATCGGACCTCCAGTGGACAAGATTTTCTTCTCTCCATAATAAGGCCTTTCTCCCAAAGTTATGTAAAAATGGATAATGATACAAGATACAGCGAACTCCCATCACATTTCTCTGCGAGCGTTAATATTTCAGGGGATAAATTATGAATGGAGCCTATATCTGTGTTTGCTTGTTGAGACCTACTTTACGGTTCAGCCTGCGTTTGTATGAACAGCAGATATTCTGCAAATAGAAGAAAGACTGGCAGAAAATATACATGATTTATGTATAAAAACTTGATTTCTTACGGATTGATGTCTTCATAAATATAAACAGCATGACTCAGAAGCTGGCCTTAGAGTAAAGTGCAGAGTGTTACTATAACGGTTGTTTGAGAAAGTCACCTGATCACAGTGAGTAAACCTGTTTAAAAAAAAACTGCAAAAAAAGAAGAATAAGTATGCTACCATCTGAGCTTCTTCAAGAAGGTGTAAATCCTCATGAATTTGTATGGTACTGTTAGTCTGATTTGCAAGCTGCATGCAGGCACGACACGTCAGGCTGTCTGCCTCATACAGAGACTCAGTGCACACATCCTGTACCTCCACTGTGAGTCTGTTGTAGTTCTCCAGTACTTTATCCTGAGCCTCTTCAAAGGCGTTCTCCAGTCGCTGCTCCAACATCTGGACAAAACTGCATGAGTAGATGTTGTCTGTAGGCCCCACGAATCTCAAAACTGTAAACCAGAGAGAAAAAAGATCAAAGATTATCTATATACCATCCGAGCAGCCAAAAAAGAACAAGTTGCAACCTATGAAGGATGGATCTAATCTCACATGAGCTATATCATGCATAATTTACTTCTTTGCAGGTTTAAATCTTTCTAAAAGGTTATTTCTGTCTCAAAAACTTTACTGAAATGTTACTCTTTTACTCATTGGGCCCTCCTTTAAGGAATTGTGGAGCACTTTATAAAAGCCACCTCTCCACTTTAAAAAAAAATTGTGAGCAAGAGCATGCACAAGCCCATTTCTCCTCGTGCACGCCCTGTTTAAAATGTGCTGTTCTCATAGCAATAAATAATAAATATTTGTTTCTCTGCGCATAGGTTTATTCAATCATTTAGGAGCAAACATTATTTTTTAATTTAAAAGGTTGTTTATTTTTTATCTATATATGACTTTACAAAAAAATGTATAAAGAACCTGTTATTAACTCAATAAAAAAATGTTTTTATCAAGTCCCATCACTACTTGTAGCATAAAAAAATGCTGTATTGTTTGTCTATTTGTCTGCATATTAGAGCTCCTTGATGCTAACAATAAGGTATGGGTGTAGCTTCATGAAGCTTGTCCTACTGATTTCAATGGCTGGTGCAGAGTTGACCATATAGCATCATATAGCACCATTAAAACACCATTATTGACACAGTAGTTTTTGTTTTGTTTTTTATCATTGTACTGTTGTTACAAATGTGCAGCAAACTACATATGGACAATATGGCCAAAACTTATATCATGATATATTTTTTTTATTTCAGTCGATACCATATCATTTCAATAGTGATATAAAAAAGTAAAAGCCAACATAAAACATCCAAGAATTCCCAACAATTCTTATGATATTGTGACATATATTGATATTAAATTATTGTACAGCCCTGCATCAAACATGATTTTATGATTTTATGTTTTATTTGCATTTGATCACACTCTTCATTATAAGTAAAGGTGCATCCTTTGATTTTGACTCTGTGTATTTAATGTATGTTTGTGACTCTCATTTAATCAACCATCATTTTAACTTCAATGTGTTCATAATAACAATCCCTGAGTACAGCATAGATGTGGTATTTGGTTGGTTCTGATATTTAAGGGGATGTGCATTCACAGCATGCAAAGCATGTATTTGGCCAATTAATCGACTATTTCAGCCAAAAAGTGAAACAAAATTTTGTCACAGCAAACTGCAATAATGGAAAACAAGGATGTAAATAACAATCAGCAAGAATTATCAAAGGTGATGCAGCAGTTTTCCTAATATTTTTAAGTCTTATTTTTTTGAATATCAAAGTAAGTAGCTCTCAATGTGCCAGGTTTTGTTTACAGCTTTACCTAATAGAAACTGCTTTACCGCAGGTTTTCTCCGGCTTCTGTGCGTTCCAGATGACCAATTGACTTGTTTCACTGCAGGAACTGCGATGTATACCACGTCAAATCCTCCAAGTGCATTAATACAGTTTTGCATGCGAAACAAGGCACTGAGGCACAGAATCAACCTATGAGTTGTTCAGCTCATTAACCATAAATACATTTCCCAATTTACCCACGGCAGCACAATCTGCATTGGATTATGTGTTTGCATCTGCAGAGTTATTCAGAATGAGAGTCCAGTGCAAGATGTTGGGTCTTTGATGGCAGACTGCACTTATCAGCATCATGTTCGAATTTAGGTCAGAACATGTTGTTTAGAATTAATTCACAAAACAAAAGATATTAAGCATGCAATAGACCGAGGAAATAGAGAGCGACTGGTACCGAACGGAATCTGCTGATGGATGCGATATTGTTTACCCCAAGCTGTAACTCTCCATCATGGATGTAGAGCTGCTGGTTTTAGCCGGGTTTTAGTTCAGAAGGTGATAATCTTTTTTCGTTTGTATTGCTGCTTAGGTTTACTGGTCACCCAGACATCCCTTTCTTTTTTTTTTTTCTCCCTTTTCGTAGGTGTGCAGCTTTTTGTACAATTATATTACATCTAGTTGTAACAACTCAAAATTTGTGACAATATTTTATTCTTATCTTACTCCTATATTTTATTTTACACTGTTTATATGGGAAGGGTGTAAGTTTACTGTGTGGGTTGTAATTTTACTTATTTTACTTTTTTTATTTTATTCAGTCTTATTATGTTATATCTTATTTTGCTCTATTGTTCTTACAATCTTATTTTTCTCTGTTCTCTAAAAAGTTGCACTGCAAGAAAATAATTTCCAGCAAGGGATTAATAAAGTAATTCTGATTCTGTTTCTGGGGCTGCTCAGTGGACTTGCAGCAAAAGGTTCTGGGATCGATTCCCGGCCTGGGGGTCTTTCTGCATGGAGTTTGCATGTTCTCCCTGAGCATGTGTGGGTTCTCCCGGGTACTCAAGCTTTCTCCCACGGTTAAAAAACATAACTGTTAGGTTATTTTGGCTTCTCTAAATGCTCCTTAGGTGTTAGTGTGTGTGAATGGTTGTTTATCCAGTGTGTCTCTGTGTTGCCCTTTGATGTCCCGGCGACCTGTACAGGGTGGACCCCGCCTCTCGCCCGTAGACAGCTGGAGCCCTCACAACCCCGCTTGGGATAAGCGTGACAGAAAATGGATGGTTGGAGGATTCTGTTTCTGAATTGTTTTACATTGAAGAAAGATTGACGCTGACTTTCTCCTTAGCCTTTACCAAGTATTTAGAATGTAGTGCAACACAGCAGTGCCAAAAGTACACATATTTGTTATTTAAGTACAAGTATAGATACTGCAGTTTAAAAACACTCCGGTAAAAGTTGAAATATCAACTTGACCTCTTTACTCAAGTAAAAGTGAAAAAGTATGTGCTCCAAAAACTACTTAAGTAAAGTAACCTTTAAAAAAAAACAGATGCCACGATATGAATTGAAAGCTCAAATTTTCAACAATTTGGAAAAGTTCTCTGAGATAGGGCCAAGGATGAGGGAGGTCTTGTTGGTCTCCATCTCCCGATACGCTCTCGCCTGTGTCCGACCTTTCAGACATTTCAACATCTTTTTCTGAATTCAACATTGTAGCATGGCATAGATAATTCACGTTTGCAGTTTGAAGAACACCTGCTTGCTTCTGATGATTTCCTTTAGCTAACCAACTAGTGTTTGCGTTATATGACTCATCCAATTACACTAGTTTTCACTAGATGTGGATGGAGCCAATGATCTGCATTGGATGGCGCACATGACGTGAAATAAATATTTATAAACATTAAACCAAAGCCAAGAGTAACGAGTAACGTTTGTTTTGAAAATGTAAGGAATAGAAAGTACAGATACTTGTGTGAAAATGTAATGAGTAGACGTCAGAAGTAGGAAGAAAAATAAGTAATGGAGTAAAGTATAGATACCTAAAAAGTGTACTTAAGTACAGTAAAGGAGTATTTGTACTTCGTTACTTGACACCTCTGGTGCAACAGCGCAATAGAGGCCTGTACCTGTGATTTTAATTAAATAGTCAGTTATCAGTTGTGAGCTCAGTACCTGTGAGCTTAACTGTACTTTGATGATCAGATATCTCCTGTTGGATTATCTCTCACTCCAGACTGACTGTGTTAGAGGGGATTTCATATTTGTCTTACTCTGAAATAATCAGATCAGCACCTTCCTTTTAAGCTGCTTGGTTTATGAATTTGTGCCATATTCCAACTTTGTGCAGATCTTTTCTCTGATTTCCTTTGGTATCACTTCGATATTCACATGAATATGGAGAAGATGGACGGAACAGAGGAGAGGTGCACTTCAGATTCCACAGTTCTATGTGTAGAGTATTGGATCTGATTCTTATTTCACTCAGAAAAACAAATTAATTATTTACTGTGTTTCAATTTTCACAGTGAAAGATGCACAAGAGCACAACACAGGAGACACAGACCACATGCTGCACCAATTAAATAAATGATCATGCAACAAACAAAATTCATCCATGAATGAAAGTAATTACAAAGGAATTTTGCATCAATGCAATTTTTTAAATGTGGTTTTGTTAAACAGCAGGGTGGTTGGTTTACTTTATTAGTTTTAATACATTCGGATTCAAAACTAGGATTTAATAGAGAAATATCATAGCTGACTGAACATGTAAAATGTGGCAGAAAATCTCTTGCCTGTTCTGATTTGTCTGACCTTGCTCACTTGTTCGCTGGAAAGTGTTTTTGAGGCTTAAGAGGTAACTAGGTGATTGGACAAATTGTTCTGCAATCACGGGGGTCTGCATGGGGTATTAAAGGAGAGCACAATCAGGCTTTGTCTAATTTTGTCCCTGTTCTAATCTTCCAGGTGACATTTTTATCCTCCAATGACGTAGCTGTTTCTCTTTTTACGATTCAAGTCCATCAGTTAGATGCTGCTTTAGCTGGATTCTCGAGTTATAAGTTTTAATCTAAAGTTTCCCCTCACCTGTTTTTAGCTGCAGGTAAATTTGTGGAGCGCTGACCCAGGTTGCCACGGGAACCAGAACTGCCTTAACTAGCGGGGTGTGTTGCCTGATGTCAGACAGCAGCTTGTCAAAGCCGTAAACGTTCAGCGCCTCAACAACCATGGAAGAAACGTAGACGGTTTTCCCACTGGTGACGTAGTAACCCAGAGTCAGGTTGTGGGGGCTGCATTCGTCTCGCTCCACCTGCAACAGACACAGAAAACAATTAATGCGTTTCAAATGCATCCTTATTCAGGACAGGTGGCATCTGCAGTTCCTCCATATTGTTCGCTGCAATAAGCATAAACTTACACCAGAAAGTGACTTTAAATGGGGGACAATGTTAAGTTGTTTTAGTCAGCAGTGCCACAGTTGTTGTTATCCCCAATTACATTAATAGAAAGAATGTAGCTGAAGCATTATAACAACTTAAAGTTTCCCTGAGACAAAAATCAGAGCAACATATTGGTAAAGATAGGCGCTGTGTATGCACCTTGAAGCTCTATCTCTCCAGTTCTTTTCCCTGACAATAGATCTATCCGGATAAACTCTTTAAATAACGCTTCATAGCTTATATGTATTAAATAACCAGGAGACATGACAACAGATTCTGATAGAAAATGTAATCTTACTCAGATCAGAGAAATTGCTTAGAGTTTAAAGAAGGCAGCTGCTCACCTCTGGGCTCACCTCTCAGGAAGTGGCCACGATTAACAGTTAAAGAGGTATTTTATACATCTCCAGTCTACATCATCTTATTTTACATCATACATGTTAGCAGATTATTAGACATCCATAGCCACACATATATATGTATATATAACTGTATATCCAGACAGAGGAATTGTCTTAATTAGATTAACTATTGTGGAAAACATCAGTTCTGACACGCAACAGGCAGCCAATACCAAGGTGTAATAAACTGAGACATCATCAATGATAATTATCCTAACAATATAAATATATCATGCAATAATTGTATTATTTGCAGTAAGTGTGCATTTTCCATCTGTCTATCTCAGCTCCCTTGGCGATAAATGCACCATCATGACCTGCAGCATCTCTGCCGTTTTTATCAGCTTTGAGCTTCTAAGAACAATGAGACTCCATTCATCAGATCTAATATATAATTGGCCTGCTAACTCCTGAATCCTTAAATAAAATGTTTACTAATGGTGCAACCCAAACTGTCTTTTGCATTATTAGAATTGCACCATTTGATAATGAAATGATGATTACCAAAATATTGTGCAGCTATAGTAGAAGTAGTGCGGTTGAGATGGAGACCATTACCCACTCCACAAAATAGGAATGATAAAACAAACATCATTCCGATCAGATGTACAACTACAGATTGCTCTGGTTGAGCCGACAGAATTGACAAAGAACCCTGAAAAGGCGTTAAAACCTGAATGAAAGTCTGGTTGCCTCCGATTTAAGCCTGTTTTGTGGCGTATTGAATGATTTGTCAGGTGAATATTCAGATCTTAGTAACTCTCCTATGTAACTACAAAACAGGCTTAAATTGGAAGGCAACCGGACCTTTGCTTAATGTTTTTAAAGAGATTTCAGCACCTATCCTGGAATCTTTGTCAGTTAATTTACGGGCTCTATTGTGAGTTGAAAAGGGTGTTGAAACGTCGTTGAAAAAACAGAGAAATTCCAGTCCTCCTTGATTTAAAAACTGGTCCGAACCACTCCACACCACATACAATACTCCACAGACTGTATTCCCAAGGTTTGAGAAACTACTTTCTCAGGGGTGCTAAACCTGGGAGTCAAAGGTTAGTGCCCCCTATAGTTACAAAGTGCTAATTTACATCTTTTTATATTACTATTTTTGGTATATTTCATTTTCCCGGTTGGCACATCATGTAAAATATCTTCTTATTTGGTTACCTTGCAATGAAAATGATTTTTTTTTTTTTTTTGGAAATTCACACTCCCAAAAACACATCTTGTCAGAAGCCAAGAGATGCCTTATGTTTGGGACCAACAAAATGCAGTGAGGTGTCTGACATTGGTCAACCAGAGGTGGAAGGCTGAACAAAAAAAAAACTGCTGGAATAGCCTCTATTGCATTTGAAAAATTAGTAAGGACGCAATTTGTGCCTTTATGGATGGAAAGATGTTTTTTGAGTTTTCTCGACCAGATTTGGTACGGGTTTCATTTGTCAGTTAACTCTGTGAAACGAATCAAGAATGCAAAACATCTCAGCTACTACTGCTGCTGTGATTGGCTAAAAGCTCGACACTGAAGGCAGGTACCCAGTCAGCTCCAAGGATTGTACTGAATGTTCCTTACCTTTTACAAAACCGTTCTATAGGAGGCATCCCAGACTGATCCATGTGGAATTCAAATTTAAACTACTCATAAATCATATTACTTATTTGACACTAGTCTACAAAACATATCTCTGCAACTACATAACATTAAAACACAGAGTCATCTTATGGCAGCTAATACTGAAAACAACGGAAATCTATGGAGTACATATTTCAAATACATTTAAGCACCTTCACTACCTGAGTGGACTAAAGTGTCATAAAAATTGTTTTGTCCTAATAACTCGAAGTAATTCATTATCTTTGAAAACTATTCATTCATTGCCTGAATTCTGTTATTTACCATTTTTAGGAATAATTTTATCCTGTAATTTTTTTCTCCACTTAGAATTTTTTGATGTTTTACAATAACCATCACAATCTCATTTATTGAACTAGTGCTTATTTTTTTACATGCTATTCTGTTTTAAAATTAATAATCATAACGGACGGTTCATAAGGATTGTATCAAGAAATATTGAAGTTTAAGACAAGGTTATTTCAAATTAAAACAAAAATATTTAAACAATTGACAAGTTCAAATTTCAATGGGATTATTTCTGTAACTGAGCAGCACTAAGCAGGACAAGTATTAGATTCTATTGTCAGACGGTTTTGCAGCTTATAGTGCATCTGGCCTGAAACGGATAAAAATACGGAAAAGCACCATATTCAAACTGTTAAGGAGGTTAAAGGGTCTCTTTGGGTCTCTTTTTCTAACGGAGGCCCAAATCCCTAACAAGAATTTGTAAATAAGAAAATCATAGGGAGTATGCCAGGAAAGTGAAAATAGTTCTGCACTGGATTTTTGAGAGGATTAATCTGTAAACCCAATTGTCGAAAGGAATTATTTAGACTAAGTAGTTAAAACTCTTTCCTTTATAAAACCTCTCTTAACTCAAATATGCTAAATTCCATTCATTGATCCTCTTCCACTTATCAATCAGGGTGGCTACTTTTAGCAGTCTACTGGCGAAAGGCGGGGTACACCCTGGATAGGTCCCCAGTCTGTCACAGGGTAAATTGTTGGGATCCGGAGGTTTGCCCACCAGAGGGCGCCGAGGATCCCTTCCTGAGGGCTTCTGCTGTCTGTTGGGATCCAGAGGCCTGCCCACCAGAGGGCGCCAAGGATCCCTTCCTGAGGGCTTGTGCTCACCTGCAACATCTGTTTTTCATCTCCTCATCAGCCTTGGGCCTACTTAAGGAGGAGGAGACTAACACTCCAGCGCCAGAGTGTTTGCCAGTAACGATAGAACCTGCCTGACTACCAGTAACTCTGGAGAGTTATTTCTGCTGTGATCTGCCTGCCTGCTCTCTGTTGAACTCTGGAGGGCCTCTTCTGTCAGCTTCTGCCTGCCCGCCCTCAGAGGAAAACTAGGAGAGAGACTCTGTCTGTGATCTGCCTGCAAGCACACAGTAAGCCCTGCACTCTGACCGTCTCAACCCAGCTCTCAGGAGAGAGAGAGCTCATCAGGAATCAGCCTACCTGCACTCAGACTGCCTCTGCCCAGCTCTCAGCTTTCCTCCTGCCTGCACTGTGTTCCCAACCTGGAACCTGCCCGCCAGCACTCAGACTGCCTCAGCCAAAGCTCTCAGTTCTCCTCCTGCCTGCACTCAGCTCAACCACTGCTAACCCTCAACCCTCGGTCTGCCAACTGCCTCTGGATCCACAAGGTTCCTCCCCTCTCTGCAGCTCTGCTCATCTCCTGATGAGCGGTGAACCAAATCCAGATCAGTCTCCCTAACCCTGGACCTGTTTTATAATTTTACATTTCTTTAATAAACCTTTGAACTTTTCTCCTGCCTCCGAGTATTCTGCATATGGGCTAGGTTCTATTACCCATCATGACATAAATATGTTGAGCTAGTTTATCATATCCTGGATTTTTTTGTGTATTTAACTAAAGCTATGGATTAATCTGAATTACTTGTGAAGTAATAAAGCATTAAATAACTTAATAAAGATCAACTTGCAGGAAGTGCTTGTGCAGGTTTAGAAAATGGGATCCCATTGGCTGACTATGGGACATTGGACTATGGACTATGACAATGGGTGCAGTGAGCACTGCAGCATCATGAGCGAGGGTGCTCTTATATTTAATGGGGACTGCAGGTTGTTAAATGTCAGAATCTCAAAACCATAGGATTGTGCAACGATGTTAATAAATGTGTGGTGTTATTACAACACCATGCTGGACATAAACTGATCTAAGATCTAAAATTCTATGTTAAGACTCTTTCTACATCATTTAGATCAGTTGCATTAAACATGGAAGCCAGTATATTTCTCCTGATAGAAACAATGGTTATCACTGTTTTGTCCAGAGGATATTTTGTTTTCTAGTTATTTTTATTTTTATTTACAGTTAAAATAGGCATATAAAGCATTATTATTAAAGCACATTCTACCGGCTACACACTGTATTTGATTTAAAGTTAAGGCACAAACATTAGACCATGAATATTAATAATTCCTGGGATCATTTCAGTTCAAGATAACCTAAAGGCTAAAATTTAGCTCGTCTGCAAAATAAATGTTAATAGCTGTGTCCTAAAACACACACACACGCCCACAGACAACAACTGTGGTGAATCAAAGGCTGTATTTCTGGAACTTAACACCACCCACCTTCATGTACCCTCTACCTTCAACCACACCATGTAGCTGAGGTTGTTGCTGTTATGGATTGTCTTTCTTCTCCCTCCTCAACCATCTTTTCCTTTCTTCTTTCTCTACCTGAGCGTAAGCTGGCTGCTCCGGACTGATCTTTCTATCCTCCCTAAATTAAACAGTATCCCGGCTCTCCTGCAGAACTCTATTGAAACCTTCAGCTTCATTTTCTTTTTTCCAAGCAACTCTTTAATCAAAAACTTTTTCAGCTATAATCAGACACTCCATATGATATTCATAAAACCACCTTAGTGTTTTGCATTTCCTTGATAAACAGAAAAAAGAGGCCTTGGATTCTGCCTTTGATCTCTTAACTGAGATGCTATGAGCACAAAATTAAATAATTTATTTTCCTTAGATGTTTTATTTTTGCCAATGGGGCGGTCTTGTGTTCTCTCATTTTTCTATACAAACAACTCCCAGGAAAAACTGAAAACAAACAGCCGTGTTTGAAGATCACCAAAAACTGACCTGCTCCACCTGCAGGGTTTCACCACATTAGATTTTTTATCGTATCTAATGCTTCTGAGTTCCTAAGACTTAATCCAAAATGTCTTTTTATTCACATTCATACATTCTGTGGTGTTAATTTAGAAATTCTTTAGCTCCTATTCAGCAGCTACAAATGTAACTGACTATGCAGTCAAATAAAATTTTAAAGAAATAACATACGTTTATGTGAAACTCCACAGAAGATGAATCAGTTAATTTATGTCTTTTTTTAAAAGGGGTGGTTTAGCTTTAATCCTTGACAGATTAAATCACATGTTAGAAATTGGCTCTTTGATTTTCGCATTTCATGTTTGTCAGGTACCAAGACTGTTTCATGACCTAAAACATGAACATTTGAGAAGAAAACTTTTTTGCGGCACACTGTTATTTATCAGAGTTTTTTTTTTTATGTACAGCCCCTCCGAAACGGTTTGGATCTTTTTTTAACATGAAACCAACAAGGCATATCTTTAGATTTAACTCATGTTGAAGTTGATATCTATTCATGTTGTATCTTTGTTAACATTTACATCTATTTTAGTAATCAGTTTTATCAAGGATAACAGCTATTTGATTTTTACTTGTTTATATCTTATGAACAATCTATCCAAATTGGTATTTATTATTTGGTATGTTTCAAATTTTAAAAATGTTCCTTTATGTATAATTTCAGTACATTTATCTCTGGCTTTTAAGAACTAAAAAACATGAGTATTTTAACTTAGCTCTCTAAATTATGAGATAAAAAATGTATAAATAATTAATCGAATTCAATTCAGTATATTTATATAGCACCAAAATAAAATGTATCACATCACTTACAGGTAGAGTGGCTAAAACTATACTGCTATAGGCTTAGACTGCTGGAGTACATAGGAACCTCTTTCCATCATTCTGCTTCATTCTATCTCTATTCTCCCTTTCTGAAGAATTTGTTAATACTTCAGATTAATAGTGATTTTCTGATCATAGTAGCTTAATCTGGTCTTTTTCTGATTCTTATCCTGGCAGCTTCACACTTGGACCACCCCAGCGCATGCTATAGGTCTTGGCAGGAGGGAGTGAGCAGAACCACGCCAGCCTCAAAAAGCAGGGACAAGACCCTTTGCAGCCTAGAAATCCGTTCCATTAAGGCCAGCTGTGCCACCCTCTGGAGTTAAGGGACCACAGTGGGAGATTGGGGGAGTCTGTGGTCACATTTAAAAAGATCAGATTCTATCGGATTCAAGATCAAGTAGCCATATGGTCTGGGTCGCAAAAGGAAAAAAATTGGATCTGTTGTTCAGACTGTCAAGAAAAGATCAGATACAGGTCGCTATGGGTAAAAAACCCATATAAAATCAGATCTGGGTCACCTCAGGCAGCTGTATGTACGTACTGTAGCCATATAGTTGGAACAAACCTTCTTATCCAGGGACCCACCAACACCATAAATGTTACCAGCATTAAATAAATTACATGTTTTTAGGTTTCCTGGCTGCTTACTTAATTAGGTTTCAACTTAAGTGCAAACAAACTTTTCTTTATAATTTTTTTTAAACACTATTTTAAAAATATACATCATTATTCTAGGACAGTATACTGTTACATTTTTTTGTAACAGGTGGGCTAACCTTATGATGCCTACTACCAGGCTTATCCTGTTATCCTTATCCTGTTATATACTGTCATTTAAAAACAATTTTATAATATAATTGTGTACTTTTGTAAAATATAGTCAAGGGAATAAAGAAAAGATCTGCTCAAAAT
The DNA here is from genome assembly GCA_030533445.1 of Cyprinodon diabolis. Taxonomy (NCBI): domain Eukaryota; kingdom Metazoa; phylum Chordata; class Actinopteri; order Cyprinodontiformes; family Cyprinodontidae; genus Cyprinodon; species Cyprinodon diabolis. The sequence goes on along the minus strand of CM060063.1, from coordinate 9,272,907 downwards.
TACCTATTGGTGTTCTTCTCTCTATCACTCTTTGCTTGTAATAAATGATTTCCTCATTACATAATCCTCTTTTCCACTGCAATTAGCGGGTTTTTCACACACGGATTGACCCGCTAATAATCAGCATTTGGCTCGCTTCCCATTGGTAAATAAAACTTGGTCTGACCCCCCCGGTTGCAAGCCATGAGACCTCTGTCCTCTCACCACTGCGTGTTTGGTGATACCATTGCACTGGGGTTAGCGTTGATGATGTCACCAATCTGACAGAAATCAGGAAAATAAACAATGGAGCACATATAATGGAGCCAGGGCATACTAAGTATGCTTTATTGTTTGGTTATTGTTTTTTCCATGGTTTTAGAAAGGGGAAATAGAGTACCAACACTAAATAAAATATACACTTTGCTTTTTTAAGCTCCCAGGTAAAGCTCCTTCCCATTTTGCATATCTAAAGAGGACTGCTGAACCAAACCCAGGCAGCCAGCACTGACAGCTGTAAAACTGCCCAGTTTGGTAAGCAATTATGGTTAACAACATTGTTCAATGATGCAACACATTAAGCATCACTGCACGTTAATCTCATGCTGTTTAATGATGGACTGTTTGTGCTCATCAATACTGCACCAGAAATCTGACTTTTTTCAGACATAAACCATTTTCACCTCATTGTTGGTCTTTTTCGCCATCAACAGATTCATTTTGATTATCAAATCACAGCCTAGGTTTTCAGATGGAGAAGATGAGAGTCGAGGAATGTGCCTGTGTGTAGCAGGGGGTAGATGAAAGTGCTGTGGAGCTTAGAGACACTGAGTCACTCCCCGGGAAGGCTCACAAACAACTGGATAAAAATAGAAAAAGCAAGCGGATGGGGATAGAAGACAGACAGAAAGTGAGATGAAGAGAGGCAGGTGGACAGACGGAAGGCAGACAACCACAACGAGCCAACCAGCAGACAGCCAAGACAAGCATGTTGGCAGAAAATCGATCTAGTTGGATCAAAGGTTGAAGCCTATCAGGAAGATAGAAGGGGTTGTGGGGTAATAGGATAAATGTAAATATTAGGATACACAAAAAAGTCTCATTGAGATGATTTCAGAGCGAGGGAGAAAATAAAGGCTTAAGATGAAACCATGAGGTTGAGACAAGAGGAAACTGTATTAGGAGGGTGAAGGACTCTGTGGCCTCCCTAAAAAACTCAACTTCACTTTCAACAGATCATTACAAGTCAAACCCATACTACATCAGTCACCTGTAGCCAACGTTTTCTAGTATCATTCACGAGTCCTTGTGAGGTGAATGAGCCAGAAGAAAAAACAAACAAAAACAAATGGAACAAGAAACCTGTACACTTGACAGACAGGCCAGCAATAAATAAAATTATAACAATATATGACGATGTCATGGATTAGCCCAACAAATGTTTTTATAATGTTAGGTTTATTCTTTATACATCATGTGCATTGTTACTTTGTTAGCCAGATTAGACGGAGTAGAAGGCCTTCCTTCACATGGTTGATGTCACTGTGTGTAGAGAGGCCATCTAATCAGGACAGCCTTTGTGTCTTTAAAAATACAAAGGATATGGGCACATCTTGGAGCCGGACTGGTAAAGGAGAGCTATGTGTAATCCGGGGGTAAAGGCGCAATATGCATAAAGGTCAAGGCATGGATGGCGTGTCAGTTTCTGATACGGACAGTTAAGCATCCACCTGATGCAAAACATCGACTCATGAGGTATAAGAACAAGGAGATGACTTTGTTCAGGGCTCAATCTTTGCTCAATCTTTGCCGGACGCTCGCTGATGTTTTTTGAGCCCACAGCTGTGCTGACTTCAAGCCATTTCTCTGTCCTGTAACGACCTGACCTGGAATAAACGCTGTTACTTTTTTGCTTCTATTTTATAGTCCTTTTTTATATGGTTTTACCCAGTTTGAGTTAAGAGTAGTAGCTCATGAACACTTAGAAGCAGAGATTTAGTGTGGGATTCTTTAAATTTATATCCAACAGAATATGATAAGAAAAGATAACCCTTCTGTTAGCCTCCCTTTTTTCTCTGTAGGTCCCAGTCCAGTAAGATCTAACATAGTCATCAACCCAACATGCATTGCACAGGTGAAAAAAATGGCAACTTCCTTGGTTGAAAATAAAAGAAAGGATATATTACAACTCATCACTACTTCAGAAATCATATATCCTTTTTTATATATTATTTTTTTGGCAATAACTCATAATAACTTAGAAAATAATATATAACAGAGGATATGTCAATCTTTAAGTAATTATGAGTTATTACAGAACACAAACATTTAAGTCAATAGCGAAATTCTAACAAATTAAGGCCAATATGTTTAACTAGTCATGGATCATTTTAAATTATTCACATAGTGAACATGTCAAATTGCTTATTAATGTCACCATAGAAAGCTCCACTTGGTCTGTGCAAATACGTGGAGCTTAATTTATTACAAGCAAGATGTTTTCATTACAATTATGCACTTCTGAAGAACTGACATACTTTTATTACTTTTATTCCTTTGTCTATTAAGTTACTTAGCTGTTTTTCAGCTATAAAGCCAATTTCCTCTTCATTTTCAAATTCTAGCCTAAAAAAGGCTTCAAACAAGAGTTTACTTTCTGCACAAATGTTCAAAGGGCTCATTTAATCTTGAACCGCCCAGCTCAAACTGAACAAAAGCAACCTAAATGGATAAAGGAAAAAAAAGGCTTTCAAGTCTTGGATTTAAGAAAAATTTTCTCTGCCTTTTTTTAACTTCTTCCAAAGGTTTAGAATTTTATAAAAATAACGAGAAAATATAGAACTTAATAGCACTGAATCAACTTTAAAGGAATACACATTTTTTATTAAAGCCCATTGACTTGGTTAAGGGTATCTACTAAAATAATAGTCAGTGTCTTAACAAAACAAAAACAATGGCAGATGAAACACTGACCTGTGCAGAGGCTTTGGAATCATTTAAGGCTCTCTGCAGAGCGTAGCTCAGTCCCTTTGAAAGGTTCTGTTTTAGGATCAGGTCCAGGCGGTTCCTTCGGAGCTCCATAGACAACACTGTGGAGATTCAAAGAAAAAAAGGGTTTAGGGGCTGGTCTCAATTTGCATTAACAAGAACATATCACAAACAGGTTTACAATCAGCACAACTGTATTTTTAGATGATGTATGTTGATTTTCTACAAACTTAACTGTAAAACATGGTGCTAAAAACCGTATAAAGGCTCTAATCCTACTGCATCAATGTGTACGAACGTTTAAAGCACAGAGAGTTTCCTGTTATGATGGATTTTATGTTTAAGTCTTAGTTCTGTGTAGCTTTTTAATCAATTAGGCATTTCTAAAACATAATCCAAAGATGTAGTTTTGTGGACTTGATAAAAACACAGGGGTATTTTTCATCAACTGGGTCTCAGTGATTTGCTCAAAGCACCAGTTCGCTGCTGGACCAGAAGGAAGAAGGACATTTGTCATGAAGTACAGGCAGACTAATGGGGAATAGAAGCCACTTATATTGTTAATCAAAAAAGCATAATTCAACCATAAAAATAACAATATAAGGACAAGAAAATGATTACCTGAATCTCTCTTATCTTCCTTCTGTTTTTTAATTCACTTTAATCATTAAGTGTCAATGTGCCACATTGGTCATAATCTTTTATTTATCAAAGAAATTCTAATTCTCAGCTCCTTAACAGTGTTGGTCTGGTAAATATGACCAGATAAAATGTGGAACCCTGTTCTAAAAGTTGTTTTTTTAAGATCGCAGAGTCAGTTTAAATTATATTTTTTCATTTTATACAGCAACATACACAGTTTTTCTGAACAATTACCATGTCCTGCTGACATACTATTTGTTATCATTGTAATTTATGCTGTCTTTTTAAAAAATTTTGGTAAATAAGGCCTTTCATGCATGCCCTACCAACAGCCTTTCACCAAAGATACAATATTACACATGTCTGCAATGCGTAAACATGGAAGGAATGTGGATATGCTGGTTAGCAACTCCAAGTGAAGTTCTGAAAATAATGAGGAAAAGTCCAAGATGCAGTGAAGAGACGGCAAACAATATTTGATTCTCAGAGGAATAAAAAGAAGCAAAATGAGGTTGGACATCAGTCAAGCTTTGAGCATTGCTGCTGACTTAAGGAAGCAACGGGGCTCAGAGGGCACGCAGAGATTCCCGCTTTTCTTCTCAACTGGTAAGAGTTTCTAAAATAGATATAAAAACACTATTAAATGGTAAGGAAAGCATATAAAATTGATTAAAGTAACTAGAATAAAATAAGTCATTTGTTTAGAAAACTCAGAATGTATTCAGGTTTTTTTTATTATTGTTGTTTATCAGAGGTTTTTCAGACTTTCTGGAAATCTCTTTAAACCTCAGGGGCCATTGAATCATGAGGACATATAAACCTGTGCTGAAAAAGATCATTAAAATGTTTTTTTTTATGTTTCTGAAAGAGATCTTCAACTTAAAGGCATTTTAGTAAACAGTGGATTACTCTTGTAGTGGAATAACAGTTTGTCTGTGGAATTTTATCTTTGTTGCACTCCATGGAGTCAATTGCACAGGAAAAAAACGTTAACCAACTGCTGATACATTGCCTAAAGCCGTAGAAAAATGTGTAACTGTGCAGACAGCTCTGTCAGAAAAACAAGGAGGACAAGTGACACCTAGGTTTTAACATCGAAAGACAATTAAGATTTTGGCCCACAATTATCGCTATGATCAACAGACTATGAAAAAACAGGCAAGAATTTACTGTGACTTTTGTAGGACAAAGACGTTTTGACAATGTTGTGTTTTCTATTTCTACATGTAGTGCGGTGTTGGAAGCTTTTGGTCTGTGCCGTACACGCCTTCCTTGAGTCGGCCAGAATATTAGTTACAAGAGCAGCCATTTTGAAATGTTGTATGGCGTATAAGAGCTTCCAAACGACTAATTTCCACGTGGAACGTACCAATGTGTGCCAAGTATAACTGTGCCCTAAGAATCAGAATTTGCTAAGTTAACTTATTTATCAAGAGAAGACTGATTTTTATGTCTTTAGATTTGTATTTTGTGCCTGAATGATTCATAGATCAGAATTAAATGGTGCTGTGCCTTTTTTTCCCTCTACCAATTTTCACGGACTTGAAACAAAGTTAGTAAAAAAGAAGCAATAGTCCAAAAACAAGTTGCTTGCAGATACTATCTCAGCATTATGTTTTGAAAAGTTAAATATTTGTTGTAAAAGGTCCTACCTGTTTTGACCCAGAACTTTTCTGTCACGTTGCATGGCAGAGGCCTTTCCTCTGCGTTGGTAGCGGAGAGACTTTGTGAGGTTGTTGTCAGAGGCAGGGTGGTTGGAACTGGGATGAGGACAGTGGCAGTGGTGGAGGGTGCCCTGGTGGTGGTGGTAGTTGTTGTGGTTGTGGTCGTGGTGGGGGCGGCGGTAGTAGTCAATACAGTGGTGGTTGTAGTGGGAGCTAGGGTAGTAGTGGTGGTTGTGGTTGTAGTAGTTGGGGGAACAGTGGTTGTGGTGGTTGTAGTTGGGGGTGGTGCAGTTGTAGAGGTCGTTGTTGGCAGAGTAGTTGCAGTGGTTGTGATTGGTAGGCTTGTAGCTTCCTCTGTTGTTGCAGCAGCTGTCGTGTTTGGAAGTGGATCTACGGCGCTCCCAGTGATTGGCGTCCCCTGCGTTGCTATCTCTGTGCTGCTAACAGTGAGGGTGGTTGTTGAGGGTGAAGTTGTGGTTATCGTTGTCAGCTGAACGCTGCCACTGGTCACAGTGTCCGTGCTGGTGTTGTGTGTGGTACTGTTGGGTTCTAGCCCTGCTTCCATGCTCCTCGTGGTAGAAAAGGGCACGGTTGAAGTGGTGGTTGTAGATGGGGATGTCTGCATGGTCAGGGCTGCTGTAGTTGTCTTCTGTGCAGTGATCTTGGGACGTACAGGCATGGTGGTATTCCACTGGTGGGTGGAGAAAGGGCTTGTGACGTTGGGGGGAAGTGTGATATCATGGTCGCCCACTGTGGAGAGGAGTGATTCAGGTACAGTTGGCAGATCCCAAGCTGGTAGATTGCTCACTATTTCATCTAAAAGGAGAAAGAATACTGGTTATTTAAAAAAAAAACATTTTTTCCTGAATACAGTAATTCAAAATAGGGAATGTTAGCAGGAATGTTTAAAATAAAGCAGTCTGTAGACTTTTTTAATCATTTCATTTTTTTTTAACATACTTGTCTTATTTTAATGATTCACTCATATCTAATTATTAGCATTGCCTCTATTTTTCTTATGTACACCACTTTGAGGAATTGTCTTACCACTGAAATGTACTATATAAATAAACTTTGCTTGACTTCCATTGATTTGCCCTTTGAGATTATGCAACATATATTTGGGGGTTATGTTTTAGTATTTGAGGCTCAGCTTCACTGAATCTGTATCTGTGCTGCACATTAGCTTGATTTATGTACATGCACAAAGAACTGTGTAAGCCTATCTGATGATCACACTGTGTTTGTTAGCATCAAATGTGATATAAGATAATCCAGTAAAAAAAAAAACTGTTTTCTCACCCCTCGTGGGGTGGTATGTGTCATCCTCAAGCTCGGGTCCTCTACCAGAGGCCTGGGAGTTTGAGGGTTCTGTGCAGTATCTTAGCTGTTCCTAGGACTGCTCTTCTGGACAGAGACCTCTGATGTTTTACCTGGAATCTGCTGTAGCCATTCTCCCAGTTTGGGGGTCACAGCCCCCAGTGCTCCAATTACCACTGGCACCACTGCTGCTCTTACTTTCCACATTTTTTCTAGCTCCTCTTTCAGCCCTTGGTATTTCTCAAGCTTCTCGTGTTCTTTCTTCTTGATGTTGCTGTCGCTTGGGATTGCCACATCTATCACTACTGCCTTCTTCTGCTGTTTGTCGATCAACACGATGTCTGGTTGGTTAGCCATCACCTGTTTGTCAGTCTGGATCTTGAAGTCCCATAGGATCTTAGCTCGGTCATTCTCAACTACCTTAGGAGGTGTCTTCCATTTTGACCTTGGGACTTCCAGCCCATACTCATATATATAGCCTCAAACAAAACAAACAGCAGACTGCAGTGTGCATTTCAACATCACTGAGGTAGTAAAGTGGAGCAAAATCCCAATACAAAAATATAAAGCTTGTAATCCTGATGAAATATTCTGTGCCTTAAAGCTACTTAGTGAAGTATATGTAGCACACATCACACTAATTCCTTTACCTATAAAGCAGCCGTGGATTAGGATTTAGAAAAGAAAAAAAAATGACCTTAAAATATCTCTATCAAGGACAAAGACTCTTAATTGAGGGATTTCTATGAATTCGTTTTTCTCCATCTTTTACTACTACATCTCTTTATAGGTCCTGAACATCTTGTAGAGAAAAAACAAAACAAAGGTAAAATAGTATAAAATACTTACAGTTGTACATTAATTGTAAAAAAAAAAAAAAAATCAGTCTGCAAATTAATTAATCTGCAAATTACATTTAATTTCACTTTTGGTTTGATAAAGTATTTTTGAGTTAAAGTGAACTGAAATGTTTAATTTGAAGTTTCTTATTTTTCCCTACATTAGTTCTCAAACCCATCTTTTTCAAGGCAAGGCACGTTTATATCTATAGCGCAATTTAGTAAACAGACAACTCAAAGTGCTTTATATGAATAAAACAACAAAATAGAAGAAAACTTAAGGCAGAATAAAAGGAAGTAAAGATAAAAGCATAATAAAGGCAGGTAGTACAGCAAATAAAACAGTTGGACCAACAACCTAAACTAATGACGCCTCAGTTTTTAAATGTATATCTCCCAGAATATCTGATTGTGGTACTTGTTGGTGTGTTGCTGAACGACTGTTAGGTGCAATAATAGAGATGTGTCAAAATGAGAGCGAGACTAATAAAAGGTAGGTTATTAAGTCCCAGTTATCCATTTTAGTTAATTTCAGAGTAATGTGGAAAAAAAAAATTTTTTCTAAAATTGAGCTCATTGTGGGGAGCGGCACTTTGTTATAGCAGCATAGGACTGTGGTGAATATCTTATGAAGTCAGGTGGAAACTTAAATTAACTCTTACTTTTTCCAGGCATTTATTGAAGGATTAAATGCTGTAATAATTACCTGTTGGTTAAGATGGAAATCGACACAGCAAACCGAGAGAGATGAGAGACAGGAGGGTGATGATTGCGATGGTGATGATGAAGGCAACAAGTTTAAAGTGATAGCAAAATAATAAAGATGATGGTGACAGTGATGCGATGATGATGATGAAAATAAAGCTGAAAAAACAACATGATCAGAATGTTTATGCTCAGTAAAAAATGTTTTTGCAAATTACTTTTACAAATTAATCAGGATTCAATCACTGCTTCTTCTATGTTGGGGTAAAGCGCCCCTGGAGCATTTGGTAGCCAAGCATTTTTTATATCAAATTTTCTGAGGTAACTGAACCGATCTAGGTTGTATCTAACTGACTTCTTGAGTTTGCTTAATCCTAATGATCACTCTGTTTGACTTTGTTAAAGGTCATTGCTGCAACTTCTCTATCAAAAAGGTTCATTATTCAAAAATAGTACATTCATTGAGTAAAAGTAGAATTCTTTACTGAAAAAAATAAACAAAATATCTTGTTTTATCAATTTTGAAGGGTCTAAAATACATAAAAATTTACTTCGGATTAAGACACCAAAATCAAAACAAAAGATTCTGCTGTAATAGGAATAGCAGGTAAGGCTGAAGGATTTTTACAAAAATTGTTTTCACCCAGTGTTGCAATTGTAATTTTATTGCGATTTTCCTTTTCACTAAGCACAAGCATGTTGATGTTTTCCTTCAGCTTTTCCTTCAGCTTTTTCACGCTCTTAAAAGCCTGCTTGTCCAAAGTCCAGTGTTGCAGGACTTTACTGTAACATATGCATGAAAATGTTCTTACTTCTGCTATAATGCATAGATCTAGGTGCTAGCTGCAACTCAACTTACCCACTTTAATTGTTTTACTGTCCCCTGAAGGGCTGGAGGGAGAACTTAAGTGTCTTAAATATTTTTAATGTATTGTAACTAAAAATTGAGTGCCTCTGTGATTTGTAAATTTTTCTAAATTGCGATTATATTGTATATCTGTATGTCTACTTCTGTCTCCTTGAACCCCAGTCGGCCTTGGCAGATGGCCGTTCACACTGAGCCTGGTTCTGTTGGAGGTTTCTTCCTGTTAAAAGGGAGTTGTTCCTCTCCACTGTCGCTACAGGCATGCTTGTTGTGAGGGATTGCCCTCGAGTCAATGATTCGATGCAATCAAATGGTTTTCCTTAGATAGAAAACTTTGAATCTGAATCTGAAACTCGAGTTTGACTGTATGATCTGGTTGAATTGTATCTTTAAAGTGCCTTGAGATGACATGTTGTGAATGGGCGCTATATAAATAAACTGTACAGAATTGAATTATTGCTAATTAAATTAATTGCCAAGCCCTACTAGCAGGTCGACGTCACTTGAGACAAAGCTCAGGTGCTGCCAGATGGTGGTAGATCCAGATGAGAAATGGATTCTTCAGAAGAAAGCAAAACGAGGGTTAACATCAGTCAGGCTTTTGAGCTCTGGTGACGATTTAAGGAAGCGGAGGGTCTCAGAAGCTGCAGAGAGGTTGCTGCTTCTCTTCTGAACTGGTGAGTTAGTCTGATAAACAGTAGAGGGAGAGCGGACCAGTGCAAGTGCTCAACTCACTAACTGGGAGGAGTTAACTCCGATTTCAGCTTTAATAACTGATTCTGTGACAGTTCGCTTAAACTCTGCAGTTTATTCATTTGTTTTTTCTCTGAGAGATGAAAACATCCTAACATCCCAGGTTCCAAAAACTCATTTCAGGGAGATGCTTATCGAACACCAACAGATATGCGCAGGTTTCACAAAAAACCTCCTCCCCACACCCCATTTTCTTTTCGTGCCTGCGCAATCGAAGTAGTCGTAATCCACACATGATGTACTCTCACTCGCATTAAAAAAACATCACCTTGCATAGTCTAAAATCCGGGCCAATTTATCCGACTCGCGGACATCTGTGAACAAATGTCTATATTAGGGAGACTCCCGGAACTTCGGAGAGACTTCGGATGTCTGGAAAACAATCACCTCGGCTTAACAGTGTCTTTAACGTCGTCAGAGTTACTTCAATGAAAAATGTTTATCTGGTTCAGCCTGTCAATTTAGATGGATGTTTGTTCCTTGGTAAGTTTACAGGTCACTCAAACTCTTTGTATCTTAGAAGATGGATCAAGCAGTGATCCATCACACCGCTGAAGATTGGGATATTGTTTGAAAACCGTATTGTCTTTTAAACCTTTCCACAACCTTATCTCTGACCATATCTGCTGTGTTTGTTGGATCTATTCAAGCATCTTTAGTTACTTTAACATAAAACAACAGTGTTAAAATGGGTAAAGATTCTTTTTCTGTGAATTTTTGTCATTAATGTTGTGTAGCTAACCTCTGAGGCCTTCACAGAGCAGCAGTCTGTATACAGGGAATGCAGATGCATCCATTCTGAAGTGAAAGACTGTGATTGATTTTTAATAAGACAAATGATTGCCATATTTTTGAACTGTCAGTTCAACGTGTTTAACACAATAAAAGCCTTTTCTTCCACTTTGCAACCTACACTCCTGCCTGTTGGTCTGTCATAAACTCCCACTACGATAAACTGAGCTATGTGGTTGTGAATGACGAATGAGTGGAATTAAAACCTTTGGCAGGCGTCTGAAAGTCGAATACCCACCCAAACTGTAGTTAGTTGAAGAGCCGTTGTTTCCGAAAGCCACAGATATGTTGGTCGATGCTGTAGTCTGACTCAGTTTTTTACTGGGTGGAGAGGAGGGAGTGGAGGGCAGAGTGGATGCTTTCATTGTGGACGAAGATAAGGCCTTGGATGATGAAGAAGAGCTCCTAGACCAAGCTGCTTTGGAGAGTAGCCCCAAAGGTTTTCGGACTGCTGCAGTGTGCAGTTCTGCCGACTCTGTCAGCATGGAGAGAACGGATGACAGGGCCGCCTGCTCCCTTTGGACCTCTCCACCCATCCTTAGCTTTTCCTGGACCAGCATGGGAGCTGGATCTTTGGGCACGCTTGGCAGCATATCATCCGTGTCTGTTGGCCTCCATCCTTCAGCCCAAGCTTGAGTTTCTGTCATAATCCCAGCCTCTGCAAAGACTTTTCCATGTGCTCCTGCGCCCACTTCTTCACGTGTTTCTGTCCAGACTGCTGTTTTCGCCTCGGCAAACACTTTGCCCTCAGGCCAGCGCCTGAATTCCACGTCACGACCAGCTCCAGGAGACGCCTCTTTAACCCCAGCTCTGTCTCTCATACCAGGAGTTACTGTGAGGATTGTAGGTTCCAGAGAAACGTCCCTGTGCTCGATTGACACATGATGTTCGCTCCCAGCTGCTTGAAACACAGAGAGAAAGAAAAAAGAGAGAAATTCATGTTTAATTGGGGGCATTTTGATTCATCTGCCTGCAAAGAGAGAAAAAAAGTGACTCACTTCTGAACACATCTGGAAGCCTTGACTCATTACTCCCCATAAGGTCATTCCAACTGTCCTACTGTCAGTAGATTTCAACCTGCACTGTCTGCACCCAAACTAAGACTCCCATAAAAATGTCTCTGTTGTTCCTCTGCCTCACACACACATAATGGAAAGGATTAAAACTGTGACTACTGGAAAAAACAGTAATACCGCAAAAATAGGTCACTTATGTTTCAAAGGATAAAGCATAGGGAATTAATTTTCATGTTCTGGGACCCATAAATTAGGACACAAATGCAACCTAATCAGCTGCGATTTCACAGATACTAATCTCATCCCTTAGGTTAGCCACACAGGCTCATGGGTTTATTATTTCCACAACAAACATGCTGCCCCTCTGCTTGGTCCAACATGAATAAGGATGACATTTGCTCTCAAAGCAAACATGTGTGTCGGCTATTTATAGACCAGAGAGGGTCATTTTTCATTTAATAATTATCTGAAAATACCTGAAAATACCTTTAGAGAGAGACGGATACATGGGGCAGCTGATATTTTAGTTTGATATTTAAATTTTTTTCTTGTTCAGTCGAACTTGTTTTCATTATTGCCTTCTGCAGCCATGCTTTGAGATCACCTGAAGCTCATGTTTTGCCCTTCCCTTCTGCAATCCATTTTTCATGTTTTCTCTAATTTGCTAAGAAGTGTCTATTCTTGTTTAAAATGAGGCTTGTTTAACATTTATTATCATTGTCATTTTTATCATATAAAACCAGAAAGAAAAAGTGATATCAGCTTCAAAAATCGATCATAAAAAAATATATGCAGCACATATCAGCAATGGGTTGACTGATGTTTTAACAATCGGTTTCGGCATCTGCCTGTCTGGTCTCAGTGATTTTGATCATTTTGATCATAACTAAATTCAAACGTTTAATTCACACAAAAAAGATGACAAATTTACAAAAGTAACTCACTAAGATTTTTACAGCATCATTCAAACATTAAACTTTCCATTTTGTTAAGTCACAACCAGACGTTCTTATTTCATAAGTATTTTTTTATGAAATATCAACACAAAAAAAAAGTACATTGTATCCTGAAGTGAAACAAGGTTTTACAAAACACTGCAAAGAAAAATCTAAAAAAGTGTGGAATAATACGGTAATATAAATCCAGCTGTTCTCTGAAGGCCTCTGATGTTTGTTCAAGAACATTAGACAACAATGTTCTGATGGCATGGCCAGCCAGAACCCAATCAAGAGGTTAAAACAGATTTAGGTTCTAAAATAATATCCTGTTTTGAACCTTTCATGAGTCGACATTGAAATCTGAAGGAGTTCAGCGCAGCTGTAAACCATCCAAGACATTTTTGTCCTTCTAAATTGACAGGAGCTGCATAGATCCACGGCTCAGCCAGAATCTGTCCATATGACCGACTATCAGTTATGCATTGCACATATCTGACCTTTGTAAAGGAGTGCTGAATAAAAAATCCATAATAATTCCTGTCAATTTCTTTAGGCAGGTCAACCCAAAACATACATTTGCACAAACAATGCAGCATCCAGTTGTCTGGGTCAGAGAGGAAGGGTTCAGTCAAATCCCAAGTGAGAATATAAGGCAAAATCTGCAAAACTAAGGTTTAAAGATTTTTTTTTCTAAACTGACATTTGTGCCATTTCTGCACGGAAAATTGAAAAAAATATCTTTTTGTGACTGTCTTGAGTAGGGTAGAAGCAAATATGAAAATAATTTAAGCAGAAAGGCCAACTTGCACCATCAATCTTATCTAATCTTTATTTATGGCATTAAAATACCTATGAGAAAGTTTTATCATTTAAAAAGCTTATTAAGTATGGAAACTTTTGCACTTCAGAATCTGTTTTCATATTTCAACACCTCCTCATTTCATCTTCTAAATGTGTCAACGCGTGCTTGTGTGTCGCACATTTCCCACGCTCCCCGAGTCTCTGCGGAGGTTCGGTTAATTAAAAAGCAGCCATTCTGATCTAGAGAGGCTTTGCAGCACACAATTCTGCTGAGCTGCTGCACATCCTCCAGAAACTTCCGATAAAAACATTTCAAATATCACGTCATTAATTACCATCATTCAGCAATCTGTCCCTCGTTACACCATGTCATATCATAAATGTCATTAGAGGAAATTAATCCACTGTCTGTTTATTTTCATGCATCTTTGGGCTCAGATGGGAGCCTTAGTCACTTTCATAGAGTGGAAAAACAAGATGACAGGGGCATGAAGATCGGGCGCCACTGGGTAAGTTATATGCCAACTAAATTTAACCTAAAAGTCATCCCTCTGCTGATCAAGATTCACTGGATTCTTTATTTCTTAATACCACACTGTTAAAAAAGTAAATGGCAATTGTTGTTCTAACACACAATTGTATTGTAATCCGACTCAGAAATATAAATTTGACATCTAACAAATAAATACATGTTTGCCCAACTCAAATTCTCAGAAGTTGGTTTAACAAGGAGTTTTAAATCGCCCATACAAGATTTTTTAAGTTCTCTCAACTGTAAACTCATGGGCATGCGCACTGCTCATGTTCATGGACATGCCTACTACGGTACGGGGTTTCCTATCCCTTTCTTCAAGTGCACAGCCTTTTTTCCCTCGCGTTTGAGAAGATTGGCGGACATTGTGGTTTTATGTTTGTATCTGTTGATATAGTAGCCTTGTTGCACACATCATTGTTCCTGCTGGAACCACTATAGCCCAGACTGCCATTTACCACAGCGCACACACACACACACACACACACACACACACACACATGCATGCATTCAGGTCTCCAACTCCTGAATAAGCAAACACACACACACACACACACACACACACACACGTGGAGAGGAAAGTGCAGTTCTCAAGAGGCTCTCAGGTTACTTTGCTCTGTGCAATTAAGATTATGTTGTTGAACATGGTTTTATACTGTATCTATTGATACAATGTTTGACTTGAAGCAATAAAAATGTTGTATTAACATAATTTTTGGTGTGTTGAATGATGGGTAGTGAAGACGATTGGTAGAGCTAAAAAAACTGAGTTGATAGAACTCAACTTACAGATAACACTACAAAATCTGAGTTTGTAGAACTCAAAATCTATATGTCAAACTAAACCTAAGTTGGCAGAACTCAAAAATCTTTGTAAACTCAACCTCAGTGAATTTAAGTAAGGAAAACTCAACAAACCAAATGCATCACGTTGCCTAGATAATTTAAGTTCTGTCAACCTCTATTTTTTTTTCAGTGTACCAAGAAGGTGGCCATCATACATGTTTTACATTAAATTAAAAGTCATTCATCTGCAACCTTCGAAACCTAAAGAGAAATTGTGCTCCAAATCCAGCATAATAAAAAAAGGTTTAAAGCTGCCAATTTTAATATAACTTTTTAAATATGAGCTATTAATGGTCAGATCCTATTTATTAGAATGTTTCGGTGTTGAAGTGAGGAAAATCATAAAATTGTTTTTAAGGTAACGATCATAAAAAAAATAAAAAAAACATTGGTTCTTTTAATGTAATTTCTTTGGGAGAATTCATCTTAGAAACTCTTTGAAAAAGTTTCTTAAGCTTCCGACACTTGCATATGTTTTGCCATATAAACCTTTTAGTTGCTTCTTTATCATTTTACACATTATTGGGAGCTGTTATTGTCGCGGTAGGGTGGAGCTTTGACAGGGCCCAAATGCAGACACTGAAGCTGAAGTTGGTTACTTGCAGATTCAATTAACCAAAAGGGGCAAGAGAAGCAAAAATCCAAAAACATAAATCCTCAGAATCCACAAAAATAAAGAAAAACCAGGAAAACGTACTCGAAGGCTAAATTGGTATTAAGTGGCCCAAAGTATGGCAATAAATATCCCCCAAATAGATGGTACAAATAGATCAGGCTCAGTATGACCTAATTATAGACTCTTACATTTTAGCTTGAATTGATTTATTTAATTAAAGTACGCTAGATTACTGTGTATGCCATTAGCAATGGCAAATGTTATGTAAAAAAATACACAAAATAATTTATTTCAAAAATTAGTTTTAATCAGAATCAGTTGGTAAAATGTGAATCAGAATCAGCAAGGTAAAATGTGCATTCCTTGCACAGTGCTCCTTGGGATTTTTAAAGCTTGGGAAATCTTTTTGTTTCCAAATCCAGCTTTACCCCCGGCTCACACCGACTCTGTCTTACCGGTGCGGTGGGTGCGGCGCCGCACTGATTCCAAGTCATTAAAAAGACGTAAACCTCTCTCACCGGCTGCTGAGCTTTCCGGCTGCGGTTACCGAGACACTCCGGCGCTGCAGAAAATTCCGCAAGAAAGCTATCCTTGCGGCGTGCCGGAGCCCTCCGCAACAAGCTCTCGCAAATATCCTTATTTGGGCCGTGTTATCGCGTGAAGTTACGTGAACTCAAGTAAACTTCTATTCTCGAGAGTTAAATCTCTGGACCTGTTGCCGGAGCCGCAGAGCCGCACCGCACCGTAGTCAAAAGGGCGGTGTGAGAGGGGGTGTGCGGGAGTTGCGGTCTCCGTCGCCTCGGTAACCGCACCGGAGCCAGTGTGAGCAAGGGGTTAAACTTCTCCACAACAGTGTCTCGGACCTGTCTGATGTGTTCCTTGTTCTTCATCATTTTTTTTTAAGTTATAATGTCACCAACTGCTGTGTATCTTTGTTTGACGTTTGAATTACTCTGTATTGTTACACGGAATTGCCAAAAACAAAAAAAAAAAACAAAAACATGATAGACGCAGCTGCTGTTCTCGCGAGTCCTTCCGTCTAACAATGACCTCGTATGTGATTGGAGGAGCTATACTCAGAAGAACTTTATGTCCAGTTCCTTTGTTTGGATTTTGCTGGTACGTGATCAATGGCTGGACGTCTCGCGTTCAACTCGCCTTCAACTCCTCTTGGACGCGATGGCGACTCTGCAGTCGAACAACTGTGCGGGAGAGACGAACTCAAAGAAGAGAAGCTAGCGGTAAATAAATGTTCGATTACTGCCTGCTAAGCTAAAAGCAGCCTAGCCTAAAGCTACGGCTAATAGCAGCCTAGCCTAAAGCTACGGCTAATAGTAGCCTTGCAAGAACAAGCTTTATTAAAGTGTATTTTTTGTGATTCACAGGAAGCAGTACGCCGTCTTCACAACTCGGAGACAAATTGCAGGCGCTATGAACCGGAGCAAGGGTAAGAGTTAAAGAATATGCTTTCATTCTGCGGTAAAAGGAAATAGATACGGATGGATACCGATCATAACGGTAAATTTTGTTTTCACAGACTAATCTCGCCTCATAATGAGGCGGTGACCTCCTATTATTCATACCATTCTCATTTAATTGTTTTCCAGCTGCCTGTAAGACGTATTATGAGACGGTACGCAGGAGCTTCACATATACGCAGCCTGAGAACACGTTGTGCGCGGAAGCTGCAAAGCATTCAGAAAAGAGGGTAAGACTTTATTTGGTGACTATTTTACAGGTGCATTGATAGATGTGTTGTGTCCATACGCAGTGTATCCCATCGCATAGTGCTGATTCATTGTTTTTGTTTTTTTTTACAGCTGCTGGAATCGAGGAAGAGTGTGCTAGCTGATGAGGAAGTGGAACTCCGGAATGGCCGCCGCCATTTCGTAGGCCGGATCTCTCTGAACTCTGTGTTAAGCTGCAGTCCCGGTTAGAATCGATGCCGAAGTACAGGGCCACACACAGTAGGCGTCTGCACATCGGACCTGCCTCGGAGGGAATGCTGCCAGTTACCTCCAACCCCGAGGAGGCAAACGGACAGTTGTAATTTTTGGATACGCATGTGTGGGCAGATCCTCGCATTGTATATAGTTGTGTTTGTTTTAATAAAGCTCTTTCTTTGCATAAACAGCTTCCTGGCAAATGTTCATTTCCTGTATAAATTCATTCATGTCCTTGATGGTAGCCTAATAATTGTGTAGTAGTGTAGGATAACATAAATACACAGCATATGAATAAATAAATATATGAATGAATAAATATATGAGTAAATAAATAAATATATATATATATGTAAATATATATATATATGCCAACCAATTATGAGAAATTTTACTTGTTTAAAAAGAAGTGGTTCCGTCCAATACTCAGTAAGAACATTCAAGCCTGGCCTGGCCACGTGTGGTTTTGCTGCCAATCACGAGCGATTTTACTTGTTTGAGAATAGTGGTTTCAGCCAATACTGAGGAGGTTATTCAAGCCAGACCTGGCAAACCACGCGGGTTTGCTGCATTCATATGCTAATTAGGGCCATTAGTACAGCTGATCGCTCTCCACATACGTCAGAGTCCGTTCCCGACAATTTGTGGCATTGACAAACGGCGACAAGCGCGGGTTGCAAATTGTCGGAAACTGACGAAAATCAGGGAGATCTGCGGGAGTTTACGGGGACGAAAATCTCACTTTTCATGCAGTGGTGTCAAAAGAGCTTTATAACTGTGGAGCAGCACGTTTCAGTCTAGGTGTAAGCTCTTTATAGGGCACTCTGCTTGTTACAAGCCCTGGGGTCAAGCTTGACCCACACCTTTCCTTTGACAATCATGTCACCTCTATCTGCAAAACTTCCTTCTTTCACCTCCGTAATATTTCCAAACTCCGCCCCTCCCTATCCCGCCCTGCTGCAGTGAAGCTTGGCTCCCTATTCACGCCCGTATAGAGTACAAGATTCTTCTGCACACCCATCACTGTGTGCACGGTGCGGCCCCCACCTATCTCACTGAACTGCTCACACCACACACCTCTTCCCGGACCCGGTCAGGCCAACACCACCGTGTGGCCCCACCCAGGACACGGCTAAAAACAATGGGCGACAGGCCCTTTGAAGCCTCAGCTCCCCGTCTGTGGAATGCCCTTCCGGACCACCTGGCACAAAATGTGCAGCCATGTAGAAGTATCTTTGCTGAATGGCTGAATATAGATCTTGTGCTTCTAGACCTCACTGAGTGACAGGGGAAGGGGGGACTCCATTTGTAATGGGTATGCAAGTCATCAAAAACGATAAATTACCCTATAGAGGGTTAAACATTTTAGTGTTGCACGTTAAAATTATCTTAAACTTTACAGTGAGAGAAAATGTTTTAGCTAATGGTTTTGTCTGTTATTTTGTTTACATTTCTCTAAATCATTGCTCATATTGTCCACGTTGCACATCTCACCCAACAGATCTGAGGTAGAACCATAGAAGGACGCCAAGCTTTGCTCAACAATTAGCCACAATAGATGTCTGTCTTTGTGCAAATGGTTGATGGATCATGTGACCAAGGGATGTCAGCTAGAGAAGACACATGGCCCTGAATGAATGTCGATGTTTTGTATTTGCTCCAGTGAATAATCGCTCAGATATGAACAGATAATCACTAATAATAATGTCAGCTATTGCGTCTATGACATTATAACTTGGCAAAGTCAGAAACTCCTTCAATGGCAAACAATCTATTTCCAAAAGGGTGCAGTCCATCACAAGTGAGGGTATCACAGTGATGAATGAATAGATGGTGAGAATTACAGAAGAATTGATGGATAAAGATCTACCGTATGCGATGATGGTTAGGAAAGCCACCTGCTCTAGCTGAGAGCAGCATATGTGACTTTACTATCAGGACACCAGGAAGAAGGAACCTCTGCTGCGACCAAATATGTACAGGATTGTTTGGATTGTGGAGAAGAGAGAGTAGATTAAAGGTGGATAAATGCGGATTTAAACTGCATTAGCTTTTTGGACATTTGCATTTTGCCATGTTACATTCGGCTTACACCCGATTATGAGAATCACAGCATAGAGAGGATGCACAAAGCACGGTGGTCATTTACAGGGCTTTTAGGCTAGACTCATATTATGCTTTGACCATGGTGTCTTGCCAGCTGGATGTGGAAACGCCGCTGCTGCATCTCTGCAGCTGCCAACACAGAACTGTGAAGCCTTTACAGATCAGTACAAACCTTGATTATTCATGGTTATCTTTTTCAGCTGCAGTTATTCGTGTACTGGTAAATGCTTCATGCATACACCTGTGCATTTGTGTCATGCCTTGTCTAGAAATGCTCCAACAGTGAGCAGGACAGGTCAAGTGCCAAACACACAGGAAGTGCGAAGGTAGCGCTGAGCCAAACGGTCAGAGCTGAGAGAAAAGATGAGGAGGGGGAGTGTTGGTAGTTCAGTCTGCCAACTAGCCATCTGCTATTCCACACACAGCAAAAAACATTTTTGCAGTGTGTAATAAAAAAATAAAAAAATAAAAAAAATATATATATATATTTCTGTTTATTTGTATAGCACCAATTCACAACACATGTCATCTCAAGGCACTTTACAGTTCAACAGATCATACAGTCAAATTGATTCAAAGTTTTCTATCTAAGGAAAACCAGTTGATTGCATCGACTCAGTGACTCGAATGCAGTCCCTCACTGTAAGCATGCTTGTAGTGACAGTGAAGAGGAAGAACTCCCTTTTAACAGGAATAAACCTCCAGCAGAACCAGGCTCAGTGTGAGCGGCCATCTGCCAAGGCCGACTGGGGTTCAAGGAGACAGAAACAGAGATACAAAAAGCAACTTAAAAAGGCGGCCCCATCCAGGAAACACACAGCAGACGAGCTCCGAGCCAGCTCCCACGCAAGAGGACGCAGAGAGCAATCCAGCCAGTCACAGCCAAAGAAACAGAACCACACTGGAAAAACAGGCCAATCTCCAACATCTATAAACAAAGGTGTGGATGGCAGCAGCACAAGTTCAGTACAAGTTCATATATATATATATATATATATAGATATTATATATATATATATTATATCTTATTATATATCTATATCTTATTATATAATAATATATATATTTTTTTTATATACATATCTTTTATATATATTTTATTCATGTAGATGGTCAAATGAACACCAATCTGCAATATCACATTATTCATGCCAAACAAAAACCAGTTGGTTTAACATTTTTGCCAAACTAAAAATAAGCATATAACGCAAGTAGACATTCTTCTGAAGATGCCACTGTTTTCATGTCAAGGCCTATTGTCATGTGATCAAATAGATGCATGTGTAGCAGTTTGGTTTGGAAAAAAAAGCAGCATCTCCTTATTGAAGCAGGATTTTCTACAACAAAAGGAACCTCGAGCATTGGAGATCTAAATTAATTAAATTTTAATTCAGTTTAAGTACATAGCGTCAATTCAAAACACATGTAATATCAAGACGCTTTAGATGGAAACTATAAAGCATCTTGTGTTTAAAAATAAAACCTGATTTTGGTTAAACTGACAGTTTGTACCTTGCTGTTTAAAAACTTTTTCGACTGTCTTCGATAACAAGCAGTTTGGTTCCAATCCCTTGCCCAGAGCTGAGGAAAGTTTCAGTTAGTTTAGTTTTATGACTAAGAAAAATATCTACAGCACTAGCAATTTGCTGCTCAGAGTTTATTTTGTTTCGTCAGAGGTTGCACACGTAAATGCATGTACAAACACATCCAAAAAGGAAGCTAAATCAATAACACCATATTGATCACGTATAAAAGGCTTTATTTATTTGCAACAACAAATTAAGATATAGAAAACTGTTACTGAAACTTAAAGGTTAAGACAATAAACATTTCCATCATATATAAAAATAATTGTGAAGGTATTTTATGAGGATTAAGATTTACACACTGATGTTGCTATGAGAACCAGTAGGAGAGATCATTTGGCAGATCATTTTATTGAGCACTGTGTTTTCATCCAACAGGATGGACCATAATACCACTTTCCTGCAACTATTTGTGGCATCCATCTGTCAGTGGAGGAAGGAGACAATTTGGAAGGACTACTGGATAAATGGTTGTATAAGCAGTTCTATCAGTGGACCATAATGACAGGACTAACAATAAAAAAAATTATTTGTGTGCTTTGACATTACTTTAGACACGCTTGTGACATTTCATAAAGACAAAAATATAAATTTAAGGATGAACTTTACAAATTCCAGCTGAGTTTTAGCTCTTTAAATTGGGTTGCCTGATTATTAAACAAAGTAGGTTTGCTCAGGACAGAAAAAAGGAGGTTTTCCATTTTCTGAAAAAGCAGCCAACAAAGTCTGAGAAGTGTAACAGCCTCATTAATACTTCGAGGAGCTGCCAAAGTGTAAGAAAGCTGCCTGGCAACAACTAAACCTAGAGAAAGTGTTAACCGAGTGCAAAGAAAAATCTCACACTAACTGAGAAGCAAATGAAGCATACTTAGTGTTAGATTGGAATTTACAGTTAAATGAAGATTTTACCATGAGATGCTTATTATTTGTACTGTATAAATAATAACCTGTAAGTATAAGAATCAGTAGCTGAACAGAGGAACTCACAGCTGTGGGACTTGATCAAAAATGGTAAGAAAAATTTAAGAGTTTAAAAAAAGTACAGAGGATGAAGCACTGCTGGGATTAATGTAGGATGTTAGATGGAAAAGTCATGGATGCAACCTGGGAAGGTAGCAGCTTGTGCTAACTGAGTGGATGTGCTCTCTTTGTCCTCTGGCATGGGAGCTGGCTCGGAGCTCGTCTGCCTGGCTGTGTTTCCTAAACAGCTGCTTTTTGTGTCTCTGCTTCTGTCTCCTTGAACCCCAGTCGGCCTCTGCAGATGGCCGCTCACACTGAGCCTGGTTCATCTGGAGGTTTCTCCCTGTTAAAAGGGAGTTTTTCCTCTCCACTGTCGCTACAAGCATGCTTAGTGTGAGGGATTGTATTTGAGTCAATGAGTCGATGCAATCAACTGGTTTTCCTTAGATAGAAAACTTTGTATCAATTTGACTGTATGATCTGGTTGAACTGTAAAGTGCCTTGAGATGACGTGTTGTGAATTTGGCGCTATATAAATAAACTGAATTGAATTGGTATAAGAACCGCTGGTTTATCTGGTGGAAACAGAAAGCTTAGTGCTAAGGAACTTCTAGAGCTCCAACTTAAGTTCATCACTTGAATTAGTTGAGTGATTAAAAAATCAAAATCCTTTGAATTTCTTTATTACAAGGTAAGAAAAAATTATTTTTTTTCCCCCAAGACCAAGGATATCTGTGCTACTTGTCCAAAATTCTGTAGGTGTCCATATCTCCCCCCTATTTGTTCTTCCAGAACATTAGACATGAAGAAAAAGTATCAGACACTAAAAACTAGTGAGCAGAAATGACAAAGCCATTAGGTTTGTTTAACGCTGCTGAATGCACCCTGTGATGTGAAGAACATCTGTCTGCTACAGTATCCTCTGAGTAAATGTTTGGGATTAGCACTGAGTCCAGGCCCTTTTAACTGAATAGTCATGTGCATGCCTGGTTTTAACTGGCCCAGTTTAAAGGGCCTGAAGGTTTTGAGGATATTGGAAATCTCAAGAAAGAACCATTAAAAATGCCTAAGATTTAAAATGGAATGAGTTACAATAAAATGTTTTAGCTATATATATATATATATGTGGGATTCTTAAGTGTTTAGGTTAAAAACATCGTTGAAGGGTTCATGATTTTTGTTTTCTGCTGTACCCATATTTTCTTTCTGTCTTTACTAAATGATTCCACTTTCATTTCTTCTATCTTCTCTTCATGTTGTGAGAAACCCCAGCCCTAAAGATGAACCCGGACTCCCTTTAATATGCAAACTATCAGAATGACCAAATTAGACGTTGCTGTGATCCACCTGCAGCGCACCTGTTGCTAAGCATGGTGCAGGAATGATGCTGTTTTGGCTTTTAAAAAAAACAGCCTTTTGGGATTCCTTCCGTTCCTGGACACTCCACTCCTGCCTCTAGGGCAGGGGTCTTCAACGTTTTCCAGGCCAAGGACCCCAAAACTGATGGCGAGATGGAGCGGGGACCCCCTAATTATATATATTGTATGAAATTGTGTTATATCAAACTGATCTTATAGTCACTCTATTACAGATGGAGTCATGTAACGAAAGTAATTTCTCCCTGGGATTATTAAAGTTTTTCTGATTCTGATTCCTGGTTGATGGGACAGGTGTTGTAAATGAAACGGTGCCCGGCTTGAAAGAGCTCCTGTGTGTCGCTGAATGTGAGCATTGATGACTGAAAGACATCTTCTGCCTCCATTTATCTGTTTACTACAGTGTGTTGAATTCATGTTAATGAGGATTTAAAGACATTTCAATTAGTAGAAAAAAATTGCAGGGTGGAATATAAAAAAAAGTCTTATCAGCCAAAACATTTGCAACCCCCATGCAGTACCTCCGCAGACCCCCTGTTCAAGACCCCTGCTCTAGGGGCTTTTCTCTGTCTGCTGACGGAACAGTTGCCGATGTCATGACCTGCCTGCAAGTGCACTGGCAGGAAATATTGGCTGATGGCAGAGTCTAATGAACGCAGGGATTACATTTTTATTGTTTCACGAAATGTGCAAATTAGGAGTTAAATGTGCGAAAACAGGCGTTACGCAGCTGTTACCCTCATTGGTATTCACCGTTTCAAACACATTTCAGCATAATTTTGAAAACTTTCAGAATAACTCACTGTTGCACTCAAATGAGCCCGACAGAACCGTGGGTGAAGGAGGCCTAACCTCTGACACTGTTGGGATCTGGAGATCTGCCACCTTCCTCCAGCAGAGAGCGCCCTGGGTCTCCTGAGATGAAGCCACCTACACACCTGAGGCGCATTCACCTGATTAGGAGACCCACTACTTAAGCAGCGGCCAGACCTGTCTTCAGCGCCGGAGTGTTGACCAGTTTTGGAAAACCCGACTGAAGTCTGTAGCTCTGGAGGAGCTTGTGCTTGGAAACCTGCCTGCCTGCCCAGAAAAGCCAAACCTGAAGATTCTCAGTCTGAATTCCCCAGCTAGTTCTCAAGGGAGGACTAAGAGAACAACTCAAGGTCTGAACCTCACTAGCCTGAAGCTAACCCTGCCGCTGCTGAGCTCTCTGCTAGATCCACAGTCTCTGGACCCAACCGGTTCCCTCTCTCCATCGCTCAGTCTGAACCTCATCAGGTACAAATCAGAATCCAAGCTCTGTCAAGTCATCGCTGCTACCTGGCTAACCAAACAATCCCTCTCTGCAGATTACTCTGTGATACCAGTCCCGGACCAGTACCAGAACCTGTACAATCATTATTCATTGTGTGCTTCTCAAAATAAACTGTTAAACTTTTACTCTGTTTCCTGTGGTTTTCTGCATGTGGGTTTAATCACAGAGACCCATCATGACAGACACGTCATAAAAAGATAGCTTATCAACCGTAGCACTGATAAATTTAATGTAGCACCTCCTTGACAAACTTGCATCAACAAAAATTTGACTTTTTCATGTTAAAACGTGTGTTGGTGCTGGGCCTCAGTTGAAACATGCCAGACAATCCAGAGGGTGAAAGTGACTTGTTGTTATTCACAAGGTTCTATATTCAAACCAGAAAAGCCCAAGAGAAAGCTAGGAAATGTAATGAGCTTTTTAATCATAGAGAAAAAGGTGTAATTCAGCTTTAGCAAAAACTCAGACTGGAAGACTTAAATGAGCCTCACCTGTCGTCCAATCGCCCTCTGATGCTTTGCTGCTGCAAACCTACCAGCCCTGTGCCACGCCTCTGCCATGGCCAATCATCATTTAGGTCTTTATTTTTTTTTAAAAGACAGTTTTGCCAACGGCCTTCTACTCCAGACCGTCTCCAAAATCGTCTTCGTTTTCATCTAGCTCCCTTTCTCCTCCGGTCTCCATTCCATCAATAGTTTTAGGCCCCTGGGATGGAGGACATGCTTTATTCATCTGCCTAACCATAACATCATAATTCTCTTTGCCTACGTCTTCCACCGGGATCTGAGCGCCAAAGGCTATATTTCTCTTTTCAGTAAAACTCTGTAATTGTTGCTTTTCTCCTGTGTGAGTCTTTGCAAGTTGAGTTTTAGATTAATCGTGGATTTACTAAGTTAGCAAAAAAAAGAGAAAAAAAGTTGTAAATCCAGCATTTCAAGAAAAAGCCCTAAGAACTAAATGGGGAAAAGCAAAACATGACAGTATAAAGCGATGACTCTAAACACAAAAGATCCAAAACTAATAAATTATTAAAGTATGTTTTTAATGTGTTTGGGTGATGTTTGTTTGTGTGTGGTTGGGCGGGGGGTGGGGGGGGGGGTGATATTTCAGCACAAAAGTCACCAAATGCCAAACTGAAATGTCATCTCTAACAGCTGTTTGGCTGAATTCAAGCTCAGTCTGCATACACTATATTGCCAAAAGTATTTGCTCACCTGCCTTGACTCACATATGAGCTTAAGTGACATCCCGTTCCTAATCCATAGGGTTCAATATGACGTCGGTCCACCCTTTGCAGCTAGAACAGCTTCAACTCTTCTGGGAAGGCTGTCCACAAGGTTTAGGAGTGTGTTTATGGGAATTTTTGACCATTCTTCCAGAAGCGCATTTGTGAGGTCGCACACTGATGTTGGACGAGAAGGCCTGGCTCTCAGTCTCCGCTCTAATTCATCCCAAAGGTGTTCTATCGGGTTGAGGTCAGGACTCTGTGCAGGCCAGTCAAGTTCATCCACACCAGACTCTGTCATCCATGTCTTTATGGACCTTGCTTTGTGCACTGGTGCACAGTCATGTTGGAAGAGGAAGGGGCCAGCTCCAAACTGTTCCCACAAAGTTGGGAGCATGGAATTGTCCAAAATGTCTTGGTATGCTGAAGCATTCAGAGTTCCTTTCACTGGAACTAAGGGGCCAAGCCCAGCTCCTGAAAAACAACCCCACACCATAATCCCCCCTCCACCAAACTTTACACTTGGCACAATGCAGTCAGACAAGTACCGTTCTCCTGGCAACCGCCAAACCCAGACCCGTCCATCAGATTGCCAGATGGAGAAGCGCGATTCGTCACTCCAGAGAACGCGTCTCCACTGCTCTAGAGTCCAGTGGCGGCGTGCTTTACACCACCGCATCCGACGCTTTGCATTGCACTTGGTTATGTATGGCTTGGATGCAGCTGCTCGACCATGGAAACCCATTCCATGAAGCTCTCTGCGCACTGTTCTTGAGCTAATCTGAAGGCCACATGAAGTTTGGAGGTCTGTAGTGATTGACTCTGCAGAAAGTTGGCGACCTCTTCGCACTATGCGCTTCAGCATCCGCTGACCCCGCTCCGTCAGTTTACGTGGCCTACCACTTCGTGGCTGAGTTGCTGTCGTTCCCAAACACTTCCATTTTCTTATAATACAGCTGACAGTTGACTGTGGAATATTTAGGAGCGAGGAAATTTCACGACTGGATTTGTTGCACAGGTGGCATCCTATCACAGTTCCACGCTGGAATTCACTGAGCTCCTGAGAGCGACCCATTCTTTCACAAATGTTTGTAAAAACAGTCTGCATGCCTAGGTGCTTGAATTTATACACCTGTGGCCATGGAAGTGATTGGAACACCTGATTCCAATAATTTGGATGGGTGAGCAAATACTTTTGGCAATATAGTGTAGAAGAGATGTAATGTCAAACTTCATTTTTTATTTGTCTCTGTCAGTTTGCACCAAAAGCTGGATTGACAGAAAAATTCAAAGATTACTTTCTACCTTTTCTACCTTCCATGTCTCTACATCTAAAGAGTTCTTTAGTCTTTTCATATGTGTACATTAAAGAATTGATCCTCAAACATAAAACAGAACAATTTCTTAAAAACCCAAAGGCAGCGACACAGAGATGGGACCTATTTGAGGAAACACAAATCAGCAGCTCTGTTCAGCTTGACAACAAGGCTGCTTCTGATGCTTAGTTTCCACAGCAACCACAGGGATGCTGTCACCAAGGTAACCATTATCACAGATAAGGAAAGAAACAGAGCGTTCTGAACTTAAATCATCTCCGCCCTGCCCGCCGGGTATTACCTTGAGAAGGAGCAGAGAGCTGTAACTCTGAGTTATGATGTTATCAGAACAAACAATAGTAATTCCAAGCGACAACCTTCAAGCAGAGCACAGAATTAATCTGTCACTAAATAAAACATGGAGAAAATCAGAGCGACGGTGAATTAGTTAACTGCTGATAAAATGAATCATCAGGATGTTATTATTTATTTGACAAGAGCGAGACATGCTTTGACTTCCACATGATCATAATCACCCTTAGACGCTTCACACACACACGATTAGAAGCCATCTATACACTCGCCGCTGTCTCTGCTCAAACAGTTTATGATAATGAGGACTTAACACATGCTGAAGTCGGGATAAATGGTAACATAAATGAATTATTGATCTTTTTGGATAAAAGCACAAAGAATTAAAATGGATTCGTCGGCCGCATGAACACAACAAAGAAAGGCATTGTGTCTGCTTTCAATTGATCTTCAGGTAGCTTTTTTTTAATGGAGATGGATCATTGAGAAATACACTCTGACTGAAACTGAAGCTAATAAAATAAGCTGTAGATTATATTTAGACCTGAAGCAGTGGGACCTTCTGTTTGATGTGGATGCCAGTGGGCTGGGAAGGCTCCCACCACCACTGAGTGTGCCGCATTCACATACATGGCTCTCCATGCAGCATGCATCAAACCACACGAGATCTGATACATAAAACGAGAGGAAAGACGGTGTTGCATCAATTTTCCACTGCTGACATTTAATCAAGACCTGGCATTAAAAATAAATCTAGAAGAAACCAATGTTTACAAATGAAGAATGTATCAGACTATTACACGCCACCACCCCTACATTGATTTCTAGTGTTATTTAAGATCTAATCTGAGAAGGCTGATTTTGACCAATTATACTTTTTTTTAAGGATTTATCAAATAAAACCCATAAATACATATTTTTGCAAATAATATGATAGAGTAGTTGTAAATTCAATGCAATTATGCATCAAAGCATTAGTCACACTATGTGATTTTTGTTACTTTTAAAGGTAATAATCCCATTTAGGCTATTGTTTCATACATTTGTTGTGATTTTTTTTAAAATTATTATTATTATTGTTTCAAAAAGCAGATACACTGAAAAGAAATCTGCATCCGTTTTTGGCATTAACTTAATCATATTTAGTTAGTTTAATACAATTGTTTTATGTCCTACCCTGCTAACATGAAACAATTTTGTTAAAGTAACTAAATATGATTAAGTAAATTCAAAACAACAGTTTCATTTTTCTTTTTAGTGTATACTGACTGTAAGAGTGGGTTACTGCAGGATAGGAATGACAATATTTATCTTTAAGGCTAATTTAAACGCATAAATGATTAACCTAACCTGGGATTTACTAATGGGAATTATCTGAAAACAGGAGGGACAAAATTTGCCCCATATAAAACAATAAAAATACAAATTTATTGAAAGAAAACATGTAGAAATAGGTTAACATGATTAATTGTTTTAAATAATTCAAACTGTTTTTTTTCTTATCTTTTAATTTGACATAGTTAATACTTTCTAACTCCCTGCGCTCAGCTTGGCCTCTGCTGCACTAAACACCAGATTAAATAGAGTTTAGAGGCATTTGTTCTCCTTAATAAGGCTATTTGCAAGATTATTATAAAACCATGCATTAAAATAGCATTAAAAGCTTCATATTTTCCAATGTACTGAGAGGGTGAGAAAGGATACTCAAGAAATGTAACAAAAAATGCTTTTGTGTTAAGGTGTGTAGGATAATAAAAAATAAATTATAATTTGAAATGATGAAAGTTAGTTTAGGAGACATTTTGTGTTGTAAAAAAAACACCAAGAGATTGTTATCAATCTTTGTAAGCCTATGATTAAGAAAATAAAACAACTGTTTATAGGGTGAGGAAACAAATCTGTGTCATAAATAATAATTGGAGCAATTTTAAGGTTAAGGTTTTAGGATTGTACTAATGAAATAAAAAGATTAATTTCATTTGCAGGTCACTTTTTAAATTTACTGTCTTATTGATAATTTAATTATTAGATTTTTTATATACTTTCAATCAGAATGATTTTTTTTATTTAAGCCTGTTTTGTGGTTTCCATGAACACATTATATTTATTGTTTTCCCCCTATATCTGTTCCACCTATTTTGTCACCTACTGTATCAAACAAGTTCATTATTCTGAAATTCTACATTGACCACAGCTAATCAAATACACAAAGACGTCATCCATAAACAGACAAACATAGGTCAAAGCACTGAAGCTTGGCTTCCAGTCTGACAGAAAAAGGGGTCATATGGTGCTCATGGTATGCAGAATACGTTCAAATGATTACAAAGTGAGATGTTGACCAAACACCGTGACTGCATCTCCAGCCGTCCGACCAAGAATGGATCTACTTTGGCCAGATCTACGAGATCTAAGCAGCCATTTGACAAGAAAGTGGTTCACACTCACTGCACAGAATAGAAAATGAAATAATAGAATAATACAGCCATAGGTAATTTTGATCCACAGAGGCAAAGAGGAACTTGTGACTCTGGAGCTGCAGGTTTCAGGCCCCTGATCATGCAGATAAAAATTGTGATCCTGTCTCAATGCGGTAAAGTTAAAAGACCAGCATGTTCACTTTTAAATAATCTTTAAAGCAAAAATATAGATGAATGCACCCCAAATCAGTTCAGTAAAGAAGATTTTAAGAGAGATTTTAATTATTAACACTTGGAAGAAGGAGTGCAAAAAGAGAAGCATAAAAGTCTAGAGATGTTATCTTTTTATAGCTATTTTCACAGCTTAGGGTGTCACATGATCCCATGATCACAGAGGCTTGCGTTTTAAGTCAATAAAGCTTATCAGACTTGAACGTATGCAAACCATGAAGCATTTAGATAATAGTACTTGACCATGGTAGATCAGAAGCTCAGAAACTTTTAAAAAAGTAAAATGGTGATGTTGTTTGAATGTGTTTTAAAGCAGGTGCGGTTTCTGTTCACTCAGAGGTCGGCTTTCCATAATGTACTTTCAGCTCAAAGTCTATGTGGTTTAAATTCATCACATTGGACAAAACCCTGCAACAGACTGGCAACCTGTCTAGAGTTTACCCTGCCTCTCACCCGTAGAGAGCTGGAGATTGGCACCAGCAACCAGCGTGACCCCAGCAGGGATGAAGCATGACAGAAAATGGATGCATGGACATTGAACTCAGGCGATGAGTTTAAAGGGCTGGTTATACTCCCACAGAAGTGTGTCGCAGTGAGCTTGTCGCAGGTATTTAGCAGACATTTTTAATTTATGCTCAATATTAAAGTGTCGTCTGCGCTATGTTATTCCACGCCACAACGCAAGAGGGACAATCAGGAACTAGCTGTTGGTCTAGATACGGCAGAGAAGTCGAGGAAGTAGGGGCAAGTTTGTGCGACAACGGAGGGACACGAGGGTGAAAAAGAGCGGGGATCCAGGTGGAAAAAGGGTCCCAGCGTTCTCGCGCACCTCACTCTTCTAGCTGGTCCATCTTCACCACCGAATTTAAAGACTAGTATCAACAGCCTTCCTGGCATTTACATACCTACAACCTTACAGCCATATAACAGATGCAGTCAGGAGATGCATATTTGAAAACTTACACAAAATAAGCTGTTACATATGTTGACAAGAGCTTTTGCAAATACAAATAACATCTCTTGTGATTTCAGGTTAAGGCACTGCTGGAGGTTAGTATAAATACAGCAGCTCAAGTCAAATCATCAGAGCAATGCAGTTAAGAAATGTCAGAAATTTGGAAGCTAAACCATATAAATATTGCCTTGTAGGCGTTGTGAGAATGCCAGGTGACTAACAGGAAGCAAAGTGGTTCAGGGCAGTCAGCTGGGATCTCTACTATTATGTGTTAGTTGTGGCTGCCTGGCAGACTGCCTCCATGCTGCTTTGCTTCTCATCAGGCATCTGGCATTGTCTTAAAACATTTAGGCTGCCTGGCTGCTGCTCACGTCAACTGCTTGGGCTCCTGTGAGTTCTTCATTTGTTGCTCTGCATCTCCTGTGCTTTGCACCCATTGAACAAAGGGTAAATAAATATATTCACTACTTTATTGAGTTCTTTTTTTTTCCTTAACTTTTTCTTCAATACTTCACAGTTTCCTGACCATTTTGGGCTGAAAGTTCAATGCTAAACACACAGTATGAGTGCTCCTTATTTTTTTTGCTGTTTTTAAATCACATTTTACCCTTCAGCGCTTCGCTGCACCTAGAAATCTTGTCCAAAAAGGTTTCGAACAGGACCGATGACAGAGGGCAGCCCTGCTGAGGTCCAACATGCAACAGGAACACGTCTGATGTGATGATGGCAATGCAGACCAAAGGCTGAGAAATGTGATTCTCTGATTTAGACTCAATTTATTCTAGCTATTATCTTGATCATACTTTTATTTACCTGTATAGTTTTAAATTGTATCTTTAATCAAATTCACAGTTCACAACACATGTCATCTCAATGCACTTTACAGTTCACCAAATCATACAGTCAAACTAATCCAAGGTTTTCTTTCTAAGGAAAACCAGTTGATTGCATCGACTTATTGAATCGAAGGCAATCCCTCACACTAAGCATGCTTGTAGCGACAGTCGAGAGGAAAAACATTTAAAAAAAACTTTTAACAGCAAGAGACCTCCAGCAAAAACAGGCTCAGTGTGATGCGTGAAACCTCTGCTACAGATTCAACACACCTGTGAAGAACTTCAGCATTGTAGCATTATTTAGAAACAAAAAAAGAAAAAGGAAACAGGAGTCTTGATTCTCCTCACACAGTTAAAATGGAATAAAGGTTCAAAGATAATCTATTATCATAAAGAAAGTTAAACTGTGGTTTGAGAACTAACCCCACTGAACAACTTGGCCACTTGGCAACAACTAATACTATAGTATTCAATAGTATAAACTACAAATAATATCTGCAATGAGTTTGTGGTTTCTGGCGAACGGGATGAGGATCAGCACCTCCAAATTCGAGGCCATGGTTCTCCACCGGAGAAAGGTGGACTCTGCTCTTCAGGTCAGTGGAGAGTCCTTGTCTCAAGTGGAGGAGTTCAAGTATCACAGGGTCTTGTTCACGAGTGAGCGACAGATGGTGCATGAGATCAACAGACAGATCGGTGCAGCTTTGTAATGTGGTCACTAGGGGTGCTGGAAAATACAATAGAAGCACATAACACTTGGTTCTCTTGACAAAGCAGTTGGGAAGAAGGTTTTTTTCCCACCAGGTTAAAATTAACTTCAGTTTTTTTTAGTGTTGCGCCAATACTAGGGGTGTGGGAAATAATCGTTTTGGCGATATATCGTGATATTCGGCTGCCCAATATAATATCGATCTTTCACTTCTTAGCATCGATTTTCAAAAAAAAAATGGTTACATAAAACATTGATGGGAAAATGGGCTACCTCTGCACCACCACTCTGGCAGAAAGCGCTGTGGAGCCCTTTCACTTTGCGTGCAGCACAAAATCTGTATTTGAGGCGGTCACAGTGGAAGAAAACCCCAAACAACATGGATAATAATACCTAATCAATATTTTCTGATGAAAATATACAGCACTTGCTGTTTTATCTCATCATTAGATTTTGAGAGCTGGGAAAAATATGGCAATATATAGTGATACTGCAATATCGTGATAATATCGTATCGTGACCCAAGTATCACGACATATATCGAATCGCAACACTCATGCCAATACTCACCTCTAGTGGTCACTGTATCAGACTGTCGTGGTGAAGAGGGAGCTGAGTCGGGGGGCAAAGCTCTCGATTTACCAATCGATCTACGTTCCCCCCCTTACCTATGGTCGTGAGGTCTGGGTAATGACCGAAAAGACAAGATCACGAATACAAGTGGCCGAAATGTTTTCTTCGCAGAGTGACTGAGCTCCTTTCCCTTCGAATTCTTGTGAGGAGCTAAGCTACCCGGGAAGAGCTTGGAGTAGAGTCGTTGCTCCTCCACATCAAGGGAGCGGGAGGAGGATCTAAGGGAGCAGGAGGAGGTGGCAATGTGAAGGAGGTCAGACAGATATGGAGGAGCAAGGTTATGGATGGCTTTGAAAGTATAGAGAAGGATTTTAAATTGAATTCTGAAT
The DNA here is from genome assembly GCA_030533445.1 of Cyprinodon diabolis. Taxonomy (NCBI): domain Eukaryota; kingdom Metazoa; phylum Chordata; class Actinopteri; order Cyprinodontiformes; family Cyprinodontidae; genus Cyprinodon; species Cyprinodon diabolis. The sequence goes on along the minus strand of CM060063.1, from coordinate 9,239,359 downwards.
TGAACTGGGAGCCAATGGAGTTGGTGAAGGACAGGGGAAATATGATGGAAGGAGGGGGTTCTGGTGATGACACGAGCAGCTGAGTTCTGAAGAAGTTGAAGTTTATGGAGAGATTTATGAGGGAGGCCTGTAGATACTCCCCTACTTACATGTGGACCTGTTTCTGTACAGTCAACTTTGCTCACTTTAAAGGTTGAACCAACCCTACAAAGTGAACTGTTTGATTGGTTGCTTCTCAGAAAATCCTCCCCTTTAAAACAGTACTGTAGGGAGAATTTTTGTGTGCGTGTGTGTGTGTAAGATTATGCTGCTGGAATAAAAGTGAAATTGATTAAGACTTTTTACAAGACCAGGGATGTCAGTAAAAGTGAAGAGTTTTGTTTTTCACAGCAGAAACAAATCTCTTATAAATTCTAATTTATTGCCTCTCATAATCAAGTCACAGCTCTTCTCGGCTATTTTGGTCAAATGAAAGAACATGGTCTCTGTAATGAGTGCAAATTGTAAAATATTGTCAACAGTGAAGAGAAAGAAAACTAATTTCTTTATGTTGTTTACAGGACGGATGCTTCGCTTGAAATGCTGTTCAGTAAACAGCTGCATGTTTGGTTCGAAGTCAGCCAGGGTGAATCAATGCTCACTAAGACTGAAAGAGACACTGAGCGCAGTTTAAAGAGGTTTTGTAGAAAATCGTAATATTTCATGACACAGCTGTCTTATTCGTCAGACATGACGAAGGAAAGCTTTCACAAATATCAACTAGAAAAACACACAAAAAAAAGTTTAATCTGTATCATCCTTTTTTACAAGGTTATTCATTTATTGTATTATTTTATGGATTTTTGATGGCAGCCATCATGTAACTGTGTATCTTACACAGGAGAAATATGAGGATGAAGGCAATGGTTGAATTTGAAAATGACAAACAGGAGCAATAGAGCAGGGAGGAAACTGAATCCTTTTGAGCACATAAATGCAAGATAATAGCAACAAATACTAACAAGGCATCTAAGTTCATACAAAATGATAAGAGGTTTATGTATATTTAGAATGTTTTAGCTTTACATTTAATAAGATCCGTCCATTCTATTTTCCGTCACGCTTATCTCTCCTGAGGAGAGGGGTACTGGTGCCTATCTCCAGCTGAGAGGCGGGGTACACCCTGGACAGGTCACTAGTCTATCGCAGGGCAACACAAGAGACAGACAACCATTCACAAACACACATCAGGTTTTTGGACTGTGAATCCCGGAGTACCTGGAGAGAACCCACACATGCTCAGGGAGAACATGCAAGCTGCATGCAGAAAGGATTCTCAAAAGAAATTCAAAAATTTGAATAAACAAAATGAATGCAGTGTTAAGCAACACTGCAAAACCCTAGCCCTTATGTTTGACCCAAGTACTTGCTTATTCTGAGACATATAGAGTAGAGAACAACAATCATTCATTTCAGTATATAAACAATTTCCTGATTCACATATATTATAAAACACCTGAACAATGTTTGTTATTTTTTTCCATAGTCCATACTTTCTTTCACTTTTTCTCATCATCTCCTCCTTCTTTCTCATTGCCCGGCTTGCCACAGGTTTGCCTGCTGTGTCTAAAAGTAGCAGCAGCAGCAACCCAGACTGACAGCAGCTCATTGGTTTACCATACTAACTGGAGAAGCGGCGCAAATGAAGTTAGACACCGTCGTCGGACAATATGCAATAATTTATAAATGTTTTAAATCAGGTTGGGTCTGGATTAGCCAGCAGGTGGTTCCAGATCCGGACCCCGGCCGACTAATCTGTGAGCTCTGTATTAAACAATTCCCATTGGGTATTTGTTGCATCTGGTTCTTGTGCACCTTTTCCTATTATTTAAAATGCATATCCAACAGCATCCCATAAAGCAGCACACTCTACACTCTCTCAGATAGCTTTGAAAATCTGAGCTACCAAATGTGCCACTATAACACCCCCACTAGCAGAGACAGAGCTACATGTTAAAAGTCAGTCTTGGTTTGCTTGAGGTCACATTTAGAAAATACATCTACAACTAAATATAATATAAATAAATATAATAAAGATAATAGTGAAGCAGATACAGACCAGAGTCCCTTAAATATTAACATAATTCAGTCCGAGTTAAAATAATCAAGTAAAAAAAATAAAAAGAAACAAAGCCTTTAAAGAACAATACAAGACAAAGAGCCGCAAATCATTGCAGAGTATTTTTTCGCACGGATGACACTCACTGAAAATCCTTTTCCAGAAAATAAATCCCACTTTAAGATGGTAGACAGCCGAGGCTGCTGCTCTTTTTAATGTTTCACACAGTAGACGGTCCCTGATGACTTAAGTCTGCTTCACATTTAGGCCACAGTTATTGCAGCTATTTGTCCAGCTTGGAGCAAGAATCACTGTGACGGAAACCCGGCTGTAGCTTCTCTCCTCCTTTACTCTTGGCAGTAGAGCTGGGGAAACAAACTGAAAATAGCAATAACATGGTCCTTCTTATACAAGCTCTCCATTTATACTTCATTTTCATGCACACCCGTTCCACATATGTTTCAATAGTCACATCTAAATAAAACAAGCTTCACTCAGCAGCTCCTTTATTAGGTGAGCCTGTTGTTGGACTCGATTGGACCAGCTTTGTTCTTAAAAGAATGAATTCAGGAATATATAGAAAACATTTTAAACATGCAGGGTGAATAATAACAGATTTTAAGGTGCTGGTTTGTTGGCTGCACATCCATTATGTGAATCAGCCATTCAACCTCCAAGGTGATCTGCTTGACTGACACCTGCTCCAGGAGCTACTAGACAACAGCGACCTCATGGGTTTGGTCCAGAAACCAGTTTGATGCGTCAAAGTGTTTATAAGAGGATGGAAATGGTAAGTAGTGATACCCCTGAGCGCCTTGGCAGCTAAATTATGCTCAGATGGGATTAAGAAGTCCAAGAAATATATCCCCCACCCTATTACACATGGATAAACAGCTGGATGTACTTTCATTATAGTCCAGTGTGAGTGAGCCTGGGAGAACTGAAGCTTCAGCTGACAGTGTGGTCTTCTCGTGCTGCTGCCAATCTGCTTCAAGGTTCGACCGCTTTGGCATTTTGAGACGTTGTTCTGTTTCCATTGGTTGGAACAAACGGATCTGGACTGATCTCAAACAATCACCTTCATGAAACATTTTTGGCTGCTGTTTGTTGGCTATCGTCTCTTTTTTTTCTGTTCTCTTTACAAGTGATAAAATACCGCCATGTGGGAATATTCCAGTAAATTAAAGTTTGTGAAATGCTCAGATGGGCTGCTCAGTGGAACAGTGGGTAGCACTGCCTTGCAGTGAGAAGTTTCTGGGTTTGATTCCCAGCCCAGGGTCTTTCTGCATGGAGTTTGCATGATCTCCCTGACAGTGCATGGGTTCTTTCCTGGTACTCTAGCTTCCTCACACACTCCAAACACATGACTGTTAGTTTAAATGGCTTCTCTAAATTCTCCTTAGATGTGAGTGTGTGAATTGTTGTTTGTCCTGTTTGTCTCTGTGTTGCCCTGCGATGGACTGGCAACCTGTCCAGGGTGGACCCCGCCTCTCACCCGTAGACAGCTGGAGATAGGCAGCAGCACCCCTTGTGACCTCAACTGAGATTAAGCATGACAGAGAATGGATGGATTGATGGAAATCCATAGATCAGCCTATCTAACACTATCCCTCATTAACTTATTCAGATGCTTGATTTCAACTTGGTCAAATCCTCTTCACCGCCTCTAGATATCCATGTGACTGGCTGCCACTGGGTTACACATCTATCTAATAAAGTGAACAGTAGCTGTAGAATAATTATTAGGTCTAGACTTTTGCCTCTTGTTACCAGACTATACAGACTGACTCATTTAAATGGTGTATTTAATATTTTATCTTCCCTGTTTCTCCTTGCCTTCAAATCCTATGGTTGGCACTATGCGAATAAATCTGTCTTCTCATCTCATTTTTTTTTATTGTGATTTTATATTTAAGGGGATTTTTGGTTTCTTTATACCATTATTGCACATAATTTCCATCCAACTACTTTTACTGCAGAAATCCCCTTTTTAGAAATCAAGAAGGTAACTCATCATGTTCCAGATTTGTTTGTTCTGCACAGATCAGCTCGTATTTCTGACGTGTTACCAACACCAGTCCTTAAACTGAGAAGCAGAAACACAGAAACATGAGCTGGGCCCTCGCTCCTCTCTATCACAACTTTCACTTATATTATCCCATTATTATTTTACTACCTAAGACACATGTATTATTTAATTCCATCTTCTCAAACCGCTGCTAAAAGCCTCTCAGCGCAGTGGGGACTTTTATTTGTTGAATCATTGAAATATCACTCAGGTTAGTGAAGAAAATCAGAGAAGAAGATGTGAAAAGTTCCTTTGAGTGATACCAGAGCAACAGACAAACCAAATTTCTGGCGTTGAATCTCTGTTCTGCTCAGTAAACCAGCAGGACTTTTAATTTTCTGTAGCTTTTTTCCCCTCCTTTTTTCCGTTGCATATCTTGTCCATTTAACCTGTTTAATCTCCCATTCTAAAATAGAATAAAGGCATAATAAATATGATTTTTTTGTAATGACCCGAAGGGTAAAATGAACATTTACTTTCTTACAGTATTTAAGTAGTGCTTTTAAGCAATTAAGTACTTCTCTTTACTGTGAGTTTCACTTTCACCAAAGTAATCTTTTGTTAAGATATTCTTACTTTTATTTAATTATTGTAATTTTTGAGTACTTTATACACCTCTAGCAATGACCAATATTGGGATCATTTTGATGATAGGGATCAGAAAGATTGTGTGTAAATGACAAAACAAAAGGTACATATGGAAATAGATAAATATACACTTAAATGTATAAATAAAGAACCTGTTTTGGTCCATTTCTTTTTGTATTTCTCTTTTTATTTACAAATTGATTTGTGTATTTTTTTCACACTCATTCACTTCAAATTATATTTTTTTATTCCCATATTTATTTCTGCACGATTAGTTAACTGGAGGCATCTCACAAACAGCAAATAAACATGATTTTTTTTTTGTCCTTCATGTTTTAAGTGACCTGTAGCCTGTAGGACAATACCTGTATTTTCTTTTCTGGCATTTTTATGTTTTGTGGTTCTTCTTTTGCTTTGCTTATTCATGTTATTTCTTTCTCATTTTTACTTTAAGAATATTGAGTTTTGGTTTTGCCTTAAGCCTGTTAGTAGTTCTGCTATTTAGGCCTTAACATATTTAATTATAAGGTTTTTCATATTGGTTTAAATTTTTTTAGATGTTTTCACGTCTCTTTGTCTTGCTTATTTCTTAGAGCTTTTATGTTAGATGTTTGTCTTTACTTGATCTAATGTTTATTCCTATGTTAATGCAGAAGTTCTCTTGTATTTCTACCAGAGCTACAGCATTCAGTTATGTACTTGATTTTCTTCACCTGTATTTCAACTGTGTCTGCAGTGTCACCGCCTATGAAATCCTGGAGTCGACCTGTGATAGCTGCACTTACAGCCACACGGATTTAACAAACACAACTTGTGTTATTTAGTTTTTTTCATACAGGGTTTCATTTACAAAGCCATCTCATTACACTGTAATCCAAAATTATATATATATATATATATATATATATATATATAGGGTTTCACTTTGTTTGGTTTAGTTAGTTATGTTTTTGTATGTTTTGCCCCATGTGTTTCTTTTGTGGACTGGTCAGCCACATGTCTCATTAATTGAGATCAGTTTGTCAGTTAGTCTTGTTCGGTTACAGATATTTTGAGTAGTTTTGGTTCCTTTGACCTCTTTTCTGGATCCATTTTTTTACTTGTGACATTTCATATTTTTTGGGTTACATAAAAGACCGCTGTTTTTTGACATACACCTGTGCCTGACTGTCCTTACTGCTCGGTCCATCACACGCCTCAAAAGTTGCTAAAACACAAGTTTCTGTACGTCTGCAAAGTCCCAAATGCTTTAAACTGTTCTTTATGAAAACAATGTTGAAGCCTTGAGCTTAACCAAAACAGCCATCAACTTTATTCCTCTCCCATGATGAAAGTCTGCACTTTGAAAAATTAGGGATTATGGTTTCACAATAAACTGAGTGGCTTCAAGGCTATTTTTAACTAGATGCAGCAGGAGATTATCCAACACAAACACACAGTCTGCCACACAATGAACTCCAAAGCTTTTGGCTCATGTGAAGTGACACTCAGGGGACAAAAAATGTTACATCATCTGCCTATGTCCATGCACCTTGGGACACAAGCACAAAGAGCAACACATAGAGTGACGATAACACACAGCGACGCACAAAGCCGAGCTCCGAACAGTCTCAAGCACAGAAACCTAAAACTGCAGCAGAGCGACACAGGGACAGATGCAGAACGTAAGAAAGTAGCTTTACTCAGGTATAACCAGGGAAAATACAGAACTCAAGGAGGAACCCGACCCCACATCATGGACGCCAGCCTCAACCATCCTCTGCTTCATCTCCATCAGCCAACCTGCTGGTGTTGAGGCCTCGCTCGCTCCTGTGACACCGATTCTATGACGAGACCGCAGTGGCAGGTTTAACCACTGTTTCTTTGGGAGGCTAAGCGTGGCGTATAAGCTTGATGGATGGATAAATGCTGCTTTTTAGGATTGTTTCTCTGTACTTTAAAAGGTTTTTAAATGAACTTTCCCTGCAACAAAGGGAAACGCAGTTCTTAGCGTCTGAAGGGATCAGACCACAGCAGCTCAGAAAAGAATGGAGGGAGGGGAAATTGTATTTGTTTGAGCGTTGATGGATCTGAGCCAAGAACAAAGATTTATACTCCATCTAAGAACAAAGAGGAAGCCAATAAAAATGCCAGCAAAGATATCAGACACATTTGGATCAGGCCAACGATTTCACAGCAGCACTGTGAAACCTGTGAAGCCGATTCGCTGGCGAGAACCAATAAATCTCACACTAAAGGCAAAATGTATCACAAGTAGGCCGTTAGGATTCAAAAATGGGTTTTAAATCAAAGTAATTTGAAAGTGTTGCAGGATAACTAATGATGAGAGCATGATATGAGACAAATCTCACAATTTGTTGGGGGTTTTTCGGTTACCATGAAGTAATATCTGAACCTAAAGCACAACAGGATGCAGAGAACAATATGATTTTACCAGAACAGGAGGAAAAGCTATTCATCTTAAGAGTGCGAGGTGAAATTCAGATATGAAAAGTTTTTCAAATTCTGTAAATGCATCAAAACTAGGGGTGTGCAAAATAATCGTCATATCGATGCATCGCGATTCTAATTCTTGTGATCTACTGCTATTAAGAATCGATTCTTGATGGCAAGAATCGATTCTTAATTTTAAAAAATGAACAAATAAAATACATGAATGGTTGGCGCACATCAGTCAAATCAAGTGGGATATAACTTCCAGTCCAGCAGATGTCGCTGCGGATGTGTTGACGCCCGCTGCTTTGTGTTACAAGCATGTCCGGCCGCGGGAGTCATTCGTGAACAAAACATGGAGGTGCCTGAGAAAATTCGCCCAGCTCCATATCATTTCAAGTCAGATGCTTGGATGCATTTTGGCTTTAAAAACAAAGAAGGTAAAAATGAAATTGATATGACGCACATAATTTGCAAAAGGGGAAATGTCATACATTTGAATGTTTTCATTTCACTGGTTTAAAGGACCACTGAGGCCATGTAAACGGCACTGATATCCTTATTTTGTTATTTTAAGTTTGATAAATCCTAAGATCTTTTTTGTCAGTGTGTCCACGCCAGTAATAGTAATATTTCTGTCCAGTATTTGTTTTCATGGCAACACCTCCAAAAGTCATTTCAATAAATACAGCTATGTATGAATTCAGTTGCTTTCAGTTATGTATCAATTGAAAACACTATCTAGATCACACACAGCCAGTCAGCCACTGGTAATGGCTGTATCTTTTTCTTATAGTGTTCAGTGAAAATATCGCAATGCATCGCAATATTTCAAGTATCGTGATGCATCGTGATAGAATCGCATCGTGGCATGTGAATCGTGATTCGAATCGAATCATGACTTCTTTGCCAATACCCACCCCTAATCAAAACCCATATTATTCAGTCTTTAAAGGTAAAGTCCGGTCACACTCAGAACACAAACTTCTGAAAGTACTTTAAGTATGAAATTATTACCTACTTTTTAATAAATGATAAGGGTTTATTATTTCTATTTTTTTACTGATTAACGCTGAATTCATCAAATCACAGCGAACGTATTCGTTTTAGGTATAGATAATGACCAGATTTTTCCTTTATGATCATTTGATAAGCGTCTAAAATAGATTAAAAGCACTTAAATGAGTTTTGATGCTTGGCTGTGGTTAATCTTGGAAACATTTCAAGTCATTCCCTAATGATTGTTGTCTATATTCTAAGTATATGAAGTAGAATTGGGCTCCGCCAATAAATAATCGATTTAAACCAGGACAAACATTGCAATTCTGCTGGAATGATTCAAATCTTTTCTTAGAGATTCTTTGGCTCAATCCCTGTCCCTCAAATCGGTAAGGAGAATTAAATGTGTCCAGAATCCCCATTTTAAGTGCTATGCTAATAGGTCTGGCAGATAGAAAGTATGAGATGTTGCCTATCGCCTGTTCATTCAGCATACCTACCTCTGTTTGGAGCAGCATGGTTGCCCACAATCCTTTGCTTTACAGCACATAAAGACCTAACCCAAATCATGGAGTTTAACTGAAATATTTTTTCCCCTGTGTGACACATGCTAATGTACACACCTTCAGCGGTGAGCTTCAGCCATGCAGTTCATTTGTTTTACTTTTTGTTAGTTATTTTTCTGGAAGTCTCTAGTCCCAGTTTGAGCAGCGTCCATCCCATGATGACGTCCATCAGCACAGCAGTCTGGAGGCTCCTTTCCAACCCAGTTTATCTGGGCTAAAGGGGCAACAGGAGGAAGGAGGGATCATTTGAGCCGTCTGGATCGAGCCTCTGTTTCAATACCCGATCCACCAACCAGAGGAAGGAGAAGACGCTGAACACCAACGAAGAAGAACGTGCATGAAATGTGAGGATAAATGTGCGTGCAGAAGTAATCTAAAGAGTGATATATCTTTCATTTTAAAAATGACCAGCTGTCTAAGTGGAAGACTTGCAGTAAATTGTATCACACAACCAATGTGATTAAACACCTCAGCATTCATGGTAAAGAAATACCAGAGTCCTGACTTTGAAGTTGTGCTGAGTAAGATATCTGTGACAGGATTTGTTTCCCCTGCATTGGGAGGGCACTTTCTGCAGGAGGAGAAGGTCCCCCTTCTAACCTTTGTCCTCCTTTTGTATTATTATCTTTTGACAGATGCCTAGCTGTTTCACCCTTACTGCTTGGCTAAATTAGATCAATTAAATCTACATCTGCCGGTGTCATGAAACATTTGGCGTTGAAGTTCACTGTTATTTTATTCTGACACTGTTGTAACATCCCGTGGCTGTCCAACTGGGATGAAGACAAACTTCCCAGACTGTGGCATCAAGGTAAGTTGGACAAAAGCGACTCAGCGGTAAGGAAGAATGGCACTGAGATGCAGTAGTTATTTGTAGCATTTACAGACCCGTCTAACATTTTCCATTCTGCAGAAGAATCAGAAACATAACCCTTAATGCCCCACCTTTAAGTAGGAGAAAGGAGCTGGTTCTTTTCTCCATCGTTCAGAGAACTTTTCATGTCACTTCAGTTTAGCTGATTTGATAAAGTTATCATTATAGTTTTTACTAGTATACAACTTAAATTATCAAAAAGCCTATAGGTTGTGATAAATTGAACATTTATGCAGCAATACATTTTTATTAGTTGTGAAATCACAAATATTTATGTAAATATTGTTGGAAATAATCAGAAATCTGTTTCAGGCAGCATGCCTATCTTGTACTTGTTCATACAGAGGGGTCTTTCTAAGATGTAGGTGATTAAATTATATGAAGGGCTTCAATAAAAAGAGAATAATTTATTTACCACAATTTGAGAAAAAAGTTATTTTACAGAACAACCCTGGTAAGGATGTAGCTTACTGAATAATTCCTAAATGTTTTTCCTTGGGTAGAAAATGGTGTTTATGATTCATAAAATTAAACATCTCCAAACCAAAGGTAATATTTCAGAATAATCTGATAAATCCAGAACAGCATAGCTCCCTATGCGGATTATCAAACACCAGAAACTATGATTTACTGGCTTTTATTCCTCTGCATCCAAACAACAACTCATCTTGTTTTATTTTTAGGTTTCAATTTAAACTCCACTAAAGGTAAAATCGGAGAGCCATGCTCCGTTAGATTAATCGGTGTCTCTTCTTAGAGCCAGTATGTGTCACTGGAGGGGAAATACAATCCGGCTTTATTACGTCAGGACATCAATATAAAGCCAGGCAGCGAGAAAACTGAGACTTGCTGCCAGTTCACAGGGGAAAATGTCAAAGAATGAGCTCTTCTAAAAGTTGGATAAGGCGACAAAGCAAAGCAACATCCTGACTCGTCACTGTTGACCCGCTTACCCTGCAGCAGTCGCTGTGCCTGAGGTGAAGTACACCCTGGACACGTCACAAATACAACCACAAGCAACAGAAGTAGTTTTAGTTCATTTATTTAAACATGATCAACAAACTCTACCAGTGCAGAGCTCCTTGGTTTAAACCAAATGTAAAAACAATAAAAAGGTTAGGTTTTTAAAATATATAATCATCATAAAAGAGAAGCAAAACAGAAGATTTACCCTGAATATTGTTCAGAGGATAATCAGTAAATTATTTAATATTTGAGTTATGATTAGTTATGGGACTTATAATTACTTATAGTTAATGAAATTTTTAAACAAAATTAAAATATAAAATAGAAAGATTCTATTTATAGACTAAAATTTGAAATCGCCTTACAGGGAGTGAAATCAATAAATCTAATTTTTATCGAAAAAGGAAAATATTTACAACCTTTTTAATTCAAAAACTCTTTTTGCTCCTAATAATAAATAAACCTTTGAACACTGCATTTTTTACGCTTTCGAAGAAAAGTTTTAAATATTTATAAACCGCTGATATTCTGTAGGAGGTTTCTTCCTGTTAAAAGGGAGTTTTTCCTCTCCACTGTCGCTACAAGCATGCTTAGTGTGAGGGATTGTCTTTGAGTCAATGAGTCGATGCAATCAACTGGCTTTCCTTAAAAAAGTTTTCCTTAGAAAACTTTGAATAAATCTGACTGGATGATCTGGCGAACTGTAAAGTGCCTTGAGATGACATGTGTTGTGAATTGGCGCTATATAAATAAACTGAATTAAATCAAATTGAAATATTCTAAGCAACTTCTTAAAAAAACTACCTCTTCAGATATGTAAAAAGTGCCTGGACATTTGATATAGCACAATCCCTTCCATCGAATTAAAATCTAATTATAGCAGCAAGGCATTCAAAGCTGTCTTTATTTCCTATACACAGAAGTTAAAGTTCAGTTCCTAAAACTGACAACAGAACTTACAGTACAGCTGTGCGTAAAGCATTGCCTTTCAGAGTTTAACATTTGCTTTTCAACAGTTGGTGCATTTCAAACATACACTAGATACCACTTCAAGCCAGTTACTAAAACAGTAACAGTTACTTTTTCAGATGTAGATTCACTGTTTGCTCTGAAGCTCGTCATCTGGTCGGATGTGGGCTGGCTGGAGAATTTGCAGATGCTGACATTATTGTTGCAAATGACTTTCCTGCTGCAACATGAGTCTGACTGAGTTGGTTTTTATGCTTGAAAACCACCAGCTGACCAACACTTGTGATGCTGGCAGTGCATCAGGTTTACAGTCATTAACGCATTAAAAAATTTGTCATTCCTTTAAACCAGAGGTCTTCAACAGGGGGTCCGTGATCCCTAGGGGTTTCCACGGAGGTACTGCAAAGTTTTGGTTGATTAGACTTTTTAGACTGCAATTTTTTCCACTAATTGAAATGTCTTTAAATACACATTAACATGAATTCAACACACTGCAATAAACAGATAAATGGAGGCAGAAGATGTCTTTCAGTCATCAATGCACACATTCAGCGACACACAGGAGCTCTTTCAAGCTGGGCACCGTTTCATTCACAACACCTGTCCCATCAACCAGGAATCACAATCAGAAATACTTCAATAATCCCAGGGAGGAATTACTTTTGTTGCATTACACCATCTGTAATAGAGTGACTATAGGATCAGTTTTTATATAATTTCATACAATATATATAATTAGGGGGTCCCCGCTCCATCTAACCATCAGTTTGGGGGTCCTTGGCCTGGAAAACGTGGAAGACCCCTGAGTTAAAGCAAAGGAAGTATATCAGAGTTCAGCAATAAACCCATTTTAATAATTTACAGCACTTCTCTAAACTAGAATCTATATCAGCCACCTCTGAGAAGCAGCCCAAATCACTGTGAAGGAAACATTTTGTATTTACACCCCAAGCCCCCCGACTGAGAAGGATTAATGAGATTTCAACTCCTCACTTTCTGTTCAATTAAAAATGGATCTTTCCAAACGATTCTATTTTATTTCAGGCAGTGATAAATAGATCAGGCTCCAATTCAGTTTGTCTCCTCTGAGCAAATTGAAGAAAGACTTTAACTGCAGCAGAAATCTGACTGTCGGTCAGTTTATAAACTTCACTTCAATACACCGTATGTGTAGACTTAGTTTTAAATGTGGGGTCAAAATTATTTCACACCAGAATTAAACATACAAAATGATAGATTTTAAGGATGTGAGATATTATATCTTTGGAATAACGTTTTGGATGTGTCCGAATGTCCACCCTAATCCCTAAATCCCTCAGTCACTATATAGAGCGGGGACTTTAAAGTAGACTTTATAGTGAACTCAGTTAACTGACCATTCGGACAGATGATCACTACTTTTCTCTCTCCATTGGTCATATGACTCCGCCTGCCTGCATGGTGCCTGCGCCATCTTTGTTTTTTTTCGTGGAAAAGAGATCTCCTCGCAAAGCATTCCGGGATATATCTACTCATCGAGTGACCATGGATGATCACTACTTTTCAAGGTGCATTGTGGGAAATTTCGAGTCCACTACTTTTTTTATCTGCTCGACGTCCTGACACTCATCTAAAATGGCGTAACCGCTATACAGTGACCTATATAATGATTAGGACGGAAATTCGGACACAGCACCTGACCTACATTCCTGAAGGGTATTTCATAAAACACGCTCAGAAATGTCAGACTTAGGCACCGAATTCTGATTCAATTTAGGTCCAAATTGTCAGGTTTCGATAACTGTTTTTCACCAAAGGATGCATCTAGAGCTGAAACAAATAATCAGATTAATCGTGATTAATCAGTTATGGAAATAATCGTCAACTAATGTATCAATTGATTAATTGTACTAAATTTACAAATATTGTCCTTCTAATACAAATAACCCATTAGCAACGTCCCCACTCTCTCCTACTTCAAATGGGGCGTTTCCACCAATACATCAGCTCCATTATTTTCCAATCAAACAAATGAAAAGCTTTTCATAGGGCTGACATTTGCCCCTTTTTTGAAAATAGATTTATACATTAAAAATAAACTATTTAAAAGAGGACCTTCCCTTTTGAAATTAATCAAATATATATTTTTTTCTAACTGTGATTTTCTGTCAGTCTGACAAAGATGCAGCAAACCAATGGAACCTATTGTGAAATGCAGGTGTTTCCTCTGCCATTAAGTTGACATTATACCTGCTGCCAAATTGGATTTAAGGGCTTAACAGTCCACTCGCCCTACCCACTACATGTTTTGGACGGTCCTTAATGTGGCGGAGCCTCTGCATGAACGCATAGAGGTAGTCTTTAGTGGTCAATTTGGGATTGGGTCTATGCCAGAGGTCACATATTAGCGGACTGCGGTCAGGATTCTCCACCATGAACAGAATCAAAAATAAATATTGAGTCAGGTACAAAATGAGCACCTTGATATGTGCTTGAGAATGGCTTGGCTTTGTCTCCATTCACACCCTGTTTCCTCTCATTAAGCCAGAAAAAAAAGAAGAAAAAAAATTACGGTCAGTTCAGGTGTTTCATAAAATATGTGAATCAGGAAATCGTCTAAATACTGAACTGAATAATTGTTTTTCCTACTTAAAAAAAAACTCTTAAGATTTTAAAATAGAAAAAATTATCAATTGTTTTTAAAATATTTTTTTATTTGAAAATTCAATGTATATAAAAAAAATGCATTTTATTTAAATGTTAAATTCTGTTTAAAGTAACAGATTATAAGTGCACTATTCCTGTATGTTTCCACATATCTAAATGTTTCAGCAAATTTATGATGTAAAAGCCTGATGCACCTGTGATCTAGCGCAAAGTGAGTGAACCTGCGTTGAATAAAGAAGCCAAATTTGCTGCTGTGGCACCATGTGACACTGAACAGGCCAATTAGTGGGTCTGATTGGCCCTGGGCTGCTGATATGCGTTTGTCCTGTGATGGCACTGCGACGTATTAGCACACAACCACTGTGGGCACACAGTGCCATTTTACTCCTGGCCTCAAAAATCCTAATCTGATTAAGTTTAGTCAGTACCATATTTAACCAGCTGCTGGTGACGAGAGGATGACGACAATAAAATCTGCTGTTGTCAAATAACAGGAGTGAGAAAACAAATGCACCATTAATTAGTCCCCAACCATTGCGTAACTGTCTGGACCACACACACACACATAGAGAGGGTCTTACTATCTAAGATGACATAACTGACTTTCAAAGGCAGTCAGACATTCACTTCAGTCTAAGTTTTAAAGATGCTGATCTGCTTCTAACATGTTTACCACTGACCCCCCCTCTGGTTTTACTGGGAATTCATACTAAGCCAACAGATGTGTTGCTTTTCAAACATTTCCCACTTTCAGTGTCCAATCTGGGTTGCTGAGTGCGTCCAGCTTCCTAACACCTAACTAGGTCTCGAACAGCGTGTCTGATTATGCACAGCAATGAATATTTTATGTAGATTTTCTTCTTTTTTTTTCCTTGAGGCCAATAAAAGAAACCCTCTGCAGAGTGAGCCGAGTGAGGTTGAAATTATGAAGCCTAACTTTGATTAGTCTCTGGGAGATAATTAGCCTTTGGTCATTGAAATTAATTTTTCCCATTTACAGACCGTTGAGGCTTTGGCTAAGTAGACAAACATGATGGGATAAATAAGCTGATGCATGGTAATAGATTCCCTAGATTGTGGCTCTGAATGTAAGTTAAGGGGAGTTCTTAAGGTATATTGCTGAGAAGTAGAACAATCAGGACTGAATAAACATTAGAAACACTAAAATCACCCAAAACCTTAAAACTGTTTTTGTTTAATATCAATCTTAAACCAAGACAGTTTTCACACAAATGCTTTTATACTACAGAGAAATAAACATCCATCCATCTTCTTGGGCTTATCCGGGGTCGGGTCACAGTGGTAGCAGCTTCAGTAGGGAGGCCCAGACGTTCCTCTTCCCAGCCACTTAGGTCAGCCCCTCCGGGGGGATCCCAAAGTGCTCCCAGGCCAGCCGAGAAACATAGTGCCTCCAGTGTGTCCTGGGCCTCCTCCTGGTGGGATGTGCCTGGAACACCTCAACAGGGAGATGTCCAGGAGGCATCCTAACCAGATACCCGAGCCACCTCAACTGGCTCCTCTGTAAGTGGAGGAGCAGCGGCTCTACTCTGAGTCCTCCACGGATGACTGAGCTGCTAACCCTATCTCTAAGCAATGGCGAAAATATCAGTAAGCAGACACTGGAGTTGCTTAGGGGCCCTTGACCTCTTAGGGGCCCTGTCACTGACACCTGGTTGGCCCCTATGCAATTGTGGCCAAGGAAGTCTATTTGGGGATGTAATGGTGCGAAAAATTAACTCTTAAACCCACCTGATACTAGATTAACTGACCGGACCTTCTTTATATGCCAACATGCGGTGTTGTACTTCATATGGGGCCAGATAATGTTGCTTACGGGCCTATTGTTGTGTTGATACGCCATTGTCTCTGAGCCCAGAAACACTACAGAGAAAACTAATTTCAGCAGCTTGTATCTGGGATTTCGGTCATGACCCAAAACTCATGACCATAGATGAGAGTAGGAACGTAGATCGACCGGTAAATCAAGAGAAACAAAAGCCACTAAATATGATGCGGTATTCATGTTATTGTCTCATACATTATAACAGCCACTTTTTAGGTGTTTTTTTTCATACATCTATGATTATATGTAGACAGCTAAGAAATGAGTCATTCCAATGGAAAGATGCCATTTATATTTTTTAATCCAGTATTAAATGCTACCTTTTAAAACATCATTTTTAAATCCTATTTCTAAAAGGAAATTTAAAAAACACAATTTACAAGGTTGAATATAAATTCCTTTCAACATATATCACGTATTTGCATTAAAAATACAATTTACGAATTCTCTTTAACAACTTCTTGTAAAATGTGCAATAACAAAACGCTTTTTACTTTGGATTCTATGATTTAAATTAACCAGATAGCAACTTAGTGCTAGTAGGTTCCCAATGGGAAATTACATTGGGACCAAGTAACACTAAATTAGAAACGACACTGTAAAGGAACGCTATGGTGGTGTAGAAGGCTTCCAGTCGTACACGTTTGAGCCCTTGCCTCGCAACGCTGCCAGTTCTGTTAGCTCTACCCCTGCCGAAGACACAGACGTCCATCCCCACGAACACTGGTACGGAACTCAATGGGAAAGTGAATAATTCTTATTTCTTATTTCAACCGTTGCATATATTAGCATCAAGATTCTATGACCAAAAAATTGGATTGAAAGATGACTGTTGATATATGATTGGCCGAATTTAGGTGTACAAGCTGAAGTATAACTAACTGGCCTGCATAAGATAACGAGAAAAAAACATAGAAATTTTCTAACTTTAGGACGATATTGTCTGATAAAGAGAACATTTATAAACATGCTTATGCCAGAAGGATTTGACATTTAAATACGACTTCCCTAAGCCTTTAACTTATGAAAACTAAAATATAATTTAGTTAACAACAGATTAATATTTCAGCCTGAGCTTAATTATGTTAAAATGATAAATGAGAGAACCAACGTTTATCTCACGACTTTCAGATCAAACTAATCAGCCTCCTATGGAGTAAATGACTCCTGGAAATGCCAAATTTACTAATAGGGTGATGTGTTATAGTAATAAGACAATGAAAGCGCAGGGACATAACTAAAATGTGTATTTAACAAAATATTAGAGATTTCTTTTAAAAGAAAGAAACGCCAATCATAGATAAGATAAAAAGTTACAGAAAAATAGCAGATAATTCAATTCTTTAGGATTTTAGTTATGTTTTATTGTATAGTCTAATACCATATAATAAGGGCAGGTGAAACATTCATTGATGTTAGCTTTTATTAATCCTCTTGAATACATAGCCCTAATTTCTCATTAGATCACATACAAAATAGTTATAATAAATTAAAAATATATATTTTAAAGCAAATTTTCATACAGATTTATAGACATAAGGAGACAGAAATGTATTTATTTCCAAAATTCTCACATTAAGAGGGTTTATTTTCATCTACCTGTCCTGTATTTAAAAATAACATTAATTTTAAACCGATAAACACAAATTTCCATCTTTCTTTGAGTAAGAGAATGCAGCAAATGGCAGCATAATAAGAACCAACAGACAGAAAAACACATTGCTTTGGCCTACAGGCCAAATGACATCAGGAAGTGACATGAAAGGGCGCCTGGACAGAGGAACCCACCCACTCTCAGGGCAGTGAGTGATGGAGGGAGATCAGCAGATGCTCACACACACGCCACACAGAAGCAGGGAAAGACAAAGTAGCTGTAAAGTCAAACCCCGGCCAGAAAGCAGCAGAAGCTTATCAATTTTTCATTCTGCCTTTCACTTTGATTTTCTCTCTTTTTTTAGATGCCCAGAGCCAAATAAATCTCTGCTGTTTTTTTCTTGTCAAAGCTGAAACAATAAACAGCAATTTGAAAAAAAAAATGGACTCCCAATAACAAAAACACCTCAACAATATAAACATGTGAAGGACTGATCTTTGTCATTATTAATTCCTCGAATAGGATTTGTACACCCCAGAAAATATTTTAAAACATGATTTTTTATAATCCACAAACATGTAAAAAATGAAAAGACAAAATAAGTTGAGCAATAGCAAAGAAGAGGAGGCTTTTGAGGACAAAACAAAGCCTCCAATCTGACAATATAAAAGCTTCAGAGAAACAGCCGGGAGCTTTGGAAAAAGAAAAAGCTCTTTTATGAATTTCATTTTCCTCTCCGAAAATAATCTTATTGTTCTTTGCTCCTGAGGCTGAGGATGGAGGGAAAACAAACTAACAGGAAAATTAAAGAATGAAACTCTCTTGTTTCTGACAGAAACAAACGGAAACTGAAGGCTGTGAAGAACACAGCCTGACTTTGGTTTGCATAACACAGAGAACAGCTGATGGGGATTATGATGATAACAGCCAACCTGCTAAGTTTAGTCACAACTCAAGCTTCTCTCAATTCCTGTCCGATCAAAATCAAATTTTGTTCTCCTGTTCACACAAACAACGAAATATAAATGTTTTCATTTTGGGATAATATCCTCTAATCTGGACACAACTGACAGAAAGTTCAAATAGGGCCGTCATGGTACAAAGATTTCAAACTCAATATCAATACCCTGGAAAATATTTGATAAGAAATTGCATTTTTTAAACCATGGGGGTTAAAAAACTGCAAATAATCAAAGGTATAAAATGTTTTTATTACATTAAAAACTCACCATTTCATGTCAACATGGAACATGATTTATCAACACAATCACTGATGTTCTTAAAAGGGATCGTGTTTTGCTAATTTGGTTTTTAATTGTTTGGGCTGCTCACTGGCGTAGTGAGTATAACTGCTGACTTGCAGCAAGAAGGTTCCAGGTTCAATTCCCAGCCTTGGGTTTTTCTGCATGGAGTTTGCATGTTCTCCCTGTGAATGCGTGGGTTTTCTCTGGGTACTCCTGCTTCCTCCAACAGTCCAAAAACATGACTGTTAGGTTAATTGACTTCTCCAAATTCTCCTTAGGCGTCATTGTGTTTGTGAACGGTTGTTTGTCTCTGTGTTGCCCTGCGATGGATTGGCGACCTGTCCAGGATCTAACCCACCACTTGCCCGTAGACAGCTGGAGATAGGCACCAGAACCCCTCGCGACCCCACTTGGGATAAGTGTGATGGAAAATGGATGGATGGCTTTCTATTTGTTAAACTTAGATCATGCTTTTCTAAATGCATATTCTGCTAATAACAATCAGATAAAAAAAAACAATACTGTTCTCATGGCTTAGGATGAGTTGTTAATAAATACATATGTGGCGATACTCCCAATGGAGGATGATGTGTTGCGTTGCTATTGTTGATTACAGTAGCCTAAAAAAAGAATCAGTAATTACAAAAAAAAAACAGCTCCATAAACGTAGCTTTTACCAGCTAGAGAGAATTCATGCTTGATACAAATACTTTTAATATTTAAGTTTAATAGAGCTGTAGCTAAATATTATTTTGCCAATCTATTAATCTATTGATTATTTTTCAATTAATTGATTATCAGATATCAAAAGGTTAATTGAAGAAGATTTTTAATAGAATAAAACCAGGTGAAACTGACATTCTCCACTTGAGGAGTTCTGGATTATAGAGCAGATTGACAGAGCAAAAAGTTTATCTTAAATGCAAAATTTTCATATATATTTATACAATGTTGGTATAATTACTGCTCTAAGAGGGTTTCTCTATCAGCTAAAGGCATGTTTTAGAGACTCTATACTCCAGATTACTCAATTACTTAATTAGCTGACAATTATTTCAATAATCAATTAATTACTATTAATCTGATTGTTTCAGCCCTAAAGTTTAATATTTATTTTTTATCAAATAGCAGCAGTGCAAAATAGTGAATCTGAAATTATCAACTTCACAATGATAGTGCCAATTCGATACTGATACCATGTCAAAACTAACTTGGCATAGAAAAATCTGCCCACCATTGATAGTTAATTGCAATTGGTATTTTTTTGTATTAATGTTTCTTTATTGAAAAAAAAAATAAAATTATGGAATTATGCATTAAAATAAGCGAATAATTGACTTAATGCCTTTTATTTACAATTTTTTACCTGCAGTAAAGCAGCATACTACAGATAATTAAAAACCTTAAAATAAATATACTTTTTTTTCTCTCGTTTTAGATTTTTCATAACAGAGAGTCAAACATTACACTAATTAAGAAGCTGCATCTTTATTACATCACATGACATCTGGAGTGAAACATGATGAGAATGCACACAGATGTCTGTGGTTCCTGGTAAAAAGCCAAAACAAAAAAACGCTCACCTTTGTGTTTCCAGCCGAAGTCAGTGTAAACAGACACAGCAATTCATGGCGGCAGACGGAGACAAAGGTGCATGCGTGCAGATGAGCTTTCAGTTCAGCTCGTGTAAAGACGCTTTGTACATCAAAGTGCTTCTCACTGGAGGCAACCTGGAAATAATTAACCTTCCTGAAACACACCGGCACCAAAGCAACTTCCAAATACACACAGCCCCCACAAGATTACAAAAATACAAAGTGAAGCTAATTGGGATGATAGAAGCCATGTATCCAAAACAGTTTCCGAACAACCCGGCTGATTTGCAGTGTGGAGCGCTCCCCTCCATGCATAATGGATTTTAGTGTTGCGGCAGGAGAAATATTTACAGTCTGCTAATGAAAACTCTCTTATGCAAACATATTCCAGAAATATATGCTTAACTTCAGAATGCAGAATGCTGTCTGTTACTCTGATCAAAGTGTTTAACTGTTCAGGGGTAAAAGGATGAGCAGCAGATATTTACCCTTTATGAGCAGGATTTAGTTTGGCTTCTCATTCGAAATCAGGAATTACATGAGCCAAAATCACAGATAGGAACGAGTTCTTTTTTTTTTTGTTTAGTAACGAAGGAACTTTGTGTTTCTGCCTGGCAACAGAGAGAAACTGCTGCTGCCAGAGGAGATGTGTAAGAATGACAGCGGGCATCATTACGCACACTGCCTGCAGGAAGCTACAACCCCTTAGGTACGGCCAAAAGGGAGAAATATTTACCATCAAAATGTCTGATTGAGATAAAAATACCATCATTACAGCCGAGAGGCTCCTATTGACTGGCTTCCATGTCAAACTACAGTATAATGTGAGTAGAAATGTGCCAGGTTTAAATACTTTTATCTTTCTAGGTGGTTAAAAGATTTCCAGCAGAGCATAATCAGAGCGACGCAGAGGACTACACAGCAGAGTGCAGCCAAGCGGGCCGATATAGAATGAGCCGCTGCTGCTTTAAAGCTAAGACATGTGCTGGTAAGACGCACCCCCCCCCCACAACAGCAACACAACCCCCTATATCAGCAGCATGCACCAGATGTAGGATCTTTGTCCGTCTATCTGCATCTGAATGAAAGAATTCACTTCACTCTGATCCTCTGAACTCCTAATAGACACAAAGAAGGAAAAATAAGTCAATCAGTGAAGCTGGTGTTAGATGATGACAAAATGAGGGACAGCTGATGTCTAAACATGAACAGCTGGCATGAATTAAAGCTAGAATGACAGTTTTCTCCTTGAGGCGTTGAAGTTGAGCTCCAACTGTTTCATAAAATGTTTTTGAACCAGGAATCCCTTCTTAAACTAACGTTCCTGCCCCAGTCTTATCACCTAATCCTCCGTCTCACAGATTTGTAAAGCAACAATTTCTGTGATCTCCCCGATGACTAGAAAAGATTTTTAACATTGCAAACAGAGAAAGGATGTTTGTTTTCTCTTCTGTGTTCTTTCCTCACAGAGTTGCTGCAGCAGAAGTGTTAACAAATATCTGTCCTACTGGGCTCTGCAGCATATTTTACCACAAGCAGCAAAGATGATCAGGAACCAAAGCAAATAGCATGGATCACTTTAACCAGACAGTCCAATCACATGCATTCCATCACATCTATCCCAGCATTCATCAGTGGGAAGAAATCAGTGCAGGAAAGCCTCAGTTTTCATCATGAAACATGATCCGATCCATGTTATAAGATCACTGAGCAACTTTAAACAAGTAAATGAAGTAAAGTTCATAACATAATGTCAGTTATGCACAACTCACAAATGAAAGCCTCCACCCTGATTATGATGTATATCACAGAAGGTTTGTCCTTTTTATGGTGGCTTTACAGGGGTCTAAAGTATTAAGGAATATTCAATAACAGGAAAAAACATATTGGTAGCAATTACAGCATCTTTTTTTAACTCAGTTCAAAAGTACTTTATTAATCCCAAATGATAGTTAAATGTTTTTACAATAATTATTTTAGCAATGTTGTTCCAGTTCATAATTCAAAAGAACAAGAAAGACAAAAAGTTTACGTTCATAGTTCACTTTTTCAAACATGAACTAATTTCGCAAACCTATAAATGAACTGGTTCAAGTTCATTTGATATATTAAGTCACAATTCTACACAATAGAACCTGATATTTCACCTTTTAAATGTGTGATCATTACATATAGAAAGAAGTGGAAAATACTGGATGCAGTCAAGGTATACTGTAGGTGCCTTCATTTAGCCAAATCACACAGAACTGCAGAAACATACAGGTACAATCAGGTTCTGCTGGAACGATCTGGATAAAAAATGATTCATTTCATTCCTCATTCAGTACCAATTTTTTCCCAAGATTGTACTGGATGCTTTACCTCAGGGGTCTTCAATCTTTCCAGGCCAAGGACCCCCAAACTGATGGCGAGATGTAGCGGGGACCCCCTAATTATGTATATTGTATGAAGTTGTGTTATATCCAACTGGTCCTATAGTCACTCTATTACAGATGGAGTAATGTAACCAAAGTAATTTCTCCCTGGGATTATTAAAGCATTTCTGATTCTGATTCCTGGTTGATGGAACAGGTGTTGTGAATGAAACGGTGCCCAGCTTGAAAGAGCTCCTGTATGTCGCTGAATGTGTGCATTGATGACTGAAAGACATCTTCTGCCTCCATTTATCTGTTTACTACAGAATTAACGTATTGAATTCATGTTAATGTGTATTTAAAGACATTTCAATTAGCGGAAAAAAATGCAGGGGGGAATAAATATATATATATATATATATAAAAAAGTGTAATCAACCAAAACTTTTGTGACTCCCATGCAGTACCTCTGTGGATCTAGGGGGTCGTGGACCCCTTGTTGAAGACCTCTGCTTTAACTATATGTGTTGCTTTAAATGTGAGGTGGACGTAGCTTAGTACTTGTTTGTTAAGTAACTGTGGGCACAGTTTGCACAAAAACCTGAATTTTTTTCTGTCCGAGTCTTTCTTTTTTAGATCATAAAACTCTGCCAAGCTCTCTGCAAAACTGGCATCAGAAATACCAGAAGATGAGTCTGATTCGTGCAGACCAGTACTAGCAGCAGAAATGCTGGTCCATCATGCTGTTTGCTGTAATAAGTGCCGTAAAACCTGACCTATCCAATGAAAAGTGTTATCAGTTCAATGTGAATGTGAGCTGTGTGTCGCTCATTCTCCTCAGAGTGAACGTCGCTCTCATTCATATTTATTACTTCAGAACTTTCCTTTCAGTTAAGCATTGGGGTTGAATT
Organism: Cyprinodon diabolis; assembly: GCA_030533445.1. Lineage (NCBI taxonomy): Eukaryota > Metazoa > Chordata > Actinopteri > Cyprinodontiformes > Cyprinodontidae > Cyprinodon > Cyprinodon diabolis. The sequence continues at coordinate 9,215,611 of CM060063.1, read as the reverse complement.
TTAGATCAGTCATAAATTATGAAATTATTAGTTGTAATTATGTTCAGTAAAATTTAGACTGTTGTTTTGCAGAAATTAAGATGTTTTATTATTGAAAAAATACCGATTTGATAAAAAGCTTAAAGCTTTGACCTCTGAAAGTATTATAAATCAGTTGCATGCCAAAATCTAAAGTATGTTAAAAGCTACATACCATCCACTGGCATACGAGTGGAATTTCATGGGCGTCCCCACCCAGTATGCCAGCTGGTATACTGGGTGAGGAAGCCATCCCAAAAACAGATTCACTCTAAGCCATGGCACCTTCTCCCTCCTCTCTATGTAAAACCCAAGTCTGTGTTTTAATTATTCAACCTAAATGGTTTCATTAAATAAAAATTACCTTTCTGACTCTTTAAATGTTTTCTGAAGCAACTTCAGACTGATGGGTTTAAGTAATTTAGTAATTACTTAAATGACATAATTACTTAATTATGTCATTTACTACAGAAAGAGAATTACATACATGTGAATAGGCATTGTAGACAACCATCCATGCATAACCAGGTTTCTAAAAGGTTTCGGTCAAACACATTTTCCATTATATTGTTTAAAGTCCTTGTAAGGAGTGTCCTCATAAGATGCCACAGTATAAAGAATCCACTGCATGTTGTTGTTGTTGCATGCTGCAAGTCAGCTGCCTGACGAAGGTCACTGCAGCTGCAGTTTCCAATATAAAAGCAGCCAACTGCAGGCTGATGGCATATACAGTCAGAGCAAACAGCCTGACTAATCAAACAGCTGATATCAGCCTGTTGTTATTCTGAGAGAAAAAAAAGAGATTATATAATATTTTATGTTTAACAACCAATTTAAAATTACTCTTAAATTAGGGTGGGTATTATGATAAAGTGTTTGTGCAGAAATCTCAATAATTAATATTAATATATTTTATTAAAGTAATTTAGATTTTTCAGGTGCAGGAGGTATAAATGCAGCTTTTGTGATTCAAACAAAAGTAATTTAATCATGTTATAGTTTGTTGTGTTAATACTGTGATTCTGTGGTAGTTTTACTCATAGTGATCAATGGGTCTCTCATATAGCCCTATTGTCATGGTTTTGGTTCTGTGTTAAGTTTTATCCTCTGTTGCCCTCTTGTGTCAGTGAACTTTCCCCTAGCTCCCTTCTAGACTCCTCTGTCTACATCTGCTCCCAATGTGCTCATTAGGTCTTTGTTTCTGTCTCCCATATATGCACCTCCTGTTCAGTCACTGTCTGCTGGTTCGTCATCATCATTTCTTACCCTACATGTAAATTTTCTGGATTTCAGCATTTTTGGATTTTGTGGTTTAATGTTTGTGGATTTTTGCTTGTGTTACCCCTTTTTTGGATATTAAACCAGCAAGTATTGAAGGGTTAATGAGGCCTCTTGAAGCATTTCTACACATTGCTCCAAAATTCTTCATCACTTTAACAATAAATCACAAAAGATGAGACATTGTTTTTTTAGCAGATGCCTCATGCTGACAGATACGTTTCTAAACAGACTTTAGCAGTGGTGTAGTCTATGTGATATGCAGGTATACGCTGTATACCCACTAGAAAAGCTTGTGAATTTCCGTATAACCACTTAAAAGTGCCCAATAATGCTGCGTTCACAATGGACGCAGCAGGCGCAGCAGGAGCAGCGAGTTTACATGCAAAGTCAATGGTTGACACGCGTCAAGGCGCAGCAAAAAGTCCTGCAGCGCTTTTGAGCAGCTGACGCGCACGACGCGCCGCAAACGAGCTGCTGCTCGAGATGGAAAATTTGAACTTTTGCTGCTCGACGCATCAACCAATCAGAGACGCTGATCTGGGAGCTGACAGGGAGACGGACACATCGTTGATGACACAGAGCGCTGTGATCACTCCTCTGAAACAGTTTATTGACGCCTAAATTAACTGAAAATGCTGAAATCTGCCGGCAAAGCGTCTTTGCTTTTATTATCCTGGTGCCTGCAGTTTGGATTGCGTTCATGAAAACCGCTTTCCAGCCGCCGCCGCGAACCGCGAGGTGGCGACCCGGCCAGAGGCTGCTGTTGAACGGGATTCCTACTGACAGCGCACCGCCAGTATGTGGGGGTCTGAGCGGCTCCGACAGAAATAATATTGGAAGGCAGGATAGTAATCTGAATGAACTGACTGCACTGATTAAGTTTTCAGGTGGATTTTCCCACTTGAAAAACATATTAAAACTACTTTATTCCCACTGATCACAGCAAATATAGCTGCAAGGCAAAGAAAGGATAGAGCAGGGAGCCTGAAAACCTTAAACCACTGATCACTTGCATGCAAACCATTCCATGTAGCACAGCTGAGTGTGAAAGAGGGTTCAGCTTAATGAACAATATCTGTACAGATAAAAGATCTTCTCTGTTGTTGTCAAATATAAGTCATCTCATGATGATCAGTATAAATGGGCCTCCTGTTAATCTTCTTGAACCTAGGAAGTATGTGACAACATGGTTAAGAAACCACCGCTCTGCCACAGAAACAAGAAGACAAGTGAAACATAAGGAGCCTCAAAACAAACATGTCTGGAACATTTTACAGACACAGTTTTAACCTGCATAGTACTTCTGTACTTACATGTAGTACTTGATACTTAAGCATGTTTTGTTGTACTGTTTTATAGATTCTTGCCTTTTCAATACAAAGCCAACTGTAGTACAGTTTGTTGTTCATTGATTCAAATGTAAGCAACAGATAAATTAAGCAATGTTAAATATGCTTAAAAATAAAAACATGGTCAATTACATTGCACTTACTGGCGTGCTAATTTCTAAGCACAGTACACCCACTACAATAATGTAGACTACACCACTGGACTTTAGTGAGTCAGTCAGTTAGAAACAACTCCTATATTGGTCAAGTGACTTTTTTGTAACAACACTGGCACCAATACGGTGTTTTGCTCTATGGGCTCGACGCATGCAACGACGCATCGGTGTTGCTGAAACTATCACAACTTGCAAGCAACTACCTCAGCCTTCGTCTCTGCATTTAGGTCCTTCAAACCTTCACTCAACCTGACACCTATAGCCACTTGTATTAGATATAATTTAAAGATACAAAGGAAACTTCCTTGATTCTCTCACTTTTTCAAAGCCACTCATAGACATCAGAGTTAAAAACATCTAAAATTAGCTACAGTTAGTTTTACTAAGGGAAAATAAATCGGAAATATGATATGAAATTGATATTAAACAGTTTTGTTTCTTGTAAAATAAAAATACACAGCAGGCTGAGACAGAGAATTTGTGATTGCTCCATTAACCTCATCATGACTGTTGCTGTGGTTTTCTACTGAATACTAGCATCTCAGGAGAAATGTTTAAACTTTATAGACTCAAAATCAGGGAAATACTTTATAGGAATTTCCGGTTCATTGATTCATTTCAGGAATTGATGTAGTGCAATGCAGAAGTAATTATATTATCACCTCTAGCTGCTCTTAATAAGTCAAAATGCTGTTATCAACTTGAGTTTACTTCATATTTCACTGCAGGGTGCATGTGACACCCATGCAGAGTCGATGTCAGGACTCATTATAGTTAACATTTAGCCAAATAAATGATGGGTTTTCCATCCATGTTTCTTTAATTTGATTAAAACTTTTATAAAAGATAATTTAAAACGTGGTTATCATATAAAGTAAATCTGGATGTCTGTAGGGAAAATGTTGAGCTATCAATTAAACAGCCTCAAAGGGAGGTGTACACTAAAATGGAGAATAAAAGGGATATTTCTCTATTTGTCAGACAGCATTATGCAATTTCAAGTCTCATTCCAGCTCACATAGTTGCACATAAATCAGGACGGCTACCATTATCCCGGACTTATAAAAGCTTTTAGCTAACGTGCAGCAACACTGTACTTTATTTGCCGGTGTTTGATCGCATACTCTTCATAATACATCTTAACGCTTTGACACAAACTAGATTGAGCAGAAGTGAAATGGGGCTCAGCAAATCTTTTGGATTGAATCTCATAAATGTTATTTACTTGAGTAGCGAAGAGGACACAGCGGACCGTGTGCCTCCATTCACTCCATTTGTCAGGGTTCCTAAATGGAGGACCGGCTCCCAGCTCTGCGTGAGTGGGAGCACCAATCCCTGCAAAGTCAAATGAATGGCTTTAAATAGAGCAGGTTGCAGCAGGAAGTCCTCTCATCTGTCAACCATCATCAGTGTTTCCAAACCATGTTCATGTCTAACACAGTAGTAAGTGGACCTGGAAGATTCCACAGTTCAAGATAATTATGAATAAAATCGAGTAGTAAAATAGTAGCACGCCCGAGGTGCTACTATTTTGTATCTCTCATACTATGCCTGTTGGTTGTACTGTTCTTTTTACATCTCTTTGCAGGTAATGAAGCAGACTGAAGACGTTTTATGGTTGTCTCCCTTTTATCTCCTCTTTCTTTCAACTTTTCTCCTTTTTGCTGTTTTTTTTCTTTCCTGTTCTACTTATGTTACAATGTCCATATAATCTGTAAAACTCCCTGCATGATTTATAATAAAGCTATTTATATGTATAAATCAAGCAGAACACTATGGCAATAGCCGTACTGCTCCACTTGTGAAAGCAAAATCTGTTGTGTTCTTTTTGGCATCAAGCCAATTATTCCTATGGCCACATTGCCAGACAGGACACTGTTGAAAAAAAAAAAAAATTTTTTTAAAGAAATATGGTGGATCGCAGATCGGTTTTCAATTCAAGGCAGGAGTAAGGATTTCACTCCAGTGAGACGAGGATTGTATATTGTGGGATAAAAAGTGGGATGAAATATCATAAAAACATACACTAACTATACTTAATAATATAGAGTGGGTTTACATAAGGGCCTGTTTTTAAAAGTGGATTGCATACGTGCATTATAGCTATTATCTAATTTGCAATGGGATACAAAATGACCTTTTTTAATGTAGTCTAGTGAAATAAATTAATAATTACATAGGAAACGTGGAGCAAAATGAATGGAGTGAGGTATTACATTCACAGCTGGGAATAAGACAATACACGTGTATCGGTCACATCATTAAATCAAACACTGTGTGTCCCAGGGCCCTGGCATAATTACATGAAGGAAAAATGTCAGAAAATGCCTTCTCCTGACAATTGGAGCAAGCGTGGAGCGATTTCGCCAGAGCGGCAGGAAAAACAAGGTGAGCACGGAGCAGATTTTGGGTGGACCAATCAGAGGCCTCCTGTCTGCGGTCACCTACAATTCTAGAGTGGTGCAACAGAGTGTCTGCGGCAGGGGCGGGGGCACATTTTCATTAACTGCGACACACACAGACGACCTGGTTTTTGAGTATAAATCAGCCTTAAGAGTTTGAGTCGTTAAAACAGAGCCGTCTTGGATCCCATCCACAATAATGATCCAAAGAACAACAGCAAGTCCACCTCAGATTGACTTAAAAAAGAGAACAAATAAAGGTTGGAGTGGCCTAGTCAAAACCTTGACATGAGATGCTGGAGGATGACTGTAAACTGATAGTTACCACTTAATTGTTGAATTAAAACACATCTCTAGAGGAAGGTTGGTCTGAACTCCCCCCACGGTGAGGTAGAAAAGCAGCTGACTGCAGCTGGTTGGCTACTATCTGTTCCCGTAGGCTCAGTTTAGTTTGATTCTCCATACCAACCTGCGGTCTGACTGTATCTGGTAAAATCCTGATTTTACCAAACCATGCATCAAATGAGCCAAACTGTCCCCTCTAATCAGTTCCCTGTTTTAAAAACCTTGTATTTATCTTCTACTTTTCCTACACAGCCTGAGCCAAAGTCACTAAATAAAGATTTAATTATGTAAATGCAAGAAAGCAGTGTGCATAGGATATAAGCGCATTTTAATCTAAAGCTAACTAACAGAAATTTAATTTAACCTCAGCTTTTCTTAAGAACATGATCTGGAGCTGAACCACAACACTTCCCATAAAATTCAGCTATTTTGCATAGTCTTTCACATAGAAAAACCAACAAAGAAATCCACCCATTGGCAAAGGGAGAACTTTGTCTTTGCAGCACAATGGACAGTAAACTTTTAATCCGATTGTGAGGCTCTCAGAGCTCTGATCTTCGGCCAAACCGTGCAGAACGACAAACCTCCGGAGACTAAGAGGAGCCAAGCTTTGCTGTTCCTAATCAGCGCCATTGATCATTTTAATTGATTACCGGAGGATAAATCATCATCGGCATCAGGATTTATTACCGACTCTGCAGCCAGACATTTAATCCCTCTCAGACCCGCCCTGCTTTTTAGATTCCCTGTATTGGACCAAATTATTTAAGACCCCAAGACATACAAAGATATTCCAGCCCCAACCACCATTACAGAAACATTACGTGCTTCATTTGCATCTTGTTTTTTTATCCTTCTCTGATACCAAAGAGCCTACATTAGTTAATGCTTTTTACAAATCCGTCCACAAAATGACCACCTAAAGTACATTCATTTATTCATTCGTTTGTTCATACAGTTTCGCACAGCTTGATCATAGATCCATGCAAAAAATATAACATTCTTTACGTTAGAGTATTTTTTATGTTGTCTAAGAAATCCAGGCATACTTCCAAACACTTGATGAAATAGGCAGTATTCAGATAGATCTGTTCATTTTGCTTCTTTTAGATTGAATTTCCTGGGATTTTAGATGAATTGGATGTGAATCCTCAGATCATTTGTGCTTCATTTTAAACATGTAAGACAAACAGGTTTAAAAATGTCAATAGTCCATCCAGTCAGAATGGATTTATATACCGTCTCAGCTCATCTCTCTTACAAGACAACAGTATTTTTCAAAGATTAATCTTTCTCCATTTCTCTGCTGGCTGTGATTCTCTCTGCAAAAACCAAAAGTCTAAAGTCCCCTTCTGTGATCAACTCTTTAAAACGGGAAGAAACTAATAGTTGGAAAAGTTAATAGACATCCTCACCTGTGGTGAATAATTGCACATATTCTTTAATTTGTAACAGATGCTTTAAGAGAGAGGAAGAGAAAAACATCCTGAATATAATTAGTGTAATTTATTTTTCTTAATTACACATAGTGAAGCTGTCTCTGCTATCAGGACTGGAGCTGGGGGGTGGAGCATGGCCAGCCCCTAGCCAATCACTGTCCTCCGCTGGCACAAGCACTTCTGCTCTAAGCCAGAGGGTGGCAGCAGTGATACTTTCATTGGGAATGTCCTACTTTGACATAATGTAGGAATATTAACCATAAAAAGAACGATACAGAAATAATTAAATAAATAATCATCAACAATATTAAACCATCCTTAATTATAGGAACGGGGGGGGGGGGGGTCTTCTCTGTTGTAATCTAGGAGTATTTTATGTAATTAAAGATAATGAATAACTGCTCAACCTATTTAATGTGGCTTTGTTAGCAGGGACTTCATAAAAATCTTATCTTTCTTCAGTGATTTATTTGGAAAATAAAAATTTTTTTCACAAGTTCATTTTCTCTGAGTTAGAGTAGATTGATCCCCAAACGGTTTTGGCACCTATAATTTTTCTGGCCACTCCTCAGTGCACAGTGGTCCCTGCTAGATCACCACTATGCAAGCGTTCTACCTCCACTACTGCCTGTTATACCCACAATGAGACTGGAAAACATGACCTAAAATACGCATTTTGGTGGCGCTGAATTATGAGAAACACTCAACTTTGGGACAAAAAGGAGCCCTGAGCCAGGCTGCCAACATCAGTGTCTGACCTCACAGATGAAAGAAACGTCATAAACACCCAAACTCTTGTGGAACGCCACTCCAGAGGATTTTAAGCTGTTAGAGCTACAAAATGTAATGTTACATTATTTAAAACCACATGGATTAAGCTCACGATTTTAATCTAATCTATGCTTAATGGTGGATAACGGTATATATATTTGTGACATATAGTATGTTTTTAAGCTAAAATAGACTATTAGACAATGGAAAAGTGTAGCCTTCTTTCAGCCCACTGATCAGCAGTGCTTAGCTGCTGCATGATGGAAATCTTTCAAAAAAACTGCAACTTTTTGAAAGATTTAAAAAATCTTGTAATTAAAAGATTCCTTTTAGCTACATCCACACACAACAGAGACACAACAGGAGCAGCAGAATACATGTTTGGCAGCACGAAGTAGGTTGAACTGATAAATAGACAAGGGTTCAGCACACACTCTGGTTCATCATGCATCGCTAGTCGTTGTGCACCGCTCCTAAAGCTGGCAGTCAGATGGGTTTTTTTTTTTTTTTCAATCCCTGACCGACAAACGAGGAAACTAGGTGGGAAAAGTATAAGCTGCAGATCTGTTCCCATGGTGACAATACATCTACCCAAATAAGGAACAGAAAAAGTGTAAGACCCATGTAATTACATTCTTAATATGGATATAATGGCGTTACACGGAATTTCATAAACGCACAAGAATGTCAAAGTATCAGTCAGGCCTTATCCTTTAAAAAGAAAACAAATAACCATTTAGTCCCGCTCCTTCCTGCCTGTTAGATGCTAGAAGATGCACTGCTTTTATTTCAGTTACAGCTACGGACTGAGGATGTAGAACCAACAACGGAAACACCTACACATACTGAAAACGGCAACGATGCCTACAAACGACAGACACAAGCTGAAAGCCTCCAAAACAGCCTGACTATAAATGGAAGCAAAGAAAAGAAAAAGAGAGGTGAAGAGTAAGAAAGAAATCTAGCAAGTCTAAACATGGCTGCTAATCTGACAGATATTGGTTTCAATCTTGACATTTTTAAAGGCATATTTTTGTTGGAATTCAAGTCATCAGAATTCTATCTGGGGAGTGTTGGCCCAGTGGGTTACAGCAGTGCGCTTGTGCTCTGAGAAGGTTGCAAGTACCTGGTTTGATCCCCACAGCCTGCACTCTGGGTCTTCGAGCAAGGATCTTTAACCTCTGATTGCTCCCCGGGTACCACACAATGGCAGCCCACTGCTCCCCAAGGGGATGGGTTAAATGCAGAGGACGAATTTCCCCATTGTGGGACAATAGAGGGATTTACGCATTTCAGATGTTTGAATGTTCACTAGTTTATGAATTTTATAGTTTGACATATCAAAAAATAATCCATCCCCAGGATTGCAGACGTGAAGCAGCAGCCAGGAGCAGCTAATCTGATGCATTTTGTTGATTAATTGTCATCACTGTGAACACGTGCTTGTTCACAGGGAAGATTGCTGATTTGCTGATCTGGAGCACATGAGTGTGTGTTAGCACAATGCCAAGAAGGACAAACATCAGCAATGACCTGAGGGAATAATCCTCCCTCAGTAAGAAAAAGGGTCGTAACACAAATATTACTTCCCATTTTAGACTGCAGCGATATCATTTATCAAAATAAAAAAGTGTTTTATAACCATTGGTGTAGGTTTATTCTCCAATGTTCCTCAGAACCCATCACTGTCTGTTGTACCGACATCTGTCCTGGCTCACTCCATCCTCCGTACGACTTCTTCACTGGTTAATGTTTATGATAAAATGTATTAATCATAGTTAACCTAATAATTAGTGGGAAGTTCTGGCTTAGTGGGTTATAGCAGTGCGCTTGTGCTCTGAGAAGGTTGCAAGTACCTGGTTTGATCCACACAGCCTGCACTCTGGGTTCCTGTGCAAAGACCCTTAACCCCACACTGCTCCCTGGACACTTCACAATGGCAACGCTCAAATGCAGCGGTACATTTCTTCATTGTGATATCAATAAGTTCAATGATCATTTTTATTTAAAAAACAATACAGGAGCATTAAAAGCAAGTCATGAGTGCAGAGAAGGATTTAGTTGCATAAAAATATAAAAAATGTGCATGGAGAGTAGTTTAGGTGCATAAATCTGCTTGTATGAATATTTATTATGGATGTGCACTTTTGGAAGACTTCAACTCAAATAGTTATTGCTTATCCCAAGAATCAGTATAGTAACTGGAAAATGGTCATAAACATTAGAAAAATATAAAGCACATTTTAACTAAATGTTCCATCCTGTCTCTTATCTATAACCTCTGTTTATGTCTTTAAACTATCTGTAGCAGTTCTGGCATCTTTTGGTGTGTAATATTTGTTATCATATTGCGTTAATCTTAAAGATATTGTAGTTTATGTATGTATTGTTTCTACGTCTGCGATATATAAAATAAAACAAAAACATTTGCAACTCATTTAGCTATTGTAGTACCATTTCCAAACAATCTATGTTGAGCATCCCTGCTGAAATCCCAGTGAAGGCCAGAGCCCACAATCCTAAGAGAAAGGAAAAGCTAAAGAAACCTGTAGATCCAAGTCAGACTCTAAAGGCCTCTAAAGGCCTCACCCTGAACAGTTCTTAGCACAAAGCTGCATCCAGTGCAGCATCTTGGGTTTGTGAAGAGTTTTAAATGAGACTCCTGGGATAATGTCCTTTAGCCACATTTAATCAAAACAGAGATGCTTGCCCGCCAAATACGACTTTAGAAGAAACCAATCAAACAAACCATAGAAGCCGTCGAGCACGATAAAGGAAGGGTGATGATCTGGGCTTCTTTTGCAGATAGACCATGGCACAGTGCAGATTTTTTGACTAAAAAGTGAACTTCTGTCTTTACCAAAGTATTTTAGAGTCAGCTGTGAGAACCATGACTCATGTCCTAAAGCTAACCAGACTTGCTCACGTCATGTAAGCAGCATATTAGTCCAGAAAGGAGAAGATAGAACCCAATTTCAAAGGTGGGACTAACAGAGTCAGCAGTTGTTGGTATTTAATGATATAGGCAGCACTTTATTGACATATCAAAGGGCATTGTTAACATTTTGGTCCATTTCAGCTGCAATTGACTGCCATGGTTAAAAAAAGCATTGTTGCAGTATGGGCCTGCCTCCTGCGTCATGATGGATCTGTTTTACACCAGGAAGTATTGAGCATTAATAGCCTGAATGAGGTGTAATTATAGGGGGGTATGGTAGAGGTAAAGAGAATAAATGACTAATCTGGATGAGTAATTAAAAATAATAAGTAATAATAAGGGCTGCAACCAATTATTATTTTGCTGTTGATGTTTTTTCCTTCAAATAATCGATTAATAATCGGATATGGAAAGGTTTCTTAAAGAAGATTTTTTACGAAATTAAACCAGATAAAACTAAAGCTTTCCCACTCAAGGAGTTATGGATAGAGCCTAAAGAAAGACAAAACGTTTTTTTGATCTTAAATGCAAAGTGTTTCTATATATTTTTTTTTTCTTTTCAGTATAATTACTGTTCTAAGCATGGGCGATTCTAGACAGGGGCAAACGGGGGCCAGTGCCCCTGTAAATCATGTCCTGGCCACTGTTAAGGCCCCTGCTCTGATGAAATAATACTTAAAAGAAATTCTATTGATGATATGCGCTGGAACAGACATGGTTACTGACAGGTCCTTTGGATCTATTTATTTCCTTTTGTTTACAATTTATGTTTTACTAATTATTAAAAAACAATAAGGTGATAGCTTCAGTGGTATTGAAATAGGATCTCAGTTTTCACCTGCTAATTTTTACAGCTGAATTTATCAGTTTTTCTTGAGTTCTAATTCAGATTTTGTAGAAAATTGTAATTTTAACTTAAATTAAGTGAAAAATATGTACAAATTTCTCAATTATGAATATATATTGACCTCATAAGAAATATAATTTTTATTAAACCTAATTGAATAGAAATTTCACTTCATGCAGCTCTCTTAATACATTTGAATCCCTTGCCCTGTTTTTTATTTCATGCTTTTTCTGTTCCCCCATGAAAACATGCTGGCCCCCTCCTGGCCCCCTGGTACATTTGGTCTAGAACCACCACTGGTTCTAAATATGTTGCTTTTTCAGCTAAAGGCATCTTTACAGTCTCTATACTCCTGTAAACCAGTTAATCGATTACTAACTTATTTGGTGATTATTTCAATAATCGATTAATCACGATTAATCTGAATAATTGTTTCAGCCCTAATCTTAATTCTGTTAGACAGTAATATAAACACTAACTTCTAATAGGTAGTTTTGTGCTTTAAAGAGCATTATAGTTTATGTTTCTGCAACAGGGACACATGGAGAAAATTTAAAGATCCAAACATGTAGCTATTGAAACCTAAAGTTAGAGTAACTGTCACTAAAAAGTGGTTTAGATTTCTATTAAAAACGTGTATTTCTCTTTAACCTATTGTTGTTTCTGATCTTGTGAGATTTTACTACCTTTTTGTTTTGAGTTTGGAGAATTCATGGATGTGAAAAATGGTATGTCTTGCATGTTAACCAGTAAAATACACTAGAAGCATTAGGAAAAGCTCTATCAGAGACATTGATGTGCTCTCAATGTTACTATGTAAGATGTTGGAATTCACTGCAAAAATTATCTAGAAATAAGTAAACATTTCTTAAATCAAGTGTATTTACCCTTAATTTTAGTACGTAAATGGGAAGATTTGCCAATGGAATCAGTGTTTTTACTCTTAAAATAAGATAATTAGATAATATGCACTTTCAATAAGACAATGCAGTTGCTTTTTCTTATTTTAGATGTAAATTGTCTCACTTTCCTCTTCAATTCAAGACAAAAAGGAACTTATTTTAAGAAAAACCAAACAAGCGTCCGATTTTCTCAGGCAGTCTGCTGCAGCTGTTAGGCAAAGCACAACCTATGACAAAACATGACATTCCTGTGCATTTCAAAACACATGCAGATGCATCTACCCCAAAATGTTTCAGTGTCATAGAAATGTTTAAAAGTTTGGCTCTAGATCCAAAGCTTTGGACCCCTGAGATGAAGGAGGTGTGGATTGCCAGCGCGCTGCGCTCCATCTGGCTGCCTCATTAAAGGCCTTTAAATCACATGGATCACATTCCCACAGGTTAAATACCACAACATTGATTCTGCGGATCATTTAAACCCCAGCAAAGTGACCCAACGGTGCATAAGGCGCTCCCAGAACAGAATAAATGTTCCTCTCCATCCTAGAAACAAACAGTTGGCAGCAGCTCAGTCAGCTGATTGGATGAAGGTTGTTTCTTTGATGGAAAGAAGGATCAGTCTCTGATCTGGTGAAAGCAGCATCTCGCTCTTACCTTCAGCGGCTGAAGCGCTCTGCATCATCAGGACCAGGAGCGCTCCGATTAGCATCCCAGCCGGGGTTCTCCTCTGCGCACACCGGGCCACCATCCCCGCTTCCCATAGCGTCTGCTTCACTGCCGTTTTATCACCTCCTCTGCGAAGGAGCGCATGTTTGGGAGCCATTGATTAACCAATTATTCCCGGATGAAAAGCATCTAACGGCGCTGATTTGGTAAAAGGCATCCGATCAAGCTGCCCTTTGTTCGGACAAGCAGGGCTCTGCTCTCCATGAGCCGCTGGATGCTCCCACTGGCTCCGCTTCTCTCTCCCTGCTCGCCTCTCAGACCGCGGCGGTCTGTGCATGAAGCGCAGCTGAGCTCCGAAGTTCCTGCTGCGTCCGCAAGGCGCGCGGATGCGTCAAAGCGCAGCCACAAGGCCGGAAGACCACTGTGGATGGTTTCAAAATAAAAGCCTGGCTGTATTTAGAGAGGTTGACGTTCATGGGGTGTTTCAACGAAGGGAAGCAGACATGGCGGTTCTAGAGAGGGGCCAACGGGGGCCAGTGCCCCTGTAAATCATGTCTCGGCCCCTATACTGAAGACATAACAGAAATTCTAATAATGACATGTTTACTGATAGGTCCTTTTGATCTGTTTCTTTCTTTTTTCCTTTATGAATTATGTTTTATTATTTATTTAAAAACAAAAAGGTGATATATTCAGTGGTATGGTGATAGGATCCTTCATCTGCCAAATGTTTTTTTCAAAACAAATAAAAAAATACTGTATTGACCTCATAAGAAGTTGAATTTTTATTAAACCTAATTGAATGAAATTTCACTTCATTCAGCTCTCTTAATACATTTGAATCCCTCCCCCTGTTTTTTATTTCATGCTTTTCTGTGCCCCCATGAAAACACTCTGGCCCCCTCCTGGCCCCCTGGTACATTTGGTCTAGAACCACCACTGGTAGCAGAACAAAACAATTCGCAGAAGCTTGATCTAAACAGTTTCTAAATGTAAGGTTGGACAATTAAAGGAGGGGGGGGGGGGGCACTCATTGGTTAGCTAAAGGAAATCATCAGAAGCAAGCAGGAGTTCTTCAAACTGCAAACATGAATTGTCTATGCCATGCTACAATGTCGGATTCAGAAAAAGATGTTGAAATGTCTGAAAGGTCGGACACAGGCGAGAGCGTATCGGGACACTGTGACCAACAAGACCTCCCTCATCCTTGGCCCTATCTCAAAGAATTTTTGAAAATAGTTGAAAAATTGATCTTTCAATTCATAAAGTGGCATCTGGCTGTTTTATTTAAAGGTTACTTTATATTTTTATACTATAAGTAGTTTTTGGAGCACATACTTTTTCCCTTTTACTTGAGTAAAGAGGTCAAGTTGATAATTCAACTTTTACCAGAGTGTTTTTAAACTGCAGTATGTATACTTCTACTTAAGTAACAAATACGTATACTTTTGACACCACTACAACTAAGGGACCCCAATAACAACTTTTTGTTTGCTTATTTTCGCATTTCCAAGGATTTCTATATAAATATTGCAACAAAACACAGGTACATTTTATACATGGAGGAAAAAAATATATTTTATTTTTGGTCCAAATCAGATAAGGTCCAATGTAAACTTAGAGAAACTTGTTTCTTGTTTTTTTTTTTTTTTTCAGCAATACTGAAAATGGACGCAAATAGGAAGATGTAAAAAGCACGGTCAGAGCTGCAATGCGTTTATAGCAGTGTGTAATGATCTGATCATTAGACTGTTGATTCCAGCAATATATATTAGCAGATATAGGGGGGCCCAAAATCACATTTTGCTTAGAGCCCCATGGACATTTGTACTGGCCCTGGTGACCAATATAGATTTATCTAAAACTGACTATTTAAGGCACATCTGTATGAAGGCTAGTAAAACTGATACATGTCCCTGGATTTTTCTTTCTTTTTCCTTTTATAAAAACATTCACTGTATTGACAACTGGTTTATGGAGCCCGTTTCCAACAAAAGGAAATATTAAACGTCTTTCAGAAGGTTTAGACGAGGTGTTCAGAGTTAATTCGCTCTAATGGGCCCTATGCACAACTCCACTACTTCCTGAACTTAAGGAAGCTCTTTAGTTAATCCAGGTGTGCATAACCTCAGTAACCATGACCAGACACACCTGGATTAATCCGTTCATCCAGTAATGGAAACGGACCCCCGGTTTCATGTGCTGTTTTAGATTTTCTGCTGGATGTGACATGGTGTTTGTCACACATGGTTTATCTAACCGTGCCGTGGAGCTCTGGCTCTACGTTTGTGCTGCTAGAAGCGAATGCTCTGCACCAGTTATTTTATAAAATTTTTATATTTATATTTTGCGTAAAGAGATGAATGATGACTTGTAGCTGTTTAGTCCTTTAACAACTAAGACTGTTTAAGGCTACAATGTGCCATTAACAGGGTTAACACACCATGGATTGTCCATGAATTTGTATCAATCAATCCTTGTTCCCCTCTATCGCAGTT